>CAJOBZ010000020.1:4460000-5084059 GCA_905332375.1 Pieris macdunnoughi
TAAAATAATCTATCCGGATCAATAAATACTGATCATTTTAGTGATATAAACAGGTAAATGCATGGCCACTATATTTATCAATATATAAGCAATTATTAGTAATCAAATCGTAAAATAGTTACATAATTGAAACTGGCGTTGGTGAAGCTTTGTTTGTTTCATGCGTGACGGCACAGATTATGTTTACCAGAAATTAATAACCAACAGGCTAGAAGGGCCTAATAATCCGCGGTCAATAGTAATAAAAAAGTAATATCATGCTGACAATTTACATATTGGATTGTACATTTACAATGTGGCCAAACGTTGATCGAAAAATCGTAAAATTTTGAAGATAATTTTACGATTTTTTTATTACCGTTTGATGAATTGATTGGTCTGATCCGGCCACGGCAATATATAGCAAAGAATACCTTCATACAGTCATGACTACGGGCGGCAGCTTCACGTAAAAATTTCCAAATAAAGTAACTAACTAGCTATATGTGCCTTTGAACATCCGGGCTCGTCACGAATTATAAATTAAACATCTTCCCACATTAAGGTAACATTGTAAAGTTGTGTGAGTTGCGTCAATTATATATAAAATATTTAATTTCTAAATTAACTGTTTACTTTTAAAATGGATGAAAAAGTATGTTACTTTTAATATTTTCAATTCAGGTTCAATGTTCTATCACTGGCTACTTTTGCTTACTCGTCACTATATCTTCTGATAAGCCAGGACAATAAAAAATATGGGATATACATATATATATACTTTAAGTGGTATTTTTATGCAAAAGATATTGATAGGCATACATACAACAATGTGCGAAGCCTGTAATAGCTTCAAATAAACTCAGTTATATGAAGAGTTTATAGAACATTCAAACATCATCGTTATGCTCTATACAATGTAATAAAATTAAAATACCTCCACAGAAATAGAAATGTGAGTGTTATTTCCTATTAAACGCAAATTTAATCAATAATCTATTTTTATATATAGCCTATGTGTGCATATTCCTGATAATATGAGGAATAAATGTGCTAATAATATTAAAAATTACTTTTAAAACTTATAGGTATTTGGATTATATACACTATAAGAAGGCATAAGCATACATCTAAAATAACCGAGTGAAATTTTAACATTGCTGTTTTAAAATACAGTCAAAATCTATTATAACGACATCGAAGGGACAATTCACATTTGGTCGTTAAGACCGATAGTCGTAATAGCCGATGACGTTGTTATTAATGGAATTCACCCGGGATCTTTGATTTTGGTCAATATAACCGGTATGTTGTTCTAAACGATGTCGTCGTAAACGGGTTTGACTGTATACAGTAACTTAGGTAAAAAAACTCGCATCAAAATTTCCATAGGGTATTGAAATACATACATCCCCTGCCTTTGAAAGTAGCAGAGGAATGTTTAGTCGAACCACACCAAAATCTCTGCTTTTCAGAGACTGTGTGAGCAATACATACATCTCTATTAGTTACTACAAGGCCGCGTTTCGGAGGCTCCGGGCTTGCTCTCGCACTCTACTTGGGAATAGACTAGAGAGTGATACTTTTTAATAACTAAAGAATATATTATGGTACATAAATACATAATGAATAAAAAGGAACTGAAAACAACTTCACCGATGTCATTTTGTATCGATTTTATTTATTTACACTTCGTTACATTTATAGAAAAACAAATAACATAATACATAAAAATTATAAGGATGCAACGGGTGGCCTTATCACTAACAAGCGATCTCTTCCAGGCAACTCTAGTAAGGAAAAAAAAAATATGATGTGTTTATAAAAAAAAAAGAGAGAGTTTATTGCCAGTTCTTCTCTTCCGTTCTACGCCCTTGATTTGAGAACTGGCAGTAAATGTAAAATTAAAAACATTTAATGTATATTTCTTTTTTGACATTCATAAGTGTACATTGTGTTACCTATCGATTGTGGAGTCTTTCCGGACGAAATGAAATTAAGTAAGATTACACCGTTGTTCAAGGCAGGTAGTGAGTCTGATCCGTCAAACTTCAGACCTGTTTCCGTGCTCCCTGCGTTGAGCAAAGTTTTTGAAAAGATAATGCTAGACCAGCTTTCTTTACATTTTAATAAAAATAAACTCTTACATAATAAACAGTATGGTTTCACTAAGGGTCGCTCCACAATCGATGCCGGTGTGAAGTTGATTTCGGACATATTTAACGCCTGGGAAGAATCATATGATGGAGTCGGCGTCTTTTGTGACCTGTCAAAGGCCTTTGACTGTGTTCATCCTGATATACTCGTTGGAAAGCTTCAACACTATGGCGTTGATGGCAAAGCCTCCAGCCTGATGAATTCATATTTAAAGGGAAGGATCCAAAGAGTTCATGTCAATGGAGTCACCTCTCCGGGTTCGCAGGTATCAATGGGCGTCCCCAAGGATCAATTCTCGGGGCCTTTCTTATTTCTAATTTACATAAATGATCTCCCATTCATTGTCAACGAAGTTCATGAGATGGTATTGTTTGCTGATGACACTTCACTTCTATTTAAAGTGTTTCTATCTCTCGTATAGTTAACTGGTTTAATGTAAATAACTTACTGCTTAATAAGAATAAAACAAAATGTGATTGAGATTTACAACTACTAGCGTAAAGCGAGATATTGGTAACCTGAAAATTAAGGACAGTGAACTTAACTTTGTTGACAAAACTGTTTTTCTAGGCATAACAATAGATAGTAAACTCCAATGGGGCCCACACATAGAGACTCTTTCGAATAGGCTGAGCTCTGCAGCATATGCAGTAAAGAAAATCCGACAGTTTACTGATAAGGACACGGCTAAAATAGTGTATCATAGCTACTTCCACAGCGTTATGTCGTACGGTATTTTACTGTGGGGTGCTGCTGCAGAGGTTCAATCCATATTTGTGCTGCAGAAGCGGGCTGTTCGGGGTATTTGTTGTGTTTCTCCGAGGGAGTCGGTACGGAATAAGTTTAAGGAATTAAATATTATGACACTATCTGGTCAATATATTCTTGAAGCCTTGTTGTATGTCCAAAAAAATATAAACGATTTTAAAACAAATGGTGACTTTCACCAGTATAATACGCGAAATAGAACTAATTTGAGAATACGACCAACCAGGCTCCAAAAGATAAACCACTCCTTATATGGAAATTGTATTCGTTTTTACAACAAACTCCCAAGCGAAATTAGAGAATTATCACTAAATAAATTCAAAGCCCTTGTTAAACGAAAATTAATCAACAAAGCCTTTTATAAATTTGAGGACTACTTAAATGATCCTAATCCTTGGGATTGAATTGCTCCAGTTCAAACAATTTGTATGACAATACTTGGCGATTAAAAAGAGTGGCAGAAAGTTTCTTGCCAGTTCTTCTTACCCGCTCTACGCCCTTGACTTGCGAACTGGTAGTAAATGTAAATTTATGATTAATTTAACTTGACGATTCAAAAGTGTACTTGGTTACCCACTTGAATAAAGATATTTTGAGTTTGAGTTTACATGAATAAATGATTTTTGACTTTTGACTTTTGATATCAATAAAACAATCAAGTAAGACTTAGTGATAAGACTGAAGATGACTCCTGCACGACAAATCAATGATGAATTTTGAAGTCTATAGGTCTATCTAAGTATTTAAGTAATTTAGTAAATATTTTTTAAGAATTTCCATATCATTATAAAGTCAATACTTTTTTATATGTTCTCATAAATACTAGACTAATTTAAATAAGAATCACTTAAAGCCTCGACGTCTGGTTTATGGTTTTTGAAAGTCGGTTTAGAGTGCAAATATTAAAATCCGCATTCTGTTTTTGAAATTTGACTCGTAATCGTCTGGGACAGATCAAGTATCTTATTAGTTTAAAAATGCTGTCTGGTTCCAGGTGTGTAACAAAAATACTTTATCATATAAGCTAATTGCGCACATAATTCACTGGAGCACAACTCTGATGGAAACGGTCCAGCTAGGGTTACATTAGAGTAGTTCCCAACGTGGGGCCCATGCCTCACAGGGGAGCAATTCGAAAATGGGCTCGAATTTATATGATAATAAAATAAGAAAACTGTCGTATTTTGATAATTTATTTACTGTATTCCGTCAACAACTAGTGATTTCTATCTAAAACTTATCATTTAAAGGAACAATTGAATTTTTCATTTTAAGAATTATGTATGATACATACGTCCCCAACGTAATAATTTTAGAAAGGCTAACATGGGATATGGGTCGGAAAAGGTTGTAAAACACTGGGTTAGAGATTCGCATGTTCAAGTAAAACACTGCTCTCTATCATAATAATGAACGATGGCTACACAGACTACCAACTATATACACACTTGACATCAGATAACAACAATATGTAATTATATTACTAGATATCGTATAGGTGGGAGAAGATTACTCAGTCGGCACAGCCGAGGTGTCAACGCGTGTTGGGAATAGCACACCCATTAGACTAATGCTTGCTACCTACCGTATAACTGGTTTTTTATGGATTGTGATTTGTGACTATGTATATCAGCGTTGCCAGATTTCTTTTTAGTCAAGTCGGGATTATGGCACTTTTAAAGTGAAAAAAGCGGGAGTCATTTGTCGAAAGCGGGACATAGTAAAAAAAATTAAACAATCAGAAGTTTTTAAATATTTATGTATTTAATTGAGTTCAAATCACGTTTGCGTGACAATAGACAGCGAAAATAGTCACATAAAATGTATTTAAATCAGATTAAACCTATCGTTAAATAGTTCTTATTCATCTTCTGATTAAAAAACAAAAAAATCAAAATAAAAAAAGTTTTAATTATTAGAAAAATATAGCGTTTTAAACGATAGTCTATAGAGTGAGTGTTTCAAATTGCAACTTACAATAAGACAGTAATTATTTATAAGAATTACTTATTCATAATATTTCTATGAAGATATAACTTCTTTAAAAGTTTCATTTTTCTATTTAAAAAAGACGAAGAACTCTTCACAGGATAGCTGCAGATTAAACTTGATGAGTAACTCTGATTTCATTAAATTTACGAAGCATTTAAAAAAGAAGGCGTTTTGGAAAGCAGTTTGATGGTAGGATACTTAATATAAAGTTTGAAGATAATCCTAGTATTTTTTTTGGATACTGTTGAAAGAGTTGGTACCATTATTGTGGTGGTAGTACACACTTCTTATTGCCATCAAGTTATTCCTGAAAAGCGGGACTAAGCCTGTCCCGCGTGGGACATTTCATTTTGATTTAAAAATCGGGACGTCCCACCAAAATCGGGACGTCTGGCAACGCTGATGTATCTGCAAGTCTGCCTTCATCTACGCCCGCATACATTTCGCGCATTTTGGCAAAATTTTACGAACCTTTATTTATTTATACTTTATTACCTTAATCAAAAACATACACATAACAGAAATAAAAAAAACCGGTTACAAAAGTTATAAGGTAACGGGCGGCCTTATCGCTAAGAAGCGATTTCTTCCAGGCAACCCTAAAGTGGGACATTGACAAAGAAACACCTACAGAGGGTAGAGTAAAAGTAATGCAACAATTATTAACAAAAAAAAAAACTCAAAATAACACGTTACTATAATTTATTTTTTATTTCAGATAACTTATATAAAACCGAATATGAACACCTAAACAATTTTCATACATGTAATAGTGGATCCCTGAGGTCGTTGGTTCGATTCTATGTTCGCATTTAACATTAGCTTGAACTGTGAAAGAAAACATCGTGAGGACACTGACTTTCTACCCAAAAGTCGACTGCTTGTGTCAGACACAGGAGGCTAATCACATACTAGCCAAATAGATTAACAAATGATCATGAAACAGATACAGAAATCTGAGGCCCAGACCTATAATGGCCTGATTTATTTTTATTTATTTAATGTATGATTTATTTTTATTTATTTTAAGTATGATTTATTTTTAGCAAACCGTAGGTACTCCATTCATCAGATCTCTGTTCTTTAGTTTTTAATATCGCTCTAATAAACGATAGAGAGATAGAGACGAGACCGGGGGACTTGCTTTTATAATTAATAAGGATTTATGACATATTAATACAGTTTAACGTAAAATTATATGAAAAACATCATTATATACGTTGATAGCGTGCTGTAACCCTATTTATTATAAAACATATTAGCATAAACATCTAGAAATCAATTTAAATTTTAATAAATAAATGATTTTCGCAATAAATGCTAATGCTAGTTCAAGTTTAAGTCAGCTGATTTTATAAACAGTGACAAAAATCACAGCCAAGATCCAATCTAAATAATAATGTATTGTATAAATAAATCAGTTTTGTAGACACCGGAGTTGTCTAGTCTAGTACGACGAGTATATAAAGGTGAGCCGTGAGACAGAAAGAAGACAGATTATATAATATAATAGTATCAAAACTGTCACGGTTCAAATAAAACCCTACAAGCACTAACCCGAACATCCACAGAAATATAGATTATTAAAAAAATAATCAGTGTCGCTACAACCTCTTTAGGTCTTGGCCTCAGATTTCTGAATCTGTTTCATGATCACTTTTAAAACTAATAGGCAAGTAGGTGATCAGCCTCCAGTGCCTGACACACGCCGTCGACTTTTTGGGTCTAAGACATGTCGGTTTCCTCACGATGTTTTCCTTCGCCGTTCGAGCGAATGTTAAATGCGCACATAGAAAGATAGTCCATTGGTGCACAGCCGGGGATCGAACCTACCGCCTCAGGTATGAGAGTCGCACGCTCAAGCCACTAGGCCAACACTGCTCCTAGATAGACTATTTTACCTACCATAAATGTACAGTAGCACATTCATCAGTAGCAAAATAATTCATCTCTCATCCAATCATTGACAGGCGAAATTCGAGTCTTTATTCGTCTGTTTTTCTAGACAAACACGACATCAAAAACAAAATCTTTCATGACGAAATTTTTCATCTTACATTCTCATCCAATTACTACATCTAACATATTTGTTTTTTTTTTTTTTTTTTTTTTATAAAGAATAATAGTTGTTAAAAAATACAAACACGTTTATATAGACTAAACTAAAAAACAGAAAATAAATTTTAATGAATAATAATATTTTTAAAAAAAAAAAAAAAAAAGAAAAAAAAAAAAAAAAAAAAAAAAAAAAAATTTTTTGGGGTTTTTTGGGGGGGGGGGGGAGGGGGGGGGGGGGGGGGGGGGTTGGATTATCTTACATTGTCATCGGACTTTGATCAGGTCACAAGGTCTGACATATTTCCGTCCTTAAAAGTGGGTCAAAATCAAGTCGAAGGAGTCCTTTTTACATACAAAAAAAAAAACAAACCTACATACATACATACAAACAGGGAGCTTTTATAACGAATAAAAACCAAATACGAATACATGATACTATACTAAGACTCGTTACTTAAAACACGTAATGCTTAACAAGTCAAGTTCGTTCGTTAGTTTCTTTTCATGAAAGCGCACGTTTTTAAAATAAAAATTGCCGTAATTACATGTAAGGCTTCACAAAACAAGTAATTCCTTTAAGGTCTTTGATACGTCTCAAATCCCGAACCACGCAAAAGTTTATCGTACGTAGACTTACCACGGTTAAATGTAAATCAGCTTCTTGGCAGGTTTACTAACCTAACCTTAACATTGAGTTTTTTTTGCATTCTGTATAAGTTGGAATGTAATAAAATTTGGAATGTTTATAATTTTTATTGAATATATGTTGTTTATAATCCATAAGTATACACTACATCCGTTGTTCCAAAACTAAGAGGAAGGCAGTTTTTTCCGCGCACCATCACTATGTGAAACGAGCTACCTACTGAAGTATTTCTGAACCATTTCGACTTAGGGTCCTTCAAGAAAAGAGCGTACCAATTCTTAAAAGGCTGGCAACGCACTTGCGAGCCTTCTGGAAATGTGAGTGTCCATGGACGACGGTATCACTTAACAACAGATGAGCCTCCTGCCCGTTTGCCTGTTACATAAAAAATATATGAAAAACCATTTATTATGGTTTAATTCGAGTTTCGCTAATATTAATTTAAACTTGTTTAATTACAAACAAAAGGTTTGTTATTAAACAAGTATTAAAACAAACTTATACTGTTTCTTTTCACGAGATGGCGTGAAAAGTTGAAATTCAGAAAGAAAATGAGATCTTGGGTGAATAGTACATGTACATATACCATCTTTTAGATGCCTTCAGGAAATGGAATGTCTTTGTCTTTCTAGTGGATATTGAAATGTGCTATTCCACTCAAGATTTTTATGTATTAATAAGTATACTTTATCTAAACTTGTAGTTATGGATTAACTTGTAATACCAAATGATTGCAATTCAAAAGTAAATTATTGTCAAAAGATACATAAAGATATTAAAAAGAACTTAAAACTTGATTTGTTACTTAATTTATTTAACGATAAGCAAAACGTCATCAGAACGAGCTCATTTGTAACGCGTTAAGATATTTTCGCTTGAATATTTATATAATAAATTTATTTTTAATTATAAGAATATTAGGTGGAAAAATTTGTTTTCCCCACATTTATCTACATACATTATTTAAAACACGAAATCTTAATTATGAAGATCTAAGCTTAAATGCTATAAATTTTTATTACTTTTTAAATGTTTAAATTCTAGTTCGGACAATATTGTATGCAAAAAATATTTACCTAGAACCTAGGTACTGGCATGTATGTATGGCCCTGATCCTACTTCTGATTTCGGGTGAAAAAATAACTGCGCCCTTACAATAGTTATACCGGCGTTTTTGTACGCAAGTTCGATGTAGTTCTCTGAAGATCCGTAGCGCTGAATTCCACTATGTTCGCGAACCTTTTGCGTTCCGCGCTCCTGCAACCGCTCTGATGGAGACGGTACGCGCATCTCCAATAGAAACACGCATGATACAGTCCTCTTGCGCGAACATGTCGTTACCAGTGGCTAGTGCAGCATATATTTTATTTCATTATCTTCTCGAAGACTTTAGAAGCCCTCTTCGCTTTTGAAAATCTGACATTTACAAGAAAAGACGTCCGAATTCATTGGTGTTGGAACTCAAGTCTCAGAAATTAAGTGGCCATTACAATTTTCTTCTGACCAATCAATTTAACCGAGCGTGGAGCGTTTTATACGACACGTACGCACTTACGTGATACCTTGCTCGCGTCCACGAACAGATTGAGCTCCCCTTTGTGTTCGCTCAAAAACTGTCAGCGCGCGGAGCGCAGAGCGCGCACCGTTGCACGGTCTGGGAGCGCGAAGGTATCTACTATGTGGAGCAGTTGCAGGAGCGCGGAGCGTAAGAGATTTGCCAACATAGTGGATACCCAGCTTGATATCGCAACGTTCGCTGTCGGTATCGTTGTACAGGCTATAAGTTGTACTTGACGGTAAAAAAATTAAAATAATAACTTTAAATAATGAAATAAAGTTTTCAAGTTCCATTCGATATAGCCCTCCCTATCTATAGCTATACTTTGCTATTAACAATAATGCTATGAAACAAAGTTGTTTAGAGCCGAAGCTATTTGACCCTAGGCGAGCCATCTTCACATGGATATGTTAAGGTGGTCGCTAAATTAGGATCATTTATATACCGTTGGTCCTGTGTATGGGACACGGGACAGTATAGATACCGTTAACTTCCTAACACCGTAAAAATATATTTCAAACTAATATATAGTTTAACATCTATAGATACTCTCTATTTGACCTATGAAAAGTTACGGATTTATTTATTTCGTACTCCTACAGCTAGCATATATTATATTTAATAAAAAAACAATTATACTAAACATATAGCCAAGATGGAATACATATTATAAACAAAAAGGTTCAAATATTACAGAACGAAAAAACTATTGAAAAAATAAAAAATTATTCAATACAATTAAACTAAGTAAACTAAGTCATGGCTTAAATATTGAACAGATCATAAATAGACTCGGAATATTGCAGGATTTCGTCGACCACATCTGTATATACAGAGATATGAAAATTATGAAATTTCTGTTTATATACGAAAATATATAAATATTGCATTGTAAATATTTGAACATATTTTTATAACACGCAAAAACTAAGCCTTGAAAAAATCGATTAAATTAGGTTATCCAACTCGTTTATATAAAACCTACGCGCCGAAGTCCGTGTTTTTATCGAAATGAATTTTTAAAGGTAAATAAACTTTATATTAAAAGATGTAAAATGTCACTATTATTGCCTATTCGTAGACTGACTAGATTATTCGTTTTAGATTTATTGTTCACCTCGACATTTCGTTCGCCATTTACTTGTTTTGTTAGCCACTAATTAGAAACTAATATACATACATTGTTAATAATAAATATTTTTCAAGCTGTTACTTAATGTGAGCGTTTTTTAGGCATCTGGCATTGAGTGTCCATGGGCGGGATACCGCCTCCTGCCCGTTTGCCCTCTTATCTATAAAAATAATAATAATATTCTATACGTGTAAAAAAAATAAAAATGAAATCCTATCTTATATTAGACAGGCGTTTGCATGTTACTTATTGAAGACGACAGTTAAGGTGGATCTTATCTGCCTAAAAAATTACCATTTGCTTTCCAGCGCCACTATACTTATCTAAGAGATACAGCGAGGTACTTTCCTTACCAGAGAACAAAAAATGAAAGCATCTCTAGTCCGACACAGCATTAAGATGCGACATGATACAGATACCGGCAAACTTCTTGAGCATTTAATATAAAGTGGGGGAAAGTTTGCGCATCGCGGGACACAAACGTCAACTGATTTACCAATCACGCGATCGACTCGTCACTCTCCCGCCGCAAGTGATACCTAAAAATCGCTTCTGCGCAGGCAAGGACATTTGTTCAAGTTGTTTGCCGGTACGTCCGTTTGAAACGAACTGTTTCGTCTATTATCTGTCGTTATCCATTCTCAGCGCCCAGGTCGTGCATGCCACCAAATATTTAATGGTAATTAATTTGTTACACAAAATTGGTGCAGTAATCAATCATGCTGTTGTATAAACTTTATAATTTTTTTTAGTCTATGTTCAAAAACAAGAAAAAGCAATGAATCTTTTTTTATGATTTGCCATTTCGTTTTGCCTAGATAATAAAACTGCACATAAAAGTATTATATATTGGCTACTATAAAATAGATGTGGATCTTATAGATGACTTCATACTACTAAAATCACCGTAAATTTATCCAATTTAAGCAATTTAGTCAAATTTATGGAATTTGTTCGTGTCGTTTTAGTATAAAGAATACTGAAATCTATAGATACATTTATCTTGAAGGTCAGTGTATAATTTACTAGCCAAATATTTGTTCCAGAATAATAGATTTTCAATTAATAGTTAGAAAATTGAATATTCCTTATTGGTATGAAGTACCCCTTCTATTATTAAATCTCAGATTAATTATGAGTGAAAAGTTTTAATGACATGTTAGAATTATAAACTAAAATGGTGCCTTTAAATTTCGTTTTTAATTTGGACATTTGACTATCTGATGCATATTTTGAGCAGGAACTTGGTATTTCCTTTCATTCCAATTATTTTAATAAAAATTTATGCGTGTTATTGAATTTTTCTACCAATCCAAATTTATGTTAATATGTTTTTAACACTACAGAAGCACAAATTTAAATGAATTTAACGAAACCGCAAGGCGTAGCCGGTTTTGTATTATGATGTTAGTTTTTGTTTGTGGTTAAATTTGAGACTGAATCTAAAATCGGTGAAGGTGACAGTGTAAAATTTCATCTTATTAAGATTAGTGTGATTGACATGGATTAAATCAAAGTAACATCTTGCTTAAAAATTAGACGCAATTTTAAATATTTTTTGTGAGAAAAAAGTTTTGTATGAAATTGAGAATCGAATGAATTTGTGAAGCCCCGAGGTGTACGAATTGTTGGATTGTTTGGTCACGTATTCGAATGTGTAATCTTACAGCTAGAACGCATAGATTATCTAAACAAGTTTCATACTATAAGAGTTGAAGAGAGTATGTGTGTAGGTTTAATAGAAAAAAAAACGGCAGAGCACTGAAGCTTACGTGAGTTAATCGATTTTATATATATATCCTACTCTCTCACGATAAATAATTTTTTGTAATATAAAAAAAATTGTACAACGCTAGCTAACTATATGTTACGGAAACGTCAGCGTAACATTGCTAATATCACTAACGATTTATGAAAGTCAACATATATCAGTTAAACGTATGACTTAATATATTATATAATATTTTTACAGAATTTCCGGTATTAGATCTTTGAGCAAAGCTCATTTTGTAATATATTAAAAAAACTTACGAAGCGAAGAACTGGTCAGCCTGTTCTATTGTTCCATGGAATGCAATTCTTCCATTCGCCAAGAGCACCACCTGGTGGAAAAGCTCGAATACTCCAGATGCTGGTTGATGTACGGAACATATCACCAGCTTGCCACCAATTGCAAGACGTCGCAGTCGTGATACCACTGAGTTAGCGGCGAAACTATCGAGACCCGTGGTTGGCTCATCACAGAATAGAATTGGAGGGTCATTGAGCAACTGAAAGAGAAAGGTTTATTATAGCGTGGAAGAGTGCTGTGAAACAGTGGACTTACATCCCTTGGTCTTAGATATGTTTGACAATATTTTCTTATTATTATAAAGCTTTTACTATCAATTTTTTGATTTAAGGCCGGTTTTCTCAATGTTGTTTTCCTTGACTAACGAGTGTTTGAAATAAAAATTGTGCAGAGGCACTAAACGCAGGACCTCACGATTCAGTTGCACTTCTAGGCACTAGGCCAATCAGTTCCAACGTGAGATTACCTTCTATTACTTAAATATTTTATTAATTAAAATTACTTTTACGTTAATTTAACCGTCAAACTATTCGTAGAATACGATACGAGTAGGAAAACTTTTCGTTCGTATATAAAGGATACTCTGTTACTAATAATTATAATATATTTTAGTTCCGGAACAAAATATTTTAGTTAATATACTAAAGACCAACGGATTAACTGAAGGTGTTTTTGTTTAAACTTGTTTACAAGTTGTTAGATATCACATTTTTGACATTAAATTAATAATTCATTTATTCGTCTTATATTGTTCTAGATATACCGTATTCGATACAAATTCAAAATTGTATGTTAATATTAAAATGAAAGTTTTCCAATTAGCATTAAAGAATCTTGGCAATTATTGCCTGGATTTATTGCGTTGCGTTTATTGTATTTTTATAACAATTTATTAGATATTGGTTATAGAAACTGCAAAAAAATATTCCAAAAAAATTGTTGATGATTCTATGTTTTAAATGCAATAATTATATTTTGTAATGAGGTTATAACGTGGTCGTAGATTCGAACACCGAGTTCATTTTCCCTCATATGGTGCTACATATGATATTTTAATTTTGAATTTAGAACATTTATTATTTGGTACAGTTAAAAAGTAATCAACAAAAGAAGTTTTTTAAGTCCTTGATTAAGTTTTTCCAGCGTTATATAACTGTTGCTATATGTATATTTAAATGAAACATTAGCCCTTTAAAACAATACATAATGTTTTCGTTTAATTCCGTCTTAAAATTTGTATTTACAATCACAAGAAATTCTTACTTGGACAGCCAAAGCGACTCTCTTCCTCTCGCCACCAGACAAAGCCTTCAGCTTTGTGCTTGTGCAAGTAGAAATTCCCAGTTCTCCAAGAAGTTGCTGCACTCGGCGAGATCTGGTGCTAGAGGTTGATCGTTTATCCATCATGAGGCGTGCCTGGAAATATTCTTGTATGTAGTCTTGTACATATATGAGTTACAGTGAAATCTCTATAACTCGGATGTCAAAGGAAATGCAACACGTTTACACTAGATTCCCTTTAAATTGCATTTAAAGAACTACGTGGAACCACGATAGAAAAATAGAATCACAGATATCGAAACGGCGAAACAGCTGCAATAACTAAGTTATTCTTTCCAAATGTTGTTTCGGCCTTTTCGATATTTAAACAAATGAAACCAACGGGATTGATTATTATCGTATCTTTGCAGGTTCAGCATTAGACAAAGTGCTGCCCGTCCTTGTAGCGATACAGCTGAAGAGACGGTGTTACATGTTCTGACCGACTGTCCAATGTATAGATACGATAGGTATAACACTGAGCAAGCTATGGGCATAAAAGTAACAGAGACGAATTTAAAGGAAATAATGTTAAATATTAGGTTAAGAGGCATTTATTTGGGATTTTCTGTTGAGGTCAGACCAAAAGTTGTTAAAAGAAATAGGTACCATTTACGTAAGATATTTAATACCTCCGACGACTACATAGTCGGGGAATTATCTAGAAAACATTTACTAGACATAGTAAAAAAAAGGAAATGCATAAAAGTTAGAGTTACAAAGTCTAAATAATTCAAGATACCGCGTATTTAGGGATTCAGCGGAAGGGAATAGTAACTTTTTTCGACTTAACGAGGTTCGATTTATAGAAATTCCACTGTACTAGCTTTCTTCTTCTTCTAATATATTTTCTTTCTTTTAATATGTAGCTTTACAATACGTTTAAACATTTCTAATTAAAACATAACATAAATAGTTTACTAGTAATAATTTCGGCCCAAAGTGCACCACACCGGCCGTACGTAAGTTTATTATAATTGGATAAAGAGCTTACGGGAAACTTTATTGGATTCTCTATCGGATAGCTTATAGTACACGGTACGGAGGTTAAAAGAAGTTTTACAAAAGACATGTAAATACAGACTTTTGTTTAACTAATATTTAAATCATTATGTTAGAGTCAAAATCATTTATTCATGTAACACAATGTACACTTATGAACGTCAATAAAGAAATACACATTAAATGCTAAATGACTCTAATCTAAAAAATTAACATTTACTGACAGTTTTCAAACAATCGCCAAGTTTTTTGTTTTACACAATGTTTGTAAGGAGCTGCAACCATTACACCATGTTCCTCATGACATCTTAAGTAATTAATAATAATAAAAAAATTAAGAACTAAGATTTGTCCTCTATCAGCAGTAGGACTACACGCAACGCGTTGATTTTATGTACAATATTATATATTTTGGTAAAAAAAAGTATTTTTTCATACGAGGAACTTCTTCGACTTCGAGATTAGTGGCCACTGATTGCCTAAGTTCTAGACCCAAAGCTCAGGAATAATACTATCTTTTGGTGAAAAGCCTATAAAAACTATTTTTAGTTTGTTGTGTTCAGCAGACGCTGCCGGTGACTTTATAATCTATAAGGATATTTCATAATTAAATATATTAAAAGAAAAAACGCCACTAATATTAACAAGCTCACAAAAAATTGAATTGAAAAAAGAAAGAAAAAACAAAACGGTAACGCGGAAGACCCGCTATTCCCGGATAACTCGAAGGACCAAAATTTACGGTTCCTGAGTCATCGGGTGATTTTAAATAATAGAGGATTTTAGGTTTACTCTATATTTACCGCTCGCGTATAACAATAGAATATAAATGTAATAGTCGAAAGAGTGCCTTCGTGTTGCTATACTCTCGCGGCGTAACTCGGCGACGATTTGGTATATCTCATATTGCCACGCTTATAAAACTAGACCTCGGAGGAAAAAGAACTGTAGCCTTGGCGTACAGTGGTCTCATACAGTACGGTCGCTGTGGATACTCGGGCAAGGTATCCCTGAATTTAAGTGAGATCATTGAGGCTGTCCAAGTATGAGCAGTGTTGGCCTAGTGGCTTCAGCGTGCGACTTTCATATTTGAGGTCGTAGGTTCGATCCCCGGCTGTGCACCAATGGACATTCTTTCTATGTGCGCATTTAACATTTGCTCGAACGGTGAAGGAAAACATCGTGAGGAAACCGACATGTTTTCGTCATCGGCACTGGAGGCTGATCACCTACATGCCTATTAGATTTAAGAATGATCATGAAACAAATTCAGAAATCTGAGGCCAAGACCTAAAGAGGTTGTAGCGCCACTTATTTATTTTATTTTTTCATTGAGGCTATATGGATAAAAATTTATAAATAGAGAAATAATATAATATAAATATTTTTTTAATAAAAACCAACAAGAAGTCGTTTAAAAGAAGTTATATGTTAACCAAATTTTTTGTGTCAACATTAATTTAGTTTCAAAAACTCGTCAACAATCAAGATATCGTATTTCTCACTATCGCTACTAAAATCTAGTGTCCTATTACCTAAGAATTGGTTGTAATATTAGGTATTTACATCAGATTGAATAGCTGATAACAAAATATAAATCGAATTAAAATTATAAAAACGATGGAACGAATAAATTAATTGACACAACGCCCTCCTTCACTTTACTAGGCCGTTTATAAACTAAGGTTATATATGTTTACGAAAGCGCCCAGAGATATAGGAACAAATTTTACGATAGTTTCGTCAAGTATTTAAGGAGGAGGGCAACTGTATAGTTAATTTGTCAAAATTTATTTTTATTGCTTAATAATATCGAACAGTCAATTTGCTTTATACGACTCTTTTCCTATCCTCTGCAATTACTTCTAGAGGTGCCCTTGACAAACCGCTGGAGACGCCATTGGTATTCGTATACAATGCGATAATTTACGCGTTTTACAGCTCAAACACGTCGATTTTTATACAATTAGTACACGCGCACTAAGCATGTTCGTGTCTGTTTAGCATCACTACGCCTACGATACTCGTCAATCTTTTTTACACGCTTTATATTAGCTTCACCTGTGTGTATGTATGTAACCGAGCCCTTTGAGCTCGATTTTGTCCTACGATTTTGAACGATCAGATTTAATTCAAACACAATAATAAAATACAATAATCCGAAAAAAAAATAAAAAAAATTAAACTAAAAAATAAATAATAGTTTAAAAAAACTAGAACACACGCTTTATATAGAAAACTAAACTAAAAACAGAAAATAAATTTTAATAAATATTAATTAAGAATAATGTAAATTTTTTTAATAAATATAAGTTATTAATAGTTTGAATAAGAAAAAAAATGTTTTATTGTAAAAAAAGTGGTGTAGTTTTCTATATAAAGCGTGTGTTCTAGTTTTTTTAAACTATTATTTATTTTTTCTTCGATAGCTATTCAATGTTATTTGTTTGTGTAAGGTATCTGGTGCACTTGTTCTTTGTTGGGTGCGTGAAACCTACACTACATACAGCCGGAAAATTATAAGTTCCCTCTAGAAACTCACGTAATTCTATTGATTATTTTATCGACCGATAGTATTCTGTGGTTTTCACTTAAGTCAAGTCAAGTCAAATCGTTTATTTCAATTAGACCATCTAAAATGGCACTTTTGAACTTCGAAAAAAAATATATATAAAGATGATTCTAGTTGCCCTTCAAAAGGTAGTTTGTGTGGAGAAGAATGGGCAAGAAACTCCACACTTACTAATGTTTACAATATTTTGTTACCAATTACGTTGTGGAACAAGCTGCCCACTGAAGTATTTCCGAACCAATTCGACGTAGGTCCTTCAAGAAGAGAGCGTACCAATTCTTAAAAGGCCGGCAACGCACTCGCGAGCCCTCTGGCATTGTGAGTGTCCATGGGCGGTATCACTTAAATCAAGTGAGCCTCCTGCCCGTTTCCCCTGTTCTATATAAAAAGTGCGTGCGTACAAAGTTCACATGTCAGAAGTGAAACTTCTTTGTAAATTAATTATTACTAAGGTAAAAGCCCCAATAGATGATCATGTACCAGTATATGATCACTCCATGTATTTGTACATCTATATTCACACTGTTTACACACTTTAAACTTGCTAATAATAATGTAAATAAATAAAAAATCTGCGTTTACTGCACATGCGACGTTATGCGATAGAATTGCCATCTAAAGTTCTAAAATGTAACTACTAAACGAATACATCAACTAATAGCGTGCATTTTTTCTCGATCTCCCTTACTCTCTCTCTCAATCTTTCTCACTATAGCTCTCTCCCACCCCTTGCGCCATGGCACTCTGCGTGAGGCGACGTTCGCTCTATCTCACTCTCTCTCAATCGGTCTCAATTGCTCTCTCCCTTTTCTTCGACAAAAACGCTGCACATCTTCGTGACGCTAATATTATTATTATTGCATTTCATCCGTAAAAAAATTACCCTCATGCGCCTAAAGAAGTTTCACTTCAAAAAAGTGGATTTATCCATAAATTCAGACATCTCGGTTCCAATGAAAACCAGTGTTGCTGGACGCCTTGAACTTTTGGTTCAGAATGTGTTTTTATATTCCATTATTTTGTAAAAGTATCTCTGTATCTCCTAGAACTTTATTGATAATAATTGAGTTGATGCCTGCTTGATTTAGGAGAAAGATGACGGTTATAACACATGTAATTATGAATTATACTTCTTTCATGTATCAGTATCATAATTAATTTATATTAAATAAAATTAGAATTTACTATTATTTTTAGAATTGTCCATTCTTTTCGTATAGCCTCTGTATGTCCTCTGTATCACTTTTAAATATAATTCTATGAATAAAATGTAAATTAATAATTCAGTGGAAATATAAATGGAATAGCAACACATAATAACTTATCTCTAATCATAAAACAACATATGTTGAATAATCAATAATGCAAACTAATCTGATTCAGCTATTATCAGTTTGAATCTATGTATATATAAACAAATCGCGGGAATACATATGTTAATTATATTTATAGATCTAAAGATATACAACTGTGACGACAATTCTATTCTTAAACATAAACGAGACAAGAACATGCAAAGAACACTTAAAAATATATCCATATTTATATCCGAAAATCTACACACAGTGGCGTACGATGGGATCTGGATAAAACTTTTCATTAAATATACTGCTCAAAACAATTAGCGGAACAAGATTTTTCTCCTTTCTATTGCTTAAACTAAAATTAGATTTAAATTAACTTGTACGCTATTTTTTACCTTGTTAATTTGTTAATTACTACAATTAATAAAAAAAAACAATTTGTATTGTTTTTATAAAAAAAAAATTAAAATGTGCATTGTAGACGAAAAACAAAGAGACGTCTTTGAATTTTCATTACTTTCTAATCACAGAAAACACATTTTATATTGTTTTTTTCAATCTTTTGAGTATTAATAGAAATTGAAGTGAGCCTTTTGAGTATTGTTATTCATTGAAGCGAGTGAGTTTAGGTCATAATGCCAGATCTGACTGAATTGCATGTCTCCCGAGCTATCGCTTTGCTTGAAGAGGGTCGAACTATGCGTTATGTAGGAAATGATCTAGGAGTAGCCCCTTCTGTTATCTACAGACTTTGGAAGCGATACCGTGAGACGGGAGAATACTCACGAAGGCGTGGTCAAGGTCGAAAGAGAAAAACTACACGTTTGCAAGATCGCTACATCGTCAACTGTGCTTTACGTAACCGCACCACAACTGCAAGAGATCTACAAAATACACTAAGGACGGCTACTGGTGTAGAAATTTCCGACCAGACGGTAAGAAATAGGTTGTTGGAAGCCAATTTGAGATCACGCCGACCAGTTCGGGCTGTGCGTCTAACAATTCAACATAGACAAGCTCGCCGACAGTTCGCGCAAAATCACGCTAATTGGCAACTTCGACATTGGAGGCCAGTGCTTTTTACTGACGAATCACGATTCCGTCTAACACGTTGCGATGGTCGTCTCCGTGTTTACAGACGCCCAGGCGAGCGATACAGTGCAGCAGCAGTCCAGGAATATGACAAATTTGGATGTGGCTCTGTGATGGTTTGGGGCGGAGTTAGTTTGGACGAGCGCACAGATCTCGTCGTTGTTCCCGGGCGCTTGTGTGCTCAAACTTACATTGAAAATGTGCTCGAAGATCATGTTTGGCCCGCAGCATATGGTATGGGCCCAGATTTTCTTTTAATGCAAGATAATGCCAGGCCGCATACTGCAGCCATCACGTCAGATTACTTACGACAGCAGGAAATCCGTGTAATGGAGTGGCCTTCCATGAGCCACTAAAGACGAATATTCAAACGATATAAGAATATTTCTTTGATGGACCTTTTTTATCACCAATTAGTTTTTCGTCTACAATGCACATTTTAATAAAAAAAATACAAATTGATTTTTTTAGTAAATCAAGAGCGTAGAACGGAAGAGAAGAACTGTATATTAAAGCGTCTACATCGAGATAATGGTGGTGGGGATGAAATCGGCTCGTAGTTCGAATCGGCAGTAGTTTCTCGATTTGCCTACACACGAGGCGATATACTGCCCACCACTTCCCCGATATTGCCTCTGATTTTAGGGCCATGTGTAGACGCTTTTAATAGTATCATCATTCATTACAGAATACGTCGATAAAAATCGATCTTATCGTGTTCTCAAAAGGTTTAAAAGCTTTACGACATGATAACATTACCTTTTTAAATTATAAAAGATAATAAATAAAATAAAAATAAAGACTTATTGAGAGTCGCCAATGTAATTTAAATTCTGAAACGATTTGGTATAACCTACTATCGGATTGTTTATTTACTTATAATTCCTACTAATTTCTACCCTACTAATGAAGTGTATGTTTTTATAACTATTATTAGATACACAGATTGATATGGTCTGCCGATATGTTTCGCCTCTGTACTAACTACTTAAACAACAATTTATTAGATGAAGAAACCTATAACATAAATACATAATATTTGAAACATACAGAGGCGATTAGGCGTTTGTTTATTCGACCAGAGAGAGGGTCTTTTTTGAATTCTGTTCTCCGAGTAGCAGAGTGCCTGGATTCGAGTCCCTCATACTCTGTCGCTTTGGTGCTGGGAATTCGCATTTGTTTAAAAATAAAAGGTATTTGCAAATTTCTGAAGGAACAATTTAATTTAAAAGGTTAAAGTAATATAAGAAAATTTTATTCGATATTATTATTAGCTCGGACTACAGTTATAAGCTTTTTATATCTGCGTTTTATTTAAATTTATTTTATGTCTACTATCAGATTGAGATACAGATCTCAGTGAATTCTTGATACACATTCACATGTATTTTTATATAGATCCTTCAAGGAATAATGTGGGCTATTGAAGAAAATGAGACGCATTCAAAAGCCATTCGCAAAAAAGCTTTGCTAAAAAATAGGGCTAAAACTTGCATGCAAAGAACGTAACTAAATATTTTAAAATTAATTTTTGTTTAAGTGTGTAGTTAACTTTTGTTGATCTGAAATGTTTCTGTGATCATTTTTATTTATAGGCAAGTGAAGTGGGGTGATGCCGGTTTTCTCACGATGTTTATCTTCACCGTAGGAGTATGTGTTAGATGATTAATTCTATATAATTCCCATATTTATTTTATAAGCTTACAAAGTATCAAATCCATTTACAATTGTGTAAACCTTCTACGATGAAGCCATTGTAAGCTTTTTTGAACAAAGAGGATTATTACTACAGGTTATGGATAAATATATATATACAGGACTTGCTGACACTGGGAAATTATGGAGACCTCGTTTTTATTAAATACCGTCTGACCTGTATATTATACGTTAAATAAGACGATACAATGATTTGAAGTCGGTTTGTATATATAGATTTTGTAATAATTAATTAACGAATACATCTATACTAATATTATAAAGAGGAAAGATTTTATTTTTTGTTTGTTTGAAATGAATAGGCTCCGAAACTACTGGACCGATTTCAAAAATTCTTTCACCGTTGGCAAGCTACACTATTCCCGAGTGATATAGGCTATGTTTCATTTTCAAAAAAAAATAGGGATGCTTACTAAAACTTGAATAATCTAACCCAAGGTGTAAAAAAAAAACAAAAACTTCCTTCAATGGCATACGTTGCGAAAACTATTAATGATAGAACAAACTGATGTATTAAAATTTTTCAAGACACATCATTATCTATAAAAAATGTCACGACAGCTGTCTCTATCTTTTATAGTTACGTCACAATAAGCGTCCTTTTATTAATTTTTTTTAATTAAAATACCAGCGCTAGAAAAGGCTCTTTATTCGTACCTAGGTATTGATCCTTATCAAAATAATTACCAACGTTTCACATAAGCTACAATTTAATGGCATAACCACCAAAAAAGCATGGTGGATTGGTGTTCTCCTGCCGTTTCTCTTGAATAGTTTACTACTATGTAATATAACAAAAATCTTAGCCACAGCAACGCTTGGCCGAGTCTACTAGTATAATATACGAAAAAATAAATCACGCTTCAAAGGCTAAACGTGGTTAGAGACGAAGATATGCACTGTATATGACGGAATAAAACGTCTATCAGTTCCGCTAATCTGTACAACCGAAACCCATTAAGTCTCTATATTTCTCAATTTCAATTTCAAAGGCTTTATTTCTACTAATACTCTATAATAAGTCTCTATATAATACATTTATTTACGCAGTCTTATAAATCTTATTTAAATTAACGTAACATTATTTACATAATTCGACCATACCACAAACGACTCTTTGCTTTAGCTAAGGCTTATAAACAAAAGTATAGTCAATTCATACTATAACAAAAAGCTTTGTTTCTAGCAGAATATTGAATATATTCATAATAAAAATGATTACAAAAATGCAACCTACAAAGGGTAGTAGTGCTATTCGATTATTTTTTTATTGTGTGAGATAGGAACTCAAATACAGCTATCGAACTCACACACATAATCTAGACGTGTCATTCGATATTATCAAATATTAATATCACATATATTTCCCATTGAAATGTACTCCGTAGAAAGCAGGTGCACTGACCAACAAACCAATCAAGCGAGCGACATATCGCGTTACATATAGGGTTCTTATAACTAACGAATAACAGAACAGAAGATTTGAGGTTAAATTATTTAGGAAAGATCTTATGTCAGTCAATATGCTTCATTGCCAAGTAATTTCATACTAGTTATCGTATAGATGCGACTAAATCCTGGGCTCATGTATATGAATGCAGGTATGAACCTAATTCGTTTAAAATATTTTAATAGTTTTAGACTCAAAAATCGACGGTAAAGCTAAATAAGACAGAATATTTTAAAACTGCTTGGTCGACATGGGTTCTATAGCTACAAACAAGTTCTGCTCCAAATGTATGATACACTGTATATATAACATAAGTTAACAACAAATAAGTATCGCAATACTTCGAGCCTCGAGGAAGTGCTGCCAGTATTAAAGGTACAGTAAGGCACTAAACAATTTTCAATTATTATTATAACTTTGTAGATTAAGAATATTTTAAATACTGTATATTTGTGTGTTGAGAATAAATATCAATATAATCTATATTTTATCTAATAAATGAATCGTTTCATTATACAATGGCCTAACTCTAATAGGATAAACGGTGTTATGCGTGTGACTTCTGAAAGTGAATATGGAATTCTCTCACGCACATTCACTCTTCGTTTGGCCCAATTATATACAGAACTTGAACTTCAATGCCTTGTATGTATTGAATATCATGTATTTATTATTTACTTAACTATAATTTACTGAGAGCAGTGTTGGCCTAGTGGCTTCAGCGTACGACTCTCATCCCTAAGGTCGAACCCCGGCTTTGCCACCTTTGCTATGCACCAATGGACGTGACACGAAACATCGTGAGGAAACTGACATGTCTTAGACCCAAAAAGTCGACGGTGTGTGTCAGGCACAGGAGACCTGGATCAGCTACTTGGATTAGCTACTTGCCTGTTAGATTGAAAAATGATCATGAAACAGATTCAGATCTGAGGCCCAGACCTAACGTAGTACTTTTGTTTTTTAATTTTTTTAATAATTACTTGGTATTATTTACAAAAATATTCCCGTTTTTGTAATGAAGATTCACCATTATAATGCTGCATTATCACTGAGTCTATGTTAATGTTAAAAATATTTTAATATGCAGTGTAAAGCCGAGACAAGGCCCTGGTTTCTAATTAAATTGGTCCCGAGTCAAAGTACACTGTAATAATGAGAAACAGTATTATCTTTGTGTGTGTCAGGCATGTGTAACTGTTTTTTAACGAACAATATTTGATTGTCTGACGAGACATAAATTTATATAAAAACCCGCATTGTATTGCATTTTGATTTATATACCGTTTTTATGGCATTATAGAGTTAGGCACTTGTCTCACCGGCAACGATTAACGAGTAACGAGTAGAGCTAGAACCAGAAACGAGTTAGCGAGACGCGGGGAGCGAGTGCGTAGTTCCAAAATTTGTGTAGCTCGGCTATAAGCGAGTGTGCGAGTGAGATGAGCGATTACTCGCCGCCCGCTCGCAGCAGTCAAGTTTAGCAAGAAATAATCACTGGTTCTCTCTCGGCATGAGTTCTAATCGCTTGGGAGTATGCCGAGCGAGTGTTATCTTTCATAGCTCTTGTCGCTCAGCGACAAACTAGTGAAGCGAGTGCTCGCCGGCAGTGTGAACAGTCAGCGATCAACTGTTTGTATATGCATCTCTTTTGTTCACACGAAAAGAATATCTATTGTACGTTTCTTGAGCGAGAAAATAGCCGAAGTTAGTTCTGGGGGGGCTGCCTTATTCTTCTTAAAAAAGTAAAAGTAGAGCTCTTTATAAGTTAGCCGTCTCGAGTTCGATCATGTCACGATGTGTCCCTCATGTAGCTATTCGGCACATAATTACTCACCAAAAAAAAATGTTGCACGCAAAATATTACTTTTAAAATAATAAAATAATTTTTCACACAAAACACTGTTCATGGAATTTGAATACGCTTGATAATACTGTAATAAAAATGACGCCGGCTCAGCTGGTTGCTTTAGAGCAAACATTCAAACATACATTTCAGCAATTCATTTTTATTTATATAAATAAAGATTTGTTACCATATAGTGATTTCAATTCATAAAAATACTCTAAAATCTTACCATAAACTCCATGTGTTCTGCAACAGTCAAGTCTTCAATGGACAAATCCTCTTGGGGAACAAAGCCAGATATCCTGGCGATCAGATCAGCACCAGCCAGGCGCCCGTTTAGCATAAGGTAGCCCGTGGTAGCACTTTTGTCTCGACGACTTATAGCAGCGAGTAGCGTGGTCTTACCGGCTCCACTGGTAACAAAATGTGTTATATAAGTTTGACAATTTATTTATTAAAGTACACTCAAAGTATATTGAATATGTAGAGGGGTTTCTCCTAAGTTGGTCACACAGACGGAATTATGGACAAATCTAACTAAAAAATTTTGACCTGGAATTTAATACAATAGTTAATGTTACTACGTAAGAAAAAACCGTTGTGGATTGTTGCCATTTTTCAAAAACTAATTTTACTTGGTTGATACTGGTAACTCTTGAGACATAAAAAAGAAATGGGAAGCACAATTGAATTGCGCAGTACATTTATTTGTACACATAAAGTACAACTGATTTACCAATTATCAATGAACGTCACTCTACCTGCCACCCCTCAGAGTGAGGTAACGCCTAAGAAGGTAACGCCTCTTGAGCGAGGTAACGCCGACATTTATTCAAGATGTTTTGGCAGCCGGCTCCATCGAATGTATAAGACGTTGTAACCCCAACAACTAGTAAACTGGTATTTGAAAATTCCTCCAAATGACGTTTAGATTAAATAAAATTTTTGAATTCAAACGAGACGTGGTTCAACTAAGTTGTACATACAGACGTAATACAAAAAACTCTGCCATTTTGAACCTGTGGATAGATAACAAACGAATTTAATGTAACTTTGTAAGCTGATGCTCGTTCATAATGTAAGGTGTATAATTTATTGTATTTTGTCACCACAACCGTCGACATACCGGCTATATACCAGCTGGAGGTGAATAGAATTGTTTGTGTATTCCCAGTATATATTTTATTGTAAAAAATCAATCCAAATTTTATTATGTAGGGGATAAATTATAGCAGTGTGTGGGAGTCTGCGATACAAAACATGAACACTTATTGTCTGTTATTCGTTTGTCCAATTTTTTACACCTAATAATTTATTTTTCTACGATATATCTATCGACGTCGTTACCTAGGCCGCCGCCCGTAGAATTATTTTGGTTGATCTATTCTATTTGTCAAGTATTTTTTGCGGATTTTCAAAAAAATAAATGACAGTAACATCTTTAATATGTTCTTTTTTATTGTATTTGTAACTATTGTTTTCACCGTAACTATTTATTTTTGGACATCTTAATTTGTATATATTTGTTGTACATTTAATAAATCTATCTCAGTAGGCAAATACTGAAGTATATTCTTGAAGAATATCATATCAAAGACCCTTTGTAAAAATTAAGAATAAAGTCATACATATCGTCTAACGATGTAAATACATAACCGGCCTTTATATATGATTTGTGAGATTTCTTTGTACTTGTGCTATTGCGTGCTTGAATTTTGCTTCATTAGTGCATTCCTAGAAATAAACTAATTTATCAGTCGGTAACTCTTAGTAAAAAAATTCCGAGCGGCTTTACTTATAAGAATAAAAATCCTAGAAGAATAAATTCGTATACTATTTTGAAACAGGGATCTTGTTCTATAATAAAAAAAAACAACAGACGAAACGCACCATTTTATTTTTGTTTAACTATCTCGTTGGTTTTTTTCTCTTTATAAACATATTAATATTTCTAGTACTTAGAACAATTCAATTAACTTTTTGAACTGGTTTTATTTTTTTTAAATAAGCGAAGTGAGGTACGTGTGTAATTTATCTGGTTTTTATTCAATATTTTTACATATGCGATGAAACAGATAAACCATAATAAAGCTTATGCAGAAATCTCACCTTGATCCCATTAAAGCTACTAAGTTGCCAGAAGACACGATGCCGCTCACTAAAACAAAGTAAGAACAACACATTAAGAAGGAATTAATATATTCTATATTCTAATGCTTTTAAAAAGTATTTAGTAAATGTATATTTGTAATCAATTCGTGATAAACATGAAATGTAAACTGTTTATATTGCAGCTGTACATTATACTTAAACTTTTATTTGACATCGCAACATATAGTCCTTTTATTAACTAAAAATAATTCTGGAACGAGTGGAAGTAATGAAATATCGGCTCAAATAAAATAAATCTGTGGCGCTACAACCTCTTTAGGTCTTGGCCTCAGATTTCTGATCTGTTTCATGATTATTTTTAAATCTAATACGCAAGTAAGTGATCAGCCTCCAGTGCCTGACACACGCCGTCGACATTTTGGGTCTAAGACTTGTTGGTTTCCTTACGATGTTTTCCTTCACCGTTCGAGTAAATGTTAAGTGCGCACATAGAAAGAAAGTCCATTGGTGCACGAGCCGGGGATTGAACCTATGACCTCAGGTATCAGGGTCGCACGCTGAAGCCACTAGGCCAAGACGGCACATAGTTGTTCATTACACTTCAACTTTTATTTGACTTCGCAACATATATATTATATATATGTTGTCCTTTTATTAACTAATAATAATTCTGGAACGACTTGAGGTATTAAAGTAATGGCTCAAATATAAAAGCGTTTCTTCCAACTTTGATTTTGTTTCCTTTGGAGTAGAGAGCTTTATGCCGTGGGGTTCAAGTGCACAGGCACTTATTAAAGCAGTACTGGTGACGCTAGTGCTTTCCTCGCTCAAAGAATAAGACAGTTGTCGGAATACAGCGAGGATATTTTAACGCACAACGGACCTAATGAGTCTAAGTGCGGAAACTGAGTCCACCAACCATCAACCATTACAGCGAGGAAATGCTGCCAGCGTTAAAGGAACACTACACTGCCAAAGGGACTAAACTTTTAGGATTTGTTTTAATTTTCTATTTATGATTTTTTTAATAATTATTACTATGAAGTAAAAAATATTGTAAATACTGTATATTTGTGCGTTTGACAAAGACATTTAAATTTAAATTTTTATTATTTTAGTCACACGATACTGTTATTTTATTACTATTTAATTGATTAGATTTAGTTTAGTTTGATATTTCTAAATATTTTTGAACGAAACCAAACAAGAAGTAAATGCCTTATAAAGTTTTATTGCACTTTCAATAGAGGCCTTAGGGATGGCTCAAGTCATTTTATGTGATTACCATTTAAGGATCTTCATCATCATCACAAATTGAATCATAACCACCATTAGGAGTGAATATACTGCCGGGTGCAAAACACAGAGGCGGAGATATAGGGACTCTTTTTTTATTAAATATTACATTATTCAACTCTGGAAGACGTCGATAAAAGGCGAATACATTTCCGTTACAACACAAGATTAACATTAATCTAACATTATCTTTTTTATTAAAATTAATAAAATATGTAAATATATATTAATAAAGGTCTCCAAATCCAAATTCTACGCCTGACAATCGGAAGTCATATTTTTACTGTTAATAAAAAATATTTACGATGGGTAAATATTTTTTTAACAATTTATGACATGATGAGTGTGATTAACACGAACTAGGTTATATGATTCAAGGCCGTACAAATCTAGAAAGGATTAGCATAATTAAATTTATTAAAAAACTTGTCATGTCATTATCATTTTCCAGTTCGTTTGCATAATTTTGGAGACGTAGTATACAATCGTATTTATATCAAAATATATTATTTTATTATTTCGGATCCGTATTCACACTGTTTTAACCCCTGAGAATAGAGCTATTTAAATTTTATGTGAGCATAAAGTAAAGAGTTGGATGGGACGTGTTACTTTGAGAAAGTATTGCTACTTCGACTACTGTAACGCAATCTCAAACTACAAACTATAATACTTGTGTCATACTTTACGCAATTCATTACATATTTCTCTATATTGTACTCTATTGAAATAATGTATATGCAATAAAATTATGGGTGTGATTTTTTTTTTAAAGACAATTCACACCAATTGACCTAGTCCCATGCTAAGCTGGTGAAGCTTGTGTTATGGGTACTAGGCAACGGATATACATACATATTATAGATAGATAGACATATAAATACATATTTCAACACCCAAGACCTAAGCACAACACCAAATGCTCATCACATCGATGTTCGTCTCAGCCGGGGATCAAACCCGGGACCCATGTATTCGCAGTCAGGGGTACTAACCACTAGACCAATGAGTCGTCAAATTTTGATTTTTAGGATCCTCCCTCATCAAGTATGGTGAAGGAAAACATCGTGAGCAATCTAATATAACCCAATACAACGACGTGTGTCGAAAGAAGGCTGATTAACCAACCTGATTAAAAATATATTTGTTAAACATCTAATATATAAAATTCTCGTGTCGCAGTGTTTGTGGTTAAACTCCTCCGAAACGGCTCGACCGATTCTCATGAAATTTTGTGTGCATATTAGGTATGTCTGAGAATCGGACAACATTTATTTTTCATCCCCCTAAATGTTAAGGGTAGTCCACCCCTAAATTTTTTTTTTTAGATAAAATTTTTATTCTTTATTTTTTTATGATACAGCATTAAAAATACATACAACCCCTTATTTTCACCCCTCTACGATCAACCCCTATTTTTTTTCATAAAGGATAAACATGGCAAAACGACGTTTGCCGGATCAGCTAGTTTATCTATATTACTGAACACAAAAATCAAAAATGATTAGATTTGTTTGGTTTGTGGTATTGTCACAATAGCAGCAGTCAGAGTACGACATGTCTACCATTGTGGGTGGTTAAAGCGCCAAAAGAAGTAGAACTTCAAAAAATTTATTATTTTTTTATAGCTAACTTCAGGGTGTCGGTTTTTTGTGACGGTGTGCGCGCGCATCGTATAAATTAACTCTCCTTCCCTAACGCGCCAAAAGAAGTATAACTTCAAAAATTATTTAGTCAAATCTTTTAATAAAATATTTATTATAACTATCATAAATAAAATTAATGATTTTGGTTTCTAAGATAATGGCGTGAACAGTGAAATACATGACCCCTACAGCGCTATTTGACTCTCGGATGACGTGTTGGTATCACTCACAAGCTTTCAATATTAACAATTTTATTAAATAAAATACCACCTGCTGCGCTACTTCATAAATTATTTGAGAAAATTTCTTAAATCTATTATGTATCTTGAGGATCTACAATAATAATATCTATAATAATTTAATAAAGCCATTTCGGAGAAGTTTGCCCACAATGCGACATTTATATATTCGCACTTTGAACGTTTAAAATGAAACAGGCGTCACCACAAATCATGATTTATATATACTTTGTTATGTAATGTTGTATATAGATGAAGGTTTACGAATTTTTGGAATTGTTAACCATTTCACAGAACCAGGGCGGAGTTTAGGCCAACCGGGCCCCCACAAAAAAAGAGCCCCACAATAGAGACTTCGGACTAATAAACAGTAGTAAACCACTATTCTTTTGATATATCTAAATGTTTGTTATATACTAAAATAATCTACTTTGTTTCTCAATAAATAATTGATTGAAAAACTCGAGTGAAAAAATTGTTCATTTTATTTGGAAAATAAAGCAAGAGCAGTGTTGGCCTAGTGACTTCAGCGTGCGACTCTCATAATCTGAGGTCGTAGGTTCGATCCCCGGCTGTGCACCAATGGACTTTCTTTCTATGTGCGCATTTAAAATTTTCTCGAACAGTGATGGAAAACATCGTGAGGAAACCAACATGTCTTAGACCCAAAAAGTCGACGGCGTGTGTCAGGCACTGGAGGCTGATCACCTACTTTTTATTTTTTTTTATTTTTATTATAAGTAAGTACTTCCTCTTAGATTTAAAAATGATCATGAAACAGATTCAGAAATCTGAGACCAAGACCTAAAGAGGTTGTAGCGCCACTGATTTTATTTTATTTGGAAAATATTTGAGGGTCAGGGGCCTCCACTCTTTTGTTGTAATGCCTTTTTTAGAGGTCTTCAAGACCTCTAAAAAAGGCAGAGCCTGAGCTGCAAAGAGCTGCAAAGCGTTGTCCACTCGCTGTGACGATTAAAAAGTTCCTAATTAACTATTTAAAGTAACAAAACTACTGTTCAGGTTTTTTGTACGTATTTCATGCACTATGCTTTACGCTTTGTAGTCTCGCTATCGAAACTACTTAAATCGAATAATTCATTCGATCAACGAGAGTTTTCTCTGGCAGGTGTCTGACAATTATGTCGCTTTTTGCGTAATGAATCATTAATCAATGTCGGTAAGCGATTTGTATGAAATGGCTTTCTGTGTGACGTTGACGTTATCGAGATAATAATTATTGGACCAAAGCTATTAAACCTTTCACAATTAAATTTCTTGTTTCAGACAATTTTAATATTATTAATTCATTTCAATATATTTTTGAATATTTTTTTTTTTAAAGACAATTCACACCAATTGACCTAGTCCCATGCTAAGCTGGTGAAGCTTGTGTAATGGGTACTAGGCAACGGATATACATACATATTATAGATAAATAGACATATAAATACATATTTAAACACCCAAGACCTCAGCACAACACCAAATGCTCATCACATCGATGTTTGTCTAAGCCGGGGTTCGAACCCGGGACCCATGGATTCACAGTCAGGGGTACTGACCACTACACCAATGAGTCGTCATTCTTTAGGATCATAGTTTCTGAACGTTTTCTGTTTTAAATAATTTATCATGAGGTCTTGGGTTCCAATACTGAGTGAAGCTGAAAATTTAATTTGTTATTTTGAACTAAAAAAATGCCCTAAGTTAAGCTTTGCAGTATCCGTCCCGTCGAAATACACTCAGTTCTTGACTCTACGTTCAACATGTTAATATTCATATCCCCTACGTATGTCAGAGAGATAATTTACATTAGTCAAGTCTTGATTCATTGACTTTGCCATATATAATTAAATGACGGCCGGAAATATATAAGGCCGGCAACGCACTTGCGAGCCTTCTGGTAGTGTGAGTGTCCATGAGCGGCGGTATCACTTAACATCAGGTGAGCCTCCTGCCCGTTTGCCTCCTATTACCACATACAAAAATGACATTTATACTATAACTTAAAATACTAAGTGGTCCTGTCTAGTGGACAGTTTTTATATTACTTTAATTCAAAATAGATAAGAAGACCTCACCTCCATGCAACACTTTAACTTCCTCATACGTTGCAGATCGCCAGATGCTAGTCTGTGTCTTCCTCTTCCTATACACAGAGAGGTCCTTCCAAGCCAAAGTGAGGTTCTCTGGCGTGTCACCGAGGCCAGCCATCTCATCATCGTCCCAGTTGACCACGGCTCCGGTGAGGACATTACGAGTGGGCAGTTTGGGTATCATTAGTGTGAGGTCCTTCATTTTTGGGCTACGTCATTTGGTTCTGTGGAATAACAACTTTGTTTACATTGGTTTTACTTTTAAAACAATAATTACAAAATTTTAGTTTCAAAGTCCCGTATGAATTTTTGACATCTATGCGTTACAAAGACTAAAGCGTTTTTATACTAGGTTCTTATACAGTTTAATTGTTCTTTTAGGTAATAATATTTAAATAATATAATATTATTATTTATTTTTAATAATATTTTAGACAAGGAAGTTTTTTTACGTTCACAATAGAGATCCCTTGGCCTACGTCAGGGATAAGTTTCTATAAGTTTTTATAAGTGTACATATAAGTTATACTAAACTGTTCAGTGTTTAACCAATTTTTACTTAGTTTATTACTTTCTTTGATACATATTTATTTAGTTGAATAAAATCATTTTATTGTTACCAATACAGTTAATATTATTAGTTCTTAACTATTTGTAAAGATTTATTTAATGGCGTAAAAGAACATTGTATTCAGTAAGTAAGTTAGTAATAAGCTGTAAATCTTTCTCAATAAATAAAATAAAAATAAAAAATATTTTAAATCTACAATATATTTTTGGTACTGCAAGATACACGAGAAACCGACCGCGCCACTTATCCGACAATATTCTTTAAATATCTATAGACAAGAAGACCCCTCGCAGTTTAAGGAATTTAAAAAAAATCGCAGAAAACTTCCCGCACCTGGGGGACTTTCAAATGTTTGCTGACAGCTCTAGAGTTTCACTTGTGTTAATTTGTTGGTCGTACCTGGCAGCTGCGAAGACGGGACATTCTAGAATAAGGTGTAATACGCTTTGTTGGACATTAGGTTCACAAGCAGAGCTTGTTTTTAAATGAAAGCCAATGAAAACCCAAACGCACAACGTCCGGTTAGAATTTGTACCATGGACTGAACCAACAACGAATATTCACTGGACTAAATAAGATTCAGAAGTAGTTAAACAAATTTATGTGGGCCCTTCAATCTGTATATCGAAGTATCGTAAGATATTACAGTCAGAAAGGTAACGAGTAAGAAATAACAATAATTCTAATTAAATTAATAACAATAAATTAATTATTCTTTAGGTCATCTTTTTCAATAACCCCGCGTCCCCCGCTTGTAATAATAAATACCAACTACGTATAGGTACCAAAGCTTCGTTTATTAAAGGAATGAATAACTATATTGTACTAGCGTACTGTGGAATCGACTCCCGGGGGGGGTCTTCCCTCAGAGATACGACTTCCAAATGTTTAAAAAGCGAGTCTACTCCTCCCTCAAAGGCCAGCAACGCACCCACTAAAAATGGGTGTCTATGGGCTGCGTAGACTGTCCTTTTTTGTCGTCCCGCAAGCTCGTTTGATTTTAGCCCCCCTTTTATAAAAAAATAAATTGTGCGTGTACTAGGTGTACACACGTAAGAAGTGAAACTTCTTTATGATCTTATTTTTCGAAAAATGATCTACTATATGCAACTTTACAGAAATTCGTTAAATTAGATAAAGTTTAACTTTAGGCTTTTATTATCATAGACATGAATACAAATATTTCATTTTACAAATACAAATATTTTATTTCATTAATTTAATAATTATTACTATCATTGAAAAACGTGACGATTTGCTACAAAATTTCTCCCATACGTCGATAAAGAAGTTTGACTTCAAAAAGCAACATGGCGCGTAACCGAAAAATGTGACGCGTAACGAAAAAATGTTACACTAAATTTTTTTCCAACCTCGATAAAGAAGTTTCACTTCAAAAATATTGTAGTGTTATAAAACTCAATATTAAGATGTAATAAATTACTTGTTATGCTAAGTTTTTGGCTTTTTCGTGGGTCGCGATATAAAAATGGTTGAGAAACGATGCTTTAGGTATTATTATTATACCTAAAGAGCTACTAAAGATGCCCGAATAATCCAATTATTAAAAGAGGCATTGAACTGTGAAATATATTTTTCCCTTCTTCGATTTAGGCTTCAAAATTTTAACTCCGATTCGATTTGAACTTCAAATAGTCCGTAGTCAATCTCTTCTTAAGCTGAGAAAAGATCTAACTTCGCACAGAACAAAATAAATACACGTCGACTTAATACCCTCCTCCTTTTTTTGTGGTGGTTTAAAAGTTGACATCTAGTATAGAGTTTTGAAAACAAGTGTTATGTCTCAAAGTCATTACATTAAGTACGACTATAAAATGTTATATAAAGTCGACGTTTCCTGTGCTTAGTTATTAATAATTATGTTTGTAAAGAAACTTTATAAATTACTAGTGGACCCCACAGACGTTGTCCTGCATGATATTTAAAGCGATTAGGATGTTAAGCAAAGTATGAAAGTACCGACTGCAGTGCCATCTGCCGGGCTGATTTGTGAATCTAAACCATTCCCAGATCCCCTTGAACACACACAAAAAATTTCATCAAAATCGGTCCAGTCGTTTGAGAGAAGTTCAGTGACATACACACTCACAGAAGAATTATATATATAAAGATAAGTATATCCTGATCCGAAAATAACTTAAATTCAGTTTAAAATACCGACATAGCTATTTATCTTATTGGCGCAGTTATAATATAGGTGCAATTAGGCCACGCCTTTATACTGACGCCCATAATTAAAAAAATTGTATACTAATTACAGTGTGAATTGCTAATTTCAGTGAAAAATAAGATGAATATTAATATGCAAAATAGCTTTTTGTGTAATATATTTTTTTTAAAACAGCTTTAATTAACATTGAAATATGACATTCAAATTGTAAAACTGACATTAGCAGGGTAGCAATATAAAACAAAAGACGACGGTGATAGCTCGTTTTTTCTGATTGTAATTGGTCGAAATGAAATGACGTTGTGTACTGACACATTTGTGATTAGTCTAAAAACAAAATATTTATTCCAGAGGGACAGAGGTATGAAAACCTAAATAAAAGTTACGTACACTAAAGCTGGCCCTTGGACGTAGCGATCAGCTCCATACAAAAGATGAGAGTGACTTATAAGAATCAAGAGAAAAGGTTTCGTATTTTATTTTACATTCTCAAGCCCATTCGCAGAATGCATGGCAACAACGTGATGATGTGTAATTAATTAAAGCCAAAATCGCAAAACAAAAGACTGTGTTTAACTTAATAGCTAAATAATTAAATAAAACTTCGTTAGTGTGAAGCAATTCATGTTTCTTTCAAGGTGTACTTTAAATAATAGAAACTCCTTTATTACATGTTAAACTTGTTTATTTTTAAAGCTTATGGCCAAATCTTCTCTTTGCTGAAAAGACCTATTTTGTTTTGACATCCAATTTTTTAGACGTGTCTTCCAATATCACGAACTAAACTGACAGAATTCAATAGAAGGGTATTTAATGTCGTAATGGTTCGTCTACAATAAAGGAGAAAATGGACGTAGTCGTGTTCGTACTTGATCAAATTCATAATGAATTTGATAATGGGCTGGTGAAAATTAAGGGCTCAACCTATAACTGGCGGCATCTATGTGATATTAGCAACATATGAACTCAAGGGGAAGGCATAGACTCTCTTGAAAATGTCTTCAATTATATAAATAGATGCTTTCGAAATCAGCGCGTAAATGTCTTTTAATATTCTAAAGGGCCTCGCTACTGAAGTGCAAGTAACGGTTTCTCTATATAAGGCGATTATAATACAAATGATTGGTGAACATGAGGACGTAATAAACGATTACGTATTTGAATATTACTTAAATAAAATATTATATTTACCATAAAAAAGCTATAAAGAAACGCAAATAATATGGAGATCGGCCGTATCGGTAAAAAAGTTTCAGACAAAATGAGAAAAATAATTGGTTTAAAAAAATGCAAATATATAGACGTACTAAGTAATTTAATTAATAAATGTTTATATAATATATACACCGTTTATGGGTAATCAAAACTTTTTTTTAAAATGTACGGGAAAATTCAAAATTGAAGTTTCAATGGCGATTTGTGAGATTTGATAATAATTTTATTTTAAATATAATTAATTCTTGCTTCACGATTGATTTTAAAAATCGTTGTGTTCGTATCTCAATCAATTATTATTTTACGGAAAAACATTCAGTTTTTCATCCTGTGCTCTATGTCACAGAGGTGTTAATAAATATAAATGTAAAGAAAGATGTGACCACAGTTATTACAGAATATAAATTTATCTTCTAAGTTGTCACATCCTGACAACAATGATCTCAATTGAGGAGTAATTTCGACGGATATTTTGTGAATGCTTCCTTTTAAAGTACAGTTACAACGAAAAATTTATATTTAAAAAGTAGTTTCGAAAATAATTATAAAAAAATTTAAAGATTTTAATAAATTATTGTACTAAAGAATAATATCGATTAATATTAATAAAAAATATTATATTCTGCGGTTAAATAATTTTAAAATATGAAAAAAAGTCGCAATAAATTTTAAATGTAAAAATCCAACTTATAAAATAAAATTAACACAAATTAAGCAAAGCTATATATTCTTAAAATATCGCGTAGATTTCTATAATAATACTGACCTGAGTAGGAATTATTAACTTAATGAAGCACCATTTGGTTAGAAATATATAAATATATTTTTGGGTAGAGCCGTCCACTTCGTGCTTTAACCACACCAAGAATGGCAAAGGTACAGTGAAGCCTCGACTACAGTGAGAGGTTGACGAAACCAAATTCGTTGTATCGTTATAACTAGATTTTTTGCGACAATATTTTTAGATAAAAGCCTTCCAAATATACAGTCATATCAACCATTTATTTATGTCTACCAAAATTTTAATAAAGACCAAGCGGACGCGAGGCTTGTCACGTACACGTCTAAAAAAGAAAAACAAATATTTAATCGTTAATCTATACCATTTTCGAATCCACTTGAAAAAACACAAACCATTTTATCAAAATCGGGAATATGGAGGTTGTATACTTCATCACAGGATAGTGTTGAGCAGTGTTGGCCTAGTGGCTTCAGCGTACGACTCTCATCCCTAAGGTCGTAGGTTCGATCCCCGGCTGGGCACCAATGGACTTTCTTTCTATGTGCCGCATTTAACATTCGCTCGAACGGTGAAGTAAATCATCGTGAGAAAACCGACATGTCTTAGACCCAAAAAGTCGACGGCGTGTGTCAGACACTGGAGGCTGATCACCTACTTGCCTTTTAGATCAAAAAATGATCATGAAACAGATTCAGAAATCTAAGGCCCAGACCTAAAGAGGTTGTAGCGCCACTGATTTATTTTTATTTTTTTTTTATACTTCATCTCATCACATCATCTCATTTATGATTTGATATTCTTCGTATTGTTTCGAAATTTATTTCATTTTCTGACACGTCAATTGACAAAATCAAAACAATTTTTATCTGTAGTAAATAAATGAGTCTATTATATCGTATCCATAGGTTTTTTAATATAAAATTATATTAAAACTATCGTTTCTATGTTAATGCAGTGGTCAAATTTTAAAAGAATTTATCGAGAGTCAATGCTACGAACAGCTACGCATCTAATTTGGTTTGCAAATAAAATTGAATAGTTTTTATTTTTACCGTGTTGCCAACATTCCAACGGTTGTGTCAAAACTATGCAAAACTTAATGCAAATCGAACGACATGAAAAGGTTTAACAAAATTCTATGCCAGAATTAATCATAATTGATGATTCACGTGAAGCTAATACTCGGCTAAACGACAATACATCATGGGCGTAATACCTTTTATTTAATTATAGGGGGGCAAACGAGCCTACTGAAGAGCCATAAAAGGGCGCTAACAAATACACATCGGTGTGTTACCGGCCTTTAACGGAGTACTTTGCTCTTAATAAAGAAAATATAACAAATCTGGAATTAAATTAAACATATAAACATTAAATTTTCTATCAACATAACTTTGCAGGTAAAGATTTAAATAATTTAAATTATTCCGCCAATATTATTATTTCAGCTTTAATTTCCACTTGTAGTAGGTTCTGTACCTACTGTTCCTATTGCATGAATAGGCCACTATAATATACTATACATTATTAGTGATATTTTAAAGTAGCATTAGTAATAGGTTCTATAAAATACACTAGTTTACGTTAATAACGAAGTTAAGGGTAGATTTTACTTGTCCTCAATATCAGCCTAAAAACCCTTAACTCTTAGCTTTTGTGGGTTACAGATATATCTTCGGGCCAGGAAGCCTACCACGTAACCGAGTTCTACAAAGTATAAAACTATAATAATAATAATCTATATTCATTTTTTCTCACAAAAACTTAGTACATAAACAAGTGACAGTTATATACTATTGTAAATAAATAATTGTCTATCTTCTATTAAGGTTAATGTTAGTTTGTGTGAGACTACATTAAGAAGATGCATGCTAAAGGTAAGAGTACCAGTGTTACAGGTCATCAGGCCTCCACCACTTCGAGCTTCGGATCGACAGAAGGTCTTAAAAAGTAGAGAAAAATTTTGTGAGAATAAACAATCATTATTACATAGGCTGCAACGTTAACAAAAAAAATATTTATAAGGAAACCACATAGGGTATGTGTGTGTGTGTGTGTCTGTATGTTAGTGTGTGTACGTGAGTGTGTGACTGTGTATGTATAATTACTTAATTGTTAATCAAAACTATTGTTATTTGCAATTTTGCATATCATAACATTCTAAGTACTATGCAGTATTATAGTACGAATAATATATAACAGCATACTAAGCTGTCTTTAACACACCCTTCATGGCCTTGGCCTTCAAAAACAGTCCGGAGGGTGATAATATAAACAAATGAAACGCGTTTCTTTATACATAAGTCCGAGTGTCCATTGCGATCTTATTAAGGCTAGATTAACACTAAATTTAGCTATATTTTATTATTAATGTTGTGATGTTAATAAGTATTTCTTTATCTATATGTCCAATCACATATACACGATAAGATTTTCCCTCTTTCCGTTCGTCCAATTAAAAATGAACGAATCGCGAGCTACCTAACATTAGCTATATAATATATTTTAATTAATAATTAGAACGTAAACAAAATGTAAGCAATCAACGCACACTTAAACCCAAATGAGCCCTTCAGTTTGTTCCACACTCATAAATTGGAATTTAACATTCTCGTTTCTGATAATGTCCAAAAAGGTCGACTACACTAATGGGGTTGATTTAAGAACCGTTAAATAAGCCGAGTTAGTTTTTCGTTAGCGTCGCAACCCCACTACTCTAATTTTATGTTTGTTACAAGCTCATGTTTTAAGGACAGATCGCCAAACTCCAAAAAAGTACATTGCTTCTTTCCATTTTTCGGCATCATTTCTTGAAGTAGTGAGAATGGAAAAAATATATGGTGGAGTTGAGTAGTTTTTGTATCCATTTTGAAAGATCGATACACGATTTAAATAACTTCGCTCGATAGAAAAAAAATCCAAACATAGCCAATTTTTGACACTTTGAATTCATTTTATGACATAAAAAAATGATAAAATCATTTTAATGTTTTACATAGCTAATTGTTATTACGGTCCGGCGCGCCTAAGTGCTCCAGCTCACCACTGGGCCCCGCAGTCCACCCCGAGACAATGACACAGCAATTCGTGCTGGGATAGGGCCTTAACAATTAAAGCCAGTTACCTAGCTTCAAACAAAGTGTTTTATTGAAAATATATTTGAACACCCGTTTACCTATTTTTGTTTAAACTCACCTCAGTTTGACGCAAACATTTTATACTTCCAGTTTAGATAGCCACGTGCCGCGTGTTCCGTGTTAATTTGGTACACATAAATATTGATAGATTTATCGTTCAAAATGTATATTCATGAGAATTTCGAAGGCTTATTTTACATTTGTTTCTAGATCAATGTTTTATCTGAATTATTCAGATTATAAAAGCTTTTATCGGTTTCATTATAAGTTAATGCTTGCGTCCCTGTTTTAATTGGAATATGAAGCTCAAGTCTGCAATATTTAAATTCAGTACTTTAGCGTTTAATCTTTTGGACATATAAAATAATATTATATTTTTTTATTTACCGCCGCCGTGGCTAAAACGTTTGTGACCACCCAGTGACTCTTTATACCTAAAAGTTACCATTATGTGTTGTAAAGTACTGGAAAGTCGAAAATAATATTAACAATAACGCGTAATTCAATATTCACCCTGCATCATAACGTTTTACAAGAGGAACCCCCCCTCCCCAAATTCGTTACATAATACTTGAACGCTCCAATAATGCTACCCGGAGACCCTGGGTTTGATTCCCAGTGTTTTGTCAAATCTGTAACCGAAAAAGACAAACTTCACGTAGAACATGCTTCTCCAACCAATCTATTATTACCAATTAAAACAATGGGAAATGGAAGATGGAATGACCATTGTTCTTACATTAGATATATAGCTACTAAGTTCAAATAATTCTCTCATTTTAAACGGAATCGTTTGAAATAAAACTTTTCAACCCACTTTAAAAATATCAAACGTAAAAATTTAAATCTATAAATCGATGTCTAATATTTATTACTAACTTTCTTTTAAACTAATATTTTATTCTTTTTCTCAAACTTGACACATAACCCCCGAATAAATAATGAATCAGCCTTATTTCACTGCTTTAATTAAAATAATAAAAGCAAAATTAGCAGTAACAGACGAACGAGTACTTAAGTAAAGATATTGCATATAGTCTATGAATACGGAGGAGGTGAAACTGTACCTAACTTCTAACTAACTTCTACCAAAACAAGTTTTCGTTCCTCATTATAATTCGCAGGCGTTATCTTTTACAAATGATGTTACGATGAATATCAGGGTTATCTTAATATCAAATGAATATATAAATAATAATTCTTCGTTGTATTTAAAAGTCTATAGCAATTAATGTCAAATCTCTGATAAGCTTTTTAAATTTACTTTCACATTAATTAATAGCCCATTTGTTTATAATAAGGTTAAATTATATAGATGTAATATGTATATAGAACCTTCAAACTAATCAAATACTTGTCTATAAATCACAGTAAAAGAAGAAACATATGCAATCTGAGACCAAGTCGTAAATAACTCTCTCAGTTAGGCGTGAGATAGCAGATGTTACATATTTAATGAATTTAGATACAGGTAAAGTTGACTGTCCTAAGTTACTAAGTAAAGTGTGTCTCCGTGTGTAAAAATATGAACCTATTCTTCTTCTTCTTATAGTGCCATCTCCTTACGAAGGTTGGCGATCATCACGGCTATTTTAATTTTGGATGCCGCGCTTCTAAACAATGTCTTGGTGCTTTGACCAAACCATTGTCTTAAGTTTTTCAACCAGGACGTGCGTCTGCGGCCAGGTCTCCTTCTACCTGCCACTATGCCTTGTATGATTAGTTGAAGGAGCTCGTATTTTTTGCAGTTACGTAAAACATGTCCGAAATACTCAAGTTTCCTTTCCTTAACCGTCATAAGCACTTCTTTGTTCTTCTGCATTCTGTCCAGCACGGTTGTATTTCGTATGCGGTCTGCCCAGATATTTTAAGCATACGTCGATAAACCCAGATCTTAAACGCTTCCAGCTTTTGGACATAGTCTCTGTCAGCGTCCAAGATTATACTTCGAGCAGCACAGAGAAGACGTAACATGGCGCAATGCGAGTTCTAAGCTGTAAATTTAGGCGCTTGTCACAAAGAAGTTTTTTAGTTTTGAAAAGGCGTTCCGCGCTTGTTCAACTCTGGTCACCCTTTTCATCAATCACTGTGCCTAGATATCGTATTTTCGAGACACGTTCCAAGGTCTGATTGTTGAAGTAATACACTTCACTTGTTGCGTGAAAAGCTTCGGTGTTCGGCTTATTGTCATATATTTGGACTTATTCGCATTGATGCTAATACCAAACTCAGAATCACGGCGGCAACTGAATTGACTAAAGCACCTAAAACACCAATTGGCAATTACAGAGGGAACAGCTTTATGGTTAGGGCGGCTGATAAGTTTAACAATTTAAGTGTTGATATTGACCTGTTCGCGTCATGTGTGGTGTCGGCAAGGAGAGCTCTGACATCCGAGTTCCTCAGTGGAATAAATAGTGTATCATAAGAGTATACGTTATACTACCCTAAGTGGTCCTCAATTAATTTAGTTTATTGCTTTCTTTAATAGATACAGGTAGTTGGGTAGAATGATTTTATTGTTACCAATCCATTTAATTATTAAGTACTAAATTATATGTAAAGATTTGTTTAAAGGGCGTAAAAAGAACTTTATATTTAGTAAGGTAGTAAAATATTTCCACTGAATTGTTACATTATTATTAAATGAACATTTCGTTGCTTTAACTGTTAAAATAGATTATTACTTTAATTTAATAATATATATAAACACTTTCTCGCTACCTTGCAATTGAAGTTTCAAGTACCTTAATTAAGATAAAGATATCGATCTGGAAATAAAATGTATGATATACTTTGATACAAGTTTTCGTATCTAGGTCTCAGATCAAGGCTGATAAGTGTGAATCATTCAGTGTTTTGTGGTTATAATCGGACACTTGAAGCACAGTCTTTAACATTGTGATATTGTGTTTTTTAGAAGGGTTACCCGATTTAATTGTTTTTATATTATTATGGATATCATCTTAACCTTATAACAAAAAAACTATTCTGAAATTTGTTGCTGGTGTTTTTTATTGTACAAATTTGGTTTATTCATATAGGTTACACAATGTACACTTATGAACGTCAAAAAAGAAATATACATTTAATGCTTCTAATTTTACATTTACTGCCAGTTCTCAAATCAAGGGCGTAGAAAGGAAGAGAAGAACTGGCAATAAACTCTCCGCCACTCTTTTTAATCGCCAAGTTTTGTTTTACACAATGTTTGTAAGGAGCTGCAACCATTACACCATGTGCCACATTACATCTTAAGTAATAAATAATAATAAAATTAAATAAAAACAAAGATTTGTCCTCTATCAGCAGGAGGCATGTTGAAATAGGAGCATGCACTTACATTCTCGTGGGAACAACACGCAAATACGTAGTCGAAATAACTAACATCACCGCAAACACGAATTCAAGTACGACCAGTCACCACAAGTAGCACCCGTTCACGAGTATGACACATGGCCAGCCATCGGCCCCCTCGCCATATTTTAGGGAGAGAGACAACCCGACGCATCCCGACCCGGTAACCATGGCAACAAAACCGAACTATCAAAACCCGTAAATGTTTGGGTAAAAGTACCGATTTCCAATGATACATTATAAGCTTTTTAAATTTCGTAATTAATGTTTCAGAAGCCAATTACGATAATATATACGTAATTATATTATTTGAGTGGCTTCAGATCTGTTGTTTATTTAATTACAGTAATTATTTCGTAAGAAATATTATATTGCGAAACTTTTCTTGGGAAAATGTTTTATCGGCTTTTAAAGTCACTCATAAATTAAATATTGTAGCAATAATAAAAACACCAGTCGCACTACAACCCGTAAACGAGGTGAATTGGAAGTAATTTAAGACACCATCAATAATGTAACTAAAAAAACCAAGTCTCGCTGCTCAGTTCTTCTACCGTAAAAAATTGTGAGATCCATGTAACACCAAGCCAATTAATGTACCTATTCATTTCCTACTTACTCCTTATCTCTTAAGTTTTACGTAATTAGCTATCCTAATAACATCTTATACTGCGATATTACAATTTTTTGTTTTAAATAAATACATTGATTGTCTTCTTTTCTGCTAGCCCGAACCCAATAATTAATCCACAATCTCAGATTGTTCACTCATAAATTAAATATTGTAGAATAATAAAAACACCAGTCGCACTACAACCTAATGGAAGTAATTTAAGACACCATAAAAGTAACAAAAAACAAGGCTGCTCAGTCTTCTACCGTAAAAAGGAGATCAGTAAAGCCAATTAATGTACCTATTCATTCCCTACTTACTCCTTATTCTTAAGTTTTACGTAATTAGCTATCCTAATAACATCTTATACTGACGATATTACAAATCTTTTTTGTTTTAAATAAATACATTGACTTGTCTATCTTTTCTGCTAACGCCCGAACCCAATAATTAATCCACAATCTCAGATTGTTCAATCTGAGATTGTGGATTATCAGACCGTGACAGTCGATCGATCTCCTATCTGCGTCCCAATAATTTTCATACAAAGGTCTATCCACATACACCGTTACGACTTCCTATGGATAGCTTGTATCGACAGCTGGCTATTACAATCCGTCGATTGGTTATTGGCACACTTGTTACAACATTTGGTTTGGTTGGTTTTTATTACTATCTCAGATTGTGGATTATGGATTGAAATAGGTTATTGGGTTCGGGCGCAAGTGCCTAAGAGTTTTGATGATCGATCAGAGTGAGTGAAAAATTAATAAATTTGACTAGTTATATTCCTAAACTGCTGGTTAAAATTGAACGAAATTTGATATATATACCATGTCTGCTTGGTAACTAAGAGGCTTCTAATTTTATCCACAACGAAGTTGAAAATGGCCTGAATTGCTTCGAGAAAATGATACGGTCTATGCGGCGGTGCCTTATTTTCTGGACATGGCGGGCGTACTGTTGTACTCCCAGAAATAATAACGATAAAATTTAATATAGTATAAAATCTATAAAGATTCGTAGATTATTATTATTATATATTATTTATATTTCACCTTGTATATAAAATAAACCTCGTGGTATATAGATTATAATATTATAATAATTATACAGCAGTTATTGCAGTCAACAACTTGGTAATGACGCAGTTCTAAATAATTATATTACAACTACGCCAAATAAATAAATTTGTCTTAAAAGGAATTTTTCATAGAAGATATATATATATGTACATCAATTAGTCAATTCTTATATTAATTGTAGTGATAAAATATCACGTTATTAAAATATATTATTACGTTATCAAATTAATATTAAATATAATGTTTCACGCAAATAATCATTTATAGAATAATATTTTTTTTCCAAAAGTAGTACATTAAATCGATTTTTAAATACTCTAGTAGGAAGATCTTTTAATGTTTATGGAAAATTATTAAAAACCTTGATTGCCATGCAACGCAATGCATCTTCAGCAAACAGTTTTAACCTTGATCGACTCAATTGTTTCATTATTATTATGACATTTTGTTTCAATGTCAACTGAAGCACGTTGGTTGAAATTTCCTTATTTTTTAGTTGACCAAAAATTTGGCGATTAAAAAGAATGGTTCATGCCCATTTTTTCTCCCGATCTATGTCCTTGATTTGGTAACTGGTGGGAAGTGTACATAACAAATAAAATTAAATAATTAATAAATAAATAATAATAATTAAAATTAATTAATTAATTTGCTAAAAGTAGTTTTTTAATATAAGTTAAAAATTGATTTGCTTTGATCGTAAAAGAAGGTCCAGCGCCGATGCCTCACCATAGCAACCTTGAGATCGCGGGGTACTTAAACTCAACTTTGGATCCAATTTCATGCCATAGCATGGGAGGTGATTGAATTGGGAGTTACGGAGTACCGATGCTGTGGCCACTGATCCTATTTTACAACAGAGCTTTGATATATATATCTGATAAGTCACAATAATGATTCACTCACAGTACAAAATAACTACTAACCGAGAATAATAAGGCAAACTTAATTTTAGATTATGAAACACTATTAGAACGCGTACCATGCATGACCTAGATTTTTCTTAGTAAAATAACTTTAAAAAGTAAAATAACTTTCAAAACGGTCTTATTTTTAAATTTTAGGTTAAAATGTCGATTTTATTTGACTTTCTTAATCTGGCGCCATTACCGATATGTTTTAATCACTACCAATAAAACGAGACGTGTCAAAACAAAGTGCCAAAGAAAAGTTTAAAATTATTTTGTGATACCAAACCCAACCTTTTGTAATAACGATAAAATTGAAAGCTGTATTTTATGAAATACAGCCATCAAAGATAGCTACCGCAGCCCAAGAATTCTAAAACATTTTAAAGAGCGTTGCCGCTCTAAGGGGGTACGGTGTTACGGTCTTTTTTAAATACTTGGAGGTCGTCTCCTGGGAAAGACCTCCTAAGGCCTAGCTCCTGCTAGTTCGTAAATTAAAATACCTAGTGACCGTGGAAAATTTCCAGCCCTCGAGGTGTTGTGGATTATAATTGGAATTATCAAGACTTGTGCATTGGTGAAACATGGCAGCAGGGATCAATTCAATTTATATAAAAGACTTCGGGGAATTAATAAGGTGGTAATTAATAAAATAAAATAAGCTATAATTAGTCAAAAATCTCCGCGTTTAAAGATGGTCATGGGTCGATTAACCCACTGACAGAAGGTAGCAAGCGCCACCTATAAACTCAGAGGTGTAATTTACTAAAGCAGTATTTGCCAATGACAAATTCTTGTTGAAAAGAGCGCGAAAAAATGTAAATAAATCGTTGTCAAATTGTGACTATAATACGTTTATTTGGAAAACCACTGTAAACAGTTTTATTTGTATTTTAGTTAAATAAACGTTTAATATGAAGTCTCCACATCGTACTCTAAATTAGGGAATTTTCATTATTTAAAACAATAACTTGATGTGTCAAACCATGGTTAGCGAGAGACAACCATATAAAATTGATAGTTAACAATTTCATAGATTAAAGCGTATTCTAATCTTACCATTAACGCCATCTGTTGACGTGAGTTGTTATTTCCTTTGAAGTTTTACTATATTTAGTCAATATTCACATGATGTATTCAAAAGAATCTAAATAGTTTTAACCGTATCATTGCATTAATTAATAAAACATATTACGATTAATTTATCATAGGTATAATCTCTTCGCAACGCCATACAACTGACAAACAAACTTTACGTCACCATGTGATTTATAACCATTAAATATATAAAACTATATCGATAACCCCTAGATGGGGCAGAGGTTCGTTCTCCACTCGCTTGACTTAATGGCCTATAACCCTCGATGGGGCCAGACGGCGTTCACAGTGAGTTTCCATCGCTTTCGGCCTTTGCCTCGTATCTCACCTCGCTCCAAGTCTTTCGCCAGGTTTGCTTGGGACACCTCAAGCACCTGCTTGAAGATATAATTGGAATATCTTCGGAGTGCATTTCCACTTGCATTGATCTGCTGCAGTTTTATTTCTATTTTCATTTTAGAAAATGTATTTCCTTCTATGTTCCTTTTAGAGATTTAAATATACGATATATATATTTAAATCTCCAAACCAAGGTTCTAAATTTAAAAAATCATATATTACAAAGATTATTTAAATCAATGCATAACATTAGCTTTAAAATCCTAAACCGGTACAGTTAAGAAACTTTTCTGAAGAATTTTAACTATTAACTCGAATTAATCGTTATTCAAATTAAGATTTCTTCTTCTAGAAGTTCTTTCCATCTAATCGATTACACTATAAGAAGTCCACTAAATAATGGGTAAATTATGATTTTAGAAGCAATAAGATTAGGTTATTATTATGACAGTCATAATGTGAAGATGTAGGCAAGCGTCTTTTATAAATTATTATACATATAGTGAATTGCAATGACATCATTGTTCCTATACAAAAAGTCTGATTTTGCATATATTTAAGGTACTGTATAAGTATTGCTTCGATAGTTTCATTATTAGAACGTCGATACGACGATATCAGTTAAATTTACGAAAGCACATTTTCCCTTTTCAAAGACAGTTCTAAGTTCAAAATCATATTCCAACATGTCTTAAGGTGATAATCAGAGTCGAGATTTAGGTCTATTATTACGCTTTAACGAAATTTCGACATAATGTCCGATTCTGAATAACCTAAACATTACAGATTCTGAGGCGAGACTAACGCTGGCCATAGACGGACCGCATGTTGCAGTCGATACCGACTGCTCTAAGCGGTCGCCGCACGGCGAACTGCAGTTTCCATACCAAATTCATATTCGCCATACACGGACCGCACGACCAGTTTCTGAGCGGTCGGAGCAGTTGCTCTGCGGTCGAGTTTCGCCGTGCGGTCGACTGCTTAGAGCTGCCGGACCCACCCTACACGGACAGCTACAAGCGGTTGCTGCCGACCGCGCGCCACTCCCTCAAATAAAATAAAATACTAACTAATTCATCAAATGAAACCACGGACATTCTAAAGTAGTTGAAAAACTTTTTAGTGTCTTCTCTCATTTGGGGATACAAAGTATGAAATATTCCATGCTGTTCTCTTGGTTGTAGTATTGGACGAATCCACATGCTAAGGTGTCTTCTATGCCTACGGTTGCGTAATAGTAGTACAAGAAACAGCGTTTCTTCATCGAAATCCATCTTATAAATGAACTCGCATCAATTTTATTTTGCGGTCGAACACAACTGCTCCAAGCAGTCGTAGTCGACTGCATTATGCGGTCGTGTTGCAGTCGTGTTGCAGTCGTGTATGACTTCAACGCGACCACTCTAGACCAGTCGGTCTCGACTGCAACATGCGGTCGCCGCATGGCGAACTGCAGTTTCCATACTAAATTCATATCCGCAATACACGGACCGCACGACCAGTTTCTGAGCGGTCGGAGCAGTCGCTCTGCGGTCGAGTTTCGCCGTGCGGTCGACTGCTTAGAGCTGCCGGACCCACCATACACGGACCGCTACAAGCGGTTGTTGCCGACCGCGCGCCACTCCCTCAAATATAATAAAATACTAACTAATTCATCAAATGAAACCACGGACTTTTTAAAGTAGTTGAAAAACCTTTTAGTGTCTTCTCTCAGCTGGGGATACAAAGTATGAAATATTCTATGCTGTTCTCTTGATTGTAGTATTGGACGCACCCACATACTACGGTGGCGCTTGCGTAATAGTAGTACAAGTAGCAGTGTTTCTTCATCGAAATCCATCTTGTAAATGAACTCGCATCAGTATTATTTTGCGGTCCAACACAACTGCTCCAAGCAGTCGTAGTCGACTGCATTATGCGGTCGTGTTGTAGTCGTGTACGACTTCAACGCGACCACTCTACAGCAGTCGGTCTCGACTGCAACATGCGGTCCGTCTATGGCCAGCGTTAGTGCTAAATGTGACTTCCGTCACAACCAACCATAGTGTCAAAAACGCTTGGACATAGGGATGTGATACTAAGCGCGGTCATGTTTCCGAACCACCCAGCTTCAATCTAGTTCCAAATACCATGCAGTGCAGATGAAGATTTCTATACGAACATTCTTTTTAAGATAAGATTGAAGATTTTACCTATTATTTGCGCTTGGCCCTGATAACGTCCTTTCCTTACATATAATAAAATGAAATCTCCCGGCCACATATGTTTGTTTGAACGAGATAAACACAAAAACTACCTACTAGATGTATACGGCACCAATAGGTAGAATGATTCCTGAGTTTTAATAAAATAAGTATATTGAATTTTCTAATCGCAATAAATAATAAATATATCTGTGGCGCAACAACCTCTTTAGGTCTTGGCCTCAGATTTCTGAATCTGTTTCATGATAATTTTTAAATCAAATAGGCAAGTAGGTGATCAGCCTCCAGTGCCTGACACACACCGTCGACTTTTTGGGTCTAAGACATGTCGGTTTCCTCACGATGTTTTCCTTCACCGTTCGACCAAATGTTAAATGCGCACATAGAAAGAAAGTCCATTGGTGCACAGACGGGGTTCGAACCTACGACCTCCGGTCATACCTGAGACTATCATAATAGTCGCATGGTAAAGCCACTAGGCCAACACTGCTCTAGCTCTATCTTTTCTAATCGCGAATCTTGCTTAAATACACAAACAAGGGAGCTGTGGACACTAATTGTATATTAAACGAAATAGCTTTTTTTGAAGTCGGTTAAAGACGTGCGTGACTGAACTACGGAGGCTCATTACCAACAAATAAACACGATCATGTAAATAAATAAAACATAAATCGTTTTTAACTTAATAGAAAATAGATGCTACATGCTATATTAAACTTCTAAATATTCATGTAAATGTCACAGTCAACTAGCTGAATAAGCCGTTCAATTGACTAGCCTTTAGATAATGTAGCGATCTAATTGTGAGATGATTTTTACACAATAGTTTTTGCATATCAATACAAATCTTTCCCTGTTATAAATTAGCTATCAGATGTATTAGTATTATATTAGTAATATTTTTTTTTATGAAGCCAAGTCCACATTTCAAGGATCGTCATGCTCGCTTAAATGTCATTGCATGTGGCGGCGTCCATGCGTCGGGTTGTCTCTCTCCCTAAAATATGGCGAGGGGGCCGATGGCTGGCCATGCGTCATACTCGTGAACGGGTGCTACTTGTGGTGACTGGTCGTACTTGAATTTGTGTATGCAGTGTTAGTTGTTTCGACTATGTATTTGCGAGTTGTTCCCACGAGAATGTAAGTGCGTGCTCCTATTTCACCATGCCTCCTACTGATAGAGGACAATTCTTTGTTTTAATTTATTTTATTATTATTTATTATTAAGGACGTCATGTGGAACATGGTGTAATGGTTGCAGCTCCTTACAAACGTTGTGTAAAACAAATAACTTGGCGATTAAAAAGAGTGGCGGAGAGTTTATTGCCAGTTCTTCTCTTCCGTTCTACGCCCTTGATTTGAGAACTGGCAGTAAATGTAAAATTAGAAGCATTTAATGTAATTTTTTTTGACGTTCATAAGTGTACATTGTGTTTTACCTATATGAATAAATGATTTTTGACTTTGACTTTTGATTGCCTGACAAATGTGGTCTCTTTTATTGCTTACATAAATAGTTCATTGTATTGCATTCGTTCGTCTTACGCCCTTAATTTGAGGAAGTAAATGTAGATGAAGAAGCATTTTTATTGACGTTCATAAGTGTACATTGAACTCAATAATAAACGGGGAATACGTATGGTCACAGGACACATTAACTGATATGACATTTGACAAGAACATGACACATATATTAGATACAGGTGAACCTGTATCTAATATACGTGTCTAATATGCTACTTTAAAATATCACTTATATAATAATAAAATAATATACATTGAAATAAATAACTAAACTTAACATAAACTAAAATATATCATTAAAAGGAGTCCCTTTAGGCAAGGTTCCGAAGATACTGGCAGCGTTCCCCCTTTGAATTGCTAGACTAATTCTTTGTCCGAGGTAGCTGCCAGATCTTCGGTCTCCTGTGATGTCGACTAACCTTTTTTATTTTGATTTCACATGCGGTATTCTTTATATAACTTCGATAATTACTTGAAAAAAAAACGACCGTAATTGTCACGTGTACTGACACTGGTTACTTCAATAGCAATTTGAGTATACATTTATATAATGAATTATATATAATAGATATACATATCGTTGATTCATTGGGCAATTGACTTATCTAGATTTTCGTTCTGATCGCGAATGCTGTTATACAAAATATGTCTTTTAACCGATACAAACACGTTTTTTTATAGAAAAGGGAACGGGATGACCAAAAATAGCAGTCATCCCATAGAGACCCATTTTTTGTGGGTTGTCGGCTTATGAGGGAGGAGTATACTCTTACTTTAAACAATTGAAAGTCGTATCCCACCGGGAGTCGATTCCACAGTTCGCTAGTTCGCAGAAGAAAGGGTCTGTGAAGCGGACTGTAGAAGAATTCCTGACATCAAGGTGATGCTGATGAAATTTTGAATTGATACGGCTCGTACGGTGTTGTAATGAGGCAGTAGGGATCAACCCAAACAATTCTTCAGAAAACGCACAGAGATGCAACGTCTCTGCGTAGGAAGTCTCTATTTATTTTATGTTTTACATTTTGTTTATTTCCTTTTACTGTATAGAGATGTATTTGTTTAGTTTCCTTAATAAATAAATAAATAAATAAAGAGAGAATCAAGCCGATCAGTAATTGAGATTGACAATTCGACAAGCCCTTCGTTGAATTTGGTCAAAAGGAAGAAGCTGGTATTTTGGAGCACCGGCCCAGAAATGTGAGCAGTATTTCATATGAGGTCGTAGGTACTTGAGACTTGTAGAAATGCATACCTAATACCTCAGTGAAATATTGCTTAGCCCTAAGCAAAACACCCAGCTTTTTGGAAGCCAGTTTGTCTTTTACATTCAGATGACTGCGGAATTAGACTTCTTTCGATATGCCAAACCTAAACATACTCAGGCTGTGTGAAGTACTAAGGAGAGCGCCTTCAAATAAAGCGTTCGTCGTATTCGTATCATTTCAATTAAAAAGACAATACTATCATTTCAATTTTTAAAACAAGTTTCATACGGTTCTCATCGACTTTTGTCACAAATTTATGGTTGAAATCTTACTTTAAAAATCACTGTACAAAAGTCTTAACATTTCGACCCATGACGATGCTTGCTATAAAGCATGCGAGACGGGTTTGCATTGACTGTGAGTTAAATTTTCATTCAGTCAAGTAATCAGGTAAATCTATAATATATTGTTATTTCTTTATAATTTAAATAAGCAGTATTATATTACGAATCAATAATCCCGAAACCAATTTTATTCAATTCCTCAATAATTTTTATTCTAAAAGCTATTCTCAAACAATCATTTCAAAAAGAGCACGATAAAAAAACATGAATGTTAAAACGATGGAGGCTTCAGAAGTGACCTTTTATTTTTATTCTTGATTGAAGACATGGGCTAGTTTTTTTAATGTGATTCCCAAACCAGTTCAAACAATTCTTCTTAGGGCTGAAACCTTAAGCTTACCGAATACATATTACACAATATTTACTGTACAAAATAAGGCAGTTTCAATTGTTTTATAAATAAATCATTATAATATTCAGTAGAATTTGAAATAGAAAAGCATATTTGCTTGAAGGGCCTTGTAGTTTTTTATCGTAATATAAGTTATATTTTGTTAAGTCTGTAACTGTTAATGTTATCTTTATAAATCTAGAATTTGGCACGTGCTTGACATGTTTCTTGAGAGGTTTTTATTGTAAATAAATATTCTACATTTACATAAAATATCAAACACGTTTACGCTGTTCGCTTGAGCATTCATTATTCTTAGAGAATACTTTTTATGCTACAACTTGGTTAAGATTGCGCAACAAATAAAATGCGCAAATTTTTTATCAAAAGGAATCTTCCAGAAAATATCTAAAACCTAGCTACAATTATTTGTTTATACAATGTACGTCAAATTGTTATATTAACATTTATTTACTTACTTTAAAATTCGTGAAAACTCGGTGTTTATACCACAAATATAACAATTAACGTAATTGAAAAATCACTATTAATCACTAAATAACAACTGCACAAATTATTCTACTAAAATAAATTATTTTAAGTCAAAAATAATGAATTTTGTAGTTTATATCACGTGTGTGACGGACGCGCTCAGCCCGCGAGTTGCAACGCTCGACTGACTTAAATGGAAAGTGTATTATTCGATTCCTTTAAAAAAAGCTGCTTTCTTTAATAATATCACAAATTATCAATTGTTAAATTTTTCCGGTACTAAAAACTTACTTAGAGTTAAATGCGTGTGTTAGTTTGATAAATTTTATTAAGGGCCGAATTTCACAACAAATATAATGCTTGGACGTTTTGAAACACTGTGGTCGGACAGGTAATTACCTAGGTCGATTAATGACCTTATCTATGGGCTGTTACCGCAGTCGACATACCAAATTTTAGAGAATTTATGTAATAAAAGAGTCAAAATGTGATTCAAATGGATCGCTAGTAAGTACTAAACTAATCGGAAATTATTGATTAGCAGCATTACATTTCTTCATCCCTCTTTTCCGAAGGGGTAGGCAGAGACCACGTATCTCCAATACGGTTCTAACATACATTTCTCGCTTCATCCGCTTTCATGACATTCACCAATCACCATGCATGCTCATATGCCATGAGTTTTAACTTGTCTCTTCTCTAGTACGTCCTGGTTCCTTGTTAACCGCTTTTAAAGTTAATCAAAAATATAACAATTTTTGGAAATGTTTTCTAACAGAGAGCATCCACAGTATCATTGTATTTTATTCATATTTTGTGGCACTAGGCTCCCGTAACCAAATCGTTGCGCGTGCTTATAACTGTACCCGATATAATTGACATGTTCGTGATGAACATGTTCCCATAGCGAATTCGCGAAAGCGACATATTAAATGTTTTAAAAATTATGTAGTCGATACTGTAGTGCTAGTGCTAAGATTACTTTGTAAATACAGTCAAAAGCGTTGACGACATCGTTTAGGACAACATACCGGTTATCAAAGTCAAAGGTCCCGGCTGAATTCTGTTGTATTAGGTACTTAATAACAACGTCATCGGTTTTACGACCAAATATGAGTAGTCCCTTCGATTTAGTTTTAACAGATTTTGACTGTAGTTATTTCGCAGTTGAGTTTAGGCGTTTTACTTCGATAATTTTCTTTTTTAGGATTTTATCGTGTAAAGTTCATAAACTATCGTTTAGATAGTTGTGTTTAATCTATAAATAATTGTCTAGTGTCATTAACTCATCTGACTCAGTAACAAATAAATGTTAGGCAAATGTATTAAGCTATTAATCAGTGATTAGTAAATTGCAATTTTAGTAGCTTCAGCGTGCGACTTTCATTCCTAAGGGTTCGTTCTTGGCTGTGCACTAAAGGACTTTCTGTCTATAAGCACATCAACACTCGTTGGAACAGGGGGGCTTAATCGAGATGCCTTAACATTAATGTATGTAAAAAAGTCAACATTTAATAAACAAAGAAAATTTGTCGACATGACATTTTCAACCAAATTTAGTTTTAGACTTTCTACATACACTACTGTTAAGGCATCTTGACTAAGCCCCCTGTGAAGGCAAACATCGTGAGAAAACCGGCATGTCAAGAATCAAAAATATCAACGACATGTGTCAGATAGACAGTCGTCACTGGATTAAGATTATTAGTATATAATGACAGGCTATGTAATTAAATACTAGACTTTAAGGTTCAAGGCACATCGCAGATTTTCTTGTTTGTTTGAAAAATGCTTTCACCCGACGAACAAACTACGTCTCCTACTTCCTAAAGATATGTGGAAATAACACCTCGAAATAAACTTCTTAAAGGGCATGTAACGCGTGTGACATTCGAATCGTAATAATATCCTAATTCATTATATCTTCTTTTCTTGTGTAATAGAAGTATGATTGTTGAAGGAATTATTTCGATACATTATGTAATAAGGTAAAAGTCAAACACAGTTAAAGTGCCTTACTCATAACAACCATTAATTTATTTACAGCAAATGAACCAAAACAAAAATTCATACTACCTTAACTACTAACATCCTGAGAATTATTATTATCAGGATGTTAATTATAAGACAAAACATAATTATATATTTTTAGAAAAGAGCCTTATTTTTTATTAGAACTGATAAAATGCATTTTATCATATATGTACAAATATAAATTTATATAATAGATTAACTTAAAAATTTGTAACATTTCTGTATTTAATTAATTGAAAAGGGCTTTAAAGTCATACATCCTGAGCTTAGAAGACAAATTACAATTGAAACTGCGTATTCATTAAGTTCTCATAAAAATATTAATGTCTTAAAAAAAAATTCTTTAAACACCTAAATTTTCTTTCTTAAAAAAACATTAATAATGAAAGCCTCATTAAATATTTCACCATGCTTAAAATAAACTGGGTAAACAGGTTTAAAAATATGAAAGTAACTAATTATCGGTATAGAGTACTAAACATAAAAATAAATGTCTTACATACAACTAAGACAAGGCACTAACGTTGGAAACCCTTTTCGATTTTGCATACGTTAATCGATAATAATAATTTGCATGTTTTTTTGGACCATTCATTAAAGGCAATTAGTTAATGAGACCTCTGTCTGTCACACCACGGATTTCGGGTCTCTTAATGTTTATCCTGCTTCGTACTAGCAAGTTAAGTGATACCGCCGCCCATGGACACTCTCAATGCCAGGGGGCTCGCGAGTGCGTTGCCGGCCTTTTAAGAATAGGTACGCTCTTTTCTTGAAGGACCCTAAGTCGAATTGGTTTCGGAAATACTTCAGTGGGCAGCTGGTTCCACTAAGAGGTGGTGCGCGGCAAAAACTGCATTGAAAAACACTCAGTTGTGGATAGGCGGACGTCGAGGTGATACGGGTGGAATTTCGTATTCTGCCTCGATGTCCGATGATGAATCTCAGCTGCAGGTATTGATCCGAACAACTCCTCTGAACACTCTCCATGGTAAATGCGGTGGAAGATGCAGAGTGACCCCACATCTCTACGCAACGCCAAAGGATCAAGCCGCTCGGAGAGGGATTGGTCGTCGACGCGCTTCGAATCGCTCTGCGTTGAATACGGTCAAGTGGAAGGAGCTGGGGAGCCCCCGCCAAGAGGTGAGAGCAGTACTCCATGTGTTGCAAGCGGTGGCCCGGAGTGAACTACCGTCTCGCTTTGCTTAGCACACCAAGTTTTTTGGAGGCTAATTTAGCCTTTCCCTCCAAGTGTCCGCGAAACTGAACGTCGTTCGATATGTCAACGCCAAGTATTCCAATGCTGGCTGTGGCTTTAAGAAGAGTGTTTGTTAGCAAGACATGCGAGTTTTCAACAAATTAATATCATAGAAGGAATCCCCAAACGTTTGAGAGAAAGAGAACATAGCTTCGTAAATCGGTTGCGTAATTATTAGGGAGCAGATTCACTAGACGTACTAGATCCTTAATTCGGACCTCAACATGTCCGCTAAAGCAGAAAGCGAAGCCAAAGACCCTCGAATAAGTTTATTATTCTCGGTTGAAGCATCTGATTATTACTACGATCTAATCTCGAGGTGTATAGGTACAATTTCACTTTGGATACCAAAAAATAGTGTAGTGTAAGTACGCGTTAGTGCATTTGATCTTCCTAACATGCGAAGCCATTTTGTACCGATTAAGTGGATTGCCCGGCTGCATTCTTGATGCTATTAATTATACGATGTGTCAACAAACAGGTTGTAGTGAAGACTCTAAGTATAAACTAAATATACAGTTAAAATCAATGATATTTCTAAATAATTTTCACCTGTCACGTTGATTCGATTATTTGATCTATATCTATATCTATCTATATTAATCTATAGGTGGCAAGTACCTCGGAGACACCAGTGCGTGATAGTAATCGCTGGAAAATCTTGTTCAAAGCCATGAGGCACGCTGAAGTACGCGAAGATATAATTTATTTACTTACATAATATATGCCAAACAATAATTATAATATATACTTACATACTATCTTAGAATACAATAAAAATTTACTAATAGTTAAGAAATAAAAACATCTCACATTCGTCCGTCAGTCCCCCCCGAACCTATCACAGAAGTCAAATCAAGTCAAATCATTTATTTCAATTAGACCACCTAAAATGGAACGTCAAATAAAATATAAAGATGATTCTAGTTGCCCCTACCAATAGGTAGTTTCGTGTGGAGAAGAATGAGCAAGAAACTCCACACTTACTCTTTTAAAATAGGTTTACAATATTTTGTATACATTAGTTAAATAATTATATGTGGAGACAATGTACTAGGAGTACTAGAATAAAACTACTATACTAAAGAAAGTTAGTATACAAGTTCCTCACATATTTACAAATATCGAAACCGTAGAATATTAACATTAAAAAGACACATTAAAACAGTGTATGAGATAAAAATAAAATAATTACATTTTGTAGTATTATAAAATATAAATAACGAAAATATGTAAAAGCAAAGAATCTGCAACTCAGATACATCGGGTTCTGGTGCAGAACTGAGGAAACGGTCAACCACCGAAATCATATGCGGAATTGGGAACTGCTAGGGTAGGATAGTTCATGAGATCCACTACTATGCGGAGCTCATGTATTCCTCCAGGATCTGAAATACTTTTCAGGTACATATGGTCTAAGCAATGCTGGAAGAAGGCTCATGCAGTCTGCTCTTCCTCTAAACATTTAGTGCAAGAACTGCTGATTGTTATTGCCGCAGTTCAAGTGATTCATACCCCAATGTGCCTAGCAAAAACGCAGATGAGTACAAGAGTATATAGTAATATTTACACAGGAAAAGTGTAAATTTAGTGTAAACTTCAATAGGGTTCTTTATCATTAACTGTAACTGGGATTCTTTCATAATTTTTTTTATTAGGGCCAAAAAATTGTGACAAATAAATATAACACGTGTTTATAAATACAAAACACAAATCAACTAACATATAAAACTATTAAAATTGTGCCATTCCTTTAATATGCAGAGGACAAGCATAAAGGAATAATAATACAAAAAAAATAACAAAAACAACTGTAATGAACTATCGAATGGTCTGTGGACTTCAAACGCCATGCAAATCAATTTACATATATTTAGTATATTGTAATAGGTTATATCAAAGACTAATCGTTAAATGTAAAAAAAATCTGAACAATATGTGTACTCCGTTATTATTATTAAAAGGAATTACATTCAATAACTTTTGGAATTAAGTCTAATAGGTTTTGTATATTTGGCATTAAGACAGTTTTCATGAAATCCTACATAAATAATTGTAACAATTAAATGTTTTAAACTATAATTATTACTGAGATCGTAGGTTCGATCCCCGACTGTGCACCAATGGACTGTCTTTCTATGTGCGCATTTAACATTTGCTCGAACGGTGAAGGAAAACATCGTGAGGATACCGACATGTCTTAGACCCAAAAAGTCGACGGCGTGTGTCAGGCACTGGAGGCTGATCACCTACTTGCGTATTAGATTTAAAAATGATCATGAAACAGATTCAGAAATCTGAGGCCAAGATAAGAAATCTTGCATGCAAATCGTGTCAGCTAGAACTAACACCTTTATCATTTTTGCAAATATTTGAATTTGAATATTGCGTCTAATTGTCTGTGTGTTAATTGTTGTTTATGTTTTACACTCTTCAAAACTTAACATAACTAAAATACATAAAAATCCATCGCCAACTCGATAATGTCACATCTCCAAAATAAACCTCATTCATTAATACGATATAAAATAATAAACACAATTAGCTAGCAAACGTCGTTGTCAAAATAAGTTTCAATCGTCGTTAGTCAATTGTTTAAATGTGGGAGTCTTTTCAACTGGACATTGAGTGCATCGTTTGTAATAAAACGTTGCAAAAGATTAATCACAAACTACCCAGAGATTATAAGATGAGAAAAATAAGCCGACGCTCGAGGACACCAAATTGGTCACCAGAAGAAAAACAGTATCTACTCGACTTAATTAAAGAGCGAAAAGAAATCGTCATCAATAAACCCAATGCACCAAACAATTACGAAGAAAAAGATGTCGCGTGGAACGAGATACTACAGGAATTAACCTCTAAATTCGGTCCTAAATTTACCGAGTTCTCGATAAAAAAATTGAAAACTCAATGGCAGAATATGAAACGTATCGCTCGGGAGGAAATTTCTTTAAATGGCCCAACAGTAAATAACTATACAAGACAATCATTTGAAGTATGTAACATTCTAGATTTAGTTAAAAATGGTGAAATAAAACAAGAAGAAAAAGCACAGTCCATTGAAACAATTTTAAAAACTGATATTGAAATTAAAACGGAATGTATTGACGAGTAAGTAATTAATTTACTAATACTATTACTGTTTTATGTTTTATTTGAAGTTGACTGTTTAAAAAGTTAAATAATTGATTATTTAAGTCAAGACTTAAATAATCAATTTAAGAAATTATTCTTTAATATAATTAGAGCAAAGTTAACGTAACTAATATTAATGAAATATTGCGGAAAAAAACAAACAGGCGTTATAAAATCTTCATTGAAATAAAATTTCAGTGATCTGAATGTACCAAGCTGTAAAACGCAGTCCAAAGTCGACACTATAATTATAGACTCATCATCATCCTTCTCGGAACCAATGGATTTGAGTGAGCCTACAAATGAGATAGACTCTGGAAATCATAAGACTGCTGAAACTATGACAGATGCTTTCGTAGATATAAACTTGTTCCCTGGAGTAGCAAATGACTTTTTGAGGTATTTTATTAAAATTTAGTATAATGAAAATAATACATTAACATTTGGTTTATTCAATTTTATTATTCTTAGCAGTTTTATATATAAACCTAAATATATTTTTGTAGAGTTTATTTCTTGCTATGAATCGCAGTTTATGTATAAAAAGGGCAGGAGGGCTCATCTGATATTTAGTGTTACCGCCGCCCATACACATTCACTATGACAGAAGACTTGGCAAGGTCATTGCGTTCTTATTATTCTAATTACGCCATAGGTTTTCCACAACTCAAAAAGAAATGAAAATGGAAGCGCTTAAAGAAGAAATGCAAATAATACGATCAATGAGAGAAACAGCCGAGTTGAATAAAATCATAGCTGAACAAAAATTGAAACATGTCCTTTGGGTAAAGAAACAAGAGATGGCGTAAGTGTTTGTTTTTTATTATAATTTATATAAAATTTAATTGTAACAGGAATGACATTTTATAATTTTCTCACAATTTTTATACAAGATGGTGCTGTAAACCAAATAATTGTCTATTATAAATAAACTATATAAAAATATATATAAAGGTAAAAATTAAATAGGAAAAGAGCCACCTATTGACACCTAGAAAAATAATGTGTAAGCATGAAAAACGATTCGATTTAACGGAAATGTTTGAAATAAATTTAGTTGTAAAGATATGACTTACTTATAACCAAGTATTATATATATTAAATTTAATATTAATCAAGTTCGTATAATCTGTGCTCGAACCTTAACAATTATTGTCTACATGGCTTAACAATATATTGAGAAAATTACACATTGACATGAGACATCTGACATTTAAATCTTTGATGTCATTTTACAACTTTCTGAGTCGGCGTTTTGGAATCTTTCTATAATTTTTGAGATATCAAGGTTTATTTTAAAATCAATTATGAATTCATTAATACGCAAAGAAGTGCTCTCTCTACGTGCACTTGCGAGTATAAGGTACAAAAATAATTATATTTGTCGTATTACGCAATCGTTCTAGATTATCTCGCAAAATTTTGTAGGTTTTCTATTTTTAAGCTTACTTATCAGGCCTCCCTGATTTCAAATTAATAATTTCACTCCGATAAATAATTTGATTACTGTTCGATCTGAATCTAATAGTCCAATTTAAAGTTTAATTTTGAACCATTATTACATATTTTTTTTATGATTTCGATAAAATCTAACACCGGTTGTGCGTAATACCCGGTAAATGTGTAATAATCAATATATAATAGCAGTCTTTTATAATTATAAGATTCCAGAAGTATATATTTCCAAGTCATTTTAACATTAAGCCCATCACTCGTGGTAACACAATTATATTATTTTGTTAAACATCTTGATGCATCGAAAAATTTTTGATATATTTCTTCTTATAAGTTTGCAAAATGATATTAATACTTATGAATATAGTGATTGTTATTGCTGAAATTAAGATATTAATAAAATTACTGTATTTACTGGCTTAACCAATAGTTTATAACCATATTTTACATATGAAAATAATATCAGATCAATAATATTATATTTCAAAATTCTTTTTAATGATATTTCAGAATGTATTCTGGTGAACCTGGATCAGGTGCTGGTAAAGGTGGTGGTGGTGGTGGATCCATCCGTGAAGCTGGTGGTTCCTTTGGCAAGATGGAAGCCGCCAGAGAAGATCAATACTTTTATAACAAGGTTTATATTAAATTTTATCATTTGATGCCCAGCCTTTTTTTTATAGTATAGGGGGCCAACAAGCCTAGTAGATGCCCAAAAAGGAAGAGGTTATCTTTCTCAGACAAGACCCCTCACTGGGAGTCGATTCCACAATTTGCAAAACAAAGTGTCTTGTTAAGCAGACCGTGGAAGACTTCCAGCCATTAAGGTGATGCTGATGAATTTTTTATTAATATGGCTTGGACAGTGTTGAAATAAGGCAGAAGGAATCAACCCAAACAACTCTTCAGAACACTCCATAGTACACTGCAGCATACGCATAGAGATGCATTGTCTCGGCATAGAGAGAGTGAATCAGTAATACCTTAGAGATTGACCTCTCAGTTCTTTGCTGAATTCGACCAAAAGGAAGAAGCTGATATTTGGGACTACCGGCCCAGAGATGTGTGCAGTATTCCATATGAGGTCATACTTGCCAAAATCATCTCAAGTTGGTGGTTAACAATGACTCACCTTCAAAGTTTGCACAAACTGTCCCTTGTTTTTTTATTAATAAAGCCAATGAAATAATAATTTGGATAAAGCTTAGAAATATTCAAAATTTTATACGAAATTATGTATTATTGAGGTTTGGGTCGGTTTCCTAGTTTTTTAATAACTCCAGAAGTTTTTTTTTTCAGCAAAAAGAACAACTGTTAAACCTGAAAGGCCACATGGAAAAGGAGATTGCTTTTCATCAAGAGCAAATCAAACGCCATGAAGATGCAATCCGACGCCATAAGCAAACTCTATCAAGTGTTGGGGGACAGGAGTGAATTTCTGTTACAATGCTGGTTTTTGGCTTTTATTTTAATTAGTTTGTTGAAGGAAAGAAATATATATCTTAATGTAGAGTAATTTGTTTTATTTAATCTGAAAAAAAAAACAAGAAACATTATCACAAAAAAGGAATTTTTATAGGTTGCTAAGTAATCACAATCACAAAACAGATTTAAATGTTTTTAATCTCATGTAATTTTAATTTATGATCTGTATGTTATGTTAAATATATATATAATAAAACTAAGTCGATAAAATGTGCGTGCCGATAAACCTTAAAAAGGAGTCCCGACACGATAAAGGGACTTATGTGGTGTGATAGCCCTTTATCCCCCCTCGAACAAGAAAGTTCTCGTTTTAATCTAAAGGGCATGTTTTTAAAGATATAAGGGACTTTCCGACCCTTCAACTTGGAAATTATCAGTGACGCCTGTCGAATATTTGAACCTTATTCAGGACAACGATGTTGGGTTCATTTCCAAAAGCGTTGCGAGCAATTGCAGCAGTGACACGATAGTGACACGAAATTTAAAATTCCAATTTCAATAAAGCTTAAATTCAATTTGTTGGGGACAGGAGTTATTCTCAAAATTTTCAAATTTGGGTTTTAAATTGCGTTCTACTACGCAGAACAGAGCTTGTTCTAAGGGCGTGTTTCTAAAGATAGGAACTTTCCAACCCTACAACTTGGAAATTAAGTATAGTGGCGCCATCTGTTATCGAATATTTGGGAAAGATTTTTATTTCCAAAAGCGTTGCGAGCAATTGTAGGATTAGTAGTGACAACAAATTTAAAGGTCCAATTCAATATAAAACTTGAAAGTAAATTTCTGTTACAATGCTGGTTTTTTCAAAGGCTTTTATTTTAATTAGTTTGTTGAAAAAAACCAAAGGAAAGAAAGTATATATTTTAATGCTAGAATAATCATTGTTATTATTTCAATCTGAAAAAAACAAAAACAACATTATCCGCCCTCGGTTTTCGGGGTTGCTTTTTCTTTTTTTGGGGGGGGCTGTTCCCCCAAATTTTTTTTTTTTTTTTTTTTAAAAAAAAGCGGAGGGCAAGCCAAAATTTTTTTGGGGGTGGCCCCAAAAAAAAATCCCCCTCTTCCCCGGGGGCGTTTTTGGGGGTTTCCGGAGGGGGGGAAACCCAAAAATTTTGTTTTTATACCCCGGACAAAAAAAGGAAAATTGTTTATAGGTTGCCAAGTAATCACAATCACAAAACAGATTTAAATTTTTTTAATCTCATGTAATTTTAATTTATGATCTCTCTCCTCTCATATTTTCTCCCCCGCGAAGCCGGGTATTAGCTAGTTAAATATATAATTACGTTAAGTGGCATTTGCGCCATCTACTGACTATGCTATGAACGACGAGAGTGGATAACCTTAGGCTACCCAAATGAACGACATAATTCTAAAAGATTGCACAGATGGCGTTATTTAATTAATAAAGTTTTTAAACATCATAGGCAAGTAGTAGTAGTACACATAATAATAGTAATAATAAGATTTAAGTTTTAATTTACCGTCTATCACTTATAGAGGCAAAATACAAACCATGTCTTCATTTTATAAATAAAAGTTACAATAATAAGTTGGGAAGTTTAAAAAAAACTTAATAGTAGTTTCAGGGCTAATTATAAATACATAACTAATTTAAAGTAGGTATTAGGTATATTTATGAGACAATGAATTTCAAATTGCTCCTAAAATTAAGTCTGTCTGCCCTTTAGGACGGTCGACGCCCTTTCCAATGATATCTTCTGTTGAGAATTATTTCTGGCCTGTCCTTTCAAATTTAGATTAAGTACATACCTATGTAGCACTACGCAATAAGCGTTGAAAATTAACTACATAACGCTCATGTAAAATTTCCTTTTTTCAGACGTACGAAGTAACTCGATTACCGCAGTGAGAGTGAATGTTCAATGTAATAAATTGGAATGCGTGACGCAAAATAGAGCTTCATCGACCATCGGGCGACGACCGAGCAAAGGGAAGGCCCATATCAATGAAGTTAGTCGTGAGTTTAATACGCTACGTCGCGAAGCCAGCGCCAAGCGGGCCTCAGTTTACGACAGACTTTTAACGAAGGTGCATGCCGCTTTTCGCCTTGTTGTGACCGTGTGCATGGTGTTGTGGGATAACATAACTAATAATTGTTTAGTGCAGTGTTTGTGTAGTGTAACGTTGGTGTAGCCGGGGTTCCAAAAGTTACTGTGATGCAGTGGAGAATATACGCATGGCTATTTTGTATAGCCCTGATAGGATATGTTCGAGCGACAGAGGTAAGGGGATCGTCTTTAAACACGGCATTCCGGGTTTTTGTTGGTATGGCGAGGACCGGTATTGTCATTATTCTATGTAGAATCATGAGACATTCAACATACATAAGTGTCTTGCATAACTTTCAATGTCAACGTGTGTGAACTCACGAGTTGAATGCGTATTTTGATTTATAAATATTGCACTTATGCTATCGTCTATATGTAAAAACGTTTTCTTAGTCGGGCAACGAGTATTATCATTACCTTGAACGTCTAATCGTCAGGTAAACAATCGTTATCTGGTCGTGTTTCCATCGATTCGTAGTTAATTTGTGGAACGTTCACTACTTGTACGTTTTATCGTAGTATAAACAGGGTTATAGATGAATGAGAGCATAGAACGAGCCGTCTCACCCACGTTTGAGAGAAAGCGTTCTTACTATCTTTATACCTACTAATATAAAGTACCTATAGGGCGTCAACTAACGGTCGTTTATTTAAGCCACCCTAGTGAAATAAAAAGATAGTTTAGGATGAAGGGAGACTGAACTTTCTGAATAGAATAAATACTCTTTTATTTCTATATTCAGGGACCGATTCGATCACTTTAAATTTGTGCTGTAGAAGCTGGATACAATACTGCGATAATTTCGAAGTCACTTAAACATTACATTCATCAGAAACGTATATAACCCATGCCCTGTTGCGGGACGTCGCTACGCTCTACTAAGAATAGCTGTAGTAATTTTATTTTACTAATTGACTAAGTATATGAACCGGTGATAAACTGAACAATCGTTTCACAGACTACAATGACTGAATGATGTGCCGTCTATTTATATCTAAATTAAAGCAAATACAAACATGACAGTAACAAACTACTTCTAAAAAGGTTTTTTGAAAAAGGTACTGTTATGTTTGGTCTATATAATGTCTGCATAATAGTTATTGTAGTTACAAGGTATTTAAACTTAGATGAAGTAGTAGTAGTACTTTGAAAGCGAAACAGACTCACTTTTCATTATCTTAATGCCCTAATAAGTATAGTGGTATAAATCCTAAAGAAGATTTATATAATAAAATCTATATTTAAAATGAAACAACCATCTTCAAAGAAATTCCTTTAATAGAAATATAAATTGCATTCTTATTTTAAATTGAATTAACTATAGTCTGTGGTCCTCTATTGTCTCTCAACTGCATATTACGTAATCTAGTGGACTATATTTTACTTGCGTCGCCACCCGTGTGCATACGTTTAAGATGTTGTCTTGATTTATAGCGGTGATTCCTACTATTGTAGTGTCGTAATTTATGATAGCTGTTATTGAATATTATTAGTAACGAAACTGTGTCAAAATACGTAATTTAAAGTTCTTGAATCGACTTAGCTTTAAATATGGCTGCCGTAAGTCATAAGTCTGTTAGACAGTAAAGGCGTAATAACTCAATATTATGATTCTTGATAAATCACATCCATTCAAAATGACGCCATACGGAAAGTCATATTTACTAATGCCTTTGATCATTATACTAATGCGAAAGCTATTTTAGCAAAAATGTAGAACAAACATTTGAATGAGGAGCGAAAATATAATTGTTGTAGGCTCGTAAAATGACCCAGATAGTGGAATAATTTAATACAAACCAACATCTCGAGCGATAACAAAATCCGTCTAGGCGAGGGAAAAAAGAAAGCTACGTGAATGGGAATAAAAGCTAGGAGTGCTGGATGCAATGGGGTTTTTTCGAGCCGGATGCGTAGTTGTATGTAGCTGGGTTTATTTCTATAATTAAACCTATACGAGGCAGGACCAGCCAGCTGCCTATTTGCGATTAAATTTGACTTTGGGTACTTCAAGATATTATATTATACCGATTATTAAAAGGCCGTCAACGCACTTGCAACAGTTCTGAGAGTCCATGGGATGTGGTATCGGTATCACTTAACATAAGAGCTCTTATGTAACGTCGATCCCGATGTAGTGCTGATGTCCAGTCTTGGGATTCCACAGCACAGCTTATTATTTAGATTGGGGTCGACGTCTAGTATATATTGTCTTTTGTCTACGCAACCTTTACACATTTAATACAAACTTGCCCATGATTAATTTATCAGTAAACAAACAGAAACTTTACTAAAGTAGAAACTGAAACAAAATCAAATATTGTGATTTGTTCCAAGAACAACATTTTACAGAAGCAAAAAGATTATATGTTAAACATAGTGCTGAAAAGCAATCGAATCGTCTAGTTAAAGATGTTATATTAAAATATATGTATTTCTGTTACAGCTCGGAATATAAAGATTTATCCTTCCGCTAGGTAACATAGAGAGCTTCTTACAGTGATGCCTCCCTCAGGGGCGTCGTGTGAAAATAGGCAAGTTCTATTGTTACCACGCTTTTGTTTACTCTCTTGACCAGAGGAGGCTGGGACAAGCATGTCTAATTCTTTATTCACTACAAAAGCCATTTTTAAATGTAAAATGGCTGTACGTTTGACCTAGTGGATGGCTGGAGCTTTCAGTTATTTCTATACGAACAATACTGTTTTCTAAATTTGAAGTTTATACTATAGAAAGCTTTTATGTTTTTTTTATGGGCCAGGAGGTAAATTAGAGGGCAGCTGCAGCGCTGGGAACGTGTGTGCCCTTTGAGGGAATCTTTCCTGAAGGCTCCGTAAATCTGTTCGGAAACACCTTTACTGGAACTGCTTATTTTATTTTTATGGAACAGCGGGCAAAAGCATGAAGTTTACCTGATGTTAAGTGATACCGCCGCCCATGGACACTCAATGCCAGAGGGCTCACGAGTGCGTTGCCGGACTTTTAAGAATTGGTACGCTCTTTTCTTGAAAGCCCTAAGTCGAATTGGTTCGGAAATACTTCAGTGGGCATCTGGTTCCACAAAGGTGGTGCGCAATAGAATGTGTTTTAAAGAGGGTTGTATTGTGAATCGCCAGGCGTAGAGGTGGAAAGGATGTTATTTGGCATTCTGCCCCAAAATCCGATAGTAGAACTTGTTTTATAAAATATCTTAACAAAAATTGCGATTATGCCAAGAAAAATGCTTTGCCATGCTTTTTCGTCGAAAAAGCTTCCTTTTAACATAAAAATAAATACTATTTAAACAATTATGTACTATAAAAAAATCCAAATTAAATAATTGAAAAATATATATTGTAACGCTTACTACAAGCATTTCAATTGATTTAAGTTAATAATGTAATGAATTCACGTTTAAACGGTTAAAACATTTTTGTGTTTCTTTGTCCAGCGTGGTATATTGAATAGCTATGTTTTTATTGGCAAACTAGCGTTAATTCAGTTCAGGTATTACTTTGGTTCATTATTATAATTGTAGATATTAATGGTAATTTTTTTTCAAGTAGTGTAGTACTCTGCTCTATTGTCTATAGTTTTGGCGGTGTACGCTATGGATTTTAATGGTATTTTTATCACACCTTGGGTAACATTGAAGTTTACATACTTTTTTTTATAAGATATGTTTATCAAGAGTACCGAGAGTTTTTTACGCCGGCTTTTTCTCTCGGCCTACACCCTCTGTCTTCTTTGCCGATGAGTAGGGATGCCTAAAAGTTCAAATTTAATGACGTGGAATAAGGGATACATGTATCTTATGTTCCATAATAAACATATTTTATTTTTATTTATTTACTGTATATATATACGTGTACCATTCGACTAGATTCTTAAAAAGCGTTACTTTTGGAAATAAAATCATATTATTTGTGTATTGTTGTATAAATTAAAGAATTTGTTTGTACTATACAAATAATATACTGACAGTAGAAAATTCATTTAAAGACAAATTTGCGCGCCATTGTTTGTGGCAGAAAGCGAGCTTACGATTATTCCATTTTGCAATAAATTATTATTATTATAATAAAGAATTTATAGTAGTTTGCCACCTCCATGCAATAATGTATGTAGTGTAGATGAAATAAAACAATATTTTTAAACGAAAAACCTTACACATTGTAAGTAGGTAATTAATTTCATAACGCGACGCGGCAAGGGAGAGCCGTAAAAAGGAATGCTTATTGCCGTTCGTAATATTGCACGTAATTCCGAACATTTCTTTCAGCTAAACGACAATTTCACCGGTTGATATTTCTCTAATAAAGTCAAGCGAACCGTGAGGAGGCTTTATGGAAAAGCCTTTTTTGAATTCATGTTAAATCATGTGAATAAGATAGAAAATTTGTTGATCAGACTTGAATGTGTCTCTCAACAGACTTCCAGTTCTCTAACTCTCACCGACGGTGAAGAAAACCTTATAGCAAAAGGGGCTTAGACCTAAATCGGCGTATGTCATGAAATAATCAGGAAACAAATACAGAGGTTAAGACTTAGAGGTTGTAGTAACAGGTAACTCTCAATAAACAAGATAATTTAATACATTTTTTTTTCTTTTCTCACAGTGTTTGCCTGGAAGAGATCGCTCGAAAGCGATAAGGCCAATTACCCTCCTTTTCATTTAATTATGTACTTTTTTTTATTGTAATGCAACAAAGTGTTAATAAATAAATAATTATGGATAGTTCACCGTTTTATGCACATGGTGGCAATTTGAATCACTATTCGACAATTTAAAGGCCGGCAACGCACATGCCTTCTGGCAATATGAGTATCCATGGGTATCACTTTACATAAGATGAGCCTCTAACCCGTTTGCCTCCTGTTAAAAAAAAAGGGTGCGTGTACTTATGTACGCGCGTAAGAAGTTATACTTCTTTGGCATTATTAAAAATTGTTTTTGATTGCATGCAAATAATTAATTGCAATTAAATAATCAAAGACTGGAAAAGGAGTCATTATAGTTAATAAAGTTCAGTTTACATTTGAAAAATAAATATTTATTAATATTATTTTTATATTTATTATTATTTTCTAATATTAATTAGTATTTATTTAAATATTCAATTTTAATCACTTCTGATTATAATTCAGACGCACTGTATATAAAATTCGCATTTGTACATAATGAAAACACGTGTTTTAAATGTAAAAACTCAAAGCACGTGGATAAATATTATAAATATAAATACACATTGAACAGAGGCGGCGTGCGTGCCAACATGCGCCACTAACTTCATTCTGTTAATTTTGTGTCACGGTGCGCGCGCCGTGAAATTTCACTCTCATCAATTTTTCATAACGCGCCTAAAGAAGTATAACTTCAAAAATGAATTTATAACAGTTAATGCGGTATAAAACAGGAAATCCCAGCATTCTCAAAAGAGGCATCGAAATATGTCAGCCCCTTATAAAAACAGCTGTTAAACAGATGCTCAATTGTATAAGTTGTATGGCATTGTTATGTTTGTCCCATAAATGCATTGTCAGTATTGTTGCGTTGTCTGCTTGTTAAAATGTAATTAATATATTTTTACATGTTCTAAGTTAAGTAATTAAAGTTAAACACAATTAAAAACATTGAATAGTGTGGAATTACTGCATTGTATGCATAGTTTATATTTTTTTTAAATGGCATCGTTTTAATCAAAGCATACATTTCTCTCTTTTCATCACAATTTGATAGAAAGAGATAAAATAGTACTTTAGTTAAACGAAGGCAATTAGCCAATTTATTCTTTATATATATATTTTGTGTGTGTCACAAACGTACAGACTATAATAATTTTAATGCCGTTATGCTGTGGTTATGTTATGTTATATATGTTCTATTTAAAGTAATTTTCAGTCAATGTAGACACGACAAAACCAGACGGAAGTAAACATTCGAAAAAACTGCATTAAAAAGAAAAGATGCGCATGTATTCTCCTGATATTTACATTCTCTAACATATGCTTGTACATAAAACCTTTTTATTTAGACCTACAATTTAAACTTCCTTTTATATTTAAGATGCGAATAATTGAAAGCAAACACCACAAAATAGACCTCCGCAAAATATTTGACAACATTGATGAAAAATAAATACACTCGGACGGCGGACCTGCCAAGGAAGTCAAACGTTTAAATATAGAACAGTTTCAAATAATACCGTCTAGTGTTGGGAACTCCAATACGATTCATAGTATTGTGTCTAACTTCACACTTAATTTATAACATAGAAAGAAGGCATAAACAAAAAGGTTCGATATCAAATTATTAATTTCAATAATTCATTGCATCTTTGTGAAAGCCTTGGTTCTCGCAATGAAACAGGTTTTGATATGTATCTGCTCAATTCTCATTGAATTTATGGAATATTAAATAATAATTATCTTGTTAATTAACATAGGACACATAACTAGATTTTAGTGCTAATACACCGGAACCTATACTGTTGACAACACAATAGCATCCAGGATGTCAGTTTCTTCACAATTTTCGTACGAGCTCGTTAATTCTGGATATATTTCAATAAAATTTATAAAAAAACATTTAAATGCCTTTGAAAAGTTTAATAACGTAGAAAACTTCATCCTAATTATGACATAACCATCGCGTTGCCTGAGTTGCCAGACAAAGGATGAAATGAAATTTGCTTTGATAACAGCAGCAGAGATCTCAGAAATTCATCTCATAGGTAAATTAACTCTTTGACAATATGGACTTGGCATACTGTTTAATTTGTGTTTTAATTTACATTATTACATCCTCTTCCAGTTAGGGCTAGAGTTAGTTCTTTCTAGTTTCGTGTAGTTAATAGAAAAGTAGATTGTGTGGCAATGGATGTAATAGAATAAACGAGGCTTTTTGTATCTCTGTCAGAGCAGTGTTGGCCTATTGGCTTCAGCGTGCGACTCTCATCCCTGAGGTCATAGGTTCGATCCCCGGCTGTGCACCAATAGACTTTCTTTGTATGTGCGCATTTAACATTCGCTCCAACGTTGAAGGAAAACATCGTGAGGAAACCGGTTTGCCTTAGACCCAAAAATCAACGGCATGCGTCAGGCACATAAGGCTGATCACCTACTTGCCAATTAGATAATAGATCCAAATGATCTTAAAACAGGTACAGAAATCTGAGGCCCAGACCTAAAAAGGTTGTAGCGCCATTGACTTTTTTTTTTAAATAATAAGAGTATTGCAGGGTAAGCAACAGAAGAGTCCTTGTAGCAATATATTTGTATCTAGTCGGATTTAATTATAACATTTTCCCTTTCATAAACAACTAATATAGCTAAAACCAGTCAATTACAATGATTCATAGCAGGGCCCACTCATTGAAGGCGTCTAACCGATTAGTTTAACAACGGGTCTTTGTCTCCTACGCAATGTACATAAATCAAAGGGATTTCAACACCAACTAAACATTGTTCTAAAGCAATCGGCAAATATTATAACTTTTTATTATGCATGTGTCTTTACTAAGGCATCATGGAACATTACTATCTAGCCTAGCCTATAAGAAACTTAATTCTAACCTAATTTACTATAGTCTGGCTAATGAAAGAAGATAATTGAAATTTGAAAACTTCGAGCGAATGTTAAATACGCACATTGAAAGAAACTCCATTTGTGCACAGCCGAGGGTCGAACCTACGACCTCAGGGATGGGAGTCGCACGCTGAAGCAGACTAGGCCAACACTGCTCTCAACTCTATTCATTTATCGGTAGTAAAACTCTCTCGTTAAAGTGTAAATTGAGTTGCTAAAAGCATGATTACTGCTCTAATTTGATATACCACTAACATAATCCATTAACACCTTGAGTTTTTACATTTAATGTAAAAAACTAATTTGTTGTTTTTATTTTTTCGTTTAATACATTTTATTAAATACGAGGAATTTCACGATCTCTGAATGGTTTTAACGGTGAAAAACGGTATATTAATAAGTTTAATAAAACGTTTCAGTGACTCGAATCGATTTTACACCGTAATGTTAGTTAAAACAAAAAAAAACAAAAAAAAAACAAAAATTTTCTTTATTAAGTAAATAGTCTTAAATCTATATTTTAGTACATCCCTTTTAGGTTCAAGAACCTGTGTTAGGGATGAACGCTCTTTCCTATATGTTAATACTTAATCTACTTAACAAAGCAAAACAGTAAAGGTACTTAAATAGTTAATTAATTATATTACATACTTGAAAAACCAAACTACTGGCGATTGTTGATATTAAATCGTAATAACTAAACAAGTGAGGTAGATTGAAATCAATCACACCATCGTCTTTCTTTTAATTATGTGAGTGAGACACGAGTGTAACTGTAGTGCAACTCAGACGAGTGTAGTCCGTATGTCGTGACCAGTGCAGGTTAGTACAGCGTAGCGTTGATTACATCATTGAGATTTTTTTCCTTTAAAGACAAATTTCAACTTCGTTTAATTTAATAGGATTCAAAGTTGAGACGAACGAAAAATAGCAACGAATTACACATAGGCAGGTGAAGAGTTCTTCAGCTTCCAATTGGTCTTTGGTCCGAAACTTAACCATTTTCTTCTAAGTTCTTTTGTAACATCGTGATCATCATTTTTCTTAAGAGACTTTATCAAAATTTATACTGAAACTAGCCTAACCGAGAAATTCAAATTTATTTTGGTAACACAATGTACGCTTATGAACATCAATAGAAAAATACATATTAAATGCTTCTAATTTTATATTTACTGCCAGTTCTCAAATAAAGGACGTAGAACGGACGAGAAGAACTGGCAACAAACTCTCCGCCACTCTTTAATCGCCAGTTTTTTGTTTTACAAACGGAAACGTTGTCTTGCCATGTAAAGATTGTGTAGATGTTTTGTTATTCAAATAATGATTGTTTATTTTAAACATGGGGATTTGTGGTTGAATCACAAACAAATGAATTGACCAAAAAAAATTTTTTTTGTTACCACTATACAACAAAGATTACGACCTCTTTTAGACCTAGCCAATATGCCCAAAAAGTCTCAAAAAATCGGTCAACCCGTATAAAAGCAGTTTGGTTAGAAATAAATAATATTATATTTATAAACTTTAGAGACTCGGAAGACATTGATTCAGTTTTGATTGTCATTTATTATAAAAATAAGTGTTTCGTGATAACGACTTGCTGAAAATGTATGAACAAATGAGATTAGATATAATGTTAACTAGGTTTTTAAGTTACCTTATAATTATTCCAGATTTAACAAACAATCTGATAAGAGATGCGTAACTTTTTAATTAGCGTTTAGTTGTGTTTAATTTTGGATTAGTTTTAGTGACCGGTCGTGGGTATGAATCCTGTCGCGCAACAAAGCATTTTCTTTATTGTAATAGATTGTTCTAAAAAAATTACAATAACGGTGAAAATAAAATCTGGATAGTGATATTATTACGCTTATTTCATTTTTATTTTATTTATTAGAGTAAACCACATCGTATATAATACATTATAAGTCACACTCTATGTATTCTAAAATACATGACAATTACAATCATAAAATTTACTGCAAAAAAATCAAGAAGAAAAAACAACAAACTACACACTAGAAGCTTTAGATTCAGATTAAAGATATCGTCTGGGCATTTCAAAACAGACCCGCACCAATTTTCCGTTCCCCAATAACATATCCGGAAAAGCAATTACTGTCTCAGGTTCAATTATAGTATGAAGTCCTTGTAAATGATCACGGATGTGACTAGTTAGGAGACGAATCAGCTTTATGGAACAATTTGCATCGACAACAGCACGACGCGATAAATAGATCGGGGGCCCGCGGTATCTTGCACTAGGTTGTATTAATATACTAGAGCATATTAGAAGGGAATTGAAATGGCGCTGGACCGGGCACATGACGAGAGGTAGCAGGTTGAAATGGACAAAAATAATTACAGAATGGCAACCACGCGATGGAAAAAGGACAAGAGGAATATATGGGCAGACGATATAAAGAGAATAGGAGGCACAACTTGGACAAGAAGAGCTAACATCAGAAACCTAGGAGGCCTATGTGCTAGGACACGCTGATTACCAAAAACGGGTCATAAGATGTACTAGATTAAGTTTTATTCTTTACTACAAGAACAATTAATAGTAAGTCCAATTTCGACATGAAATTGGGTTTTGTATGGCAAGGAACAAAAAGATATAACCCCTACGTTTACTTAAAAACAGACGGTACATGAAATCAATATGATTCCTATAAATGCCATTTGAGACCAGCCCCTTCAAGAGGTCAAACAAACTCCTACCAAACGAAGTTGTCCAAATTTCTTTGAAACATTTGTAATGTGTTGGGGCAAGTTGTTTCATTTTGTATGTAATGTGTCTACTAAATTTGAAAATCAATTGAGTGACGGTCATTGAAGCACAAATATTTTAGTTAATAAAGTATATAATTTGAATTTAGAATTCTTTTTCAAAAGTAGAAAGTCTTGATTAACTTATTGTGCCAGAACGAAATGATTTCATCTTTCATATGTGAGACGTTACCTAAAAATGTGATTTTTCACTTTGTTGTCTTAGTCAAAAAAAGGCTTAATACTACTATATTTCTGAGAATTTGATACACTCGTAAAATGTAATGACCACCTATCTCGAGGATACCTTTAACCTAGGGGTTCCAATCTTACGACGCGAATGATAGGATGTACTATCGTAGTTCAGGATATTGGATACTTTTTGACAAAAAAACATTTAAAAATGTAAAATGACTTCTAAGTGTTATTATATTTGCTGGTTGTCAGATTGGCAATAAAACGAGCTTTAGTATAAATAATAATATTAGCAGGCTTCTCTGCAAGAAGATTGTACCTCGTGGCTTGAAGAAAACATCGTGAGGAAGCATGCCTTGGACCCGAAAAGTCGACGGCGTGTGTCAGGCACAGAAATAAGATAAATAATGTCAAACAGACTCAGAAATCTGAGGACCCCAGACTTAAAAGATTTCACTCTAGAAGTATAATTTCTTTAAATAAAAAGTAAGAATTTCTTAACCTTAAACACAGTGACAAGATATTTTTACATAATATACAAAATGTAATTTTATCCTGTGGCATCCTCGCATTCGTCAATGTCGAGCAATTGTAATGGAAATGTAGTGTCAACTGGACGAATTCGGCTTAATTATTGTCCGTTTTCATTAATTATTCTGTAAATATCCGATTTACTTTACGTTAATCGGTCACGGACGGATTAATCGTGTTTAAAAGTCAAACATTACAAATTAAATTAACTGTATTACAAATTATTTGCTATAGTAGATTCGCTAAACATTTTTCGGACAAAACAAGATGGCGCTGGTCTTTCGTAGAATATTAATAAACGGCCATGACAAATTTTTCGGAAACTTGTTTTTGTGAGTATTCAGGCAATGGAGTATATGGTGTTGGTGCATGGGCTGGGGAGTACGGTGGATGTCTTGACATTTCAATTGAAGCTCCGCTAATATAGGAGTCTGTTGTGCAGTGTGTGGTCTAGCGTTGTCGTGAAGCAGCAGTCGCCTAGAGGGATTGACCAGCCTTGATTGTTTAGCAGCTAGCTTTTCCATACACATCATTAATCCTTCGAGCCGTTTCTGCAGCACTGGTGCCACGGTGGAACTCGTACTTGTAAATAACGCGATATTTCATGTTCTCTTTTTTAAATAGTGACGAAATGAAAAAAATGAAAACGGAAAAATTAAATGAATCATGGTTTTCGAAAAAAAAATGCCCTAGTAAATAGCTGTAAAAATTTTAATTTGGAATTCCTAACCAAAGAGGAGATATTTGAGTTCAAAGTTGCCAGTACGACGATCAGCCAGTTTTAAATGTAAGGATACGAGAGCAACAAATGTATAATTTCGCGAAATAAAGCCCATAATGTGAATTAACTACGCGTAAAATATAAGATGACGTCTGGAATGTCTGATAGCGTTAATTTATTGCCAGCGATGGGTAATTAAATCCGTGCACATAGTTCAAAATGCCCGCGTCACGGTGGTAATTATACGAGGGTTGCCATTAAATGGAAAACATCTGGTTATACTCTACAATCTATGGGATTTCAACTACAATCCAATTATAAAAATCATAAATATTGTGGAACCTATGTTTAATCGAGAACTCTTTACACTTTAAAACACCCGAAGGACGTTTATTTTTTAATTTTCTGTTATTTCTATTTATTGTTATTTCAAATTAGGGAGCGTTCAAGTATTACGTAACGAACTTTTTCTTTTTGTAAAACGTTACGATGCGGGGCGGGGATTGAATTACGCGTTATTGTAAATATTATTTTGGACTTTCCAGTACTTTACACCACATAATGATAACTTTTAGGTATAAACGGGCACTGGATGGTCACGAAACGTTTTACTATTAGGTACAGAAAAACATGGGGGGGGGGTCAATAATCTCCAAAAAATTGCGTGACGTAATACTTGAACGCTTCCTTACAGAGTACTATACTCGGTAATTTGAAATAACGAACTATTTTCTATGTGTTATTATTGTTTCTGATTTTATTATAGTATACTAGCTGCCCCCGCTAACTTCGTTTCTCCTTAATGCCTAACTTTTTAGTACATACCAACAAGGAACATTTTGCTATGCTACCCCAGAGACTGTTCGGTTTTCCCGAAACTTTTCAGGATTTTCTGTGATTTCTCTCTATATAAACCTCAGAGTTCAAGTTATAAGGTCTTAACTAACAAATAAAAAATAGGGGTTGATCGTAGAGGGTAGATGAAAATTAAGGGCTGTATGTATTTTTGTATGCTGTAGCATAAAAAACTAAAAACAAAAAGTTTTATCTAAAAGATAAAAACATTTTTTTAGGTGTGGACACCCCTTATCACTTAGAGGGTTGAAATTCGATCCGATTCTCTGAGTTACTGAACATGCATAAAAATTTCATAAGAATCGGTCGAGCCGTTTCGGAGGAGTACGGGAACGAACATTGTGACACGAGAATTTTATATAATACAGAGATTTAGGTTTTCATTCGTGACACAACAATTATTATTTAATAAGGTAGTTCTTAGTCTGTAGGTTAGTTTTCAGTGTGTAGTATGCATTGCTCCCAAGCTCATTAAACTATTGGGTAATTATGAAATGGACTTTTATTAAACATAGTATGCGATACCGACATAGTTCGCTAAATATCCGTAGCGCTGATGTCGCAATCTTAAGTGTGGTACAAAAACGTAACATGGAAGTCGGGATCTGTATAGATTTTTTCCTCAAAAGTCAAAAATCATTTATTCATATAGGTAACACAATGTACACTTATGAACGTCAAAAAAGTAATATGTACATTAAATGCTTCTAGTTTTACATTTACTGCCAGTTCTCAAATCAAGGGCGTAGAAAGGAAGAGAAGAACTGGCAATAAACTCTCCGTCACTCTTTCTAATCGCCAAGTTTTTTGTTTTACACAACGTTTGTTAAAAGGAGCTGCAACCATTACACCATGTTCCACGAGACATCTTAAGTAATAAATAATAATAATTTAAAAACAAAGATTTGTCCTCTATCAGCAGGCGGTATGGTGAAATAGGAGCACGGACTTACATTCTCGTGGAAACAATATGCAAATACATAGCCGAAATAACTAACTTTCATAATCAAGAAGAAACCACGTTGCACATTTAGTTTATACATATTGTATTCAATCAAGTTGAGAGGAGAGCGATTAATATTTCAGACTTCCGATCGATTCCGACTGCTAGCTAAATTGATTATATAACCCCTGGACTTCATTTCCGTACCCTTACGGGTAAGTTGCTAGGTAGCAACCCTTTTGTATATTTCTATAGAACAATTGGATTTTCCTATACATTGTGAAGATTTCCCGTGAGATGGTTTGAGAATAAAAAACGTTTTCCTCATTAATTTAGGATTATCACTCTTTTGTTTCATTTTTGCCCATCTCCTTACGTTTCCTTTTTTAGGCTGCCTGGTTATAAGCTATATGTTGCTTTGCTTCGTTGAACTCAATTGTCTAACAGAATCAGTGAATATGACTTGGCACAAATATCAATATAATGATGATAACGCAAAACGTATCCAAGACACGAGTATATACGAGTTTCCGTATTTAACCGTCTGCATAAAATTTCGTGTATGTATCGTTTAATACATTATATTGTCTTCCAAACTATAGAAAAAAATATTGTTTTCAAATATTTGTTTTGCTTTTTTGAGTTCTGTTTTATTCATTTCTAATAAAGACAATACTTTCTAACTTCGACATATTCATGTTCGTACAAGATTTTTCGCTTTTACCGGAATGGAATTTAATTAAAACTATTGACAGGGCACGAAAATAAATTGATGCACAACAATTCGTTGGCTAGTCACGATCGACACGCGAACTAATGCTTCCTTGTTTTTGCTGTGCATTAAAAAATATGCATTAATTTCGCCTTCATACCAACGAAATGGCCGTTCCAAAACCAGCGTTCGTAGTCTATAATTTCCAATAGCAACTTCGATGTTGTTTCCTGAATATTCGTACCGCTAATGTCGCAACATTAGGATCAGTACAAGAACGCAACATCAAAATCGGGATCGTAACACCTGAGTTTGTATGCAAATCGATCTCGGTATTGCGCGGTACTAAAACCCAAGATTTATGTCATAGCGACTTAAATCTTGGATAGTATTAGGAGTTGAGTACAGGGCCGCTGTAACTTCCAATAGCTATACAGATCGATCGACGGAGCGATCATTTATTTATTTAATTATTAGTAATATTACAGCTAACATACATATTATAAAACAAAACATATTAATAATATATAGATTACATAGATTAATAATATATATGTAATAGAAAACAAGTAAGTACATTAATGGACAAAATATATTTAAAAAAATGTAAACTGAGGAAAACTGAAATTTAACATTTAAAACGACAAATAATACTAAATACTTCAAAATACTGCTTAAATAAAATCAGAGTCTTCCCGCCTCTTCATAAACATCCTGAGATCTTCTATGGTGATGTGGAAAATATCAATATCAATATCCCAATAATTAATTGTTCCTCGGGATTCCAAGCTTGCGACATCAGCGCTACTACTGAGGGAACTACATCGGAGTCGCCATTGCAAGTTACAGAGTATAGCGGAGAAGAAGGAAGTTGGTAAGACTCAGAAGGGTTGTTTTACTACTATGGAAGTTACTGGTTTATTCAAGGAATTTTCCTTTGACCATGAAAAATAAATTAAGTTAAATAATACATAAATCAATGCGCGTAAACACTACATAATTTATTAGGAATCACAGCGGCATTAATTACATTTAATAAACAATGGAATATGTGTCGCGAATTGAAATTAGCAAATAGCTATATATAATGCAAACTCGTAATAATTATATGTTGCGGTGTCCTTTTAAGCAATTATTCGCTAAGAACGTTTTACATATTTTAACTAATTTAAAAAAAAACACCAGAACGTCTAAATTATAAATATGGTTGTTTTACTTTTGTTTACAGGTTTGATTTCTGGTTAGGCTTAGACAAACGGGTATTCATTAGGACTCTAACTTGCATATTTGAAAGATTTACCTGCAAAATACAAACCATTGCATAACAAATATTTTTGTTAAAATAATGTATTTATAATACAAAACTTATTGAGGGACTATCCCAATGCAAAAAACTAAAGTAGAAATGGGCGGGCCACACCGCTCGCATGATGAATGGCAGATGGACAAACAGTAACAAGTAACAAGGTGGAAAGGTCCACCAGGAAAATAAAGAGATGTCTTCCATTTGCACGGTGGACTGACGAGCTTAAAGAAGTTTGTGGGGAAGATTGGGCAAAAATACTCAAGGTAGAGAGAGATGTAGTTTTAAATGAAAAAGAGAAATTTTAACTGTCTTTTGTAAAGATTAATTTCAAAACATAAATATAAGGCTTTAATATTATTATTATGTTTGGTAACTGATAACTTTAGCTCTGGATCGATTCATGATTCTGATAGGCACACGGGCCTAAGCCATGCGAACACAGTTTTTTTAAGGGTCTTGTAGAAATTTGGGGGTTATTTTTGCCGTATTGAATATTTGTAACTGATTTTTGAAAGATGATATAAATTAATTTTGGGAGGTCTAACAATCTGTTATTGATTTATTATTTTTACATGTTTAAAACACCATTAAGTTTTTAACACTGTCTCCACGTTACGCCTCGTTTTATATAAATGCATTCATTAATCTTTTACTAAACATAAATTACGACTACAATAACTTTACATAAAGCAAGTTATACAAGAATTAGGTGAACCAATTGAACTGTATCAAAGTTGCAAACGACCGCTAAACGATTTATTGCCAACTAGGACAAACTAAATTAACTATTCCGACCACGATCTTCCATAATTTGTCAATTGAATACAACCTGACAAGGCATTTGTTGAGGCGTTCCTTCATTATTTCTATAGATCTGTAATTAATCTATGAAGATTCCCAAATTGTATCCCAACTATGAAATAATTAATCAGTTCATGTCAACACATACCGCCTTTTAAAGGTCGGCCACGCACTTGCGAGCCTTTTGGCCTCCTCCCCGATTGCCCCCAGTTATATAAAATGGGCCCTTTTTATAAAAAAGTACACCTAAAGTGTCCGCATCTGTCCCTTTTTATCATAGCCTAAATAGAAATAAACAAAGCGACACGAAATAGTACGTTTTTGTCAGCCAGAGTCTCCTAGGTTTTACTTAATATAAGACTTTTAGAATATTTATTTATTAACACTTCGTTGAATGTACAGAAATATAATACAATTGACATAATAAAATAAAAGGAGGACAACTGGCGGACTTATCGCTTTCGAGCGATCTCTTCTACGCAACCACTGAAACAAAAACTAGATAAGCTAAGCACAAGTAGTGCAAAATACATGAGACATATAGTTTTAGACTAACTAATGGAACAAAACAAAGCAATTAAAACATGTACAAACGAATAGGGACGGGTGTCTATAGCCTCATTGCAGAGACCTTAAAGGATTCGCTAAGAAAGGAAGAGTTATGAGATGGGATTTCAAGGATATAGTTTTCGGAAGAGCGTAAGCTATAGCTATGGGCTCGCAAAAACTTGAAATAGGTTTTGAGATTGGAAGGAATTTTAGGATTGAATCGGATTTATTTCTTAGTTATTCAAAACAACAAAACAACTAACAATTCAAATTCTCCCTTTCTTAAAACAACTGTTACACTAGGAAGGTCTGTCTGGTTTACCTAAAAGAAATCTTGAAGCACTTTCCCTGGTATAACATCTATGGTGTCAATTAAGCATAATAGTTTCAATAGTTAAAGCCGCAGGCGCTCCTTTTAGGTCTATGTCTCAGTAACTGTATCTGTTTCATGAGCATTTGTTTTTTTCCTAATATCAAGTAGGTGATCAGCCTATTGTGCCTGACACACGCCGTCGATTTAGACTAACCGGTTTCCTTACGATGTTATCCTTCACCAAATTTCCCACCACGTGAAATTATTCAGATACCACGCTGTCTCGCGTTTATAATCAAGGTTTTTCATTTAAAAAAAACAAACTTCTTTATTTGTTTAGCTATTATATACATAGAGTTCAGATTGAGGCTTCCCTAGTAAGTCAAAGGTGACACGGAAATAATAATTAATAATATTTAAAATAAAAATAATTAAAATATGTTTATTATGGAACATAAGATACATGTATCACTTATTCCACGTCATTAAATTTGAGTTTGTAGGCATCCCTACTCATCGGCAAAGAAGACAGAGGGTGTAGGCCGAGAGAAAAAGCCGGCGTAAAAAACTCTCGGTACTCTTTTAAAATAGCAAATCATCAAACAACACTTATTTTAAAACAATTATCGCAAATTATTTTTGATTAATGTTGATCATTAAGTTATTAACGGTATATGTTTGCCGGAATGGTACAATACAAATTATACAAAAAACACAGCAACCATTTATGGATCTGTCAATGTCACTGCAAGGCAGACAATGACGTGTGTTTACTTGTTGGTCAAGGTTAAATTGCAGTTTATTTTTGTCATAAACAGTCATTTCTGTGTCCTCTTTTGCCTTCAAAAATATATTTATTTATTAACACTTTGTTACCTTATAAAAAAACATATATATGAAAGCAGGTTACATAAGTTAATAGGCAACGGGCGGCCTTATCGCTAACAAGCGATTTCTCCCAGTATGGAACAATAAAAAGGAACAGCAACAGAGGGTAAAGTGCAAGAAGTGCATAAAAATAACATGTAACACTAACTATAACTAAATTAAACTAAAATATTAAAAAATATATAATTATAACAAAAATGTAAAAGCTAATCCAATGGTTAATGAGTTATAATTATATATAAGTAGCTAATTACGAGGCAGAAGATTAATTATCTAAAACAAGATAATTATACTTAAGGATTAATGGCATCCTCTTTTGTAGACCTATCCTAGGTTCTACCTGCTATTCTTTGTGTAAGTTATTTAATAAATTTCCCCTGAAATTGATTCCTTACATTACACTCTTATTCACAGTTTCCCACAGCTATCTTTTCCAAAAAGAATCAATAACTTTTAAATCGATCGATAAAGCATTCTGTTAAAGGATGCTCAGTTTGTTTTTATTATTACTTTTGTGTGTAATACGCGTTGAAAACATTGAATAAATCTTTATTCTAGACTATCTTAGTTTCTAGTCCGTCTTAATTCAAATTAATACACTCCAGATGCTAATGTATTAGGCTGTGGTCAGTCTACTTAATTTGAAATATTTTAAGAGTTATTTTGAAGATTTTAATTGTTCATATTTCTTAAATAAAATTTTCTAATGCACAATATGAAAAAGTTTAATTCATGTTATTGAATAATGTATTCAGAGACGTGCAAACTAATATCTACAGAATGTTGACAGATGATTGTTTCTTTGCATTAGTTTTGTCTGATAGCGCCTTAGAACAAATTACTGCATTTTGTATATATAACATATATAGCATACCTATTTTGTATATAATATATTCAAAACAATTGAATTACAATATATGTCACATGTCAAAATTTATTATTTAAAATATTTATTTTTAGCTCAAGCTACAAGAGTATGTATCACTAAAAAAACATAATGTCGATTTGTTGTTTAATACTATTCTACACTAATACACTAAAGATAATAATTATTGTTAAATAAAAAAAGCAAGTTACAAACAATCAAGTTTGACAGCTGTCATAAAAAATTACAGATGACCAAAGAGTATTTAATTTATTATTTATTCTCAAATCTTTTGTTACCAATGACACTTCTAATTTGCAAATTTACATTAGTTCGTACTAGGCACTGGCCGTTTGTCTAAAGTCTAGACCAAAAAGGAGATTTTGGAACTATTCCAGCTCCATGGTATTTTAGGTTTACTAAAATGTCGGCAGAGCTTAGTATAAAATTATGTGCGTGATTTTGTTGCTTAACTATGATAACTATGTAATATTAAATTGTAACTTTAAAAGTTATCTTTGGCAATTAACTTGGATAATATTTGAGTACCTATCGATAGATTGAGGCTTCCAAGTTATATTTGTTCTGAAATTTCTCGGAAACTTTAACCCATTGAGACGAACCTTAATTTAATTAATATATATTATTTCGAGTTTTCTTCCCTAAATTATGCTCTAAAGCTTGAATGGAGATGGGCAGGGCATGTAGCAAGACTGTCTGACAACGGAATTGGGAAACAAAACAGAGCAAGACCGCTCACGAGATGGGCGGATGACATTACTAAAACGGCTGGCTCGAGCTGGATGTAACCAATATCTGGAGATCCTTGGAGAGCCTTCACCTGCGGAAGGGTTCTTGCTAAATTATTAGGAAAAATATATAAAATAAAATATGTAATAGCAATTACAGCTTACTTTGTCCTTTTGCAAGAAAAAAAATGCTTGTTTATTATTATTTCGAGAACAGTGTTGGCCTAGTGGGTCAAGCGCGGGACTCTGAGTTAGTAGGTTTGATTTACGGCTATGCACCAATGGAATTTTCTTACTATGTGTGGAGAACTTGCTCCTACTGTGAAGGCAAATAGTGAGGAAACCGGCATATTCCAAATTCAAAAATCGATGATATATGTCAGACACAGAAGGCTGAATATATTATATAAAAAAAATCGAAGAATCTGATGCAAACTAAGGCTCTATCCCATTAAGGGTTGTAGCTCCACTGGATTATTTATTATCATATATCTTTAAAAACAGTCCAAGTTTCATCCAAGTCCATTTCTCTTTTTATAAGCGTCCTTTTTTCTGAGACTCAGAACATACACGCTAGTCATCATAGGCACTCCAAGTGCATTAAAGAAGGTACTTAATTATAAAGGCTACTTAAAAACTTTAACTATAAAAATAGCATTATTTTAAATGTAAATGGAACTTGATATAAAATGTTAAATTAATGAGCTATTTCGTGATATTTTCCTCAAATTAATGAACCATAATCTACATAATAATATTTAATTGCTCAATTAAACTATCATAAATATTAATTATATCTCAGATAATTGCTTTGTTTTCGGGAAAATCTATTGAAACTTAAATAACTAATATGACATTAATAATATGTATTCCGAGTTTAATTAATGATAATCCAATTAGTATAAGTTTACACTGCAAATAAAGTACGCTTAAGTCTCTTTCTTTCAAATTGTGTTTATGCTGTGATGAAAAGAGACCGATGAGTACTTAACGTGCAAATATACTGATTTATTTCTTACGAATAAGGACTAAAACTGTTCCTTAGTTGTTCTGATTATTTATTCTATACTAATAAGAGGCCTACGTGTCACAGGACACGCTGACTACCTAAAACGGGTCAAGTGACGTATTAGATTAAGTTTTATTTATGTATTAGAATTAAGTGTTTTTTTTTATGTAACTTAAATAAGTGTTATTATATTGTACTGGTTGTCAGCGTAATAAAATCAGTAATAAAGGCTTAATATAGGAAAAATAATCCGAAGTCGATCGTAGATAATACTTGAATAAAGAACTAAAGATCTTTATTTACATATACAATTTATTTCCTAAAATCACGCTCCTGCGTATTTATATATGTACATATATATTGTGTATGTGTGTTACTATCTTATTTCGGCCATACAATGCGCACAGGTGATGTAAACTTGGAGAGACTAATCGTAGTTGGTAACATAGAAGGCAAAAGTGGCCGTTCACCAACCAGATGGACCGATCAAGTGAAAGTCTCATCGTCCTCAAAACATTGTCATAAGAGAGGCGCTGGACAGAAACAGGTGGAAACAGATCCGCTCCAGATGCTTCCTTGCTAAGTACGACGCTCAGAGATAAGCTGCCGATAGAAGAGAGAGAGTGTAATAAGAATATTGTTTATCACATTCTCTATTTTATAATATCCAATTTAATGATATTTACATGCGTTAAGTCCAAATATGGCACGATTTTCCACTGTACACTGTCACGCGATCGGTAAACAGATAAAAAACTGGTTTAATTACAATAACATCACATACATTGTGATTGTGATTTTAATTATTCGTGTAACAATGCGATAATGCTATTGAGTTACACGACTCCAGAGTTATGTGAGACTGGTACTAAACAGATGCTACAACCTTTTAGCTCAGGGCCTAGTATTCTGTCTGTTTTGTAATCAATTGTTTTTCTAATAGACAATAGAACCAGCCTAAAGAACCTTCTTTAACTGACGAACGGCCTCGACTTTTTGGGTCTGAGGCATGTCGGGTTTCTTCACGATGCTTTCGATGAGCGAGTGCGGTATGGTAAAGGAAACCGCAGACGGACAGAAAGTTCATTGGAGCATATACTGGGTTCGATGAGAGCTGCATGCTAAAACCACTAGGCCAACATTTTTTACGGGAATTTTACAATAAAAGTAAACTTTATTTCAATGTTAAGATACTTTTAAACCTGAATTGTTTGGCTGTCATTGTTTCTAATACTGTGTCTTATCTCTAGGTTCGAACCTCTTTGTATTTTTGTGTATCCCTCTGGCTACATTTTTAGAAAATTGTTGTTTGTAATATATAATCTAAGTTATGAATATAAAATCCTGTCTATTGGTCGTAGCTACTGTTAAACATCAACGTTTTCAATAATTAGTTTCAAATCAACAGGTTTAGATCTTATTAATATAATATCAAGCAATAAAATAATTAATTGACATATATATAACAAGACTAGCATAACATGTTCATTGTAAAACGAAATGAAACTGAACGTAAATGTCAAAAAAGTTGCCATTCATTAATGAATCTTACCTAGTTTGTCAGACAAATTTCTCAATGTATTTTGTAAGTAAAATATTCCATACAATTTTACATAATCGATTTCTATCACGCATCAATACCTATAACGGCAGTAGCTTCCTTGTAACAGGAAGTGTTTGCGCTTCCGCTTTTTATAGTGCCTTGTTAACATCTCATTAACATAACATTCGGCAATAAAAATTCATAGTGAATCAATCAAATACTACTAACTACTCCAATACTTCTAAAGGTTATATGTTGATAGATTATATAGTATTAAGCTTAAATATATGCGGTATTATATTACGCAAAAAATGTTTCTCCGAACTGATCAAAGACACCGAAATTCCAGTTGCCAGCGATATCCGCTAATTAAATATGTATTTCAATTTCTGATATGTTTAGTTAAAACTAGTGTGTTTTAAAAATTAAACATAAGTTTTAAAAAAATATTCCAAGATTAGGTGCTTCCCGCAAGTTGGCTGAATATCTTATCTATCTTCTAGATCTAAATCTGTATACCATATTTTCTGTGTTTATTTCTTTATCATCATGGTATAAGGCTCACACAAAACTATTAAACCTTCCTTTGAACTTTAGAACACAGAGATTTCGGAAAATAATAAAAAAGATTAATTCCATTACAGATTTAAAGTTTAAGTTTTAACTTTTTTTCGTTGCATTTACACTCTCGTAAGTTGCAATAAATGATCGATTTGCCTGTCCACAATGACTTGTGAATGAGCGCTTTATTGCAGTACCATGCGTTAAGCGCGCTTCAGCTGTCATAACTTGACGCCGCGGCCCTTTGTGTCATGTTTGACAATGGGATTGCAAAGTGGATTGCGACTGTCTGGTCCACGTTCTAAATTTGAATATTTGAAATAAGAATCGCAAAAATGGCGGACTAGTTCAGGAATACGAGAATGTATGCACGTTTCGTTGCAAGCATTGTTAGCGAGAGGTCATTTATTATGTATATTTGACAGACCAATCAACGCCAATTATTAATCATAAGTAAATAAGCGAGGTTTGCGTATCTACTGATACGCTGGTTCATAAGTAATGCGCATGATTCTTATCCTGAGAATAATACATCAATCATATGTCCCTTCACCACTTAAACTGGTGAATTACGCTACGTATAGTATGCTTTTGTCCATTTCAAATAAATTTACTGTATTTTCAATGGAACGATCCCATCTTGTTAGTGACACATAGAATTCTATTAGATCCACACGTACGGGTACTGTCAACACTTTTAATTATTTTCGAACTAAAATTGCTTTTTATTAAGATAAAAGCAGCCTGTCCTTGCATGGCTAAACATTTATTTTAATAAATAGTTTAGAAATAAATATAGACTATTGTAAATATATATTCTTCAAGTTCTAGCATTCTATGTACAGTAGATTTTATTTACTTGATTCCAAACATACAAAAATATTTAAACTCTTTTCTGTTTGCAATATTAGTATAGTAAAGCACATACGGTGATATATTTATGAACCCCAAGTTAGCTTAGGTTGTTCTAAACTCGTACGAACAATATTACGACAATACCCTTATTAAGACAAGGCAAATACTTAAGACAATTGCGCCCAAGTTTAATATAAAAGATATTTTGGCGCCAGATGTTGCGAACGTCAGCGTCTTCAGAATTTACATTTGTAATACGTAATGTATAGATTTAATAATACAGTGGCGCTACAACCCTTTATGGCCTTAGATTGCTTGTTTCTTTGCATATATCTAATATATAAAATTCTCGTGTCGCGGTGTTTGTAGTTAAACTCCTCCGAAAAGGCTCGACCGATTCTCATGAAATATTCGATTATGGACTTGTGTTTTAAAACTACTACTAGATTAAGAAATAATTAACATGGCATATAAAGATTACAGCACTAATATCGCTATTATAAAAACGGGTTAATGGTGAAAAAAATATAATATTTTGTTCAAATTTGGGATGGAACAGCCTTATCACATCGGGATATAAAACTAGTTTACGACTCAGGAAAAAAATCATGAAACTCGGTCAAAAAAATCAAATTGACACTATAACCAATCATATATATCTACGTATAGAAACACAATGTACACTTGTGCAATCGTCGTTTTGCCTATTTATAATAAAAAATAGGGGTTGATCGTAGAGGGGTGAAGATTAGGGGTTGTATGTATTTTTGTATGCTGTATCATAAATAAATAAAAACAAATAAATTGACTGAAAAATAAAAACGAGGACAATCTAGGCAAGATAGATCCCATTCTCAGACTACTGAATTTTTAATCGCGCATGTTTACTTCTTTGGCATTATTAAAAATAGTTTTTGATTGATGCAAATAATTTGTTACAATTAAATAATAAAGACGGCAAGGAGTATAATAGTCAATTAAGTACAGTTTACATTTGAACAATTGTAATTATTTATTATTATTCTCTTACATTAATGAAACATAGGTTATATTTAGTGAAGATTAGATATTATTATATATTTAGAACATCTCTACCAAACACTAAGAGTATGTTGTTGCTTTGGCTGTATTGCACAAATAAAATTAATAAATTTCTTTAAAAATAACAAAACTCCTTTGACTTGTTAAAAGGTAAAAGACAATTGTTTGGTCACAAAATGCATACGAACTTCACGCATATTCTATTTCTTTTTACTTGAGATTGTCTTATTCCTATTGCTCGGCACGTATTCACACTCCCAATTTTGTGTCATAGGTGCGCGCGCATTCTCAGACTTAATTTTCATAACGCGCCTAAAGAAGTATAACTTCAAAAAATTCATAAGTATCGCTCGAACCGTTTCGGAGGAGTATGGGAACGAACATTGTGACACCAGAATTTTATATATTAGAAGATAATGTAAATAATATTAAAGGTTAGTATTATATATTTAGTTAGTAGTCTTTTATTGACATAACCTTTACAATTTTTACCTTTACAAAAATCGACGGTCGATGCCAACTCCGGGAAAATAAATACAGATAATGCAACTTTTTCTACAGCTGTGATACTTTTTGACATCCAACACCTTTTGTCTTCAGTCACCGTGACCACGCACGCTGTTAAGCACGCGGAACGTCGGTTAAATTTAAAATTATGTTAAATAATTGTAAATTTATAATAATACATAACTTAAATCCGGTTAAAAAGTTTTTTCTTTAAATATTAAAGGTTTGTTAGGTCAAAAGGCTAAGAAAATTCGTAATATTAACTACACGCAAGTCGAGTCAGCAGTCCTACTTGTCGACTATTTGAGTAAAGTAAACAATACATTCGAATTTACGATAAAAAAATATTCATGTTTAATAAATGCTTGTCAAAGCAAAATATTGCGGTGCTGATGCCAGTTTTATTGACACTTGTCGTCGAGGGGCAGCTCGGCTTGCCTCATTAATTTAAATGGGCTCCGTAAACATGACGCTCGTATATTGACCATTCATTAGTGATTTTCACTCGGTCAATCTGAAAATGATAAGGCAGTGGCGCTACAACATACTTGGCCTGACGTTACGTTTCTTTTAAGAAGAAGGAGGAAGTCGACTTGCAAGACATTGCGAGAAAACCGACATGTCTAAAACCCTAGATGTGACAGGCACAGGTCACATAATCTATATAAATAAATAGCAAAATATGTTAAGCGCAAAACTCGAAGACGGCTGGACCAATTCGAGTTAATTTTGAAGTTATACTTCTTATGGCGCGTTAGGGAAAAATCATGAGAGTAAATTTTTACTAATTTACTCTCATGATTTGTGACGAATTGCACATCGTCACAAAAAACCGACACCGGCGCACCGTCATAAAAAACCGACACCCTGAAGTTAGCATAGTCAACATTTTACGTGATACTTTTTTGTGATATTTAAATAAACTTAATTAACTAGATAATGCGTTATAATAAAAGTTTCAATGTATTAAATACCTTTTTTATTTTTAGTGTCGTTTTTTCTACAAACGTAGAATAAGGCGAAATATAATTTTTTTAAATAGATTTTTTCTTGTTACGCCAAAGAAGCATAACTTCTAACGCGTGTACATAAGTACACAAACTTGTTTTTTTATTTATTCTTTGAACTCTTTGTACCTATGATAACTAACGCGTGGGGCGCTCTGTGCCCTATCGAGCAACCCACGCTTTTTCACAATAATACCAGTATTTTTTTGTTCATTACCATTTTCAGCCTAAATTAGGAATTATTTACATTATTCTTAATTAATATTTTTTTTCTGTTTTTTTAGTTTAGTTTTCTATATAAAGCGTGTGTTCTAGTTTTTTAAAACTATTATTTATTTTTTAGTTAATTTTTTTTTATTTTTTTCATTTTTTTGTTCGGATTTATCGATGCATTGTCATCGATCTTTGACAGGTGCGCAAAGTTTGAATTAAATCTGTCCGTTAAAAGTGGGTCAAAATCGAGTCCGAAGGAGTCGGTTACATACTATACATAAGGTGAAGCTAATATAAAGCGTATAAAAAAATATTAAAGCAGGGCAGCTAATAAATAATCCGAGATCAATATGGGGTTGTAGTACCACTAGATTATTATTTATATATATTTTAATCTATTTAAAGAAAAAATTATAAATAATAAAATCAGCTGATTGTGGAATACCTTGCAGAATTGTGCAGGATTTGTAATTCATCAAATCACTTTCTTGTTAAATAAAGAATTAATTATTATGTAATATAAAATTCTGTATGATTTTAATCTTACTTATGTGTTATACATATACGAAGAGATACATAAGGTGTAAATATAAATACAACTGAAGTGTGACAAGGTCGATGAATGAGGACTCGTTAAATAATATACAATTTGCCTAGATAACAACCAACAAGGCTGACTAACAACTAATTTATATTTCACTTTTATTGATATTTGAACTATTTGTAAAATACTCACATACATTATATTAGCGCTAGGCTTTATTAAGTCACTTTTTCAAAAGAAATTGAGGGTAACAATTTGGGGCTGTTAAATGCATTATCATTTCAATTAATCTCAATGCATTAGGCATGTTGATAACAGTTGAAAAATCAAAAACAAAAGTAAATAAAATAAAATATGTAATTAAATTATATTTTAAGGAATTTATAATTAAGTTTGTTATGGAAGAGCTGGGAACCCTGACACAGGTATATTTTTTACTTAAATGGGTTCCCAAATCTTACAGATTGTAATGGATATGTACTTAAAATGAATAAACACATTTTTATTTTTTTTATAAAAATCAGACCTCAATCAAACATGACTTAAAGAAATAGAAACGTTCATAATAAAGGGTTAAAAGGCTTATGTGTTATGTGGATAGACACTTGCTTGGCTTCCAAGTGCGATACAGCCTTCTAAAGTACACCTTTTTCTTAAAGGAAGGTCGATTTTGTAATAATGTGAACTAAGATTGAATTTTGCACAAATATTTTGTATTAATGTTTTTTTTTCTTTTCAGGTAAGATACATTCATCAAATTTGAGAGGATAGTGGTAAATCTTATAAATCAAATATTTTTAAACTCAGAGCTTTAGCATGCTACTTTTGGAAAAAATAATAATTAATTTTAATTTGATAATATTATAATATATTTGAATAAATTGATGATGTAGTAATAAAATAAAAAAAATACTATAATAATATGATTGATAATGTAATATATAACTACTATGTAAAATTCTATTAAATGTAGAAAATATTTTGAAACCATATTTTGCAAATAAATTATTATTTTTGTTCATTATAGACAATAATGTCAAGAGCTTTCAAAAGTAACTTATTTATTAACATTAATGTCAAGTTTATAAAAACATCGCAAATCATTTGATTTGTCTAACTAAAATGATTGCATAACTTAAAAAATTTTCTTTCCGTAGGTATCTTAACTAATAATCATATCATATCTTAATAATAATCATAACTATATGTAAATGTCTAAGCTATAAATAAACTGTTTTAGCTAGTCTAGTCATCAGCGAAATCATTTTTGTTTGCAATAACAGTGATATTAGACTTTCAGTTATTATGGGGAACAAGTTTTCCGTCCTGTTTTATGCAAATCGCTTAAGCTCCATAAACAAGCACTTTCTATGAAAATGGGTTTTCTTAACGGAAGTCACTCGCAATGCCGTTGAGGACGCGACAAAGTGACGATTAATCACTCTACCTCTTAAGATCGTAAAACATTGCCTCTCAACGATTGAAAATATACGGAAGTTTATCTTTTATAATACACGCTACTTTTTACTGCTGCTTCGCGGAGTTTCTGACGGTATTTGTCCATGGCTGGTGCTATCATGTAAAATCAGAGCTCTGTTCTTAGTTCTTAAGTCTTATGTTTCATGAAGACAATTTTTATGTTCTAATATAATTGATGTGTATGTGTGTTACATTTGTGATGTCATATTTTCTTGTAATTTTTATGCATACACATTGTTTTAGAACTTATAAATTAAAAACGTGTGTATACTTATTTACACGCGTTAGAAATTATACTTTGGCGTAAAAAGACAAAAATCTTTTCAAAAATATTATTCCACGTTTGAAGAAAAAACGACACTAACAATAGAAAAAAACTAAAATGTTGACTATAGGTAACTTCAGGACTGTGACTTCAGGTGTCGGTATTTTATGACGGCGCATCGTAAAAATTTACCCTCATAATTTTTCCCTAACGTGCCAAAAGAAGTAAAACTTCAAAAAATAAATAGTCAATAATTACTAGAGAATTAATACAGTAATCAAAAAACCAAAGAAATACTTTAATAAATACTTACAATAATTTAGACTTAACTAAATATAACTATTTATCCCCGATATTAGATGAGAAAAATAATCTTCGAGTGGGCCGTATGACTTCCGATCAAAAGCTGGGGTTTTTTTATAAAGCGGGGGTGTGGTAGTGGGGTACTGGTATTGGGGATGTGGGGCAAATAAATTAATAGTCAATGAATGATACTAAAAGGCTCCCAATCCCATTTAATAATATAGTGAAGGCATAGTTGACACTGCATTGTTGTTACTTTGATTAAGACGAAACTGGTTATTAAGTATCAACCGCATTTATTTCCCCAAGTACCAAAAAACAGCGTTACGGTTATTAAGAGAACTACATCGTAACGCTGTTGCAATTGGAAGTTCAAAGTAGGGCTGTTCTAAGTTGAGAAGTGTCATTATGTAGTATCTAAAACATAGATTTGAATTTCGGCCTGAATTTCCTTGTGATAATTGGTTGATTTTAGATAATATTTATAAAAATCAGTTCTTAATTTATCGTGTTTTCAAATTGAATATTCTCCTGGTTTAGGATTTGTGTGTTAAAGTTAGGAAGAGAATTCTCGTTTAAAACCTACCCTCAAATGAAAAACGTTTTTTGTTGTACCTTCAAAGTGCTTACCCATATGTTTTCATAGGGACACACGTCTCATCGATTATAGTACATCTCTTTCACTCTTCAGTGAAGCAATTGAGACAATACATCGCTATCGCTGCAATGGAAATGTCTCGAACACAAAATACCTAATGGATCTTAGAACTCTTAAAGATAAGGTATCTTCATACATACGATACTAGTTTCCTTTGAAAGGCAAAAGTTTTCAATTCAGACAAGTTTTCCCATATCAAAAAGGAGGGTTTTATGGCATGACATGGCTATGTTAATTTTATAGGAGCACTATCAATACCCATCTCGTGGTAGTGGAAAGTCTAGGTACTAAGTCGAACTATAGATATAATATTTTTGTTATAATAAAAGTTTCATTTTACTTAGTTTTCATAGTATTTAATTACTTCCTTTCAGATTATAATCTAATCAATATACAGATTTTACTCTACAACGAATATATATATATCTAATACATTTTTAAATTTGTAACATCATCTACGTAGAATGTCCGAAATTAGTAAATTTAAAAATACTCTACAGGTATTGAAACATTCTTGATTTCAAGTAGGTAATTAAAGATTTTTTAAGCTATTGCATAGATTTTGTCGCGGGCTTTGAGCGCGGCGACCGAATCAAGAAATTCCGTAACGAAGAAAACCTTACACACGATGACGTAATATAGGTACAGCCGGTACGCGTTAGAGTGAGACAGACTATATAGGCGTTTTAGTCTGGGTGTGGTAGAGTGGTAGATAGAAATAATATCAAAGAAAAAACTTGAATTTTTAGCTTGATCATTATAAATTGTTAAATATATGCTAATTCTTCGAGAATATATTATATATATTAAGAGAAGATATTTATTTGTAGAGCTTCAGTGTCTTACAACTTGTTTTGTGGCAGCAAAATAATTTGATGTTCTGGAGTTCCGCCTCGGGATAGGTCAACAATTGCCCATGGGTAAACATTCCTTTTGTAGATATTGATACGTTCTATAATACTGTAAACCATTTTTTTGTACTATCATCAATAGCTTCCACAGCGCACGCAATGACAGTTTTTTTATGAATAATTTTTTCACACCTTTGTTTATATTATTGCGCTTTTATTAGGGATCCCTTTTAATAGCATATGCAGTGATGCAGCTTTCTAATGGTAAAACAATTTTTGAAATCGGTCCAGTAGTTTTTGTGTGAAAACATTACAAACATAAATACAAAAACACAAATATTTCCTCTTTATAATATTAGAATAGATTAGGAGGCCTGTAGTACTTGCTGTACTGGGTGATCGCGTAGCTTTTAATATATTATAGAACGTACTACAGCTGTGAGATAATGGACATTCGTTTTTAGAGCTCTTTTGGATGGGTCGAGGTTTTTCCATTTGGCTTCAATTACTTGTTCAAAATTAGTTTTCCAAGCTGTGTGTTTGTTTACTTAGCAAGAGAAAATGTTCGTAGGCGTATTTATTATCTAATATATAAAATTCTCGTGTCGCGGTGTTTGTAGTTAAACTCCTCCAAAACGGCTTGACCGATTCTCATGAAATTTTGTGTGCATATTGGGTATGTCTGAGAATCGGACAACATCTATTTTTCATCCCACTAAATGTTAAGGGTAGTTAACCCCTAAATTATTATTTTTAAATTTTTAGATAAATTTTTATTTTTTAATTATTTTCTGATACAGCATTAAAAAATACATACAACCCCTAATTTTCACCCCTCTACGATCAACCCCTTTTTTAATATAAATGATATAATGGAAAGAGTAGGTGTAGTATTCGTATTTCATATATGAAATTATAAATAGCATTTTTATCTGTGGTGTGATTTAAATTGAAACAAATGGATATTATTTTATAGCTGATCTGTTATCAAAAAAATATATAATGACACTTCAATTTAACTGAATTTTAAATGATTTTTTTAATAAATAACTTACTCAATGACGGAAAGTGAATTCAGTGAACCCTGTTTTGTGTAAGTTATTCATAAAAAATAAAATAATCAATTTGATTGTGTATAACAAATGTACTCGTCTGTCTCTTTTCTTTTCATCACAGCGTCAACACAATTTGACAGATAGAGACGTATTCATTCTAGTTCCGTTTTTTATTATCTGTTGACATATCTCGAATAAAAACAAGCACATTTGTGCGGAAACCTCACATGTTCGTGAGTTGTGTGTGTGAGCCAATATTTGGTTTAAATTCCAGAATTCTACTAACATTACACTTGGCTCAATTTATTTGCCCTATAAGATGAAATTGATTACCGAACTTAATGAAAATCCAAACACATAAGCACATCCTTCAACTTTAAGGATCATTGTTCGAGCTTTTTATTCCCCAATTTCAACAATGAAAGCTTCCGAAGCTCCCCCAACGCGAAGAACTTCGCAATAACAAACTCCACCTGTGTCGGGCACAATTTCTAACGAACCCAAAGTTTTCCTTTGAAATCTAACGCTGGCCCTTAAACCAGTTTTCCAATTACATTATTCTGGGTAATTTCATTTGTTTTCATTAGTAAGTTAGTATTTACGATCATTAAACCAAATTTCTTAAGTAAAAAGAACGAGTTCCCTTAGCTCTAAGTGTGACTGCTGTATGTCAAATATGTATGGTATTTTGACATACGGAGGCTGTCGCATTAAGAGTTTTTAAGGTATTCATCTTCTTAGTCGTATTCTTCATCACTGTAAGGCTGCTATCCTTCCTGCTACCCTGCAAGTAATATCTCTCCAGTTTATTCGGTCTGTAGCTTCCCTCAGCACTGCTGTTATGGAAGAGACCCGTGAGAATCGTGACTTGGTCACACCAGCGGGTTTGCGATCTGTCCCGCGGCCTTTTGTCTTCCACCTTGTCGAAGACCACCAGCTCGTCCAGGTTATCTGGTTCGCGACGGGCGAAAATACCAAAGTAGGAACTCTTCTATAGCATATTGTTGAGTCTTGTCAACTCGAACGAACTCTAAGGCACTAGATTTTAATTAAAGCGTTTGTAATTTAGATGTCAATATAGCGTTATCAGTTTCATATATTACATATACTTTTATGAAAAAGCCTAAAAAACTAGTATTCATGCAATGCTTAAATTTGACCATTGATTTAATAATGTTATTACAATTACAACACTCTTTACAGCAATCCAAAAATGCCTGGTACGCCGTTGTGAATTGGTAGGTACATAATAGAAAAAGGTTGTTCCCAAGAAGAAACTTTTAGTTCTTCTGAGAGTAAATTCTAATCTGTTTTATATTAAGGAGATTCAAGCCGGAAAAGTTGATGCAGCAACACACAGAAAATTCTGCACATTCAATGTAATAATTTAAATAAATTGCAAGTAAATACCAGCATGCAACCAATTTAATGATTGGCAATTTTGAGGCGACTCGCGTGACGATAAATTTGAAAATTCACTGATTTTACACTGATTCAATAGCTAATTATACTGTTTAGTTACACGTGAAAGTGCGAATTATATGCGTCGTTGGCTTATGTATAAGTGGATATTAATATGGATTAAGTATTTAAAATTTTTAAACATAATATAGTTGTATGAATTACGTATAACAAATACTATCAATATTTTTTCAATCAAGGATCTGAATGAACTGGAATGAATGATCTTATTGGTATTATTACCAAAAATAAAGAATGGTTAAGAATATTGTAATTCCCCGACTATGTGGCAGTGTAGCTTTAATGCTGGCAGCATTTTGTCGCTGTATTGGGATACTTATTTCTTAAGTGAGGAAAGCACCAGCTCTGAGGTCTACCAGGCGCCAATTTAATACTTTGATTAGCGCTTGAGCACTTGAGCCCAACGGCCCAATAGTCTCTACTCCAAAGGGAACAAAGTAGGGAGAAGGAATATTTTTTCCTTTTATTGTTTTCCTCCTTTTTAGCGGCTGCCCCAGTTTTTGTGCCTGCAGATGGAGGTGAGACAGGGCTAACGTGTCCACACAAGTAGCGTCCCATACCTAAACCCGTCCCATCCTCCAAGTGATCAAAGACATCCCATCCCTAGCCTCTCGGCTCCAAAATAGCTGGAATATGGACGGAGTTAAGACCGACGTATGATGTCGCTGAGCGCGGCGTGAGAAAAATGATGAATTCAATGATTACCTTACTTTATTATTCTCTTTGCTTTACGAGAGTTATGCATTTATTCAAATAAAAAATTAATCAACCAGTTTAGCGGCAAATGCAAAACGAGGTTAAAATTAACTTTTGCTGCATAACGTGGCCACTTCCACCGTAAATAACTTATGTTCCTAAGTATGTATAATTATCATCTTCCAGAACGTGTTTCAAGTCTGTGTGACTAACTACATACATATTTTGAAACTGAAAAAATACAAATCTGCCCAAAAACTTTGCCCTAATTTAATTAACCAAATTTTTGTTAAGCTTATCCAGTAATGAGTAAGTTTTTTTTTTTTTTTTTTTTTTGTAATAGGAGGCAAACGGGCAGGAGGCTCACCTGATGTTAAGTGATACCGCCGCCCATGGACACTCACAATGCCAGAAGGCTCGCAAGTGCGTTGCCGGCCTTTCAGGAATTGGTACGCTCTTTTCTTGAAGGACCCTAAGTCGAATTGGTTCGGAAATACTTCTGTGGGCAGCTGGTTCCACATAGTGGTGGTGCGCGGCAAAAACTGCCTTAGAAAACGCTCTGTTGTGGAACGACGGACGTCGAGGTGATACGGATGGTATTTTGTATTTTGCCTTGACGTCCGATGATGAAACTCAGCTGCAGGTATTAGACCGAACAACTCCTCTGAACACTCTCCATGGTAAATGCGGTAGAAGATGCAGAGAGATCCCACATCTCTACGCAACGCCAAGGGATCAAGCCGCACGGAAAGTGACTGGTCGTCGACGATTCGAACCGCTCTTCGTTGAATACGGTCAAGTGGAAGGAGCCGTACTGGGGAGCTCCCGCCCAGAGGTGAGAGCAGTACTCCATATGGGGCCGAATTTGCGCTTTATATAGTTGCAAGCGGTGGCCCGGAGTGAAGTACCGTCTCGCCTTGCTGAGCACACCAAGCTTTTTTGAGGCTAATTTAGCCTTTCCTTCCAGATGACCGCGAAACTGAACGTTATTCGATATGTCAACGCCCAGTATTCCGATGCTAGCTGAGGCTTTAAGGAGAGTGTCTTCAAAGAGGGGAGTAGCGACAAAGGGAGTTTTTTTAGCGGAAAACGCGCATACTTGTGTCTTCTTGGGGTTAAATTGGACTAGATTTAGTCTACCCCAGTCCGAGACTCCACGTAGAAGAGTTTCGACTTCAGACACAAGTTTGTTCCGGTACTCATCGACAACAGCCCGAGAGATACCTGCCCGGCCAGTGTAAAAAGTATCCCCAGTGCTGTCGTCCGCATAGCAATGAATGTTGCTAAGCTGCAACATATCATTGATATGCAGAATAAACAGGGTCGGGGATAGGACACAGCCTTGTGGGACACCAGCATTCACAGGTTTCAGGTCGGAGCACGCTCCGTCGATGACGACTTTGATGCTCCGATCAGCGAGAAAGCTGGAAATCCAGTTGCATAATTTCTCAGGGAACCCATAGGCTGGAAGCTTCGAGAGCAGTGCTCTGTCCAAACTTACCGCCAGCGCCTCCCCCTTGGACTCAATTGCCTCTGCCCACCTATGTGTAAGGTATACAAGGAGGTCACCAGCCGAGCGACCACGACGGAAGCCGTACTGAGAATCGCTAATCAGCTGGTGGCCCTCTAGATACCTCAAGAGCTGGCTGTTAATAATGGTTTCCATTATTTTGGAGAACAAGGAGGTTATAGCTATTGGGCGATAGTTGGACGGATCAGAGCGATCGCCTTTTTAGGGATCGGATGTATCGAAGCGATCTTCCAGCACTTCGGAACAGTGCCGAGCGTGTAGAGGTACCGGAAAAGGCGCGTTAGGACCGGAGCCAACTCAGGAGCACAAGTACGCAGCACAATTGGAGGGATGCCATCAGGCCCGCTCGACTTATGGATGTCCAAGGAAGACAAAGCTTTACGGATAGCACGTTGCCGGAATATAACTTCGGGCATCGTAGTATCACACCGCAATAATGTCGGTGGTTCCTTCCCCTGATCATCCAAAGTGGAGTTCGACGCAAAGAGACAGCCTAGAAGATCGGCCTTCTCTTTCGCGGTATGGGCAAGTGAGTCATCCTCCCTATGCAGTGGTGGAATTGAGGGCTGACAGAAATTCCCTTGGACAGCTTTGGCAAGAGACCAGAAGGCTCGAGTTCCCGAAGGGAGGTGGGCCAATTTCTCACCAAATCTGGCAATGTGCTCTGACTTTGCTTTAGCGATTTCTCGCTTGAAGGACCTGGAGGCTGAATTGTATGCTTTTTTACGTTCGCCGATATTCACATCACATGATGTCACCGCTTCTGCCCAGGCTTTAAAGCATTCACGCTTACGGCGCAAAGCCGCTTTGCAGGAACGCCTAAACCAAGGCTGGGACTTGCCACCGACCGGCACCGCAGAGAATGGAATAAAGAGTTCCATACCCTGCAGGACCACCTCGGCGACAGAGTCAGCGACGGCATCTGGAGTACTCGACGAAAAGCAAATGGGCCCCCAAGGGTAGGACGCAAAAAAGACCGCATCCCATCCCAATCTGCTGACTTATAGTGCCACACGCGGCGACAGCCCGTGAAGCTAGGCCGAAGAGGGCGCGTGAACGGCACAATGCTCCGGACCACACAATGATCTGATGAACCCAATGGCGGTTCAACAGAGACTTGGTAGTTCTCCGGATGTGAAGTCAGCAGAAGGTCCAACAAAGAGGGTTTATGACCATCCACATCTGGTATTCGCGTAATCGCAGGGACCATTTGCGTCAAGTCATAAGCCAAAGCAAAGTCGTGAAAGGATCTTCCCGCATGATCGGTGGTTTCTGAGCCGAGCCAATCGGCATGGTGGGCGTTAAAATCGCCAAGTATCACGATTTCAGCGGTAGGAACCCTTTCGAGCAGGGAATCTGTAGCCATTTGGATGTGCTCAATGAGTCGGTCAGTTTCGGTATTTCCGCTATGGGACCTATACAGGCATGCATAGAATCGCGGATGGTCATCGCAGTCTACGCGCAGCCAGAGGTTAGATAGGTCCCTTCCTTCAAGCGTCCCGAGGCGACGAGAACAGATATCCTCTCTGACGTACACGCAAACTCCCGCCCGCGGCACAAATGAATGTTCCAATTTGTACCCCGGGTTGGAGAGGTAGGAAGTATCAGCCGGGGAGGAAATCTGAGTCTCGGTAAGAAAGAGCAAGGCCGGCTTCGCAGTCTCTAAATGGTAGTGGACTGCGTTGATATTAGAATTGAGCCCCCTAACATTTGTGAAGTCCACAGCGAGCGTGGACGGGGGTGCCTTTGTTGAGTTGCTCCGTTTGCCCCGAGAACGATAACTGTTTTTGATGTTGAGCGCAGAATTGCCCCCCAGAATACGAAGGGCAGCCTGTGCGTCCACCACCGGGTGCTGAATGTCCCGGTGTTGGACGCCCAGAGGGGGATTCTCCACCGCGAGCGCGTACCCCCTGGGGGTAGATTCTCTTTTTCTGCACCTTCATATTTCATGGGGGGTGGGCTCCGGGAGTCTCTCTCACCGCACGAAACGCGAGTACAATAAAGTGAACTTATTGCATCACTTCACGCCGGTTTTCTGAGAGACAGTGGTACTGCCCCGGTCGTGCCTGCCCATTTGGCTGAAGCCCGAAGACAACAGCATGGCACTCCCACTAGGATTAATGTTATTTGAAATTAATTAGCCTAATTTGTGGTCAGCAACGCGTTGGACGCTGTATACATTTAATTGTTTAGTGGTTTTAGTCGACTGGAATCTGTGGTGTCTCTTTGGGATTAGTATAATCTGTGGAATATACCCTCCAAAAAAACGTATAATCTTACACCGCAGTATATATACGACTCGTGCTGCCACTGCCACTGAGAGATGAGTATTTAGCAATAGTTCCGGCAGCGGCAGGTGCAGTCCTTTTCTGAGATAAATTACACACACACACACATAGAGCCAGTGGAGTGCCACTGGCTCTGCGACCAAAAAGTCATGGCCTCCGAAACAGGAAACTTCCAGCGCTCCGTGCACCTGTGCCACCTCTCGCCAATTGCTGGCTTTAAGCTGCAGCAGGTCATCCACTCTGTCGATCCAGCAGTACCTGATAAGACGTATGGCCCATCTAATTATTTTACTGCTGAGATTCTGACATTATGTCGTCGACTATACCATAATAAATAATATACATGAAAAACAAAGATTGAAAAGAGTGGCGTTTATTGCCAGTTCTTCTCTTCCGTTCTAAGCCCTTGATTTGAGAACTGGCAGTTAATGTAAAATTAGAAGCATTTAATTTATATTTCTGTTTTGACGTTCATAAGTGCACATTGTGTTACCGATGAATAAATGATTTTTGACTTTTGACTGACGACATCGTCAAGGATGTTGGCTCCACGTGGATACAAAGAAGCCAGCGCAGGGCTGGAGGAAGATGATTCGTCCAGAAATGGACCCAAAAAAAGAGGCTGATCATGATAATAAAATAAAATATATCTAGTACCTATCAGTTAGAACGTGAGATATTATTGTTAAATTGAAATCAACGAAAGAAATCTACTTCAATAGACACAGTTGGAGATTTGTGCTAAATGAGACGTGAAACGTTTCGGCAAATAAGGCTTTGTTGATTTCTCTCACATTTCACATATGACTTATTGAGTTATTTGGGAATACACACATGTTATAAGGTAAAGATTAGACTGGTATTATTCCGTCGCCCATGAACACTTTAGGTGTGATCTTACTATTTGACAAAATCCAATAAATTTTCGACGTACTTAGACTTATCGTTTAGTCTCGTAATCTTACCTTTATCGGTACCTCTATCTCTATCTAGCTCCATAGTTAGATTCATACCCGATACTTACGAAACTACGTTTTCAGCACGCCAAAATCGTTAATATATCCTAATTCCAGAAGGGCGAAAAAAACTTTCTTAACGGAACATGTTGTGTTTGGAAACAAACATAACTACTAAAGAGATATCTTTTAAAAATTCAGAGTAATTGCATTCTTTTGTCTCTTTCTGTCAAATTTTGTTTACGCTGTGATCAAACGAGACCGATACATTAGTTACGGTAACCCCCCCCCCCCCCCCCCTGATTAAATTAGTTAAACAACTTGAATTATGTTTGATTTGTCCGTAAATTATTTAAAACGCCTATTAACTACGCTGTATTTATCGATCGAGTTACTTCCGTGTGTTCCTTCGTAATTAACTTCCAATGTACCGAGCGCCCGTGGCTTAAGAAATAAGCGACAACAATTTTTCTTCTTAATTACACTGAAGACCAATTTAATGGAGGCCAGAGTTCAAGCAATTTTCGCTCTTCTTGTTTGCCGACTATCATTATTTTACGTAATTTCTTCTTTAACGAGTTACGTAATTTGTTTAAGCGATAGCTCATTTGGGTTACGAAGCTGATAAGAATTTATTCGATATTTACAATTTCAACAATACACGTGATTACATTTATAAACGGTATAAGTAGAACTTTTTCTTGCATTCTTCTGTAATAACGAGCGGAACAGAAGCAGGCATCTAAGGCCAAAACCCATAATAGGGTAGCGTTATTGAACGAATGTTTGAACCAGATATGCAACGTAATTATTGATATATTTATTTAAAAAAACGTGTGTGCACTTTTTACACGCGTTAGAAGTTACACTTCTTTGGCGCAACAAGATAACAACCATTTCAAAAATTTTAATTTTCGCCTTATTCTACGTTTGTAGAAAAAACAAACACTAACAATAGAAAAAAATTGCTTTCATCATTTTTTCCTAACGCGCCAAAAGATTAGAACTTCAAAAAAACTAAAATGTTAACTAACTTCAGGGTGTAGGGGGCCTCATAGCCTAGCGGTCTTATTAAGTGGCAGCTAGGTGATTGGTACCGGGTTCGATTCCCGGTTCGAGGGCAAGTTTTAATTTAATTTTGTTCTCGGCCTTTGGGAGGGTTGTGCGGTACCGGGCGAGTGCTTAAACCGTACATGGAGGACACGGTCGAATTTCTAAAGACAAGCACGAATTATAAAAAAAATCCTATACTTGACGCTGGTTAATGCACAAATCGTAGTTAAGTTGGTAACGGTGATGAGCGGAGCACACCGAGTACCTAGCCCTCCAACTATCCTCCTCTTTGTTCTACGTTTATATATGTAACTCTTGTATTTGTTTTTTCCACCACCATATTCAAGGCGAATAATAATTTATACTGACATGACATGAGTCAAAGTGCGCGTAAAGCCTGTCCACTGAAGCTTTTGATATCGTATGCATTTTGTGTTTTTTTATTTTACGGTAAACTAAACTGAGTGTTAATTATAAATCTACCTGTCGTGTCGTTCTTTAACTATTTTTGCAGCACAACCTTTTATCATTTCCATTCGTATTTAGTCGTACATAAAATTAACTACGGAATCTTGCAAGTTCCCGACCCAGTCGGAACCTAAATAGATATTATAAGTAACTAGCTTATCCGGCAAACGTCGTTTTGACATGTTTATCATTTATAATAAAAAATAGGGGTTGATCGTAGAGGGGTGAAAATTAGGGGTTGTATGTATTTTTTTAATGCTGTATCATAAAAATAAAAAAAAATTATCTAAAAAAAAAAAAAATTGGGTTGGACTACCCTTAACATTTAGGGGGATGAAAAATAGATGTTGTCCGATTCTCAGTTATACCCAATATGCACACAAAATTTCATGAGAATCGGTCAAGCCGTTTCGGAGGAGTTTAACCGCAAACACCGCGACACGAGAATTTTATATATTAAGTAATTATAAGTTTCGAGATGTTATGAATGAATAAATCCCATCATCCTATTTATCCCTTCTATCAGAAGAACGCGTTTTGACAAACCATTCTTAATTGAGCATTCTGATAAGGGATAAGTCTGGATCTTCATAGTTGCTCACACACTGTGAAAACGATGGAAATGTTTTTTTTTTAATTGGAGATTTTTTGAATAGCGATGCCAAATCATCATCAAGTTTAAACCAGTCCTTTGAACATTTATTTGAGCTTCTATCGAATCATTTTCACCCATCAATTGAAAAAATCATTACAAAGCAAAACGCATAAATTGCCCGAGGCTGATGACTGGAAATTAACATAAAAAAGGATGGCTGTACATTCGTACTCACATTTCAAATAAATTTTGCCCGAAAAATATTCGTCAAACAAACAATAAATTTAAATAGGTCAGCATAAACCCGAGCATTGTCGGGACGCTATTAACTGAATGGAAAATGACGGTATTTTCATTTTCCTACGATTTATATAGGGATGGACCGCTTTTCATTCGCAGGAAAATTTTAAAACTATGAGCCAGGTATGCTTTTGTTGTATTTGTGTGTCGATGGGAAAAAACGTCTAAGGTCTGATTTATTGGTTGATTCTATCATGATGTAGGATTAGTAATATTTCCAACCGAATTTTCTTAAACCACCCGTAGCTACCCATACATAAAAATGTGCCAACAGATGATAGCTCACATTTTCAGTGATTTTCTGGAAACGTAGTCAGTGAACCACTACCACATCATTTTATTTTAAATTTATTTATTTATGGCTAATCTTACAGACGCTGGTCCCAACACAGGGTTATCCCTGTGTTGTGGGTGACCAGATACTCCGTGGTTCATATTATATACATGGATCAATACAATACATTTAATGACTACTGCTGCTGCTACTAATAAAATAATATTTTTATATAAACAACAATGTAATGTTATACATATAATATATGAGCCCTTAAAATAAAATACCGTATATGTGTGTGGTTTTGTATTTGTGTGAAAGGTGTTTAGTTTTATGTTAATACTGTTAAATGATTATAGGCTAGTTAAAATATTATTATAGCAACAGCTATACTGTGTATTTTCAATATTTCACTGGACTTCTAAAAAACATATATTCTGTCCCCTTGTTAATTATCATTGCTATGCTATATTACAGCACTTTAAACGTCGAATTTATACTTAAACTAAACAAATATATGTATGTACCTTTCGTAGATTTAAATCACTAGCCATCACCCTGAGCCGTCTAAAGCGGCTTTTGCTCTCACCTCACCCCTTTGTTCTTACAGTTATCTCCTTATAACGGTTGCCTTTTGGTTAAGACGTTTTAATATGTTAATCCTTAAGTTGTTTTTGAAGTTTGACAATTACGTTGTTATTACTGAAGTTTCATATTTTTCATCATAAAACGTAACTTATCTAATAAATAAATTCTCGTGTCACAATGTTCGTTCCCATACTCCTCCGAAATGGCTCGACTGATTCTTATGAAATTTTTATACACATTCAGTAAGTCTGAGAATCGGCTACTATCTATCTTTCAAACTCCAAAAAAAATTTTTTTTGGCAAAACATTTCGTTCTTATTTTTTTATGATACAACATACAAAAATACATACAACCCTTAATTTTCATCTACCCTGTACGATCAACCCCTATTTTTTATTTGTTAGTTAAGAGCTTATAACTTGTACTCTGAGGTTTATATTGAGAAAAGTCACAGAAAAGCCTAAAAATTTTCATTCCGGAAAACCGAACAGTCTCTTGGGTAGCATAGCAAAATGTTCCATGTTGGTATATACTAAAAAGGTATGCTAGGCATAAAGGAGAAACGAAGTTCGCGGGGGCAGCTAGTATTATTATATAATTAAATGAATCACTGATTTAGGTATTCCAATTCCAGTATCTCGACAATTAGAATTGAGAATTATCAGAATTGTTCATAAACATTTTTCATATAAATAAACAATTTAACAGTCATTGATGTTCTCGAATATATAATCAATAATAATTATTAAGTATATTAAAAAGTCAAAACCAGGACTCGAATACACGGATTTACATTCATGAGGCGGTTAATTACTTGAGTAACACTGCTCTTAAAACATTTTTAAGAGCAGTTTTACTTATTAGCTTATCTTTATATAATTAAGAAGTTTAAAGTATGACCGTAAACATTTTGTTTTATTCCCGGAGTTACATAATTTTCGTGAAAATTTGCATTTTACAAGGCAAGCCTGTATTATGAAATAAAAGCGTAATTTGTTAAGTAAATGAGTCAGTACTAAGAATAATGCCACGTTGATAATGAAGACGGAAGAACTGCATTTAATGTCGAATTCAACGGGTTTATTATTACTGGATATGTTATTTTAAAAGCTATCAAAGCTCTCCTAAGAAACTTCAATTTTTCTTCTTTCTTCTAAGTTACATTAATAATATTGTAAGTAAAATATTTTTGTGTGTATGTATTTCATAAATGTATCTATACTAATATTAAAGAAGTAAAATTGGATGTTGGAGACAGTAATGGATGTACTGATCTGATTTTGAAAATTCTTTTACCAATAGAAAGCGACGTTATATGAAACTTTTTCGTAGTAGGATTTGCAAAGTAAGTCGGAGAAAAGCGGTCGAACGAAAACCAAGTTTCTTATATACGCTGCCTTAACGATGAGCGATGTGAGTAATTTTTGTAATATATAAAATCCAGTCCTCCGCCTTGTCTTTCTGTGTGTCCGCGATAATCTCAAAAACTACTGTATGGAATATCTTGCGGTTTTCACCAATATCTTGAATGATTCATGAGGAAGGTACATATTATTAAAGGTTTACGGGTCACGGTTTCCGGTGCAAAAAAGTCTAAATAAATACGTAGGTACTTGATTTTGTGCTTGTGGATAAAGTGGTGCGATCGATGTGTTCCAATAGTATTTGTATATCTCACCGATCATTATTTGCTCGTACGATGAAGCATACATCTTACGGATATATGACGCGGTTAGTTGAGCGCGAGATGGTTTGCACTTTGTTTAGTTACTCGCCTTAAATGGTTGACTTCATAAAATAACATTCTAATTTCAAAAAACGTCAACTTTCGTGCTTCTCAATTTGACTTTAATCTGTGGAAATAATTCCGTTCTCGCCATTCAAATTCCTTTGCTAGACGTCACTAAGCAGGTCTAATTAAATTAATAGGAAACTTTGGCGTTCCTACGAAGTCTTTCAAAGTTGCTGCAGATTGGACGCTATGAAACTCTAGACTGCCTTTTGGAATTAAAATTATTAAGGTAGTTCTTAGTCCTACTTGTTGCTTAGTATAAGCTTTAAAGTTGCGTATGTAATGTTTTGGGTGTCATTATCATCATTTCAAGGAACTGTAAAGTTCCTTATGGGCTATAAACTTCGCAAGTATATTTCGTCATCCAAATCTATCTCATGCTTCTTACACTTCGAATACCTATATATAATATTGTCTTGAGATCCTTGAGCACTCCAATGCAACCTCGGCCTTCCGAGGTTTCTCTTGCCTCCAGGTTGTGAGCTTAGTGAGGACGTTGGAGTTCTGTCGTTGCCATTTGGTGGGACATATCCCAACCACTTAAGCCTGTGGCATTTTATGAATTGGACGATGTTGGCGTCGTCAAGGATGTCACAAAGTTCTTCATTAAAGCAAATACGCCGAACATCGTCTACGTCGTTCGAAGAATGTTCCATTCGATTATTATGAGGGAAAGCTGGTCCTTCTTGCTAAGGGCTTTGTTTTCAAAAACATAAGTTAGCACTGGTCGCAGCAGAGTTTTGTAAAGAACAAGCTTTTTTTTATTACGTCTGAGAAATATTTACTTAGGCCAAAATAGCAGCGATTTGCTATTATGATGCGTCTCTGGGATCTCTGGGATTATTATCCCTAGTCACCATTGAGCCCAAGTAAACAAACTCTTCCCTCATATACTTTGTTTTTTTCAACAATGTTTTGGGTTTTGCTAAATTATTAAGGTTTTTAAAGGCACAGAACGCTGATCACCCACTTGCCTATTAGAAATAATACAATTATTACGAAACAGATACAGAAATCTGAGGCCCAGACCCTAAGAGGTTGTCGCGTATTGTTTTAGGTTCAATGAAAATAAGTATTCACGTGTTCTGCTTAGCATTTAATTAGAAAAACATAACAGATAGGTAAAGGAAGGTGTTCACTATAACAGCAATTGAACAGCTAATGTGAAAATATAGTATAAGAAATTATTACAAATGCTACCTAACTATGAGCCGGTATAATCAAGATGCAATATACAATCCTGGCGTCCATGCGTCGAGTTGTTTCCACGAAAATGTCAGTGTGTGCTCAAATGTGTGGACAAATCTTTGTTTTTAATTTATTTTATTATTATTTATTACTAAAAATGTCATGTGGTGGTTTGTGTGTTTTTTGTGGTGTGGTTGCAGCTCCTTACAAACGTTGTGAAAAGCAAAAACTTGGCGATTAAAAAGAGTGGCGGAGAAAATTGTGTTGCCTATAGGAGGAATAAATGATTTTTGACTTTGACAATGTTTTTAAACGATCACCTCAAACGCAATCACCTTCTGTGTCAATGCAAGGCACTCTTATGATAACTAGGAACCCGTTTCGCCCCTTCTTTAAAAGCTGCGGCAATGTAGAATTATTATCTATGAAAATAACTAGTTACATTAACTTGAAGCAAATTTGTAAGTTTCTCGACATGCGAATTCTGTCAGAATTTCGGAGTTCGCAAGTAAACTTTATTGTCGTTTAATGAATAGGGAAGCAGATCCAGGACGCACTTCTGCCGTTTGGAACCTGAAAATAAAATTAATTTCTTACAAAGTTCTGTTAGATGCCAATAAGCTCGAAAAGACACTTAAAACTAATTAAGCGCTACACGAAGAAAAATTAAATCGGAAAGAAGTTTTCAATTGCGCATAATTTCTGTGACTCTTGCAATAATTGCTATTCACCTAATAAAATCTTCTTTTAAGAGGTTGAATGATAATTCGATAGACTTCGTGGTTATTTCTGGTATTGGTTATTTAAAAGTTCAATAAGGGCCAATTTCCGATGACAATTCCCACATTAAAGGATGAAATCAGTATATAATATCTATTAAAGTGTAATAACGCAATCAAAGAGGTGGGTTCCTTTGTTATAACGGTACAATTGCTGGTATAGTTTTAATATGGGTTAGTCTACAGTTTTATTGGTCTCGTGGCGGAGGACCCTGAGTTCGTTCGACGGCTTTGCATCAACAGATTTTTTGAGCGTATATTTCTACTCGGTCATATGGTGAACGAAAACATCGTAAGGAAACCTGATCATGATGGATATTCGGTGTGCCAGGCACAAAAGGCTTATCACCTACTTGCCTATTTAAAAAAAAATATTTTTAATCCTGTTTATCTAATCAATTGTTTACATAATACAATTTATATTATACTTATTACTCGTTGTCGCCTCCTCCAGCCTTTTCCCAACTTCTCTATATCTTCTATCCACCTCCCTAGATCCACCACCCTATCTAAATAGCAGAAAACGTTCCTTCTCTTTCCCGTTGGTCCTTTAAAATCCATCTTTTATCCGTGCGTCTCGCTATACGCCCACTGCCAAAAAAAGATTAAAAGATAATTAAGGCCAAGACCAAGGATAGCTTCAGTTGTTTTATTATAAACACAAGCTATAACTTACGGTAGATATGGTGTGATTGTAGTTTAATAATAAATGAATGCATGTCCTCACCCAAGGTCCGATCTATTTATATTGGATAATTCATCAAAATCACTTTAGATTGATTGAACAAGTCCACGTCATCGACTCCGTGGAGTAAGGACGTATGTCCTATTTAAAGTAGTATATTTTTTCATACAAGTAATTTTAACATATGAAAATATAAAAATATTATTTTTAGACTTATATGAAACATGTTTAAATAGTATCCACTTCTAACCTTTGGTGGAATGAAACTTTGCAAATAAAAACCATGCCTTATTAATATAATAATTCTAATAAAAACTTTATTTGTGACAAAAGGGTTGTGACAATATTCATATATAGCTATTCCCCACACTAGGGAGCTCCCTGTGCTGTGGGTAAAGATGAAATTTTTTCCATGGTACATGTTTAAAACAGTTAAAAAAAAAGTAATTTTAGTTTTATAACTATGTCTTATTTAAAACATTAACTATGAGTGAATGTGTCAGTGTGTGAATGGGTGTGTATGCACCAGAGTGTAGCTGATTACTGAAAGCAATGTTTAGTAATGTGTGCTTTTTTTTGGTGATTCCTACGATCAAAGCTCTATTCCAATAAAGGCTGTTGTATGCAATACATTTACGGTGAATAATTGCGAGATAACTGGAAGGGAGATAAACAAAAAGGTGTATCATTCGCCTCTGAACTTGGCGTGACGAATTCCTATATGCTAAACCTATCCTACGAGGCCTTGGAATATTTATGATCGAAATCCAAACTTAACACTTAAGTCAAATACCTCATTATCAATTTACACAGTGATATAACGATACTGATTTTTTCTTATTTTTTTCAGGTAAGCCGCAAATTTTAAGAAATGTCCCATCATCGTAAGTTAAGTACTATTTGACACATAAGCAATGTCACGAATAACTTGTTTTCGACATCCAAGTGCCTATCGGCCTCTGTTCTTTTCTTTACTGCACCCCATTGCCTAAACACCAGTCGGTATCTCTTACCATACTCAAGTGAAGAGGGATACATCTTCACATCCTCCTGCGCAGCAGAGACGACTTGCAAACGGCACGAGGTCACTCTTCTTGTTGCCTTTACGCTTGTGCTTACGATTTGTGGTCTTCTCATACAGAGGCAAGGTAAGAGACGGAGGACTAATGGTGCGTTTTTGGTATTTCTACGCCGCATTCCACTTGCCCCTCGGTCTTCTTTTCTGCCTTCGCCGCTGCATAGCTGAACGTTTTAATCTGTAGAGTTTTGAATGAGTGATCCGTTCTGACGAATTATTAGCCTTAACTTCCACATTTTAATAAATACAATGCGATTAAAACAACTTTAGCAAAAACTAAATTTTCGCCATATAATACGCAAGATTAATGAATGAGCGATCCTTTTTAAAGAATCATTAGCTCTTGATTCTCAATGACCTACATTTAAATGATTACAAGCAACTATTACAAAAAATGTCGGGCTTCCTTGATAAGGACGTCTTTAAAAGGCGTAAAAAATAACATTGGCGAAGCCAGGAAAAATTCAGACAAAAATATTGTAAAATGTATTCTAATAACCCGCGATAACGTTTAAAATGGCTTGATAATGTTGCCCTCGCTCCGGGCTCAATGCCAAGTGAACGCCGGGGACGCACATTTTCGTCTGTTTTTCACAGAAATGCACATTTCAATGGGCCGAGATTTTCCTACTCGTTATACCTTGAAAGCCTTTTGCTGGTAATTGTTCTAAATATCTCTCATAATAAATTGGCTTGTTACATGTAATGACGTCAATTTTCGTATACGACAATGTACGTAACATAAAGAAATGAGAATAGAATCACCTTAGGGCTGTTTTGAGATGAAATTTGTCTCGAAGTACCATTCGTAACGACTACATGGAGATTCTACTAATAAGATTATTATTTCCTATAAATAACAATTAATATATGAATCGCAAACTACATTTTTACAACTTCATAAGTAACGTCTCTTAACGTAATAAAGTTAAATAATTTAAATGTTATATTGAACTTATAGTATTAGGATAGCAGCGCTGTGAAAATCTAACTCCCTCAGCGATTTTCAATACTGAGTTTTGTACCACGCGATCTGTTTCGACATAATTACTAGTGATTTTGGAATAACTACAAAAGCGTTATATTAAGATCGCTTTCACTATTGAAAGTTACTTAGTACTGGCCAGTGTTCAAGTGAATTTATTATTATACTAGCATATTCGGCCAAGCGTTGCTGTGGCTAAGGTTTTTGTTATATTACATTACAGTAGTAAACTAATTAAGGGAAAAAGTAGGAGAACGCCAGTCATGGGGACCACCATGCTTTTTTGGTAATAATGCCATTAAATTGTAGCTTATTTGAAACGTTGGTACTTTTAACACAGCGCCATCTGTTAGAATTGTGTCAAATTATAAAAAAATAATTTGCAATAACATAATATTGCGGGTATAAATTAAGATGTAGGCTATCCTATCTTTTAAGTTACATCAAACTACACACGGTGTGCAAATTTGATAGAAATCGGTTAAGTAGTTTAGGAGTCCATAGCGGACGAACGACGTGACGCGTAATTTATATTAAAATAATATGTATTTATTAGTATCACTTTGCGAAATACAGTACAATTATAATAATTAAAGATGTCAACGATATTCTTTTGAGCGATCAGACTACCACTGTCAGAAAGATAAAAATATTAATAGCCTTCTATTTTACTTTCGATTTATAGTGTGTGTCTATCACGGTAACTATCGAAACGGACTCATTTTGCCTAATTTCCAATCGTGGACGACGTGACATAGATATATTAAATGTAGATAGTTATGAAACAAATTTTAACAGGCTAAACTAACGATCTAGAAAACGACCGCTAATTATGGATATTTGGCCTCGTTCCAAGCCAAATCATTTCACACCTAATATTTATTAATATTCCCTTGAAGACGTGTTTATTTGTATTCGAATAAACAGTTAGAAATATATACTATTTACTATTTATAATAGGCTTACGTATATATATTTTTGACACTATGACACGAAAGAGAATATGTATAGTATAGAATAATAGTTCGGTGCTTTCAAGTATTACGTAACGCAATTTTTTTGGTAATAGGAGGCAAACGGGCAGGAGGCTCACCTGATGTTAAGTGATACCGCCGCCCATGGACATTCACAATGCCAGAAGGCTCGCAAGTGCGTTGCCGGCCTTTCAAGAATTGGTACGCTCTTTTCTTGAAGGACCCTAAGTCGAATTGGTTCGGAAATACTTCTGTGGGCAGCTGGTTCCACATAGTGGTGGTGCGCGGCAAAAACTGCCTTAGAAAACGCTCTGTTGTGGAACGACGGACGTCGAGGTGATTTTGACATTTCAAGTCACTTACAATTAAGTTTGCAGATGTCCATAATACAGGCGTACAACCTCTTGCAGTATGGTATTTCTGTAGCATTTTTTATGTTATGTAAAGTTCATACATAATCCTTTGCAAACGGAAAGTATGTCGTTTAAAAAGTAGCATGCTATTTCGCGAAGTGGGCTGGACTTCCCGGTCACGAACATTCGTCATTACCTGAAAAACCTTAGCAATACGTTGGAAATATTCCGTCCATTATCTAATAAATTCAAGAACACATCAATTGTCTGACGTCTAAGGTATCGTGAGGTATCATATGAGGTATAACAATGCTTTTGCGTGACCTCCAAAAACAAACGATATAAAAAATAAAACAGTATAATTACCATATATAAAGCAGCAATGGTTTAGTGGTGTAAGCGACAAACAAACATAGGTTCAAATCCCTGGCACCAAAGGATTTTTGCGTATTCAACACTTGCTCTTACGGTAAAGGCTAATAAGATATAAATAACGTATAAAATGTAAAAAAAAATCTAATCTGTTTTTGTCAAGAAATGAAACGGGCTTTTTTTACTTTTTATTTATCTATTTATCTTACAGTGAAGGTAAGGAGGCCAAAAATTTATGACGTAGGCTTTAAGAAACGTATTCTAAAAAACAGATGCAGCGCCATATTCTTCCATTATTTCTTAAATACAGCGGTTTTTTGATCAAAATGCATTTGTGAAACGCTTTATGGTATCGCTTTAGCTCTTATTAGTCAAAATATTGTTGATTTTGTTGAATAAATGGGCTTATTGATACATACATTTTAGTGTTATCGGTCAATTGAAATGTGGTTTGCGATGGCGTTGAATTGTTCATATTGAAACATTCGGCTAAACATACATTTCAATTTATATTATTTCTAATGGAAAATATCGGAAATTATCACATTTGATAGGGTAAATGTAAATATTTAATCATATAACATAGTTATCCGTAACAGTTTGAACTTATATGTGATGCTAGTAAATACGTTTTAAAAGTTTAAATTACCTTTATACATAGGAATTACCATTTCAACGCACGCTGGAAGTTTCACACTTTCGTTAATGACATTCCCCAGTCGCGCTGCATGGTTCGGATCGTCGTTTCTTCCTTAAAGGTTATATATAATAACATTCATCCACACACTAATTCATGCACTCAGGCGTGTTTAAATCCTTTGAAAAAACAAAAATAATAAATAAAAAAATGGAATTTACTATTTAGTTTGTTATGGAAGAGCTGGGAACCCTGACACAGGTATTTTTTTACTTAAAATGGTTCCCAAATCTTACAACATTATAATGAATTGTTGTCAAATGAATAAACACATTTTTTTATTTTATTTTTAGTTTTTAATATCCGTATAAAAAAAATCTTTCTAACATCTGGACAGGGGTGTTCTCAAATAGGCCGCATCTCACTAAACATCAGAGGCGATTGTTTATTTATTTAAAATGGGTCAGCTAACAGATTTGGACTTTACTCACATATCTAAACATAGGTTCTTTGCACTATAAGGTATAGGTACCGAATAAGATTAACTGACACAGCTTACGCTTAATAAGCCAAATGAAGTCCGCGGACTCCAGCACTCACGAAATTTCTCAGTATTCCATTGACTAACTTATATGATATTATAGGATTGTAAAAAATCTATACAATTTCTTTAAATTCTCTTCCAAACAAGTCTTAAAGAACGAACACACAAAAACAATGTCAATCAGTCGTTCGGAAGCAATGTTCGTTACGAAGATTCACTTTTGTTTATATTTGTCAGAGCAATGGCGTTACTGTCAGCTGTCATTTTCATTATGTCACAGAGCACATAAATTAACAACATCAAAGTCAAATTTACAAACAGTTACAGTTTACAGTACATACTAGTGGTTTATTTGATTTGCCGATATTGCTAGATCAATAAACTAACTACTATTTTATGGTCGATAGTAATAGTGATTTCATTATTATTATTAAAAAACTTATTAGCACATTAAACCTTTGAAACTTAAAGACAATCAACATTAAAGTAATCATTTGACACTTGTTACTCTGGTAGTACACGTTGCGGTTCGACTAGTACACAAAATGTGGTGGTGTGATGGTGCGGTCCTGAGTTCGAGTATGCGGTCGAAATTTATCTGCAGATCGTATTTTTATTAATATTTTGCTTGTGCTTTCTATTCATTGTTCAGGTTCTCGTGCTGCTTTGTCAACAATCGGTTCCTCAAACTCAAAATATCTTTTATTCATATAGGTAAACAAGTACATTTACGAATGTCAAAAAATAAGTTAAATTAATTTTAAATTTACATTTACTACCAGTTCGCAAGTCAAGGGCGTAGATCGGGCAAGAAGAACTGGCAAGAAACTCTGCCACTCTTTTTAATCGCTAAGTTTTGAGTTATACAAATTGTTAGAACTGGAGCAAATCAATCCCAAAGATTAGGATCATTTAAGTATTCGTCAAATTTATAAAAAGCTTTACTGATTAGTTAACGTTTAACGAGGGCTTTATTTAGTGATAATTCTCTAATTTCGCTTGGGAGTTTGTTGTAAAAACGAATACAATTTCTATATAAGGAGTGGTTTCTCTTTTGGAGCCTGGTTGGTCGTACCTGTCCTGTCGTTAGACGATACTTGTAACCCTTGACCAATGTGCCATAATTTAGGCACTCGTTTCGCGTTTCTATGACTCCTTGTGTTTAATTTATTTCCCACGTCATATTAATGTGCTGCATGCAATGAATAAATTTCCTCCCCTCGATTGAACTGTGAACTGGATAAACCCTAAAGTGCTCAATATAAAGTCGCAGCATAAAGTTTATCGTCAGTGCAGATATAAACAGAAACTCGGTTATTGCCTATAAAAGTGGAGTTAACCAGAACTAGTTAACGAAGTTAAACGGGTTACCCACTTCCATTCAACCTTAACCAATAGACATGATATTGTTTCTTTTATGCTTTGAGGCTTTTAAGGCTTTAATCCCAATTTTTCTTTAGATTTGCTTTTGATAGAATGTTAATTGAATTTATTAATTGGATTAAGTAGATTAAAAATATAACTTTTTATAAAGTTATATTTTTACATCGAGTCTCCACACACCTTCTGTAACAAATAATAGTTTTACACTGTATAAAGAGTTTTGAACACTGCACATAGAGTTATATATTTTGTATGTATAAAACACTCAGATTGTGCGATAGTATATTATTTAAATATGAAAATTTGTCTCTAAGACCTTTCTTCCTTGGACATGGGAAATCACACTTGGCGTTACATTCAACATTTTTAATCAAACTCAGTGTACTATTACAGTAAAATAAAACGCGTTGATCGCACATAATAATCTAATTAATAGTATGGCTTAAACTTTCATAGATCAAAGTTTAATATGTAGTGTAAACACGTAGCGTTCGGTACACATACCCGTAGGTTCTGAATTAATTAGCTGTACTGTTTGCTAGCCGCCTTGAACCTATGAATATTGTCTAGTTAGGCACTGCAACGAATTATGCGTCCGGCTGTTAATATACATAGACATGTGCAGGACTAGTATAGCAGTTCTGAATTGGCTCTATGTCGGACGACTTTCCCTTGAGCTGCCCTGGCAAAGCTCAACCCATATTTGGGGCTTGAAGGCTCAGGTGTTTATAGTGGGTAGGGCCTCGCTAGTTCTCTTACTGGCAGAGAACTAAGAGTGTAGGTCTGTCAAGAACGGACCTGCATAGGCATGATAGAGAATTGTCTATCATGTCATGTACATCGTGAACAACCCAGCATATTTTGTGTATTAAAAAAACTTGGTGATTAAACAAATACAGAAAGATTAGTTATGACCATTGTGTTACCTATATGTATGAATGATATTATGATTATTGAACAAATAAGTGATTAACACTGCGTGAAGAAAAAAGGGGGGGAACTGGTTTGTTTCAAAGAAATCGTGTGTGTGTGTAATCTTAACATAGGCGACCCATGTTAAGCTTAAGGAATACGATATACAATTATATAGATATATATACAATTATTATCGAAATAAAAATGAATCGCAAAATATGCTAAGCGCAAAACTTGAAGACGGCTGCACCAATGGGAGTATTTTTTTATGTATACCTTGAATTGTGAGGAAGGTTTTATAGGGGGAAAAAATTGAAAAAAATTCGACGGAAAAACCTAAAAACCAGTTGTCTTTTATGACCTCTGTAATTGTGAACGCAAAACTCCAAAAACTTTAAAATTAAAAATCATTTATTAATTTAGGTAACACAACGTACGCTTATGAACGTCAATAAAGAAATACATATTAAATGCTTAATGCTTCTAATTTTAAATTTACTTCTCAAATCAAGGGCGTAGAATAGACGAGAAGAACTGGCAATAAACTCTCTGACACTCTTTTTAATCGCCAAGTTTTTTGTTTTACAAAATGTTTGTAAGGAGCTGTAACCATTACACTATGTTCCACATGACATCATAAGTAATTAATAGCAAGTGCACAGCCGGTGCGGGATTTTTATTATAATTGTATAATTGTTTACTTATTACTTTATTGCATTAAATACTAAACAACCAAAACTCATAAACAATTCGGATATTTCCCTCTATTTATACAATTGTACAACCTACGTAATCGATCCCGGTACAAAATGTCACTCATGCAACGTAACGTTGTTTGGCCCATCAGTAGTCTAAATCCCGCTATGCGTTAACCGATAAACATTAGCCGGAAATGCGCGTTTAACTTGCACGGTATTTCCGGTTCATTCGGCTTTTAATTCGGCTATTTTGAATTTCGAATGGCGTTCAGACAGATCTAAAATTACGCAGGTTATGTTCACAATATGTTAAAGAATTTTTAATGTTTGATTTTATATTCGGCTTGACCCGTGTTTGTTTTACTTAAGTAAATATTACTTCTATATATGTATAACAGGTCAGGCAAATGTTTTGTTAGCATCGTAGGCGTAATTTAGTGAGTTCTAACCTACTTCACAGGAGTAGTGTTATCCTAGTAGGTACAGCGTGCGACTTTCATCGCTGAGGGCGTCAACACCCGTGGGTGGACTGTCTGTCTATGGGCGCATAAAAATTTAACTAGTTTTAAAATTATCGTGTTTGCTATCTTACTCTATTATGTTATTAATAAATAAAGAAGTTTTGCTATTGTCATTGATTTAAATTACCAGTTGCATACAACAAAATTAACCGGATCATAATAATATTTGGTGATGTAATGGGAGGCAAACGGACAGGAGGTTCACTTGTTGTTAAGTGATACTGATGGTCACTCACATTGCCAGGAAGCCTTTTGAGAATTGGTACGATATTTTCTTGAAGGACCCTAAGTCGAATGGGTTCGGAAATACTTCTGTGGGCAGCTGGTTTCACATAGCGGTGGTGCGCGGCAAAAACTGCCAAAAGAAACGCTCAGTTGTGGAACGACGGACGTCGAGGTGATACGGATGGTATTTTGTATTCTGCCTTGATACCGATAATGAAACGCAGCTGCAGGTATTAGGCCAAATGACTCCTCTGAACACTCCATGGTAAATGAAGCGGTGGAAGATTCAGAGAGACCCTACACATCTCTACTCCAAGGGATCAAGCCGCTCGGAAAGTGACTGGTTGGCGACGATTCGAATCGGTCTTCGTTGAACACAGTCAACTATTACCATAATAGTTATAATAATTATTACTCTATTATTAATAATTATTACTCTATTATTAATAATTATTACTCTATTATTAATAATTATTACTCTATTATATTACCCGTCCGGCTTACGCACAACGGACCTAATGACGTCAGGCTTCACACGGGCACCGAGCTTCAAACAAATCGATATATTGGTGTATACGGCAACACAATCATTTTTGAACAGACCCATAGATACGGTAGAGGTCTTGTTTTCTTACAAATTTTGACATATGTTGTCCATTACTTTTTTGTAGGAAAATCAAGCTCTTTTCTCTTTTCCACATTTCTCTAGAACTCAATTATATATCTCTCATCGTAAAGGCAGTGTTCGTAGGAAACCTTTTCGTTCGACCCCTTTTCTCCGACTTACTTTGTCCGACCACTACATAAAAGTGCTTTTTTGCGCTAATATATATATCACCAATGACACTCTCAAATAATTTGAGGCTTTTGATACTATAATATTGACCTCTTTTTTTATATTAGTACACATAATATTTCCACCAGTTCCGTACCCTTTAAGATTATCCTTCTAAGAAGCAGGTCACAATAAAAAGAAACATATACTTTCGCTATTCAATTTCATATATTTACGCCGCACTTGTCTTAAATACTACTAAAGGGTACTTATGCACGGCAACGCATTTCGCCACAAAACACGGCACCTGCTTGACCTGATTCCAGGATTATTTAGCTTGTAGTTAAAATGTAGTTTGCGTATGATAAGCCTGACGTCATCTGACTTTAACTCGCTTAGTAGCATATATACATAATAATAATGTATTTATTGCAAGAATATGGTACAAAAATGTGTAAGGTGTTACAATCGTAAAGGTGCGCTTACACGGGCAACTAAAATTGCTCAATTCCAGTCAATACTCGTCAATTATGACGTCACGACTACATCAAGCAATTTACGGCAACGGCAACGGCAACAAGCATCAATACTGCGCAATACAATATTGAGCGATATGGCGCAACTTCATCAACTAGGCAATACTGTCATACACGAGCATTTCAGTTTTCGCTCGCTATGGACGACATTGTTCATGCTGCGGCGGCTTGTAGTGCTTTTTTTACTATTAATCAAAAACAAAAAAAAAAGAAAAGGAATAGGCGTATCTGGGTGCGATCGTTTTTGGCAAAGAGGACAAAATTTTCATTATGTAAAGAATTAGATGATATATTATTCAAAAACTTTACTAGAATGTCACGAACAGACTTTGAATTACTTTTGAATAAAGTTAGCCCATTAATTAAGAAACAGACGACCAACATGAGAGAACCAATTTCTGCATCAACAAAACTTGCTTTAACCCTTCGATTTCTGGCAACTGGAGATTCATACAAAAGTTAAATGTATCTGTTTAGAATTTCTGATAGTTGTATTGCACTATTTGTACCTACTTTATGCAGAGCTATTGCAAAAGTTCTTCGAGAATATATAAAGGTAAGTTATTTTAATTTAAAAGTGAGGATATTTAATTTCAAAATAATTGTATTAATCAACCTTTTTATTTATTTGAATTCACAATTAAGTAGATTTTTAATTCAAATAAATCAATCAGTAGTAATGTACTCCACGGCAGTAGTATTTCCGTCTGAATTACGAACTGTTCTAACCATCAATACACCATCTATTGCTTGTTGAATTGCTTCTGTATATTCGATCTCTGCAGCTGGAGTATTGGGGTGGTGGGTTATTGAAGAAGAAGCGTTTGTAGATATAGGAGAATACTGACATTGAGATTTAATGTTTAGTGCGTTTGTCGCGTTTGAGTCAGAAGAATTGCTAGCAGTCCATTCATCTTTTTTTAGCAAATCAGGACTTTTGTTATCCCACAAACAAGGATGCAAGCGAACTGCATCAATAAAGTTAATAATCTTTTCATTATTCCACGACAAAGACGACGCCATTTTAAAATGCAGTCAAAACAAAAGAAAACAAAAATATAATGTTACGAGGAAACAATTCAATTTCATTTCCAATGTTTACGCTGAATGCTAGTTAATTAGCGCACTGTAATTATAACGGACATTTCCTCGGCTTTGCAAAATTCCAAATGAATCAATTAAAAAATACGACATAAAATAATCAAGCTGTTGGCTATGTTTGACTAGACGGTAAAAAAAAAGGAACACCGTTGTGTGAACCAAAACAGAATGAAGTTGTAATTTATAAATAATTATAAAATATATTATTTAATTATTTATAAATTACAACTTAACTTAACTTTTATTTTAATTTATTATTTTTAATTTATTTATAACACAACAAACAGAGGCTGACTACGCGCTGGACTCTTGCCGCGCGCTATCCTACTTCCACCCGACCTCTCGCTCTCCCCGCAAGCAAGACGGCAAGCCGCAAAACAAACAAGTGCGAATGAGACATATACAAAAATTGCTAGGAATTTCCAAGTCCATTGGATATTCGTCAATTCGTATCTGCGACATTGAGCGATATGAAATATCTGGAGCAATTAGAAGCAAAATCGCCGAAATAATTTATTGAATTTCTTGAAATTGCTCCATTAATTGCTCCAGATCGGTCCATTCGTGTTGCCGAGCAATTATTGCCCTCGTGTAAGCGCACCTTAAGTTCGCATATTCTGCCACACACAATGGCGCGCAAATTTGTCTTAAGGAATTTTACATTTTTAGTCAATGTCAATTCTTATATTATTTGTATCGTACATATTATACTTTATTAAATTTATATCAACTACAGTGTCTCACGCAAATAATAATTTATTGAATAGTACATTTTTCCAAAAGTAATACACCAAGTCAGTTTTTAAAAACTAGTCGGAAGATCTTTTAATTCTTTTGGTAATTTATTGTAAACCTTAATTGCCATACAAAAAGTCCTAAACAGTTCCAGATTGATTTTTGGCACAGCCATATATCATATAGATCGATAGACGGGGTATCCAAAACAATAATTTTCATTTCCGCTCCGCTTTTTAACATTACTACATAATCATGATACTGATTCATTAAGTAGTTAAGAAACGCATATCTAAAAGCTGAACTGATTTGGATAAAACATTTATATTAAATGTTTTATCCAATCAATCAAATATCCAATCAAATATCAATATTTATTGGTTAAATAGTATTGTCTTTGATTGACATAACCTTAACACATTTAAAGAAAAAACTTTTTACCGGATTAAAGTTATGTATTATTATAAATTTACAATTATTTAACATAATTTTAAATTTATCCGACGTTTCGCGTGCTTTACAGCGTGCGTGGTCACGGTGACTGAAGACAAAAGGTGAAAACCTTCCATCTTTTAGTCGATACCAACTCCGGGGAAATAAATACAGATAATGCAACTTTCTCTACAGCTGTGATACTTTTTGACATTCAACACCTTTTGTCTTCAGTCACCGTGACCACGCACGCTGTAAAGCACGCGAAACGTCGGATAAATTTAAAATTATGTTAAATAATTGTAAATTTATAATAATACATAACTTTAATACGGTAAAAAGTTTTTTCTTTAAATATTGGTTAAAATCAACACACACATACTTGAGTTGTATAGCTGAAATGGAAATTGTATATGTCTTTAGATATATTGGTCTAAGAAGCCGCTATACAACGACCTTCACCGAGATGCTTATTTAATGAAACTTATTTTATATATAATTTAATATGTCAATAAATATAATCCATATGGGTTGCCTAGCAAATTTCAGTCCAGAGTATGTTTAATTAATTTAAAAAAAAAAATATTTTTTTAAACATTTCACCGGTATGATTATTAGATAAATTCTATACCAATCGAACGTATGAAGCCCATAGAATATGCAAACGTTAGGTTGTTTTTAATCAATTAATTATTTATGTGTATATTTTTTATGTGACACTAAAGTATATATACATCTTTAGTATAAAAGAAGGTTATAGTGATACATATATAATACTACCCTGATTAAAAATATTGATTGAAAAAAGTTCAAAAAATTTACTACATGCAAATTATAAAAAAAAATATTTTTTTATATTAATTAAACATACTCTGGACTGAAATTTGCTAGGCAACCCATATGGATTATATTTATTGACATATTAAATTAAATATAAAATAAGTTTCATTAAATAAGCATCTCGGTGAAGGTCGTTGTATAGCGGGATCTTATACTATATTATTTAAGTAAATATATCTTTAACGAAGATAAAGCTAAAATTATTCGAAGTTTGCTTTTCAGTAGTGTTTTTATAAGGGGCAAATATGCAGTACCTGGTATTATGTGATACCAATGCATGGGCACTCACACAGCTAAAAGGCTTGAAAGTGCGTTACCGGCCTTTTAAGAGTCGGTACGCTCTCTGCTTGGCACTAAGTGTAATAGGTAATATCCGTAAAGTAATTTTTGTTTATAAATTCATATGACTCATATATGGTTGTAGCGCCACTGGATTAATAATTTATTATTTTTTAAACACATATTTGGAATTAACTATTTTTTATTACGCACGCACAATCATGTTTTGTCGTCTTTCCTTAAAAATACAGTGCTTTGAAATATATATATTAACGTACATATGTATATGTATTTCTATACCGTACCTACTGTTATACCTTTAGCTAACCTTAAATATTATATTTTATATAATAATATTGCTTACCTTTGCCTATCTAATATACTAGGTAATCAAAGGGAAGGATTATAATATATACCAAGACAAAGTCAAAGTCAAAATCACATAACAATTAAACACAATTAAACTTATGAACGTCAAAAAAAAAGAAAAAAGAAAATTTTCCAAGCGGGAGCAGAGTCATTCGATTCTGTGTTCAACAAAGTTACACCTCTTTTCTTTTAGTTAAATAAAAACATTTTTATAAAAGAGTATTTCAAGTTCCCGTATAACACAGTACGAAGCTGGTTCGGGTATCTAACATAGATAAAAGATTTTAAATATGTTACAGTCATCTGTCAAAGTCAACAGTTTCTAATCAACTCATCGCTCTTACCAGAACTAAGCTAGGTTTTTCCTATTCGAAGTAAATAATTAACGGGTTTATGAAGAGGTTCCTACCTAGCCTTTTTCGTTACTTGCTATTTTTAAAATAACTATGTATGCGTCGGCAGTGTTGGCCTAGTGGCTTCAGCGTGCGACTCTCATACCTGAGGTCGTAGGTTTGATCATCGACTGTGCACCAATGGACTTTCTTTCTATGTGCGCATTTAACATTTGCTCGAACGGTGAAGGAAAACATCGTGAGGAAACCGACATGTCTTAGACCCAAAAAGTCGACGGCGTGTGTCAGGCACTGGAGGCTGATCACCTATTTTCCTATTAGATTTAAAAATTATCATGAAACAGATTCAGAAATCTGAGGCCAAGACCTAAAGAGGTTGTAGCGCCTCTGATTTGTTTTTTATTTTTATGTATTCGTCGGAAATTAAAACCATATCGCTTGCATCAATAAATTTCTATAAGAACTGATTTAGAATTAAATTTCAGTCTAAATGCGAAATTACTAATTGGGTCGGCCAATAAATCCAAGGAGGCTTGAAGAGGATTGTCAAAACGTCAATATGAAAGGAGTTGCGCCGAATTGAACGAATCGGCTACAGAATAATGATAACAGTTCTATGTAGAAACTATAGATTAACAATTCGAAAACATATTCAGTTACTGATTCAAGTGTGATTGATAAAAATTCCTTTACAGAAACGTAAAACTGTCTTTGCCAAATTTTTGCATGTACATGCATTTGGTATACCATTTGACACTTCATAAAGTTCGGCCCACAGAAGGCAGAATAACTTCTACGTGAACACAAAATAAATCTAAAGAAAAAAGCTTTTTAACCGGATTAAAGTTATGTATTATTATAAATTTACAATTATTTAACATAATTTTAAATTTATCCGACGTTTCGCGTGCTTTACAGCGTGCGTGGTCACGGTGACTGAAGACAAAAGGTGTTGAATGTCAAAAAGTATCACAACTTATAATTCATAATAATACATAACTTTATTCCGGTTAAAAAGTTTTTTCTTTAAATGAGTAAAGGTTATGTCAATCAAAGACAATGCTATGTACAAAAAAAATCTTTTAAAAATTCTACGCAACCGATATATTTCCTTTTTGTCTTGTTTAACTAAAATAACTTATATGAATGGCATAAGAGTCTATTGGAAGTTATTCCATTGTTTTTCGACTCAAATTTAAACCATTTGACACCTTAAGACGGAGTTTTGCTTGAACACAAAGAATACATACGTTTATTTATATGTAATTTAATCTCTTTCAAATATTTTGAGTTTGGTTTAGGAGCTCAAATATAATGAAATTAACAATGTTTTATTCGTTTTCAGTATTAATTGAGGGTACTCTTTCATATGGACAAAACTTTTAAATGTAATTTATGATTTATTTTTATCGAAGATTAATTAATCACTGACCGTACATGAAACAATGTTTAGTATTAAAATTGTAATAGGCAACTTTTTATCTAAACTCCATGTAAATATAGAACTTAATAAAGACTGAACAATAGTAGCTATTTTTAAAATAACATATATATACATCTACTGTTTAAGATATTCTGTGTCAGGTTACAAGACTTTTATGGGTCTCATTACCATTTACGTTCAGCACTTTGAACTTTTCACATTCCTTTGAAAACGAGAAATAAGTATTATATTACATGTACATATATATATATATACATTAGATGTTTTAAATAATATTCATGTGTACACAAAGTATCTAGATGGGTACATACTGCAGATGCGTTACAGTCAGTTTAGTCACGTGAAACGGCAAATATAGCTAGCCGTGGACGCGCACTAACTTGCTGAGAGATTCACCAAGCCATGCGCATGCGCACACTTAATAATGTTCCGGTAAAGACTGACTTATTCAGCGTAACTCAAGACATTGTCCATTATTTGTTATGGGAAGGAATATACTTCTTTTATTTTTTTTCTATCGAAGTGCTTTGCTGTAATTTAAGTTTATTAATGTAGTAATTATTATTTCATAAGCAGTGTTGGCCTAGTGGCTTCAGCGTGCAACTGTCATCCCTGAGGTAGGTTCGATCCCCGGCTGGGCACCAATGGACTTTCTTTCTATGTGCGCATTTGACATTCGCTCGAACGGTGAAGGAGGAAATCGGCTTGCCAAAAAGTCGAGGGTGTGTGTCAGGCACAGAAGGCTGATCCCTACTTGTCAAGATTGGCAAATGATCAAGAAACAGATACAGAGATTTGAGTTCCAGACCTAAAAAAGTTTGTAGCGCAACTGATTTATTTTTTAAATTATTATTCATTTATTGACATTGGTTTAACAGAGTAAGGCAGCTATCTATTTATGCCCTCATGCCATTTCCCGAAGGGGTAGGCAGAGACCACGGATCTCCACTTGGTACGATGCTGACATACTCACTTTCATACCCACCACAATTGCTTGTGGATATATAACCAAACTGTACAAAAACCTTTATAAAACTCGCTTATGCGTTATTATGCGTTGAAAATAAAACCGTTTATCCTTGTATGACGAATAGCGTGTGCGCAAGTGAAATTGGAAATCTTGTGTCACGAAAATCAATTACGACGATTTAGGGAGAAATGTCGTCGGTTTTACTCAAGATTTTCGGTGCTGTTTTATGTATGATGAACACAAAGAACCACCTTTTAATTTGGGCCTCAGATTTGTATGTTTCGTGATTATAAAACGATTATATAAGCTATTCCAGAATAAAAATGCTATATTCTCTGCGTAAAAAACTACCTTTGTGAAGCCGGGACAGGCGGTAACTGTATCGTAGGTACTGTTTTTACTAAAATATAGTTTTTTTTTGGATTTCGTTACGTAATTCTATGGTATTTCTAAGCAATTTAGCAATATTCAGTCCAAAATATCTTAACTAGAGAGCGGAATTCACGATCTAGTTGATAATTTGCGGTTGTGGTATGGATAGAATTCAATATTGGTTATTCAAAATATCACAGGTATTTTATAACATATATTTTATAACATATAGACATATCTGTCTGGTACGTTATATTAAAATTCTAATTAAATTTTCTAAAGAAAACCGTGCCGTGCAATGCGACATTTATCACACATCTTTTCTGTTTTATTCTATTTATCTGAAAAGTATTGACGTAACAATTACTGTTTGACCCAAATCGATCACCAGACCTTCGGGTTATATTTATAACTGATTCATATGCTAGAAAAGAAAGGAGTAGACGACTTGACTCACTGGAAACTGACCTATGTTCGATCCGCGGAAAACAATTACAGTTTTAATTTGGGTAACGTAAAATATAAAAGAATTTCTTTCTTCACATACGTATGAGATATGTTGCCCCCACATTTTTAAATGTAGTAAGTACCCATTGACACTTTGAAGCATATATTAAAAAAATCAAACCCAAAATAAAGCGTATCGTTTAAAGCGATCTCTTGCAAGCAACCCTAATTAAACAAAACAATAAAAAAAGACATCGAATATGATGATAATAATTTAGCTGTTTGTTCCTAGTAAATGTTATAATTATTATACAAATTCGTAACTCTAGTGTTTAGTATATGAACCCCATGATAGGACATAGGTCTCCTCCAACTCCTTATAAAGTCTCTTTGCTTGGGCTTGCCATGTGTATCGAATACGATACGGTAAGGTTAAAGATTTTAGAGGGCTTCACCCAAAGCGCATTATTATAAAATTACTAGCTGACCGGGCAAACGTCGTTTTGCCATGTATATCATTTATAAAAAAAATAGGGGTTGATCGTAGAGGGGTGAAAATTAGGGGTTGTATGTACTTTTTAATGCTGTATCATAAAAAAATCAAAATATAAAAAATATAAAAATTAAAACAAAATAATTTAGGGGTGGACTACCCTTTACATTTAGGGGGATGTAAAATAGATGTTGTCCGATTCTCAGACATACCCAATATCACACAAAATTTCATGAGAATCGGTCAAGCCGTTTCGGAGGAGTTTAACTACTAACACCGCGACACGAGAATTTTATATATTAGATATGGAATATTGTATACAGCTGCTCTTACAGTACTTACAACACAAACGTAACATTTATAACATGAGGCATAAGATAAAGGATAACATTTCGTGCTCGAAACTAGCAAACAAATAAGCCGAGGCCACATTTTGACTACAAAGGATGCATAAATATTAATTCTCTTTGTGGGACATAAAACTGTGTCTGTTGACATAGGACAATGCCCTGAGGTCAGGCGCTCAATGCCACGTTAAAGTTTAATATTGTTTTGTACCGCTAGTGAATTTATTATTGAAGTGAAACTTCTTTATCGGGGTTGGAAAAAAATTAGGGTAAAATTTTTGCGTTACGCGTCACATTTTTCCGTTACGCGCCATGTTGCTTTTTGAAGTCAAACTTCTTTATCGGCGTTAAAATATGACATATAGTATGTTTTTGACTTTGAAGTTTGACAACGGATTATATTTTCGAAGTCAAACTTCTTTATCGGCGTTAAAATATGACATATAGTATGTTTTTGACTTTGAAGTTTGACAACGGATTACATTTTCGACTTGAACTGTACCTCCATTCAGAAGAACGCGCTTTGGTCAAATCTCCCTTAGGTACATTCAGATTGAGCGTTATGATTCACGAGGAACTTCCTGAGTTGTTTTAGTGGGTATTGCTCAGCCAGTCTCTGAATAGCAGAGGTTCTGGTTTGGATCGAGTCCCACATAACCCTGCAACTTTTGGGGACAGGGGATGCGCAAATGCATTTCCACCAATACAAAAATGGGTGCGTGTACTTATGTACGCGCGTAAGAAGTTATACTTCTTTGGCATTATTAAAAATAGTTTTTGATTGCTTGCAAATAATTAATTACAATTAAATAATCAAAGACTGGTAAAGCAGTCATTATAGTCAAAAAAGTTCAGTTTATAAAGTTCAGGTTATATCCCCAGAATATGTATTGATATTGTTCCTTTAAATAATTAAGTTAAGTAATGATTATCGTAATACTATTATATATATTATATTATATTAATAATATTTGTTGGTATAATACAGTGATAAACCAGTGCCAGTACAACCCATATTGGCCTCAGATATTTGCATATGTTAAATAGTTTGATTATTGTAGATTTGAAGACGCTAAGTATGGCACTCGAGTGTCAGGAGATTAGATTTAATGTATTGCCCACGAAAGACTCTCTTTTTATAAGACATATTGAGCTGTAATCTTCGCTTTTTTATGATTTCGTCCCTGTTCATGTCGTTGACTATTCACCTTCGAATATCGCGTGTTATTGTCAATGCCACTGGAAAAAAGTGCATAATCGATTGTTATTAGTGATGCGCACACGCAATTACATAATGTGGCTCGCGACGGAATATTTTACACAATTTCATTTTTAACATTCAACAACGAACTGCGAAGTAGTGAAAATAAATATTTTGGAAGTTGAAAAACCGTTTTCCGTATACCAGAATTCCAATAAACTTAATTCTAGTTACATTTTTTATTTACCATTTAATTGCATTTAATGAATAAAGAATGTTTAACATAATAATTATAATAATAACTTTGGCGTTACTTAGATTATGCATGGTCACAAAGCATTGTGGCTTCTTTATACGAGAATTGAGTTCTTTTAAATTTGCAATGCTGGGTAAAAATTGTATGGTTTTCTACCAAAATTTCCACTCGCTATCATATTCATGAGCAATCTTAGTGGTTTAAAACTCTAAAACCTGACTGCTACTTTCAATGGTCCAGTGAATAGGCTATCTCGCTGATACAACTTGATTACTAACATTGATGAAAATATTGATATATCTTACAACAATCTTCTAACTTACCGTAACCATTATTATCATTATCTTAATGAGGTTTCATTTTCCATTTAGTTTTAGTTATTATTGTTTTTTTGTATGTGTTTGTGTGCAAAATTTGAGATGTCATATTTTCTTGTATAATTTTATCCATACCCATTGTTGTAGAACTTATAAATCTCTGTATATATAAAATTCTCATGTCACAATGTTTGTTCCCATACTCCTCCGAAACGGCTAGACCGATTCTTATGAAATTTTTTATGCATATTCAGTAAGTCTGAGAATTGGCTACTATCTATATTTCAAACCCCTAAGTGAAAAGGGGTGTACACACTAAATTTTATTTTTTAGACAATTTTTTAGTTTTTATTTTTTATGATACAGCATACATTTTTTATTATTATTGTAGATAGTCATTTTTATTGAACTAAAAAACGTTTCCTAGAAATAATACACATTGCAAAACAACGTTTGCCGGGTCAGCTAGTACTTAAATAAAAAAGGCTTATTTCCCCACTGACTAACAGCAAAGACAATGTCCCCATCTGATATAGACATTGAAACATTATTTCAATATTAATTAAAAAAACATTAATATTTGTTTTAGTAAGAGCATTTTATATAATTCTTCGTGAATAATTACCAAGTCATAAGCCAAAGCCTTACTTAATTAACCAAAACATCTCTGGGGAGGTCGTTAACATTATGGCGTTATGTACATAAATAACCTGCGAACCTAACCTTTTAAATGGTAATTTCATTACAACATTTAGAGAACAATTTAGAGAGATGTTTCATTAAGATACATTTTCTCTATTACAGCTTGTCCGAGAAGAATCTCTCACATTACAATGGGCCGTTTTTGTAGTGTACCGACTGTATATAACATTTGTTTAAAACGCCAGTTAGAATTTGAAAACGAAATACGATGGTGCGTTTCTTTTGATTGTGATTGGTCAAGTATGTCTAGTCAAATCACAGACACGCGACACAATCCACAGTTTCGTTTGACCAATCACACAACGCCTCATCAATCGTCTTTCGTTACATTACTCTCCAGATCATTTTTGGCTTTACATTTCATACATTAAAAAATATACACGTCGAAATGAAAACCTTCGTTTATATTTTTATTTTTTAAATAGCAATTTATTTTATTTACAATCAAGTATACAGTATTTACAATTTTCTTAACCTACAAAGAAATAATAAAAATTATTAAAAAGAAAATCAAAAGAAATTTAAAAAGTTTGGACCCTGTGGCAGTGTACCTTTAACGCTGGCAGCATTTCCTCGTTTATATAAAATACCGTTTCAAATCTAAGCTATTGTTATCTTAAATTCAATAGGCTGCTCCAAGTTGAGCGGTGTACGAGGATATTAAAAAAAAGTGTTAAGGGACTCGATTTTGAACACACCTTACGCATACTTGGAGATACTACTGAAACCTAACATTCATATAATATACATTAAACTCGTTCATATAAAAAATATATTTTAACTTTATTATAATGTTACTATATTTAGTTTGTTATGTAAGCCTTGACACAGGTATTTTTTATTTAAAAGGGATTCCAAATCTCACACATTAATGCATTATTATAATTAATAAACATTTTTTTAATAATAAATTATTTAGTTTTTTCACTTTACCTATAAAGTAAGCGAATTTAACTTTAATGATTACTGTTATAATCCCAGTTATATGGGGGACATTAGTTCCTATATGGGACTGAGGGACGGTAAGACATATCTTTATATTTAACATAACATTTAGCTAAAGCAGGTGATCGGCCTGTGTCGGACAACGCCGTCAAAAAACTAAAAAAATTTGTCGCCGTCTCTGAGACAAATTTTTTTAGTCTCAGAGAGACTTTTTCATGATTTTTCCTTTTTATACAAGTAGTAGCGCTTATAAAAAAATTGTCTTTAATTGTAAGTCGCACTATTACCTTTATTACAGAGCCTTCCTCGCCATTTTCAAATATTTTGGAAATACAATCAAAACCGTTTACGACGACATCGTTTAGAACATACCATACCAGTTATATGTACCAAAATCAAAGGTGATTTCTATTGATAGATACTAACAATGTCATCGGCTGCTACGACTATCGGATTTTACGACCAAATACGAGTAGTCCCTTCGATGTCGTTATAACTGATATAATAATAATAATATTATATCTGATATAAATCAGATATTATTCTTATGAAGAATTGAAATAGGTCCAGTAGCTTTTGCATACAAAACTACAAATATTGTTCTTTATAATACTATTAAAAAATTCCAGATTTATTTTTCAGCATTCTTTGTCTATTTCCCTTTCAAAGAACTATTCTTAATATTAAAATTCTTCTTTAGATAAAAAGCTATACCTGACTCAGCCTAACCTTCCTCACTTATTCATAAACGCGAGAGATCCTTCACGCTCGGTATAATACGATTTATTTGAGTAGGCCCCATAGACCCTATGCATGTTTCATGGAAATTGCTTCAGCACACATCCATTCCCCGAGGATTTTTCACAATGAAAAACTTAACGTTAGAAAATTTTATCTATGTACCTAACAATTGGCGGCTATATCATTTTCATTTTTTGCGACTGCAAACAAGCTGCTGTGGTCTCTGGCAGAATGACCAGCGCTGTGGAACAGTCTGCTCCTCAGCATAATGCTGAGCCAGGGCCAATTACAACCACAGCACACACGCATTACACACTTGAAACGAACCGAATGGGAAAAGGGATTTTTTTTTGATGTCTCTCATTTTTTTGATGTACATTATTTTTATTTCTTAGATTATTGTTATTATGATGTGTCTTTATCTGTGTGTGTTTTTGTTAGTAATAAATGTTATGTCTATGTCATTTTTGCGAACACTATGGTTATTTTTTTATTAATAGGACAGATCGTAGACGACCGTCTAGATTGTCCTTTAATAAAAAGGAGGACCTGAAGTTGACAATCACAACCCAGGAAAGCGAGTTGCCGGCCTTTTAAGATTTAGTACGCTCTCTTAAAGAACTTCTAATTGTTTGGCAATAAACTTTATTAAGCTTAACCGTGTGACCACGATTGTCTCGAACCTAAAACTTCCTCTGCCGGAAATATTGCCCTAAATGCTTTTTGCTCCAATATCACAATGGCAATTGCAGCGGCTTGAGCAGTGGAAGCGCGACTATTTACATATTCAGACCCTGTTCGAGAGCATTAAGTGTAATTGCCTACTAAGGCCTGTTATAGGTATTTTAATACACAGTTAATGAAAAAGAAAGAAGCACGATCTACGAAATAGTGTCCGAATAGTCATTGAATGGTTTAAAGTTAGAAGTGGGGTTAAATATTAATTATACTTAACGCATTAAATGTTATAAAAAATAACATTTAAAGGAAACAATTTTTTACCGTGTAAATGTGTAAAAGTAATGTCAATAAAAGACAAAAATAACATGTTATACAAAACGTTACATTTTGTTAAGGATACATATTTGTTATATTAGTTTAAAACAATGTTTGTTTATAATATAGCATTGCTGTGATATGTTTAGGGTTTCGTTATGTTACAGAAGTTAACCGTTATTTACGAACTAATACATTTCTAACATTAATTAGGTGGATTTAACACAATCAATTAATTAAATTTCGATGGTGCTGATATTAACAATGTTATAAAAGTATTTAATTAATATATTTTTAACAGTGTTATGGTTAATTTGAGCAGTGTTAGTCTATTTTCAGCGTGCGACTGTTATCCCTGAGGTCGTAGGTTCGATCTCCGGCTGTGCACCATTTGACTTTATTTCTATGTGCGTTATATGTTAACAGCTCGAACGGTGAAGGAAAACATCGTGAGTAAAACCGACATGTCTTAGACCCAAAAAGTCCTGACCGGCACTGAAGGTCGTCACCTGCTTGCCTATTGGCTGAAGATTAGAAATCTGAGGCCTAGACCTAAAGAGGTTGTAGTGCCACTGATTTATTTATTTTTGCATTTAACATAATGAATAAATTATTATAACTTTTATTACACTCCTCTAGCTTAAGTAGGTACTCGCACAGGCCGTTGAACGACCAAATTTTAACACTTAATGTTGTCAGGTAGCATTATTAAATCAGTCAGGTTTACAAAACGAATAATAATAGCTGTAGCCATATAACAATTAAGTCAAAAATGTGAAAGGGAGCAGACATTGTGTTTATTTCGACCCAAATTACACGCGTGTCAGCGCTAAATTCCCTGCAATATGTCCGAATGTATCATTCTCTTTCGTAGAAGGGTTTACTTAGAACTATTACTAGCGATTACTGTAATTAACAAGAGTTGTTTCTCTAAATTACTAGGCCGTAGTTTCCCGGTTCAACAATGGACTTTGGTATATATATTATGTAGACTATTAATGAAACTTCATAAAACAAAAAAGCTCGTGCGTACAAAGTACACATGTCAGAAGTGAAACTTCTTTGGCAAACTAATTTTTAAGTCTTGTTCATATTTATACTAATCTAAAACTTTAGATTTTCGAGACTTAGAGAGAGGGAAAAAGGAAGATATGTTAGAAATTTAATGAATTTAATTGTCATTAAAGTATTAAACGTGTCGAAAATTAATACAAATTATAAATTTATATCTTAGATAATAAAAACACGTCGCATTTTAATTTACAATTCATCGTTCGTAAAATATAAAATACTAATATTTCATAAATTATCTTTACGAAAATAAATTTTAAAAATAGATTATCTATAACGTAACTCGTCCTTCTCACTCTCAATCGGTCTCTCCCTTTTCTTCGACAAAAACGCTGCACATCTTCGTGACGCTAATATTATTATTATTGCGTTTCATCCGTAAAAATTTAAAGAAGTTTCACTTAAAAAAAAACTGAAAATTTAATGCGCGTTATGTGATCTTTGATCAAGTGAAGATAAGCAAATTTTATTCCGAACTTGAATTAAATTTTGAACTATCGTTTTCGTATTATTTCCCTATAAACCTGTTTTGTTGCTATTCTATTATTTGCCATACTACTTTACCATAAATTATGGAACATAGACAAGGAAATCCTCTCTTAACTGGTTTCGAAATGTTATAGTTCGTGTTAATTTCGATAAACAAACGCAATTGCGTTATACCTTTACCTGATATACCTTTATACAAACTCATAACATAAACCTTAAATTGTATCCGTTTCTTCGATTTTTTTTTATAGATAGGTATGATCAGCAGTTCTGTGTCAGACACAATAGCATCTCAGATGTGCTCACGTGTGTTGCGAAGTGATTTATTTTATTTTCGAACCTTAGAGGTTCGAGTCACACGCTTTAGCCACTGCTCTTAAGCATATTTTAAATGTAATAAAGAGTTCATCATAAATATGTTCTCTACGTGTTATTGTGTCATGTACAAGTAATATCATTATGGTCAGTAGTATCAGCTAAGCCAGCGACATCTCTGCTGGCATCGAGCCAAATTGAAATTAGGCTTGCTCCGTAAAAACATGTAATAAGCTGGAACGCTCTAAGTGTGTTTTAAGCTTACGCGACTTTAACTGCGTAGAACTGAAATTAAACAAAAAATAATCGAAATCTTCTTTTACCGAGTTAAGGTTTTTTTTATAGTTTTATAGGCTCACCTTATTATTAAGTGATACCGCCGCCCCAGACACACAATGCCAGAAGACTCGCGAGTGCGTTGCCGGTGTTTTAAAAATGGGTACGCTCTTGTATCTTATGTCTCTTATGCCAGTCTCTCATTAACATTTACTTGTAATGGCCCAAGAATATCAAGTCATATTGAACGAGAAACAATTTATTTAATTGATTTAAATATTTTTTTTTTGGTTAGGATCAAAATCTTGGTAATATATTATTATTTTTGAGTAATAAAATGTTTTTCTATGGCAAAAAAATACCCTAGGTTTCCAGTTAATAATATTTTGTAAACGTGTTTTTTACTCATGTGTCAAGATAACCCAGCGTGGCCTAGTAACTATCTGTATGTCAAAGTCACTTGATAAAGTTATATGTCCTATACCATCCAAAAAAATAAGGGTTTTTGAATCAAGTCTTGAGATATATATAGTATTCGTATGGCTCAATATTCGATTTTGACGCCAATAAAAAAATATGTCTCTTAATAATGTCGCTAAGAACAACATCAAAGTTGGAAAAGTAATTCTACGATGTTACATTTAGTCCAATATAAAGAGAATCCAGGAAACAATTTACAGATATTAAAAAGGTCGAATTAAAGGAAGATCAAATAACATTCGAAAAAAAATATGTTGGCCAAAGCTAAGCTTTTACAAAGTATCCGATATTTGAAAGGTTTCTCTAAATTTATGTGAACCCTCCAGATGTCGCCTCCCTTAGAAATGGCGTTTTTTGATATCCACGGTCCGTGAAATTGGTATAAATATTTAAGAGCTTTGTACTTTGATCGGATAGCGATTGCAATAATCACAAGTCATTGCAAAAAATCGGTTATCTTTATGGGTTTTATGGGTATAAGATTTATCCTAAATGGCCTTTGAAGTGAGCCTTAGAATAACCATATCTTTATAGCCTTATTTATAAGGTATAAATAAGGCTATATCTCTAGAGAGAGAGAAAGGTCGGTAATTCACACCCTATATCTTTGTATAGTCAAAGGCCATCAAATGTATTACTATAATCGGGAAAGTAATAAGAACCACAAACGATTTATATTTAATTTGATTCTTTTCAACCGATGAGATATATTTTAAGAAATTAAGCGTTGAAAGCGCTTTTTGTAAAACCCATCTCTGCATCTATTTGAATTCGTTTTTCTTGAAGTCGTTAAGATGTGGCCATACAACATCTGTGTCCATTCAGTCCAATCTTTCAGCGTAAAATGGGGCTTTTATTTCGCGTACTCTCACGTTCTCCGTAGAGAAGAAAGAGATGAACGATTGGTAAGGCGGCAAGCTAGCTTTTCTCACGTATCATAGGAGATCAAAATATGCTTCCTTATAAATTTATTCAAAGGATAATGCTTGCCTATGTGAAAACGATGCTTGTTTGGAAACAAAGGAAATAAGAAAAGTTATTCCGCGCCCCATCCGAGTATAAAATGGTTTACATACGCGGTGTGCATACTTTACGGTTTTACGGGATAGTGTCATAAAGTTTCCTGGGCGAGAGCTTAGCAAAAACAGTTGGATATTTCGTATAAAATCGGAAAGCGCGGTATTGCTTTAGTTCTGTTTTATGTTTGGGGTTAGTTGAACTGGGTAAAGACAGCTGTTTTAACAGCTACGTGTGACACATTCAATTTTGAAACTGTAGACGTTGTTTTTGTGTATGTAGTTTCCTAAAATTGACAAATTTTGATGGAGATTTTTTTCTTTTCTTACTAAACGCGCGATAATCTATCGATGTGTTAACATGGAGTCCAACTAATTTTAAGTGTTTCTATTAGTCCATTACCATTTTGCAGGTATTTTAATAATGCCATGCCATACATCATTAAATCTAAAAAATAGTTGATTTTGGACTTTTACAGATCCGTAAACACAAATTTATGGTTCCCCTACAGTGGTAAGATGCAGCTGAGATAGTGGATGTACACTAGAGAAATGCCTGGCTTTCATCGCGTAAATGGCTATGAGCATACTTTCTCATTATTATATACGATTCTCTAGAGGTGTCCGGGAAATGACCAAAATTTTACTCATGTTTATAATTTTGAACTTTATCTGAAGGCAAAATAAATGTATTTATTCATACTAATAAGATTTATTTTAATGATTCTATATTAACTTTTTATTTATATGGGCCTTTCTCTACTAACAGGAAAATCGTGGTCCAAGCCTTTTTTTACTTTGGCTATATAAATGCATAGTTTTATTCATTAAAACTCATAATATATAACCTGTTAGTTAAGTAGCCAAGCTTAATCAATCATTTAGAATCATAATCATTTCATAAATTTGGTCTAAAATAAACTAAAAACAGTCCTCTGTTATGTCCCAATTCCGGATCAAGTATTGATTCGGTTCGGTTTTTATTAATAGTATTTAAAAATGTAAAATCTTATAACTCTATGAACATAAAGAATATTGAATGCATGTTAATAAAAAAACGAATAGGATTGGGACAACTGTCAATAAACAAGTTTCCAGTTAGTAGAGAAAGGCCCATATAAACAATAGAATCTTAAACTTAGCTGTACATAAATAAATAAAACGTGTGGCACTCGGGGACTGCCGCGGTAAAGCTATTGCATATCATTTTTTATTAACTTATTAATTATTTATTTATGCCGTATTTTTTATACTAATTCCAGTTTTTTCTATAATATTAAATCAACTTACACTTTTTGAGCGTGGTTGCCGATAAGAAAACAAGTTAATATCGTTTAAACATTTTTATTACCTTACAATACATGTAGGTTATTCAGGAATTTTCTGTCCCGCTCTAACGCGTATTGGCCGTACCTATATTACGTCATTGTTTGTTAGGTTTTATTTTCGTTACCGAATTTCTTGATTCGGTCGCCGCGATCAAAGCCCGCGATAATTATGTTTTGTCCCGGTACCAGTGTACCTTTACTGGCATTCCCTCGTCGTATTAAGAACTTATTCGTTAAGCGTAAAAGTAGAAGTGAATGATTATGTCGTTTACTGTGAAATGTGACAAAATCAAATTTTGAACTTACGTATGAAAATACGGGCCATAAACGTAATATAATAGGTTAGTATTATGAACAGAAACGTTCATATCCAACAGTATAAAGTCGTTTCACATGGCTTTGTTCGTTATAGTTAAGCGCAATAGGGGTAAAGTTGCGACATAGTGAAATTAGTAACGATTCCAAACTTCACCGCTCTCCTGTTATGTACTCCTGGTAACTTGGATTCTACTTCGAATAATCTTTTATTACTTTTATTAACTTGACGTTACTAGTTAGTACAAAAATAAAACGTGTATTTTTATGGCAACACATTTAAAAATTATAGATCTTGGCAAATAGTGTCTAGGCAGGGACAAGTTTTGATATAATATTTTATTTTATTCACAATTTGTCCGTCCACTGAAGCGTCGTATTCATTGTTATTTTTAACTACTTGAATTAATTACTAATTTCTTTAAAATAAAATAAATAAAAAGAGACAATTCAAACACGCCATGATAATTGGTTTACAATCTTAAAGTGTTAGGTACGTGCGACAATAGGAACCTGTTTCTGACACCCGTACCAAGTGTCGAGGTACAGGTCTCTTTAAAAGTTGACTTTATGTTTGCAGTAGTAGTTGTGTATGTAGTAGATACTATTACATAATATAACTTAACTTAATAATACTCATATACTCAGAAATGTCTGTAATTAATGTTTGCTTCACTATGTTGATACCATCGTGTTAAAATATTTTATATCAAATTCAGACTTAGGATTGTAAACAACACGTCATGGGGCTGGCTATTAACGTATTCGTTAAATATCAGTTTTTCATATTAAGTCCTCAGTTTTGGTTTAATATCACGCGTTTCGCGCTTTGACTATAATTCAATTTCAAATAAAAGGTAAGCTTAGCTTAGAGCTGAGTCTGTGCCCTCCTCGGACTCATTTAATTCGTAATATATCTTGCATTATTGGGTAAGTTTTTCGTTGTAAATATTATGTTCTACATCTAAATAAACTCGTAAGTATAGTAATATCCTGTAACATTTAATATTGGGATTTTACGACAAACATAAAAGATTTACTGACAATATTTACATTCCGTTCTGTTTTATGGGCCAAGGTTAGATTCTCTAACCTTCATATAAAAACTAAATGACATTTAAGTAAAATACTCTTTTGTCCTTTTCTGAGAAATTGTGTTTATGCTGTGATAAATAAAAACTGATTTGTATTTGTTGAATTTAAAACCAGAAAGTTTAAAATCAAATTGTATGGGTTACCGTACCTTAAACAATTATTGTTACGGCGAGAATGGAACCTGGGCAATCACTAAATATGATCATAAAAATTATCTTTATCTGTAATTATTACGGAACTCAAGTGGATGGTTGAAATTCCTTTGTTTAAAAATTACTTATTAATTTCTCTTTGTTCGCTCCATTTTATTCTCATAAACTCGTAAAATAAAAATATCCAACGATGTCTTTGTGAAGGAAACTGCGCTTTATGAACGATAGGATGCTTATAAGTTTAATTTTTATATGTATTACGAAGTAAAAAGCTGCGACTTTATATTTCGATGTGCCATATATATACTTGTGTATATACACGTATATATTTACGTATAATATAACAAGAGCAAGTCTAACCCAACCGATGTGTGCGTTAATCTATGCCACGAAAGGTACCTATTCTTTAATTATTTATTTAATTAAAAATTTCAAACAAATAATACGATTGTAAATAATAATAAAAGATTTTTATTGTCAAAACATTTCAGTTTCACTGTGATGAAAATTAATAGCTTAACTTAGCCCATTCTAAAGTAGGCAGCTTAACAGTTTGGGAGGTGTTAAGCCCCGATGAAACTTAGCGCACTGTGCAGAATAAATAATTCAAAGCGCGTGTAGCGAAATAGAATTTGTATTTATAGTATCTACGAACGCTCAATCTATCTGGCAACTGAAATGTCGAAAATTAAATTTCTTGGGAAGAAAATTATAGAGGGAGATTCCATCCACAGTTTTGACACCGGTTTGAGGGTTTTATTCAAAGTCAAGTACTATGTGTGACTTCCATATACATTTTATATTGGATTTTGCTTTCTATGGAAATTAACACTTGAACGTACGGCAAAGGTAACCCCTAAACCGGTAAGGCTTAAATCTAAAAATTTACTGAAAGCACTACGTGTGTTAACAAAGCAGCTGATTAGCTGTTTTCCTATTTATGAATGTCGACATTTGAAGACTCGAATACCATTCTACCCTTATCTGATAATAATTATAATAAATAAAATTCTTTTTCTTTCAATATATTATTTGATGTAGTAGGTTAGTGTTGCCCAAAATCGGTCTTGGTCTTGCACTTGCATTTTCGCAAGACCAAGACTGGCATAAGTCTCGTCTTGGTCTTGCATTTGGGCAACACTATTAAGTAGGTATATACTTTTCTACTTATTAGGGAATATATACATAAATCATTTTAATTTGTGTTTAACCGTGCATATTAATGTTAAGGTGTGCTACAGACGTAGCATACCTCAAGTTTAGTTCACATAATACTGAAAATTCGTAGCTACGCCGTAGACAGTCGTAGCAGTTAAGCTTAGCCACGCGTAATAAATTCTATATAACGCGTAGCTTTCTGAAACTTTAATGCCTTGTGGAAGCTATATTATTGCAATTTTCATACAACCATAAAACATTTCGAATACTATTAAAATTGGAGTTTTTTTTATAGTAGATGATATAACAACAATTCCAAAAAAATATTTAACTAACTACGTAAATACTAATTTCATAATTATACAGTCGTAAGATATAAAGTCTAAAGATAAAAAGCATAAAGAACATATGTATAATAGATAAAAGGGAAATTAATTTAGTTTTTGGTGTTTTAGTATACTAAAATTACCTTAATTATTATAATTTCTTACGTAAGGATGACATAAAGAATATATAAAACTAAAATATCTACGAGTCAATACGTGCAGTGTTGGCTTAGTGGCTTCAGTACGTTACGACGAACTTATTCTTGTTCATACGGAAAATTATACGGGTTATATATAAAATGCTTCTAATTTTATATTTACTGCCAGTTCTCAACACAAGGGCGTAGAACGGAAGAGAAGAACTGGCAATAAACTCTCCGCCACTCTTTTTAATCGCCAAGTTTTTTGTTTTACACAACGTTTGTAAGGAGCTGCAACAATTACATCATGTTTCACGTGACATCTTAAGTAATAAATAATAATAAAATAAATTAAAAACGAAGATTTGTCCTCTATCAGCAGGAGGCATGGTGAAACAAGAGCACGCACTTATATTCTCGTGTGATACTACTCTCGTGGATTCCTATAAATTAAATTATTATTTATATTATATAGTCCTAAAACTCAATAGTTTGCATTTTGAAATGTTGTTTTATCGACTAGACACTTAAATAAACATTAAAATTCATTTAAATATTAATAAAACAAAGTTGAACAAAGACAGACATTAATTTTAAAATTTAAACAGTCTCGCCGTCTAGATAGGGTCCTAGGTCATGACCCTCTATGCAAATAATATTTGATAGAGATACTTTTAGCCATAGTTGTATTCACGTCTACATTCTTTGTTTAAAATATAGTAAGAGTCAAAGCCGAAGACAGCATTCAGTAGACGCAAAATATCGCAATTTAAATACTTAATAGACAATTAAACCTTTTCTTTTAATTAAGGATTTGTTTTAAATTTGTTCATGGTTAGAGTACTGTATATATTCATTTAACGTCACTATATTTAATGCCAATATTTATTTATTACTTTATAAATATTAAAACCTGGTACTTTGGTTGGTTTGCCGTAACGTAACAATATCAGGTTCCATATAACGACTTCTCTATCCCTTCAGCATCGTTATATAATAGAGTTTACATTGTATACATGTATTTTATATTAATTTTGCGTTTCGTTGCTTATATAACTTCTAAAACTTGTAACCATACAAATAGATTATAACTGTAGCAATTTGATTCTAAACTTTAAAAGCTCGTTTTAACCGATTTCAAAACATGAAGTTAGCAGTTTGATCTGTTTGTCCGTGATGTCGGAATTCGAAAATAATTGAGTAGTATTTGTAAATGATTTTGTATGTGTGTCCACAAGTCATATCTAGAGGATACATTTCTTATTTTAAGAAATATCGGTAATTTCATCCTATCATTCTTGTATCCTTGCAATTTTTTAGTTTTAGTTCAAATTTAAAGTTGTTTTTTATATACTTTTTTATTAAATGAGTTTAGTGACTAAAACGTGCTACTAAAACTTATGATTGTAAAGATCACTTTATTAAAAAAAAATGGCATCCGAAAATGTCTGAATGTAAACCATATCGCGTTTCAGAGATTAATTAAAGTAAATTCGTAAAGTAAATAGATATTGAATACTTGATTTGTATGAATAAATTTACATTTCATGATTCCTAAAGCTTTGATATTTAAATAAATACAAAATTAATTTATTCCAGATATATTTTAGATGTTTAGAAAATTTTGAATCCTCTAAAATTATGCTAATATGTATATTTTTTTACAGGTAAATACCATTTCTTTAGTATGAAACAGATTTTCAAGTAAGTGTATTCAAATATCACCCGCTTTACTTGGCCAGTAGGCCATATTCAGAGACAATTTTGTGGCTTCAGAAAGGAGCTTTCACTAAGTTCTTTTGTCTTCATTGATTTATATTTTTTGTATGCAACAAGTGTGATGTTACCGTATTCCTAATTCGTGTTGTTTTGTCAACTAAAAAGATAAGTTTGTGAAATGATAATAAGAAATACTAGCATTTTGTAAAGTATGGACAGATATTCATTGAAAGTAAAATAATAAAGAATCCTCTAATTTCTTCTAATTGCATATACAAAACAAAATTACACTACATTAAAAAACAATTTTCTGTAGTAGCCTTTACGGCGTAGGCCTCTAAGCCATTCGAACAATTCAATTCACTTCATCAATTTGGTATTTCAACTGTTTATTTGGAGTGAAGGAAGATAAATTACAATTCAGGCTAATTCATTATAAATTGTTTGTATAAACTTCTGACATAGACCTCTGAGGTTCCGATAATGCTTTATCAACCCATGTCAAGACCACGATGACGTTATCTTTGTTTTTCTATTATTAAATATATTATTCAAACAAAACTAAATGAATATTCTGTATCTATATACCGGGAGGTTTTACACCACCTGCGTAGTTTTATATGAACAAAACTTAAATTTTATTTGTACTAAATCTGGAATTGGAACGGTATAAAATCGATTAAAATAACTTATAAAAAATGTGGATGATATTGGATTAGACTCTATGATAAGGATAAATCAGGATCTGATAATGGAATACCAGGGAAATCGAACTTCGGAAATCTGTGTAAAATCAAATAATATTGAAATCATTCCTTTAAATGTCGGTATTTTTTGTTTATAATTATGTGTTAGCCTTAATTTAGTAGGAAAAATATATCACGTAGTGAATAGTACATTAATGGGAGCGTTCAAGTATTACGTCACAAATTTATTATCCTTTTGTAAAACGTTACGATGCGGGGCGGGGATTGAATTACGCGATATTGCCAATATTATTTTAGACTTTCCACCACAAAATGGTTACGTTTTGGTATAAAAAGTCACTGGGAGGTCACGAAACGTTTCACTATTGGGTACAGAAAAACGTTACGTCGCGTTACATGGGGGGGTTTCCCCCAATAATCTCCAAAAACGTGACGTAATACTTGAACGCTCCCTGTATAATTGGATGATTAAGCGTCAGCGTCGATAAATAATGACCATTGTCATCCCCAATAGTGATCTAAGATTAAGCAATCAACGACACCAACTAGAATAATATTTACTCCTCGGAATCACGAAGATAGTGATCTCAGAATGTAAAATTCCAGTGGAATTATTAAATTTTGCGGCAACAGATGGCGTTAATATGGCTTCAGTAATTTCAAATAACACGCTGATAACACGTCAAACATCTTGTGATTCCAACTAACTAAGCTCCAGAAGATAAACCACTCCTTATATGGACATTTAATTCGTTTTTACAACATACTCTCAAGCGAAATTATAGATTTATCACTGAATAAATTCAAAACTCTCGTTATATGTAAATTAATCAATAAAGCTCTTTATAAATTAAACGATTATTTAAATGATCCTAATTGGGATTGATTTGCTTCAGTACAAACAATTTCTATGACTCAAAACTTGACGATTAAAAATAGTGGCGGAGTTTCTTGCCAGTTCTTCTTAACCGTTCTACGCCCTTGACTTGGGAACTGGTAGTAAATGTAAATTTAGAATCAATTTAACATCTTTTCTGTTGACGTACATAAGTGTACTTGGTTACCTACATGAATAAAGTTATTTTGAGTTTGAAAAATGAAATAAAATAAATTGTGCGTGTACTAGGTGTACACACGTAAGTGAAACTTCTTTATGATCTTATTTTTCGAAAAATGATCTACTATATGCAACTTTACAGAAATTCGTTAAATTAGATAAAGTTTAACAAAAGGCTTTTATTATCATAGACATGAATACAAATATTTCATTTTACCTTATTACTACGAAGATTATTATAGAATTTCATTAATTGTAATAGAATTATTACTATCATTGAAAAACGTCACGATTTGCTACAAAATTTCTCCCATACGTCGATGAAGAAGTTTCATTCCAACGCCGATAAAGAAGTTTGACTTCAAAAAGCAACATGGCGCGTAACCGAAAAATGTGACGCGTAACGAAAAAATGTTACACAAAATTTTTTTCCAACCTCTGAATTTCTTGATCTAGCTATCTGATTGCGAACTTTTGCTACACTTAAATTTTAACGCATAAAAGTTTGTACCTCAAAACGTTTCGTCATTGTTGAGAATGGGTCTAAAAGGGATCGGTAAGTTTTAGGACGTGTGCCCAGTTGTGGTCCGCAACCGAAGTTTGGCAACCGCTAGAAACATTTTTGGCAAATCATCAAATGTTATAAAACTACAAACCAAAAATTGTAAGCGAAGTTTATTATCGGTATTTGATTTTTATTTTGTTACTGGTATTGGAGATATCTAGGCGAGTAAGTTGACAATTATAGGCTTTAGCTAAAAGCGATATGATGTCGAGGGAAACTTTGAAATCAGCCTTTTTTCTAAGACACACAAATGAGCTTATAAAGAAATGAAAGAATCGCCTATGGACACTTGCGACGCCAAGAAGCTTACGTGTGTGTTGCCGGCCTTTTCGGTTGTGGTACGCTCCTTTCTTGAAGGCCCCTTAGTCATATCGGTTCGAAAATACCTCGATTGGCAACAGCAACAAAGAAGTGGTGCGCGACAGAAAGAACCTTAAAAGCGCTATTTTTGCTAGACGTGTGAAGGTTGTAGGACCATAATTCAGATTCACATAGCTTTAACAATAAAAATGTTCTATGGTAATAAGAATCGTTCTTTAATATTACCGGTTACTTGAAACTATTAAGTAAATTAATTTTCAGCATAGATTCGCCCGGAAAATATTTACAGGTTAATACTTTAATTCAAACCTCAACTAATTAGACATTAAATTCCGTAGCTTTTACTGTTTTTTGGATGTATAATTAATAATCTACCATAGGAGATGGTAATCGAACGACTCAGAGATGATGAATGCCTTGTATTTTATTAAGACTTACCTAATATATAAAATTCTCGTGTCACAGTTTTCGTTGCTATACTCCTCCAAAACGGCTCGACCGATTGTCATGAAATTTTGTGTGCATATTGGGTATGTCTGAGAATCGGACATCTATTTTTCATCCCCCCTAAATGTTAAGGGTAGTCCACCCCTAAATATTTTTTTTATATTTTTAGATATTTTTTTCTGTTTTTATTTTTTTATGATACAGCATTAAAAAATACATACAAACCCCTAACTTTCACCCCTCTATGATCAACCCCTATTTTTTTTATTATAAATGATATATATGGCAAAACGACGTTTGCCCGGTCAGCTAGTAATCATATGAAAATGACGTAATCTCTATATTTCTGAGATTTTAGAGTATCATTCACGGCTTGCGAAAGAGATTTATTACTAGAAATAACTGTACTTCCATATTCCCTTCAGAATTAATTATAATCTTAATGTGACTTTTGCCAACGCGAAATATAATTTGTATGACATTTGAATATACGAGTGTGTCGCTTTTGACACGGAATTTCATATTCCCTTTTGATATAAACATTTTAAGGCATCTACATTCTTGTGTCAATAGTTAACTAAGATCAAATACAAAATGGAAAAGTTTAGAAAAAAAGAAAATAAGGACTTTTCCTAATACGAACGTTTCGTTGCTTACAATATTTTGTTGTATGTATTTCAGCGGAATTCGTCAATATTTCAGCAAAATATTTTTAAATTTCCTTTATTAGTCCAATTTCTACGTCATTTGTTATTCATGCTCATTATTAACGGAAATTCGGGTCGTGGTATCCGGAATTATTTACATATTCATGCCAAGAATTACCGAATTGCGTCCATGCGTCTAAATTAACTTATTATTTTATTTACTAACGAAAATCGGATGAATTTTACATCTTGTATATTATAAAAACTGTTGTATCGTTTTATAATTTTAATTTTGAATACGACATCTTATTTTTGTATATCAAGATTTATATTTTGGCTGTATTAAGTAGTGTACATATGTATGTGTATACTAGTGTTAAAGCATGGTCAACGACTCGCTCGCAAACTCAAACTCAAAATGACTTTATTCATATAGGTAAACAAGTATACTTCTAACGAACGTCAACAGAAAAAATATTAAATTGATTCTAAATTTACATTTTCTACCAGTTCAAGGGCGTAGAGCAGGCAAGAAGAACTGGCAATAAACTCTCCGCCTCTCTTTTTAATCGCTAAGTTTTGAGTCATACAGATTGTTTTAACTGGAGCAAATCAATCCCAAGTATTTAGATCATTTAGATATTCGTCAAACTTATAAAACAACTTTAATTATTAATTTACGATTAACGAGAGCTTTGAATTTATTCAGTGATTATTCTCTAATTGCGCTTGGGAGTTTGTTGTAAAAACGAGTGATTATTCTCTAATTGCGCTTGGGAGTTTGTTGTAAAAACGAATACAATTTCCATATAAGGAGTGGTTTATCTTCTGAAGCCAACAGGTATCATAATATGTCAAAATCATGTGTAAAAATCATCCAATTTGCCCCAAAATATATATAATTGTTTGTGATGAATATAAGACCTTAGTTCGTATTATTCAATGCCTTTTGAAACTTTTCCCTCTATCAAGAATATTAGTTGCGAGGGTGGACATCGAATTTCACTCAAAACGCCATCAGCTGCCGACCGGACGTCCGTGATTGATGCACAGTAAAATCTGTAACAGATGCTTAGCTCCTTTATTATCTATATATATAGCTTTTTAATAAAGGATTGCTCATATTTATAGTAATCTGTCTGTTAAAGTTAAAACTTTACGAAAAAGGTGGCTATTATATCACAGATACTTATATGAACCTTAATAAATAACATATATTATATCTCTCGCTCACTACGACTGCTAAATGCACTAGAATCGTCTTGTTATGTAAATGATTAATTCACGTTTATATCCCTTGATATTTTATTTAAATAGCTTATGTTTGCTAGAGGCTTGCCTCTACTTTGTATGTCACTTCAAACGCTGTGCATTTTTTTGTATTTGTGCAATTATTACTTGCTCATATCGTGAAGGAAACAAACGCGTTTAGGTTCGAAAAATCGACGGCGACACTCACAAACAACAAACGCAAGCCAGCTAAGAGTAGATTAGTTGAATTTCCTTTGAACTTTTATATTTACATGTAATGTTGCGCGTCTTCGAATGTGACGAAATATCCCACAGGAATATCTACCTATATCTCCGGGATAAAATGTCTAAGTGCAATGCGAGTGCATAAACCGAATCCCGACGGCTTCATGAACTTATTTTTGCGATAGATCTTCAAATTAAGGTATTTGATTATCTATAACAAGCGCCATGTTGTGCGAAGCGGGTGTTCAAATATTTTGTTAATAAATATAGTCATTAATCGGGAATAATTTTTGAAATCGGTCCAGTACTTTTTGAGTTGATTAGTTACAAATATGTAATAATTTTCACTACTGCAGTAGATAACGCAACACTAACTAAATAATCACATCCTGATACAAAATAATATTTTATAACAATTATTATAAGACCTATATTTCAGATATTATGTATTTTTAGTAAGAGTTATAACAAAACCCATATTAAATAATTAAACGTGTATATTTTTATTTTGACAAAGTACCATTCGTGTGCTCTATACAAATATTTACAGATTAATGTAACTCGGATTATAGCCTAGGTAAAAATCTAATTCCTCAACGAGGTTGTGTTTCCTACAAAAATATTTTTGTAAGATTTTACTTGAATGTTAAAAATTAATTTACCAGATGTTATTACAGCACAGTCGATGGAACTTGCGAATATTTAACTTGGCATAAAACTGGAATATGAAAACGATTTCAACATCAACTTTTAGCGAAGCTTCGCAAGTATTTGTGGGAACTTTACGCTTATTTATATTGTCACTTTTGTTATTATAACTGAAGAATATAATAATGAATGTACTATTCTTAACGACCAGAAGGTTTTAATTTACAAAACAAATCGAAGATGACATATCGCTTCCAAGCACCAGGATGGAAAAAAGATGAGGTGGTCAGCACGCAATGTCCTCTAAGATTATTTTATATTTTACTAAAAACATGTGTGTGTACTTATGTACACGCGTTAGAAGTTATACTCCTTTGGCGTAACAAGAAGAGAAAAATATTTTTTTTATTTTTATTTTATCTTTCGCCTTATTCTACGTTTGTAGAAAAAACTACACTAACAATGGAAAAAAAGGTATTTAACATTGAAAGTTTTATTATAACGAAATATAAAAATATTTCTACATAATTAAAGAAATGGACATTTTTTTTTAAAAAAGGTTGAATATGCTAACTTCAGGGTGTCGGTTTTTTGTGACGGTGTGCGGTGTCGTAAAAATTTACTCATAATTTTTCCCTAACGCGCCAAAAGTAGTATAACTTTAATAGGATTCAGGTAGCGTATCTTTATAATGAAATGTCTAAACATGTTAAGTTACGTTTAAACCAAAGTTTAGAATCTCGTAACTTCTCATTAAGTTACGAGGAAGATACATTTTATACGTGTTTCATTGATTTACGGGTTTCAGCCTTTATTTTTCTGTTTCTACTATACTGATGTATATTTCCTAATAAAACCCGTAAACCCAAATCAAATACTATTCCCGGAAATGTAGAACCTTGCACCACCATGCTATGTACATTAAATATATAGTTAAATACTAAGTTAATTTTAAACGACTGTTAGGTTATTTACTAAGTTAATTTTATCTCTAACTGATCACCTCTGTGGAGTCAATCATATAGACGACTCTAAATTCTATAGAGAATTAATAATATAATAACATAAAATAATAATCAGCTAGTATATAAAAGTGATTTCCCCTTGACTAATGACTTTCTATGACCCTTCATAGGGTTAAAAGGGGTTATTACTTTAGGATAAAGGAATGTACCCAGAATATACCCAACCTTTTAAATAAATTTCTTCATAGTAAAGCTGAGCACGAAATAAATAGATGACTGTTCATATTATTTCAATTGTCCATCACTCATTGAAACATTGTTTCGGTGAATTCTAAACATTTCTACTGTCACAAAACCTAAATTTTATTCGTAAAATGTAGTTATATCCACGATCAAGTTTCTACTCTATTTCCCGGCAATATAGGCAGCTGCGGTTGAAAAATGCTTCGTCCAAAATTCACGCGAGCGTGCTATTGGACTGGATAGTAAATAATATATTTTGATCCTTAAAAAGGCTACACAACCGATGCCACACTTTCCGATGTATTTTTCAAGTGGCGGTGCTTTTGCTTTTTTATATACTATCTGCGAACTTCGTTTCGCCTTAATATGATTTTTTATTTAGCCTAAATTTTCCGTAGCTACATACCAATATATGGAACATTTTGTTTTACCACCCCATAGAGTCTATTCGGCCCGGAATAATAAACGTACCAAATAAAACTAAATATTTTATTTTTTTTGATATATTGTTCTAGTTTTTCTTCGTCTTAAGTTCGTCTTCAAGTTTTGATTTTAACATAGATTTGATTGAGTTAAAAATAACCAGCGCTACAGCCTTCTAGGCCTGATCTCTGATAACCCCTTAGATTTCTGTATCTATTTCTTGATCATATGTTTTTCTAATAGGCAAGTATATGATCAGCCTTCTGTGCCTGAAAAGTAAATTAATATTTTTTATAGAATGATAGATCTATAGATTAGATGCCTAATTAGTTTCATATGTAGTATGGTCAATTGCAAAGTATGAGGTTTTGGGTTCCGACGGGGCCGAATGTCTTCTAATTAATACTCCTTATTTTGGCTTCGGGTGTTTATCTAATACAATGCTAAGGAACTGTAATCATATCTCAGTATTTCGTTCGTGTCTATTTACTTAATATAGGGTGTCTCAGTAAGAGTGCACTTTTTAAAATTGCAATATTTTTGTTTTCCTGCAAGTGGCAACTCTGAAATTTGACAGCTGTCACCTCTGTTTATTCCGATTATTAAAAATGGAGCGTTTTTTGAAAGAACTACTCGTTATAATTGTGAAAACTCATTACAAAAGTAACGCTGAAAACTCGCAAACTTCACCAAATTTTTAACCGAGAAAGTGCACCTTATGTGTCAACTGTCAACTATTCGAAGAGTGGTCAAAAAATTTGAAGAAACTGGGCCAATTATGGATAATAAGAATCCTTTGCGTCAATGTACCGGTCGGTCCCTTGAAAACATTGCTGCTGTAATCGAGAGTGACGCAGCAAATTTTGACTAAAGACCTCCACCTTCATGCGTACAAGATTTCAGTTAACTCAGGAGCTCAAACCAGCAGACCAAGGAAAGCACCGGCAATATGCTCAATGAATAATCGAGCAAATTTATATAATAATTTAATATATAATTTTCTCCGATGAACTGAACACATTATCTCACGAAATTCTGATGTCAACTGGCCACCAAGATCGTACGATTTAACGCCGTGCGATTTTTTTCTTTGGGGTTTTGTGAAATCTCGAGTTTATGCGAATAAACCTGAAACCATAACTGAGCTCAAATCGGAAATCCAACGCGTCATCGGTGAGATACAGCCACATCTCTATGCAAAAGTCATGGAAAATTTAATGAAAAGTGTAATGGCCTGTCATCGGAGCCGTGGAGGTCATTTGCCGGATATTTTATTCCATACTTAATCGGAACATGTCTTCTTTACAAAACAATAAAAATATCAGAACTCTGCCATAAAATACTTGTCTTTATTTAAAAATGAAAAAGTGCACTCTTACTGAGACACCCGTTACAAGTAGTACATAAATACTTAAAACATATGTTTCATCAAATTACCGCAAAAATATTAGAAAGTGTCGTTTAATACTGTAATGTTTAAATACAGACAAAACCATTTACGACATCGTTTAGAACAACATACCGGTTATATTTACCAAAATCAAAGGTCCCGGTTGAATTCTATGTAATAGGTACTTAATAACACCGTCATCGGCTGTTACGACTATCGTTTATTACGACCAAATATGAGTAGGGGAGATCGGGGCTAGAAGTTACCGAGGTAAGATGTTCAATTATCAAGACTGATTAGCTGTTAATTATTAATATTTGTTTAAGCACAAATAATAGCTTTAACAGATATGGTAACAATTTGCCCCGGTTCGTTAACAATTTGCCCCAAGTCGGGGTAAGTTGTTACTTTCCGACTTTAGGCTTTAATATAATAATAACAAAAAAATCTTACAAGGAATACCCCAAATAACTGTCTTAATAACTAAGTTACAATTTAAGTTGATTTTGATAGTATTGTATTAATACTGAAATCAAGTAAGTATTCGTAACAATATTTAAAGTTAATTAAAAATCGGAACTTTTAGCCCCGCTCTCCCCTAGTCCCTTCGAAGTCGTTATAACAGATTTTGACTGTACTGGTTTTGTATTTGAAAATTGTGTCCATAAATATTTTACCAAAAATCCGTGATGCCAAAGCGGTACAATGTGAGTTCCATTTTGCGCATTGACAAACTTTACAATGGACTAGTTTTTACAAAAACCTTCCGCAACATCTCTATTTGTAAAGCAACTGCCCCCTGACACGGAACTGTTGGTGACTTCAATTTAGTGCTTTTACGCTTATCGGTCGAGCTTCTTGTCCATATTGCAACGAATAGAATATTTTTCAGATATTGAAGTTTAAAAATGTACGTTTATGTATGACTAGAATTAATGGAATTCTGTCAAAGTTCTGGGCTCTTACTTTAACTAATAATGACAGTCATTTTTTGGGAAAAGGTATACGTTTCTTTAATAAAATCTCTATCAACCTTTAAATTTCTTCAGTACAAACATGGACAGGTATCCACATCGTATCCTTAACTTTCGTACCAACTACCAACTGACGTGAGACTGGTCTTAAATTAAATTATTATGATTCATGTGCACTTTTTATTTTTCATGTAGTTTGTTTTTTGTTTCTGTTCAGTTTTTTTTTCTTAATACCTATAAGTAATATGTATTTTTGCACTTCTTGCCTTCCTCATCTAATTTAATACATTCATTTTCTCACTGTGGTTGGAAGAGATCGCTCGAAAGCGATATGCCGCCAGTTGCCCTGTGATGCAACGAAGTGTAAATAAATAAAATCCCAGAGGCTCTTCTATCTCTGCCTTTTCATAAATTTGAGAAATGTATTAAAGAAAAGCTGTGTAAAAAGACTTACTATAAATTTAACGATTATCTACTTAATAAAAGTGCCGGGGACTAGTGCTAGACAGGCTACTTCTAATTAATTTGCGATATTTGTTTTAAAATAAGTGGTGTTTGACATAGTCATTTTGTATGATTATTTGCTATTTTAAAAGATTACCGAGTGTTTTTTTTTCGCCGGCTTTTTCTCTCGGCCTACACCCTCTTCTTTTCCGATGAGTAGGGATGTTTACCGATTCAAATTTAATGACGTGAAATAAGTGATACCTGTTAGGGTTAGGGGTTAGGGTTGAAGGACTCCTTTCTCCGCAATTAGACTCGAGGTTGGTCCGTTGTGCGTACGAGTCCTGGCTAATTTAGCCAGCCTAGCTCCTTCCAGAAGCACAGAAGTCTCCTGGGCACTTCACAGGCTTCCCGGAGCGACCTCACCGTTCCGAGGATTTTTTCACGTTGATTAGCCACAGCCTCGCATTCCAGGACTACGTGGGTGACTGTTTCCTCTGCGTTGAAACAGCCTCTGCACAGGGGCTGTCTGTCGCGCCTAGGATAAAAAGATGTTTATTTAGGAGGCAATGACCCGTTATTGTCCCTATCATTATTTTAAGGTTAGTTCTATTTAAGTTAAGTAGTCGCTTTGTCAGTTGCGGGTTTACTGCTGGCAAAGCCACTTTGGACTGTCTGCAGGCCGCACCATGCGACCATCGTTGTTGCTGGAGTTCAGCGGATCTCTGGCGAATCCAGGTTCGCACCAGCGAGAAGGGCAAAGGAAGGAGCGGATACGGGCCAGCCGGCATCATTCCGGAGCCTCTTCTCGCAAGCTCGTCCGCAGCATCATTGCCGAGAGATCCACTGTGTCCCTTTATCCACTGCAAGGTAACCCTATTGGTTCGGGTTATGTCCTCCAGTGCTTCATGACACTCCAGTATTAGTTTGCTGTTGGTTTGTTTGTTTCCGAGCGCCATCAGCACGGATGCACTGTCGGATACGAATTTAATGCCAAAGTCATTAATCCCTAGCCGCTGCACGGCTCTGGCTGCTTCGGTTAAGGCGACACATTCACATTGAAAGATCGTGCTCTGTGTGCCCAAGGGTAGGTGTATGTTGATGTTGAGATCAAGAGAGAATATGCCAGCGCCTGAGCCAGACCCTGTTTTGGATCCATCTGTATATATACGTAGCTCATTTACGGTCGACCGATCATGTTCCTCTTCTCTCAGTTGTATAAGATATTTCCTGTTAAATATTAATTGGTTAGTGATTCTATCACAGGGCGCAGCAATAAGAGGTTGATACTCTATTGCCCTGTTGAGAATCGCTGTGTGTGCACTGTAGTGATTTTTTCCCCATAGATCCAGTACCATAAGCCTGATAGCAGCCAGGGCTGCCTCCTGCTGTATGTGTAGGTCCAGGGGTAAGATCTGCAGGGCCATCTCCATTGCTGCAGTTGGTGTTGTTTTCATGCAACCGCTAGCAGCAGACAAAGGAAGCCTTTGGAAGCGTCCGAGTTTGGTAATTGCCGTTTGAAGTTCTGTTCTGGGCCACCAAACAAGGGCTCCATAGGCTAGCATTGGCCTAATTATGGCAGTGTATATCCATAATGTTATCTTAGGCGATAAGCCCCATTTCACGCCCTAGCATCTTTTTGCATTGATAAAAGGCGATCGTTGCTTTGTTTAGTTTGTGTTCTAGATGTTTGTTCCAGAGCAGTTTACTGTCCAAAATCACACCTAGGTACTTGATTTCATACTTGAGTATGAGTTCAGTGTTGAAGAGTTTCGGAAGTTTGTACGGTCCAAGAACTCTTCGGTTGGTAAAAAGTATTAGTTCTGTTTTTGATGGGTTGACAGATAACTCGTGCTTATTGCACCATCTCTCAATCACTTTGAAAGCTCTTCTCATGAGGTCACATAAGGTGCTTTCAAAGTTCCCAGATATCAAGATAGCTATGTCATCAGCATATCCCACAGTGTAGAGATTGTCAGCGTTGAGTTCTGTGATTAGTTCATTAACCACAAGGTTCCACAGTAGCGGCGATAGAACACCTCCCTGCGGACATCCTCTGCTGACAATACCTCGTGTTGTGGAGTTTACCGTGAACTGTATAGCCCGTTGTTTTAGCATGTTGTTTATCCATTCTATAAGGGTTGATGGTACTCCACATAACCTTAGTGCTCTGGTTATACTCGTGAAGTTCGTTTTGTCAAAAGCACCTTCGATGTCAATGAATGCACCCAGGGTTGACTGCTTTAACTTCAGGGAGTTGCCAATGCGAGACACGACGTTGTGGAGTGATGAGTCCGTTGATTTGCCCGAGCTATAGGCATGTTGATTAGGGTGTAGGAATTTGGATAGCGATACCCGGCTGCGTATCTCCAGGTCTCCTAGCCTCTCCATCGTTTTTAAGAAGAATGAAGTAAGGCTAATAGGCCTGAAGGACTTCGCTTGGGTATAGTCCTCTTTACCTGGTTTTGGGATGAATATGATTTTTACTTCTCTCCATTTCAAGGGTATGTATCGGTGGGCTATACAGGCTCGGAAGACAGAGACAAGATAGTCTACTATTAAGTTCCCACTCCATCTTAGTAGACCTGGGAAGATGCCGTCCAAACCGGCCGCTTTGAATGGAAGGAAGGAGTTGATTGCCCACGTTACTTTTTCATTAGTGATTATTTTGTGAGCTACTTGCCAGTCTGAGCTGTCGGTGGCTCTCTCTGAGTATGGTTGCCAGGCCTGTTCGTTGGCAATTATGCAACCCGGAAAGTGTGTTGCCAGTAGTAGTTCACATGTTTCCGAATCAGTTTTTGTAAATGAATTGTCAGGTTTTTTAAGACAACCGATCGAGTGATTGGGCTCTCTGGAGAGGCATGATTTCACCCTGGTTGCCTGGTTGTTTGTTTCAATACTGGTGCAGAAGTGTCTCCAACACTCCTGCTTCCTAGTACGTAAAAGTTTTTTGAATCGCCTTCTCGCGACCGTGTACTTGTCCCAGTCGGTGGGTAACCGTGTGTTCATTGCTCTATTGAACAGCTTCCTGACCTTCCGTCGGTGTCTCTCCAGTTCGGGGCACCACCAGTTATGTCTCCCTCCCCATCTTGGTATGGTAAGGGGACACGACCGTTCATAGCTTGTCAGGAGTAGGGACGTTAGGTTGTTTACATGTTTGTCTATGTCTTGTATATTTATGGTGGTTGGTATCGATAGTTTGTTTACCTCAGAGCTGATAAGTTTATAAAATTTTACCAAATCGGTTCTCCGCGGTATACGTCTAGGTTGAGGTTTAGGTAGCTCCCCTTTGATTGCAAAGCGGATCCACCTATGATCCGAGCATGATAACTCGTTGGATACGTGCCAGTCCTGTATGTGATCTGACAGACCAGCAGTTACCATTGTTAAGTCAATAATAGTTTGCGAACGCGCGTTGATAAAAGTTGGTTTTGAGCCATTGTTTGCCAAGATAAGGTTATTGCTAAGTATAAAATTAAGCATATCCTCACCTCGAGTGTTGGTACTAGCGTTACCCCATAACGTGTGGTGCGCATTGGAGTCCGCCGCGATGATTAGCTCCAGTTTCTCCCTCTCACAGTAGTCAGCCAGAAGGCCGAGTTCTGGAGTGGGCACGTCCTCGTCACCTGGTAAGTAGGCGGACGCCAGGACGACGTCTGGTTGATTGTCTCTGGGTAACCTAATAGCTGTAAGGTTCCTTGAACAGAGTTCGTTTATTAGAAATGCTGGTACATGTTTAGGCAAGATTATGCAAGTTCTAGGGTTACTTACGGAGGTATCCAGTAAAAGTTTACCACCGGTGCAGCCCAGGCCGCATATCTTGCCATTCCTGATCCACGGCTCCTGGATCGCGGCGATGGTCTTCGGATTGGTCTCCAGCAGTCTGCGTAGGGAAGCCGACGCTGTCTGACTGTGCTGGAGGTTAGCCTGGATGAGGTCAGTTCGGCGATGGGGAGGAGCGCAGACAGCTGTCGCTGAGTTCACTCCCCCCGGTCTCCTGAAACAACTCATCATCCGATGTTAGTTGCACCGGTGACGGTGGTTGTGTAGCTACCTCCATAGGGACGTGTGCCCCGGTGACCGAAGCCGCCCCCGTCAGGGACGTGGGCAGCCCCGGCCCCGACGACGCCACCCCCGATGTGCTGGCAGCAGTTGGTGGGGCGTTGGCCACCTGCGAGGGCTCATCCCTATCCAGGATGCGGATATAGATGTTCCCCATCAGGTAGTATAAACGCCGATTATGCTCTTTGATTTTAGAGATCTCAAACTCCGGCACACGAAAGAAGAGGGACACGCCTGTCGGGTCCTGAGTTCTTCGTTCGTGTGTCAGGGTCCAGGATCTGATGTTGAGGTGGCGGTTTTGCCTCGTGATCAGTTTCCTCAGTGTCTCCGTGTTGCCACTGTAGTCTGGTACATGTAGCAGACACGGAATCCTGTTCGGAATCGCCGATTGAGGCCGAACCACCAACCTGGTGTCAGGTACTGGATTTGTGATGACATCACAAGTTCCGGTCAGCCAACCCAGAGTGTAAGTGTCCTCGCACCAAGTTTTGAGGACACCATCCGAGAAATGGGCCTTACCCCGGAACCTGATGTCGTTGGGCTCGGTAGTTAGGGTAGCATCAAGATCCGCCAGGAGCTCATCTTGAATTTTACCCTCGATTTGTAGGCGGATGTTATCCGCCTGTTCCTGTGTCATATCCACGAAAGGCTCAGTCATCACGGCAACACAAAGCTCGTTAGCTTTGTATGATGCTGCCGCTTCCGCGTAACTGGCCGAGGTCCCTGCCACTTTCTGGGGTCTGTTGGGTTTGACCCTTTTACTTTCCCCAGTCGGTGTTACGGTTTCCTCAGGCCGGTCACGCTTCTGGCCCTTCGTGGCTTGGTTTGTTTTGGAACTCTTAGGTCCCTTGCCGCACCCAGAGCAGCTAGGCACGGGCGCAGCAGTGGATCTTTTAGGCTTCGGTGTCCTTTTCCCGCCTCTCTCAACTGTGGTTACAGCGGGGGCAGTTCCAGGTTTCACAGGTGGCCTCGGAGCGCCGGTGACCAGCTTCTGCTGTTCCGACGCCCTTATGGCTCTCCTGTGCCGTCGCCTTTTAGAGTTGCTAACGACCATTTTGAAAGTCGGCTCCTGAATTGCGGTCTTCAGGGCCGACATATCCATGGTCGTGGTTAGTGCCCTGGACGTGCCCTCCGCCGCAGCCTCGGTCTGCCGCATCGTTCTTGCCGCGGAAGCACCCCTTCAGACGCAGACAGTGCTGTATCATCGTCCGGAGTTGCTATCTTTGGCTCGACCGACGCAGTCAACCTGGCCGCAGCAGTGGTCACATCCTTGTGCGGTTGTATACGGGATTCCATCGGATTGGGTACGGGCCGGAGTGCAGCCCGGATTGGTGCAACCCCAGCCGCTGCCCTCTCCTTTGGGGTCCCGGACGCTGCCCGTGAGGGTGCATCGGTGTGTGTGACAGGGGCATCAGAGTATCGCGCCACTGGTGACTTGCACCGCGACACGTCCAAAGACGCAACCCTGGGTTTGTTGGTGTTTGTGATTGTTTGTTTTAGTTTCTTTGCCTCTTTATCCATGAGGTGATATGGTTTGGATTCACCATTGGAGCTCTCCACCCGCCACGGAGCCCTCACGTCGGGGACGTCCCTTGCTCAGCAAGCGACGTCAGAGCTACTCCTCCGGTATAGAGCCAGCACGTAGGGAGGCAGACGCATCCGCACGCAGCAAGGAAGTACGGAGCTGTTCGCGCCACGAGACTATGACGCAAACTCACCCCGAGTCCCGCGCCGCGCCGACGGCCCCCACCATCCCGACTCTCGCTCGGCAGCCCGCTTATGGGATGCCACAGCCGGTTGACCGTGGTTAGCTAGACCCCGGCCTCCCGTGTGAGGAGAAATCCAGACCAAAGAGGTGTGTTGTGTGCAGCGCACAACTGTTCCGGCGCACTACTCCACTCAACCCCCAGGATTCCTTCATCCCCCCGTACGGGTCCCCGCGCACGGCACAAACACGCGGGAGGTCATTTACTGTCCACCGTCCTCCCTTTTTTGGACGATGAACTCGCAAGGACATGACCTCTCCATCCCTGCAATAGTTCGCTTGGCGGTTTTAGTTACGTCTAATACATAGGGTATTAGACCAAGAACAGGGTCGGCAACCTCGAGAAGGTTAGTCCACCAAACTTGCTTTGAGGGGATCATAGCGACTTGCGCTACCCCCAAAAGCCACGCCTCCCTACCCATCAGAAGGATGTGGTAGGATGGGTTTGCACCTATGCTACCATGCAAGCATGTCGTACTGGGAACCGTAGAAGCATAGACACAAACCCCCTGTGATACCTGTATCTTATTAAAATTTTTGCCATGCACGATATCAAAAATACGATACGGATATGGAGAGCACTACATCAAACTTGCATAAAAGAACGTCGAGTTTGGTAGCTGCGTTTGGAAGTTACAGAGTAGTGGCCCTGGCCCAGCATTAGCTGTATACAAATACAGCAAACTTACATACAAAAAAATGTGAGCAAAATACCGCATACATGACTGTTATAGAACTGCGATAATTGTAATTACTCATATATTGTTAAATTCCATAAATTTTCTTCTTTACACGAAACATGTATGACAGTTATATGAGATGTACATGATCAATTACTTTATTACAAAGTTTTTTTGTCGCTCATAGTAATCACATACAAATTGTATTATAAAGAATGTACCTAACAATTTCCATATTTACGTTCAAAACGCAAAGCTTGTAAGCTGTAGACAAAGAGTTTTAACAATGGCAACGTTTCGTGTGAAACACCGAGTTCTAAGGTACTGTTCATAATTTAGTTTGTTAGGTAAAATGCATATGGTATGACTTAAAAAATTATATTAATTACAAGGTCATTTACCTGTTTGTCCCATGTTCCACAAAAGATCGTATATTTATTTCATTTATTCGTGTTATTTAACATTGAACTTGCAATGCATTATCCAATAAAGTATCTTCCTGAACCTAAACATGGAGGAATGTTATGAAATAGGTATTATTTTACTTTAAGTTTTAATGAATATTAATAATTGAATTAAAATTGTAGACTTCGTAAACTTTTGACTTTGATTATCGACACAGTCATAATATGCCCGTGCTAGGACAGTGTTGGCAAAAAACTATTCGTATGGGAAATCAGATTCCTGTTATGTGTGAGCAGACTCCTTTACTACTTATATGTGATCGTCTGATAGGTTTGATGGGGCAATCGAGCCTACGGAACAGTCATAAAAACCAGCTATTGCAGCCACTGGACACCCATGTTAGTTTAAGAGATGATTCTTTTCGTGGAAAATTTGGGGAATCAACAAATCGAACAGATAATCGAACCCGCGAGAGTACACGCATTGTGATAATTTATGAATACTGAAAATATATAAAATTCTCGTGTCACAATGTTCGTTTCCATACTCCTCCGAAACGGCTCTACCGATTCTTATGAATTTTTTTATGCCTATTCAGTAAGGCTGAGAATCGGCTACTATATCTTTCAAACCCCTAAGTAATAAGGGGTATATTACCCCTCTACGATCAATAGATCTACCCCTATTTTTTATTATTGTAGATAGTTATTTTTATTGAACTAAAAAATGTTTCCTAGAAATAATATACATGCAAAACAACGTTTGCCGGGTCAGCTAGTATATAAATATCTAAATCAGTTAAATCCGTATTATTTAAAACAAGAGAATTGTTCTCGGAGTGGCTTTTACAGTTACCAAAATTTGGTATCACAGCCAAGCCAAGTTGGAGTACCAACGCTCATACATAATTTTACATTATAATATGGTGTTATGTATTTAGTTGAAAAGTTAAATTTTGTTTCTATGAGTAGCGGTAATGTTTGCAAAGTGCAACTCACTTGAGGTCGTAGATTTGAACCCCGGCTAAGCACCAACTTTGTGCGTATTTAACACTCGCTGGTAAGGTGACGAAAATCTCGAGTAAACCGGCATGACTTAGACCGAAAAAGTTAATAGAGTGTCTTAGGCAGAGGCTGATCACCTTGCCTGTTAGAAAAAAGATCCCGAAACAGATACAGAATCTGAGACTTAAAAAGGTTATAGCGCAACTGGTTTTGTCTAGTTTTGAATTGAATTTGAATCTCAGTTTTATACTGGATTTTTCTTACCACAATTAGCACTTGCTACTGTGAATTGAATCATCGTGTAGAAACCAGCATGTCTTCATGATTACGTCGAATATAATCTAAAAACTTATAGTATTTAGTAGAGTCTACTTGTGTATATAGAAAATTATTAATAAACCTTTCATAGAAATGTGTTTACACTACACCCCATTGGGGGGTTACATAAACTGCGCAAGATTAAAATAATATTTCATTAATATTAGTAGATTTTTTCATACGTACTTGATATTTTGGACAATTCACACAATATATAATTATAAATTGTAGCCTATTTGTTATTCTGATGTATATTATTGTAAAGTTTCATTAAAATCCATTCAGTAGTTTTTACGTGAAAGAGTAACATCCATCCATACAAACAAACTTTCGCGTTTATAATATTATAGTAGTATAATTATAGCAATTTAGATTTTAAAAAGTGCTTAGCAATTCAATCTAATTCAATAATTCATTCCAATATTACAAGAGTTAATATTGCAATAATCGAAAATAGGTTTAGCTATTTATCGAGAGAACGTGACTTAAACTATAAACACCAGAACATAATCTTTGTCAAGGTTTTGTAAACTATCTTTTGTAATTAAATTTATTTTACGCATTACTCGATGAGAAACAATTTAACTGTAATATTAATATTATTGGTTTAAACTTTAAATAAACGATATGGTGCGGATAACATGAAGGAATATGCATTATAAATAGGATTCAATTACGGACAGTTTATAAATTACTTATTATTCATGTAAATAATAACACCTTAAAATAACAAAATTAGTCATGAATTGGCCGTTTTTAGCTTGGCATTGATTATAATATGAAGTTTGCTAACACTTTTATTGCAGGCGCTATTAATTATTACAATTTACTTATCTTTTTCATTTATACATATATTTTCCGGATTTGAACGCTGCGTTTCTAAATAATTAATATATGATCACGAGCTTTAATATTAAAACATATTGTCAATGTATATTTTGCCAATGATCAATGACCTTCATATAATTCCCCTTAAGGTATAATAAGGCTTCTGAGCCGATTATGACATTTGATACTTCCGCTTTGAATACTATGACGTGTAATTTGCTTTGATCTTATCTCTCTTGTAATTAAATTACTAGTTTTCGTAGGTTTTCGGACATTGATGCCTTTTAATTGTAATTAAAACAACAAATAATTTACAAAACAAAATGCCTAACCTTTATAAAACCTGGTTGTTTCTTCATTTGTATTTAAGTATACTAATTCCCTTTGTTTGTGAGGAAATTGATGCGTACAAATATCGAAGCGAGTATAAAATTCCGTTCCCAAAAGATTTAAAAACAGACGGTGGCGAATGTTACACTATCAAGATAAGTAAAACTTTTAATTAATATAAAACAAAACTGAATTCCCAAAGCACTTAAAACTTCGTATATACAAATCAATTAAAAACTTATTGTAAACATAAAATTATTAGAACACTTTTGTTTTTCTTCGGACTTTAAAACAAAGTGAAGTTCGCGTGAGTTGTTCGTAAGTCTGCTAACTCACAGCACGGGTTGATACTTTGTAAGCTAAGAGCCTTAATAGTGTTTTTATTTTAATACAATTTCCTCAGTGCGTTGCCAAATCTTTTGTTTAAACAAAACTTTTTTAACGCGATTCTGTTAGCCGAAGTTTCAAGTGCTTTTCAACAATCGTGGTCAGTGATAGATAGCCACATCAAGTTATATTATCAACTTATACAAAATCATTTGAATTGTTACAATGCTCTATTAGATTCAGCGTCCAGTCTGACTTAAGTCATTAAGAGGTCGCCTGTATCAATGGAGTTTTCTATGAGCGCAAATAACATACGCTAGTACGGTGAACGAAACACGGACCAAAATAAAAACGACGTGTGCCCTTGCCATTAGTCTAAGACATGTCGGTTTCCTCACGATGTTTTCCTTCACCGTTCGAGCAAATGTTAAATACGCACATAAAAATAAAGTCCATTGGTGCACAGCCGGGGATCGAACCTACGACCTCAGGTATGAGAGTCGCACGCTGAAGCCACTAGGCCAACACTGCTCTAGGTAAAAATAAAATATGAAAGAAGATTTAAAAAGACAGTAGAAAAAGGCCAGTTTCCAGCCAGTAAGCAGGTAAGAGTCATAATTCTTGGCTTATGTTAATCGTAGCGCAAACTTTTCCTTATCATACAAAAGCTTGCTATCGTATCTATAGTATATATATATTCAAACTCAAACTCAAAATATCTTTATTCAAGTAGGTAACCAAGTACGCTTTTGAATCGTCAAGTTAAATTAATTTAAATTAGTTATTGTTAGGTGTATAAAGATGATCAATGAATCAGCCGCAAAACCGCATAGAGGGGTACGGATCACAGCTTATGATTAAGACCTATCTAATCTTTATTTATAATAAGCCCTTTCAAGAGGTTAACGGCCAACCTCCTTCCTATTAATAGTATCCTGGCAGGGAAAGGGCGGAAGCTGCTCCTTTTTCCGTTACAATTTCTCACATTGAAAGCTTATTTCTGTATTTCTGATCTGAAATTACAATTTAAGAAAGTCTTACATTTTAACACGAAATATTGCTTAAAAAACATCTTACGTATATGTCTTCCAGACAGATCAATGCGTAAAAAGAGTGTTATGCAAGTAATTTAGATTGTATATTAGTAGATTTAATAAGATACTATCATAATTACTACAAAAAAAGCACCCTATTATTACTACAAAATACAGTACTTTCCAAGTGTTATATTTTATGTCTATTAAAGTCTAAACACCTTGGAGGTGGTAATACAACATTCTTATTCAGACGTTTTAGTTGGGATATTAACCATTTGTAGAAATTATAATTATTATATGCTAAAAGATTTAGCAGCGTTTTCGAAAACAGCTCCGTCAACTTAAAGTCTATCTAAATTCTGACTGCTTTAAAATTGCAACTTTCGTTATTATCGAACTTTAAAAAAGCTCGCTTGAATCAGTAATTTAAGATTTAATAAATTTAAAATCAAATATAAGTAGCTTTAAAATCTGGTGTTTAAAATATTCTCGGCTTAACCTCGTCTAAACTTTAATATGAAAAGCTCGCTTTGAATTATCAAAAGGCGCTTAGCACCGTGATTGATTTTCAGTTAATTTCAAATTTACGGCACAGCGACTCTCGCTAAAATTTAAATTACAGCTTCAGAGCCCATCATTAATGCATATTTATGAGTGGGGAAAAATCTCGACATACAGTCATTAGTAAGGCATTACTTGTTGTTTGGTGTAAGTCACAGGCCAACCATAAACGTTGTTATTACTTAACAGGTCAACTTATAGTGAACCGACAAGGGTCCATGAAGTGATTTTCGCTGCCCGACGAAAGACTGGGCTCTTTGGTAAGGTTTTAATAGTGCTGATGATTTACTATTGTTTACTTTAGTACTGTACTGACACCCACAGTTTGGCAATACATTTTTATTAGTAAATTTACAATTATTTATCTTAATCAGAGACACTGTATACTACATAGTACCTACAAATATGACGGCTCTGAACATTGTTTCATTTTACGCGAATTTAAGTTTAAAGTATATCTTTGAAGTAATTTGTTTATTCATCTTTCATACTTTTAGAAATTAGCAAATCGAATGGACTTTTAAGATCACAAACTCACGTTACACACTCTCAAGTTACACACACACATGAACAGTCAAATTAAAAGTATTATTAGTACATCTTTTTGTCATTTGGTCATTGGGTAAGTACACTTTCTTCGTATATATGGTCATGGTGTAATTCGTGTCGGCTATATTTTTACTTTTAATATTTTAAAAAGCGAACAATAACCTTTGGACTGTTAAAATAATATACACAATTTAAAATAAGAAAAACCATACATAAACAAAACCGTTACGTAACCGCCCATTCGTCTACCCCCTTTGACCTGTCTTATAAACAATGGTATTTTAAATACGATAAGCGCCACAAAGCTATTAGCTCGCACCACAATCTTGGCGTAATAGCTGCTTCTGACGGCCGCTCCCGCTTCGTAAATGTATTGGATATTGTATTAAGCGTGTCTGAGTCATTTGTCGATCGTTTAATGGTGCTTCCTAATTAGGCTATAGTGTTTTGTTTTGTTTTAAAGGCCAATTGGTGCAATAACCAATGAAACGAATTCGCTTTTGTATTCCGTCGGGGACTCGACTTGCACATTTAATATCGATAAATAGACGTAGGGCAGAGATGGCTAGTCACCTACTTAAAAAAACTGATCATGGAAACGGAACAAGGCCCAGACCAAAGGTCATATTCACACTGTTTACACACTGTATACGTATACAGTGTGTAAACGAGCTAATGGATATATAAATAAAAAAAATCTGTGTTTACTGCACAAGATGTTATGCGAAAGAATTGCCATCTAAAGTTCTGCCCTGCGATTCTGTAACTCACTTTTCGAACTCACACAGCGGTTTTCGCATCGGCGGTCGCTCTGAAATCAGTCGTGAAGCAGTCATTTTATGATTTGGCATTCTAATAAACAATAAACCACAAGCTCCCACCTTTTCAGAATGCCAAATCATAAAATGACTGCTTCACGACTGATTTGAGAGCGACCGCCGATGCGAAAACCGCTGTGTGAGTTCGAAAAGTGAGTTACAGAATCGCAGGGCAGATATGTAACTACTAAACGAATACATCAACCAATAGCGTTATTTTTTCTCGATCTCCCTTACTCTCTCTCTCTCTCTTAATCTTTCTAACTATAGCTCTCTCCCACCTTTTGCTGGCATGGCATGGCACTGTGCATGATGCGACGTTCGCTCTATCCCACTCTCTCTCTAGATCTTTCTAACTTGCTTGCTCCTTACTCTCGCTCCATGGCTATCTGCTTCATGCTACGTTCTCTCCCTTTCTCACCCTCTCAATCGGTCTCTATCGCTCTCTCCTTTTTCTTCGACAAAAACGCTGCACATCTTCGTGACGCTAATATTCTTATTATTGCGCTTCTTCTGCGTAAAATTTTTACCCTCGTGCGCCTAAAGAAGTTTCACTTCAAAAATAATCGGTGCTCAGACTTTAGAATGATTTATGTCGTAAAAGAGTTTCAGTTTATTACAAAAAGTATAATGTTACAATCTTTATTACCCGAGTGTATTCTAAAATTATATACTTTGTTCTGTGGATTTATTTCTGAAAGAGAAACCAATTGAGATATTTTTATTGTGTAATAAATAGTTCTTTAATTCTACACCAATATTCCGCAGATTTATAAAAAAATTTTATACTAATATTTTTTTTATCTACAGGTATGTTCCAGTTTCAACTATCTATGTGAATCATCGTAAGTACTATGAAGCTAAAAAAAATAGGAAAGCTAATAATGACCAGGAATCCATATACTAAAGTAGTATAAAATATATGATTTTACAAAACAAAAACAATATTTTTTCTTTTTTTATTATCTATGAGTTTCTACTTCACTCTTAATATTATGGCTTTGTTTAAATGTGTTCTGAGGATATTTTCATAACTTTCCTTTGTTTCGTATATGGAAATTAAGTCATTGTGAAGAAAAGCGTAGGAATAAGGCTATATATAACACTGTTGGCTATAAGCGTCGATGAGCCGTCTTTATCGTAATTCCGTTTCGGCGCACCTACCAAACACTTTGCACAGGTGATTAGGGTTGCCAACAAGAAATTATTTTTTCTTTGCCTATACATTATTAATAGAATAGCAGCTAGCTTCGGGCGATGTATGTCAAATTTAAACTTACATTTTCCAGCTTCCATTTTTTATCGGTAACACTACATTTTAAGGTAATTTATTTAATACATTACGTACAAAGTGGAAAGGTTTTTGACATAGATACTTTCATGAATTACAGAGCTTAAATTTTACTAAGAATTTATTCGTTTTAAGAAATAAATATGATTGGCAACCCTATGTTATGTTTCAGTTAAGATATATACCGTCGCTCCGAGGGTTGTACTTTGAGGAAATTCGACTATTACTTGGCAACTTCGATTTGTCACCCGCCGCCGTGAACCTAAGTACTTAGTATCTCAATATATCGTTATACGGAAATAATGTTATGTTCCGCGGATTTTGTTGCTAAGCTATTTCGCATTTCTTACTTCAGGTTTTCCCACACATCATACAAGATATGTATATTTATGTTCTATGTTATGATAAAGAGCGATCATGTTTTTTCTCTGGGAGGTAACGATTTTTGTGACGCATTTTAAGCTCTGAAATTCCTAAGTGAGCAAAAATACTGCTTTTGTACAATTTAATAGTGTTGTCAATAAGTTTTAAAATTTGACAACTTAGATGCAATTTGTAAACGTAAAAAATAATGTGTAAACACAGACTGACATGTTTTTAAGCTATTGCATAGATTTTATCGCGGGCTTTGAGCGCGGCGACCAAATCAAGAAATTCCGAAACGAAAGAAGCCTAACACACGATGACGTAATATAGGTGCAGCCAATACGCGTAAGAGCGGGACAGAACGCATACTGCGTCTCACATCGGTTTAGCGTGATCGGATAAGCTTGTTAGTCTGAGTCTATAGAGTAGAGTGGTAGATTGAATTAATATCAAAGAAAAAAAAATGCTGCAAAAAATAAATAATTATATTGCATAAATTTATAAAAAAATGCTATGCAATAGCTTAACCGTGACAGTCCCCGAGTGCCACACGTATTTTTTTATGTAACAAAATGAATAGTGCCAGTAAGATTTCCCCTGTCCGAATGACGAATAATAACTATTCGTTCCCTTGAAACTTGCAGGGTCAATAACGTCTATATTAAAAGGAGACATTTGCCACATTTCGCTGAGAACGAAGCCAATTTATACGTATCGGTTTCATAAAGTATTTATTGCGATCTGATACGCACCTCACGTTCTGCTATCGACATTGCGGTACCAAAAAAATGTGAGATCTATTTACAGGTTATGATCGCCTGGTAGTTGAGTTTTTGACGTGACAACGTCTTATAATTCGATGGAGCCGGCTGCACGCACGAAAAAACATGACTCATGCGGCGTTACCTCTGAGGCGTTCCATTTAATGCTTGAAATACAAGCGAGAGCGCGGAACGAGCGTCAAAGAGGCACAATCGGCCTCCGAGTTCGGCTCAATTCAATTGTAATTTCCATTTACCTCCTTCTCTATATCCATACAAAATATCTATAAAATAAATTTTCTTCATTTCATGCATTTTCTTATGACGTTGTCACGTTCAACTATCGTCAGTAAACCGACTTTACAGACAACCGATTTTTCGATGATTTCTCACGCACTTTCCGCCCTAAATAAAAAAACATGAAAATAAAACGAAAAATATGGCACAGAGCGCCCCACGCTTTTTCACAATAATACCAGTATTTTTTGTTCATTACCATTTTCAGCCTAAATTAGGAATTATTTTTCACTTTTTAGTTTGATGTGCTTTAAAAGCGTGTTTTTTAGTTTTTTAAAACTATTATTTGTTTTTTATTTTTTAGTTAAATTTTTTTCATTTTTTTTTTTCGGATTATTGCATTGTCATCGATCTTTGACAGGTGCGCAAAGTTTGAATTAAATCTGTCCGTTAAAAGTGGGTCAAAATCGAGTCCGAAGGAGTCGGTTACATACATACATACATACATACGGTGAAGCTAATATAAAGCGTGTAAAAATAAAGACTAGTTGCCCCAAAAAGGAATTTTGTTTGAAGAAGAATGGGGAAGAAATTTCATACTTATTAAAATAGTTATTTACAATATTTTGTATGTACATTGATTTGATAATTATGTGAAGACCATCTACAATGTAATCGTACATAGAACAAAAAAAAACTAGTATACTAAAATAAAGGGCGCATGGTCTTATACAAAACAACTTTATTATTATGTAGATGTGTGTGTGAGTGGTGCTCACAAATTTACAAATATTGCAACTGATTTTACATTATTCTTTATATAAAAATAAATAATAAAAATACAGTCAAACAGTGTGTGAGCTACGTCAAATTTGATTATGTCTCCTAGACTAATTAGAACCCAATCACGTAATGATTAGGACAAATCTGCTAATTCAAGAGAACTCCACACAGATGTTAAGGTTTATTTTCATAAAAATTATTTGATTCAGAAACAAATTTAACTTAACAAGGCAAGGCAATTAACTTCAGGCTCTCCAAACGAAGACAGTCAGAAACCAAAGAATAAAATTGAGAAAAATGAATGTTTCTCATTTTTTTTATAGAATGGGTAAACGGGCAGTAGGCTCACCTGATGTTAAGTGATACCCATGTACACTCTCAACGCCAGACGGCTCGCGACTGCGTTGCCGGCCTTTTAAGAATTGGTACGCTCTTCTTGAAGGACCCTAAGTCGAATTGGTTCGGAAATACTTCTGTATGCAGCTGGTTCCACATAGTGGTGGTGCGCGGGAAAAACTCATGAATCTTTTTTTATGTGATAAAGACAACACGAGTAATAATACTCTTAATACATAATTATTTATCCATATTAAATATTATATGCGTATATGAATAAGCTTGAAGATTCCGTAAACCTTGTAGTATCTATTCGCCTCACGTAGTGGCATCGATATTGAGGTCTGGATCCGAATATATGGCGTTATACGAAGCGTAGATAACATCTTCGATGTCGTGTTATCCTGGTACATTTATATCACTCGGGGATATAAGATACTTCTAATGGAGGGGTGACGCAGAAGTGTTTTAGATATATTTGTTTTAAAATAACCACTAGTTAGGTTGACAGTGTGATTGAGAGTGTAAAAAATAAAGTGTTGTTAAAATTAATTTGTTTAAAATATAACTGAATATCTTGTTGGGATTTTATATTGATCGACGATATAAATAGAAATGCATGGCAACATATTTTGCTATGCATTTCGCTCAAAACTAGAAGACGGTTGAATTAATTGGAGTCATTTAAAAAAAAATATTCTTTGAACTCTGAGGAAGGCTTGATTTTTTTTGTTATTAATAAAATCTATGTTTAAAAGAATAACGTTTATACTAGGGATGCATCGATACGCTTTTTTGCCGATACGATACCGAAACCGATACACTTATAGGATTATCGTCGATACCGATACCGATACCGATACCGATACCAACGCTTATTGAATTAAAATTAAATTAAGGTAAAATGATAGCATTGTTGTAATTCTGTATTTTATTAAATTTGGTATCGATCGCAAGCCATAATATCCTAATAACTATGCGCTGGCAAAGATAGTTGACTCGAGTAAAAATTTTGGTCTACTAATCAATCCACTAACTACTAACGTAACTAAGTTTTTCGTACTAACTACTAACTGAAGTGAGTCTGATCGTAAATTATCGTGATTCATGTGCACTTTTCGTCGTACTTGTATTTTTTATGTAGACTTTTTTAGTTTATATGTAATATGTATATTTGCCCTCCTTTTCATTTAATTATGTTCAATTTTTATATTGTAATGCAACAAAGTGTTAATAAATAAATAGTGTTTAGCGAAATGACATATACATATATACATAAATTTAATAATGATTTGTCCGCAAGCGAATGATAGAGACAACAAACTGAAACGCGGGGATTTCTCGGGCAACAATAGTCCGTGGCTCGTTTGCAACAAACTAAATCATACAAAATGCGTGTTTACATTATTTTTTTAAAGCGAGAAATTTTTAAAAGTATCGGTGAATCGGCAATGAAAATATCGCCGATGCCTCGGTATCGGATGCATCCCTAGTTTATACGTGAGTCACAAGACGTAAGACGGTCTCGCCTAATACTAATACTATCTAGGAGTTTAATTTCGTCGAGATTGTTTTTGATGTTCATAATATATGTGTATTCGTGTAATTTGAGATTGACAATTAATACGCAAAAAAGTTGTTTACGTTTGGCGGGTTTCTATATTATGAATTAATTTAATTTTTTTTCATAATTATAAATAAAAAAAATGAAGGTTCTATAGTTACTTATAAATAATTTGTTTTTAAAATCCTGTCAAATAGCACTTAGTAAATAAACTCTTTTAGAAAAAAATTACCTAAGAAAATGTGCGTTCAAAGATCGATTTTAGTTAATTCAATGATATAATTGTCTGACGTATATATCTAATATACATATAGGCGTGTAAATGAATACGCCTGAAGTGAATTCTTGAAATTTTTTCTATGAACTTTTGACGAAATCTGTATAACCGACGCGATGTACCGTACCGTAATAAATAAGAAGTGCTCGGTAATATAGATTTTTTCCTTTTTTTTATTAAATGAAGTTACAAATGTATCTACCTAATAACGAGTGACGTCCTCTTGCCAAAATCAAAAGTTGAATCTAGCTGGTCATGCTTTCTACGATGTTTTAATGGATAATAAAAGAATGTTAAATGCAGATTGCGTAAAAAGTTTTCATTATTTTCAACAAATATATTCAAAATTACAGTAAGTTTTTAATATGACTAGAAAGTTCAATGTTTCCAGTAAGAATATTTTAACAGAACTGCAGGTGATTTTTAACGGGATAGTGTATTCTTGAAAATCAGATCTGAACTGTCTGTATTGTCAGACGAAACGGACGCACGTGCCTAGTATACTGACTAGAACTACAGTTTATAGAACTAAGAATTAAATTGCTGAAAGATAAATTCAATTTACTATGAAACATGCTTGGTGTCAAGAAAACTTAATTTTGATAGAAATTTTTACTTGGGATATTTTTAATAAATACATTATTTTGCGAGTTCTTAAACGAGTATGTTGGTTGAGCAGTGTTGGTCCAGTGTGCGACTCTCATCCCTGAGGTCGTAGGTTCGAGCCCCGGCTGTGCACCAATAGACTTTCTATGTGCGCATTTAACATTTGCTCGAACGGTGAAGGAAAACATCATGAGGAAACCGACATGTCTTAAACCCAAGAAGTCGACGCCGTGTGTCAGGCACAGGAGGTCGATCACCCACTTGCCTATTAGCTTGAAAAATGTTCTTGAAACAGACTTTTTTTATTTCTTTTACATGTTTATTACCACTCTACAATTTAAAAAAAAGGGTGCGTGTACTTATGTACGCGCGTAAGAAGTTATACTTCTTTGGCATTATTAAAAATAGTTTGGCTTTGTTCCACCTCCAGTTTTTGATGTTTCACAGCGATAAGATGACAACTCTTTTTTTGTATTCAATTTAGTGCACTTACACTGATTCATCAATTGTTTTTTGTCTCTTGTCCTTATATTTGCTAGAGAAAAATTACATGTTTTGATTAAACAATGTGGTAATTTTTTTAATCAAAACATTACTCGATAATAATAATACAAACTGATAGTTAACCTCAATTGTAATGAAGCACTTAGGAAGGTTGATGAGCACAGTTTTTTCACAAATATTAATTAGTATTGGTTTAAATATTCAATTTAAATCACTTCTGATTATATATAATTCAAAAAGCATTGCTAAATTTCTTTGAAAAAATAATTAAAACTCCTTTATTTGTTTAAAAGGTAAATGACAAATGTCATTATGGTCATTCAAAATTCTTGGCATACGAACTTCACGCATATTCTATTTCTTTTTACTTGTAGATTGTCTTATTCCTATCTCGCTCGCGCACGCTATAATCACACTCCTAATTTTGTGTCACAGGTGCGCGCGCATCGTAAAATTTCACTCTCATAAATTTTTCATAACGCGCCTAAAGAAGTATAACTTCAAAAATGTTATTTCATGATTCTACAATTTGAAATAAAATGTTATTTAAAACAGTTTTTGCCGCGCCACCACTATGTGGCAGCTGATAACTGATGTATTTCCGAACCAATTCGACTTAGCGTCCTTCAAGAAAAGTGTGTACCAATTCTTAAAAGGCAACGCACTCGCGAGCTTTCTGGCACTGAGTGTCCATTACTTAACACATCAGGAGAGCCTCACGAGCCCGCTCATAAAAAAAATCAACCAAAATGTTTCCATACCATACCATTCTTTCCGTGACATGACACTTTTAGTAACCAATAACCCCGTTTTACAATCTGTAAGTTCATCCACTGTGGTACACAGCGTGACTAGAATACCAGACGATAGCTTGGACAATTTGTTAAATAAATGAATTTGCCACTTTATAAATACGAATATTCGTTTACTGAATTTATCGAGTTGGTTACAGCCACAGTTAAATAAATAGATCAACTATTTATTTATAAAAGCTCGCCAGCGCTCGGCACACTTATTGGTACAAGAAAAATAAAATACTATGTTTAATGTGACAAGCACTGAATAGGCTAACATAAGATAATAATATAATACACAATAAGATAATAAACAAATTAAACGAAACAATTAACTTATAAAAAACGACTGATTGCACTCCGGGAGTGCCGGCAGAAGTGAAAACTTGAATAATATTAACGTTGTGCATTTTTGATATTTTGGAATGGTTAGGATATAATTTTGCACGAATAGCTTTAATTATCAGTATAAAAGTAGTATCATTTATGTGGTAGAATACAATATTTATTTATTGCGCTATCGTACACAAACATGAAAATTTATATTACATTACGTCACGTGTCCTGACGCGAGTTAAACATCTTTTACCCATTCCAAAAAGTTTACAACGCCGCTAAAGAAGTTTTCACTTCAAAAACTAAACGATAATCGATTTTAATGTATGCCCCTCATAGCAATCTGATGAAAAGAGACAGATAGTAACATATTTTATTTATTAATTTTAAATAATATTTATTATCTAAAAATAAAACAGTCTCATATTTATTATGTGTTATCTATCAGTGGTGCTACAACCTTTTTTTAGTTATGGGCCTCAGATTTCTGAATCTGTTTCATGATCATTTGTCAATCTAATAGGCGCCGTCAACGTTTTGGGTCTTAGCAGGTTTACTCACGATTTTTTTTTTCATCGTTTGAATACGAATGGTTAATGCGCACATAGAAAGTCTATTGGGGCACAGCCGGAAATATAACCTACGCCCTCAGGGATGAGAGACGCTAAAGCCACTAGGCCAGCACTGCTCCAGTCGTTATTTTCAATTTAATTTGATAAAAAAGTTATTGATACTCGAACGCAACCACAAAAACTGGTCCCGCTCGTTCCGCGTATGTGTGCGTGCACGTAGTTAATCTGGAACTTGTGCGTGCGGCAGTACGCTTTGCGACTTATTGTGGGTGGCCCTGCCCTTATGCCTTTGTATATATTTTGTAGTCGTTAAAACATTAATAATGTAATTATTATTAAAATTGTGGTTATTGCTTATACCCCAGAAGTATTTTAGTTAAGTGGCAATAACTATAACTCATTTACTTTTTGAAGTTCTTTAGGCGCGTTATGAAAAATTTATGAGAGTGAAATTTTACGATGCGCGCATTGTGACACAAAATTATCAGTATGAAGTTGCCCACTAATGAATTCTTTTTTAAATCTAATCTGTATATCTAGAAAAGTTTGTCTCTGTCAACCTGTGATGGAAATAAATGCTTCGAACAGACTCATTCATTAAAATACGACGGCAATTAAAAGGAGAACATGGCGGCGTTTAGTTTTGTATTATTTTCATAAACGAATTCAATTGCGAGTTTCGTTTGTTTGCGATTTGTCAAACGAAAAGAAAGATCTAGAAGGAACGTGTGTGATTTGACTGGAGACGCTGTCCAATCAGAGAAAACAAAAGAAGCCATCGTTCCGCCTTTTGTTATACATACTTAAGTTTATTTTTACTCTTTTTGAGTTTACAAATTACATGATCCTAGTAAGTAAGCAAAAGTAGAAGACGGCTGGACCAGTTCGAGTTTTTTTTTATATTTATTTATTGAACTCGAGAAATGTTTTTATGGAGCGAAAAATATTTAAAGAAAATTAAAAAATAAAATAGTTTTATTTAGTACTTAGGTTTTTATTCCGGAAAAGCGACAGTCTCTATTATTATTCGAATTCCTATCAAAAGTTCATTTACTAGCTAGAGAGAGAGCTTTTCGGTTTTTATTAAAACAGTCTCAAATGTACCAGGCACTCATAAGCCAGTGAGAGATTTTCCTAATAAGCCCGTATTGACAACTATGCATTGAGAGTAACCGGATAGATCCTCATACATTCGGAATAAGCGTGCGAAATTTCCATTTGAAAGAGGCTACTTTCCTTCGGAGATTTAATGCCTCACATTGAATGCAGGAATTGATTTTTTAGTTCCCAGGAAAGAGTTGAATTTTTACTATTCTTTTATCAGTTCTAAATTTATATTAACACTTTTAAAGGTTTTTGGTATATTTTGGTAATCATCTAGTGGCTTCTGCGTGCGACTCTCGTCTTGAAGGTCATAGTTTCAAAGAAGACTTCGCGCCAATGGGCTTTCTACTGTCTATGTATTTAACACTCGTACGTTGAACTAAAGTCGTCTTTGTGTATCAGAACGTAGTCACAATGTTATGAAGTGAAACTTCTTTAGGCGCATGAGGGTAAAATTTTTACGAAACGTCACGAAGATGTGCAGCGTTTTTGTCAAAGAAAGGGAGAGAGCAATTGAGAGAAAGTGAGAAGGGTCAATTACCTTATAGAAATTCTATTTTTAAAATTAAAATTTCGTTAAGAGAATTTATGAAATATTAGTATTTTATATTTTATGCAAAATAATTTTTTGAAATCTCAACTGACGAATTGTAAATTAAAATGCCACGTGTTTTATTATCGAAGAAAAAAATTTAAAAAATTAAATTTATAGTTTGTAGGTATTAATTTTCGAGACTTTTAATATTCTAATGACAATAATAGGAATTTAATTAAATTATAATTAAATTCCTAATATATCTTCCCTTTTCCCTCCCTCTACGTCTCGTAAAATCTAAAATTTTAGATTTGTATAAATATGAACAAGAGTTAAAAATTAGTTTGCCAAAGAAGTTTCACTTCTACGTACTCGTACTTTGTACGCCCGCACTTTTTTATTATGTTCAATACATTTAACATCGGTCAGCTTAACAATTAGTTTCCGACTTCTAAATTCGAAATTCAAAATGCCACCCAATTCACACATTTAAATATAGAAAAGGTACTTTCGAATAAATCATGTTTCAAATAAATCACAGGTTCTGTCAAGCGTACAACTGTCAAATTGAATTAACGAATTGACACGAATATGATCAATGGCCAAGTAGATTAAGTCTATGGTTTGCATGTTTATATGTTAATTTACAATACATAGGCCTAGTCAATACTATAGTAAGTAGACATGACTTACGAGACATAGATAGGTATATATTACATAGATAGGTATTCCCATATACATGTTTTTTTTTCAAAAGCAAGGAGAATATTAGTTATATAATGAAAGGATTAGATTTTATTTTAATTTTATTCACAATCTTAAAACTAAGTATAGAGCCCGTTCGAAAAATAACTAATTTAATTAACAATTAATACAATTGTTCAACTTCATACACTGAGATTATTCATTTTAATCCTACTTATCATAACTGATTAAACATTTTTTTTGCTTATTATAGAATTTTGCTATTTTGTATACCAGTGTAATACAACGCAGTATGAAGAATAAGCGAGAATTGCCGCATAACGTTGCTAAAGTACCTTAATGACAGTAACAAATCTTAGTAAACTTACAGTTTGAAGCAGCAAGGTTATTCTGCAACATCAACCGCAAATCCATATTTGAATCAATTAGTTAACTCAATGCTCAATAAAGCTCAATGACCAATTATTGCTAAGTTAAAATCGTACGAAATCGCTATTGAAGTTACTTGGTAACATTCCTGGAGCGGATGCTCGCATTTTAGAAAAAAGCAATCTGATCCCAATAGTATTTAAAGTACTGCTATTATCATGTATTACCATTATCGACTTTTCAAGTCACTTATAATATAATCTGTGACCAACGGTTTGACAAGTGACGATTGAACAAAGTCATAATGCGAAAAGTTGTCTTTGGGTATTTTACGCGCTTTGGCATTCGGAAGGTCATTTACCATAGCTAAAACATCCCTTTCGTCTAACAACGTATCAGCGATCGTGTAATGCATTGTTATATCTACGTTGACTCTCCTTAAATTGTATTCAGGTGGAGTTAGCGAGCCGTAGTGAAAGAAGTTCTCTAGTAAGGAGTAATCCCATCTTCTAAAAGTTTTGTCTCTTACGTTCTGCCCGAAATGTGACAGTTGTTTCACCGATGCTGAAGTTCCCAAGTCGCGCAATGATACTTTGTACTCCTGAAAATATGACACTTAAATGAGCTTGGTTAAAACGTGTTTATTTCAAATTTAGAATTATCGTCGAATTTGTCGACAGGTAATTTTAAATTTAGAACAAATTGTAAAACCGTTTTTCAGCTTCCTAGCCAATAAGAAATATTTTTTTGGAAATATTATCTTAAACAAATTTAAAATTAAGTATAATCTAAGATGTTCTGCTTTCTAAACCGAAAAATATTTTGATACACAATTCAGAGATGTTTCAATGTTCATAATTAACAAAACAGTGGGGAAAACAACTGCCAGCATAAAGGTAGGTTAATTAATTATTAAACTTAACATTTAACGAAATATCAGGTTTATCAGGTAACGCGTTGTTTACCGATATAATGAAGAAGGTAATGTAGATAACAAGCTGTAACTTCTAATGAGTCTTTTAGATTTAGAACTAATTAAAATATGTAAAACTTACTCCAACTTCTGCTGGTTTGTCGTTATCGGATGCAATCCATTCATGTTTGATCTCATGAAGACCTAATGTTCTTACTAAGTCCTGAAATTATATTACAAGTGTATTTTACCATAATCACTTTATTGAGGTAACCAAGGGGAACATAGACATAACATTTAATACTAACAAAACATACACACAGACAGAATAATCAAAAAATATAAAAACAATGACATGAAAAGAAATACAATGTTCTATTCTTCTATGTGTATAATGTGTGTGTGTTGTGGTTGTAATTGGCCAGGGCCAGAGCCAGGGCTCAGCATAATGCTGAGGAGCAGACTGTTCCACAGTGCTGGCACACAGCTAAAACGTATTTAATTAATCTAAATGTTCAGATTTGTCGGTTCTCCTTAGCGCATCTACTCGTTTTAAAGAAAAGACCGAAGCGTGAAAGAACAATATGTTTTAAACTTTACTTACATACAACACACTGGTGTAAGAAGCAAAACGACTTAACATATGATTTGGAAAGTTACGTTTGTATCCGACGCCAGCCATCAAATGAGCTGATTCTATTTTCTCATTATATTCAGGCCTCATAGAGTTCAGGACCAGAAACGTGGCTCCTCCCTGAGAATGACCAATGTAGTGAAGCTTTTCCTGTCCAGATGTTTTCAAAGCGAAATCGAGTAGAAGAGGCAGGTCGTATAGGGCGATTTCTTCCCAGGAAAAGTTGAAGAATTCAGCCTTTTGGTTGTTGTCATCTGGGTCCAGGGTGATGTGACGTCTGGAGTTGCAAACGCCGCGTGCATTCCCCAACCATATGTCAAAGCCGGCATCAGCTAAGTTATATGCTGAAAATAAAAAAATATATATATTTTATGCCTATGTACAATTTCATATACTTCTTTATCTAATCTAATAAATTGATATGAAAGTTATTGGCACTACACGGGGAATAGAAGGTCAATGTTACGAAACGTAATAATGCCAAACCCGTAAAGCTTTACCATAGATAAGTGAATTTGTAATATGCTATAGACCAGTGTTTCCCAATGTGGGGCCCACGCCCCACAAGCGGGAATTTGAATTTTAGTTTATATGATTTACTTGCTGTGTATCGTTAACAATTTCCTAGTAATTTCTTCAATCATTTATGTTTTTTTAATTTAACGATACTTTTGTTTTATTAAAAGTTATAAGGGCATGGTACAAAAAAGGTTGGGAAACACTGCTATACTCGTAGACTAACGAAAAATCTAGCAAGAATACTAAATAACTTGGAACAAACCTATACCCGCTTTACAGCTTATGTACTCGTGTTATACAGCTTTTGTGATACATGATTTTAATGTTGTATGCAATCAAGTCTCCCTTTGCGATCGCGTACGAAATGTGGGAATTCGTGAAGAGTACCGGTGTAAGCGACGTAGTAAGGCTGTTGAAACATCTAAGCGGCGGTGGGCAGGCACAGCGAGCATGGACAAGGACAATGGAGACTTCACGACGCTCACTGAGTAGGTAGACTGACGACACCGTCAAGGAGGTTGGCTCCCAGTGGATAGAGAGAGGCCAGTGCAGGGCATACTGGAGGAAATTGGAAGAGGCCTACGTCCAGAAATTTACCAAATAAAGAGACTGATGGTGATGATGATGACATCAAATAAATTACTTGTTGTAGTAAGATTTCTGTAATCATGTGAAAGTGAAAATAATTGTATTTTATTTCTCACCCATAGCATAGTCAGGTCCTAATTCAACGAACGAACTAGCAGAAGAAAGTAGTCCATGCATCATAAATACCACTGGTCTGTGCCTCTGAGTTTCATTTTTACCATGTGGTATTCTGTAAACCTCCAAAATATACCCATCCTCGGTTACCAAGTCATATGTTTCAAATGGATACCCAGCTTTTAAGACCTTAGTGTTCTGGAAAAAAAGTTGAATCGTTAAATAGATACCGTGAACCGTATAATTGAAGAAATAATTGCAACACTCAAAGTCAAAGTCAAAAATTATTTATTCATATAGGTAACACAATGTACACTTATGAACGTCAAAAAAGAAATATACATTAAATGCTTCTAATTTTACATTTACTGCCAGTTCTCAAATTAAGGGCGTAGAACGGAAGAGAAGAACTGGCAATAAACTCTCCGCCACTCTTTTTACGCCACTTTTTACATTCCGATTTTTCCTGTGTTGTTATGATCATACATGATGAAAGGGTTGTTGGAGATGATAACTGCATAAGATGCTCGAAAGATCGAAACTATAAAATAAGTTAAAACGGCCCGTAGGAAGTAAGACATTTTGAAATAAAAAATAAATTTAAGTTTTTTACAAAAACATATAATTTGACATACCACCATATAATGAAGCTTTAAAAAATAAAACTTACAATATCACAAACATTATTCGCCTCAACGGAAATTAGCACTAGGATAGCAAGAAATGTTATTAACCACATTTTTCCAATTAAAACCAATGTCTATAATTTCAAAATTCAGTCTATACATATTACCAAGCGAATAAACTTATATATGTGATAATCTGTAATTTTTAGTAGATTTAGATAATTTTAGAATACGCATTTAGATAATAAGTTTACTAATCTTGTTATGTAATTGTTTATTATCAAACACAGCTATACCTAGTTATATAATCCCGTGTGTCACCACCATAGGATAATTATATTTTATATAAACAAAAAACCATTGCAACATAGTAGTACAAAGATCCTTTATATTTCAATAGCCGAAATGCTGTTACATGATTTACGAACCACACTTACATGATTTACGAACCACTCTTAGTTCTTACTAAGTAACGTTTCCTTGTAGAGCGTGAGAACAATGTGTCAGCACAACGGTCACGTAGTCCTTTAAGAATAGGATATAAATATAATAGAATACTTGTAATATTTAGTATTAAACGGACCTCAAATCGGACCGGTTGTACTCATTTTAACTTTAAGTTTTTAAAAAACCCTTATTTCGCGGACTCACTACTTGACTGGCGCTGAGGACAGGATAGTCGCTCTAGCTGCACGTACTTCTCAATTATCGGTTCGAGCATCAAATTCTGCTTACCTAAAAAGGGGAAACTACGTCGCGATTGCTAAAAACGGCTATTCAAAAGAACAAATAAATTTGTCAAGAACGCAAATCCAAAAGCGTTAAGGGTGTTTTGTGCGAGTGTTGAGGCAGCGATGTACTGGTAAGTCACCTTTTCACCTTTCAAATCCAGCCCTCTCCACTTTTCTTTTGTTATTTTGAGATCGACATCTCTCATCTTAACGATAGTTTTAAGACTTTGTTAGAGTTAAATTCATATAAAGGTAAATTGTAATAAGTAAATTAAAGAAACATAGAAGTAAGTAGGTTAGTGCATGAAATTCTGCAACCCCTAAAGTAAGTATAAGTTTAGATTCACATCAAATTCTGTGAGCTATAATTATTGAGTAATTGTGTAATTATTTAATCAAACAATTCCTGAAAGAATACATAAAACCCAAAAGAAATATTTTATATATTTCGGAAATACGGAACATCGCAAACAATTCAGCAACATGGTAATTAGGCTTTTTAAAGGTGTATCAATTCAATTTTATGAGTGTACGGAAAGAATCGTTTTTATTGACGATGAAAATGAACAGAACGCCGTTATTCTGAAATTTCATCTCGGAAAAACCTGTCACAGAGGTATTCAAGAAACTTTTACTCGCATCAGGCGACACTTCTTTTGGAATAACATGAAAGAAACTATAACAGCAGTAATTAATTCTTGTGAAGCGTGTAAACATATGAAATATGACCGAAAGCCTTTGAAACCATATTTACAGTTAACTCAAAAGCAACATGCCCCATTCCAGGAATTATTTATAGATATATTTAGTATCGAAGGAAAAACATACCTCACCTTAGTTTACGCTTTTAGCAAACTAAGACAGGCAATTGAAATTACTATCAAAGGCACACCTGACGTTATCCGCGCACTAATAAAATACTTTTCATTTTACGGCATACCTAAGAAAATAAGCTGCGACTCTGGTACTGAATTCAACAACGATCTATTGAAAGAAATGATGTCACTCTATAAAATCCAAATACATATCGACACACCTAGGAACCCTAATTCAATGGGAATAGTTAAACGTTTTCATTCCACCTTAATTGAAATTTACAGACTGACAAAATACGAACAACAATGTACCGACGCCGCATCTATTATATCACTCATCATGGCATATAATAATGCGATTCATACTGTAACAACTTTAACACCGTTTGAAGTAGTGTTTGGCCATGTAGATTCTGAAAACGCATTCAATATAGACTTCGAGAAACGATACTTGCAAAAATTAATTAAAGATCACGCCAAAAGAATAAAAGTTTTATACAAAATCATATCTGATAAAATGTTAACGTTTAAGGAAAACTCTAGAGAAAAACGCGGTGGCGAATCCGACGTCCCGTTACCAGAAGGGAAAACAATTTTCACAAAATTAATAAACACTCGTAGAAGTAAGTACAAACCTTGTTTTGAAAAGGCCATAGTTACAGGAAAACCTGAAAGAAACACCATCCCTATTAAAATTAGAGGTAAACACAAAAAGGTACCAATTAAAAAAATAAAACGACCTCCAAAGGTGGTGCTTAGTGATCACGATGACACTCACGAGCCCCAGCTTGGGCCTTCAACTTCAAAAGGTTGAAAACAGTTCAGGGATCCGTAAGACAGGGAACATCCTTCATCAAACAGGATAACTGGCTTATTTTTAAGGTATTAGATTTGAATGGCCTACTAATGGAATTAGAATATAACAATAGGAAATATAGTAATTTTAGTAAGATAGTAAGTGATGATAAGCCTTAGTTTAAAGAATTTTTTAGGAATTAGGGAACAAGTAGAGTATTTGCAAAGAATAACTACTGAAAAGATTAGGCAAATAATCCCTTCACACCGAGTACGAAGAGGAATATTGAACCCTCTAGGCTCTATTATTAAAATGATAACTGGAAACTTAGATCAGGAAGATGCTCAACGATATGAACAGTTAATAAATCAATTAGGTAATCAACAAAATTTCCACAAACAAGCGTTTAACAGTTGTTTTCAAAATGTTAGATGGACTCATTAATTCATCAGAAATATTACACAATAACTCAAAAATTATGGACGAAAGACTAAAACGTGTAGAAAAAAAAATGTTAAAAGACATAAGTACTAAAGAAAATAATGCAGTATACTCTACATATGTTTTAAGTTTATATAATCTTTTTGTAAGTAATTTTAGAACGCTTTATATAAAAAATAAGCGAATTAGAAATTGCTTTGGCTTTCACCAAAACCAATGTTTTACACATTTATTACAGATTTTAATTTATATATCACAGTCAGAAAATCTTATGTATCCACCCACTTGGGATAATTTAGTTAAATTAGAAGATACGATTAATGTTAAATCATACATGATAGACAGGAAAATAACTTTTGTATTAGAGGTAGCTTTAATAACCAATTCAACTTATAGTAATAAAATGTATCCCTTACCTATCTTTCATGACCCTAAAAACCTAACCTTAATAATCATTCCTAAATATCCCTATATCCTGGTGAAAGGTGTAACATACTTACCGCTTATACAGCCTTGCAAACAAGTCTCTGAGGAAAATTAACTCTGCACACAAGAAAACAGGGGCACCGTATCCTGAAACGACATGCATTGAGGAGCTGATGACCTTCAAGGAAAACCCATCCAACTGTGACCAGAATACAGTAATTATAGAAGAGATTAACCCTGCGATCTCAACATCAATGACATCCAATTACATCATCAGCGTTCATATACAGAAAATATGTCATCAGAACGTATCCCATCCATTAAGCTGCTGGAGTTACAGTCAACAGTGAACTCTAAGGAAAATCAGAATCCAGTAAACTTACAAGGAATGGAGCTCAGTGACCGGCAACACATGTCTTACATGCTGTAACAACTTAACAGAGATAGTGATAGTGAAATGGGCAATTCAGTGAAAGTGAAAAGCATTAGTTTAGGCACTCTTTTATTGTATTTTGCTAATTGTTGTGTTTTTTATAAAAAATAAGATTATTAATATGTTGCAGTGGCGAAATAATCAGAATTTGCATGTGCAATCCCCTGATAATTTCGCTCTTAAGGAGGGAGGAGTTATATAATCCCGTGTGTCACCACCATAGGATAATTATATTTTATATAAACAAAAAACCATTGCAACATAGTAGTACAAAGATCCTTTATATTTCAATAGCCGAAATGCTGTTACATGATTTACGAACCACACTTACATGATTTACGAACCACTCTTAGTTCTTACTAAGTAACGTTTCCTTGTAGAGCGTGAGAACAATGTGTCAGCACAACGGTCACGTAGTCCTTTAAGAATAGGATATAAATATAATAGAATACTTGTAATATTTAGTATTAAACGGACCTCAAATCGGACCGGTTGTACTCATTTTAACTTTAAGTTTTTAAAAACCCTTATTTCGCGGACTCACTACTTGACTACCTATTGTCGGCTTTGCTTGCTAAGAACTTTTTAGAACAGGGATCCTCACAGGAATACCGCCGCCAGCCTTTTAAAAACAGTCTTATCCCTACGTCAAATTGGTTCGGAAATACTTCGATAGGTAGCTCCACTAGGCCTTTGTTCTTTGATAGCATAACTTTTGTAAGAGGTTTTTTGTAGAACTAATATTCAATATTTCAATCAAACACACGCATTTATCTAAAAACGTACCTTGTTCTTTAAAATATTTTTTTTTATCTTTTATTATTTTAGTATTGTCTTTGACTGACATAACCTTTACACATTTAAAGAAAAAACTTTTTACCGGATTAAAGTTATGTATTATTATAAATTTACAATTATTTAACATAATTTTAAATTTATCCGACGTTTCGCGTGCTTTACAGCGTGCGTGGTCACGGTGACTGAAGACAAAAGGTGTTGAATGTCAAAAAGTATCGCAGCTGTAGAGAAAGTTGCATTATCTGTATTTATTTCCCCGGAGTTGGTATCGACTAAAAGATGGCGACTAAAAGGTTTTGGCAAAAATGGCTCACAGTGTCCTCTATTTTCGCGGATTGTTTTTCTTTTTGAGATTGTAATTTGGATATTATTGGATCCCAGGTGTTTGAAAATTTTAGGCCGTCTTCTCTATTGAAATTGGGGTGTTTTTTGATTTCAATGGCTTCGCGTACCAATCTTGGGAAGAATCTTTTCTCTTTCGCAAGTACTTTCGGTTGGTCAAAGCGTATGTAGTGATAAGGCCTATCTAGTATGTGTTCACAGACTGCTGATTTTGTGTGTCGTCTATGTCTTATGTCTGCAATGTGTTCTTTGAGTCTGCTGGACATATTGCGTTTAGTTTGCCCTATGTAAGACAGGCCACAGTCGCAATCCAGTTTGTATATACCTGCATCTTGCAATGGGGTGTTACTTTTGATTGGTCTTAGGAATTGCTGAATCTTCTTGTGCGGCTTGAAAATTGTATGAATAGAAGCTCGTTTTAGGATCCGGCTAATTCTATCTGTAACTCCCTTTACATATGGCAAGTAGGTTGGCTGGCGGGGAACTGTTTGTGTCTTGTTTTTGTTTTTGTGATGCAGCCGAGGGATGCGCAGCTTGTTTCGGTGTAGCACCTGTTTGACATGCTGTAGTTCCTCCTCGAGGTGGGCATCATCACAAAGACGTTGGGCTCTCTGAAACAAACATTTACCGACAGAAAGCAGTTGTGAAGGGTGGTGGTGGGTGGTGGTGGGATTCACCATTGAGGTACCTATCTGTGTGGGTTGCCTTCCTGTGTATTGTGTGACCTAGTATGCCATCTGCTTGGCGTATAATTAAAATGTCTAAAAAGGGCAGACAGTTGTTGTTTTCTTGTTCAACAGTAAATTTAATGTTATTGTGTATTGAATTTAAATGTGCTAGAAATGCAGATATTTTGTCATTGGGGAGTACTACAAATGTGTCATCGACATATCTCTTGTACAGTCGAGGTTTAACCGGGGCATTGGCCAGAGCTCTCTCCTCAAAGTCCTCCATGAAGATGTCAGCGACTATAGGTGACACTGGAGAACCTGCACATAGAACTCATCTTTCCACATTACGTATCCTGATGTGAGACAGTGTTTTACAATATCTACATAATGTGGTGACATGTTCTGTTCCCTAAGTCTTTTTGCAATGATATCTAGGCAGTCATTTAGTGGTAAATTTGTAAATAGTGACTCAATGTCAAAACTCACCATGGTTTCATTGTGGAGTAATTTGAAATCTTTCAATGTTTCCACAAAATGTAAAGCACGCGAAACGTCGGATAAATTTAAAATTATGTTAAATAATTGTAAATTAATAATAATACATAACTTTAATCCGGTAAAAAGTTTTTATTTTATTTTATTTTTTTATTTTTTTATTTTTGGGGTTTTGTTAGTAATAAAAGTTATGTCTATGTCAATTTGTCATAGCGTAAGGGTAGCAGTTCACCATTTGCTTTTAAACCAAAAATTTGGCGATTAAAAAGAGTTGCGGAGGATTTATTGCCAGATCTTCTTGCCTGCTCTATATTCTAGATTTTGGAATCTTTAGTAATCATAAATTTAAATCCTTTTTTAATATTAACGTTAATAAGTGTACAATGTACATAGTTACCAATCTAAAAAAAAATTACTAAAGTACAGTAAAGTAAAGTACTCCAAAAGTTACAAAAGGTAAATAAAAGGTAAATGTAAATCTTCGTTTATAGAAAGGCAAGAATTCTGCATGAGAAAACAACCAAAACATGATAATATTTTATTTTCATAATATTGCTGGTTATTCTATTTTTTTAATAATATAAAATAATATGTATTACAAAGAGAAATCTTTAATCGTGGTAACAGTGAAAGATCTTGACAAAAAATATTCGTCTCTTTCTGACAAATTGTATTTACATTTAGGCCTTATCTTTCGGTGGAACTTTTTTACTATCTATTATTTATTAGCGCCTTGGGTAGACACCACACGCAATAAGACAAAAGTATCTCTTGCCTACCATACACACATTCTTTGATAGAAATTTGATATCCATTTTATTATTTAGCGCCTCTTCAAATCATCTATAATGTAATCAGTCACCAATTGTTTTACTAAGGAAGAAGCGACAAAGTCCACATGGCTGAAGGTATCCTTCGCAACCTTCCGTGCTTTGGCTCTTGGCAAATCCGCAACCATGGATAAAACATCTCTCTCATCAAGTATATCATCTCCAAGAGCGTAATGCATGGTGATGTCGACGTTCACTTTCTTGAGGTTGTATTCGGGCGGGCTTAAGGACCCATACTTTAAAAGGTTGATAGAGGGAGTATAGTAAAATCTCCTGAAAACTCTGTCGTTTATGTTTTGACCGAAGTGAGCGAACTGCTTCACAGATGAACCAGCCACCAGGTCAGCGCCGTTTACTATCTCTTCCTGGAATTAGAATATTTCTCGTGAGGTTTTAATTTTCTATCTATGTATATACATTTTAAACTTAGTTATTCTTTTTCTACAAAGTACTTTGTCCAATTAAGTAATTTATCATATTAAAATTCCATATCTACAGATAAGAGGAATAACTATAGAGATATAGTAGAAAGGACATAGTAAGCCTAATACTTTTTAACTTCTGCTTACGGAATGTGTATTTTATATTACACCAATTTTTTCCTTTGTGTTTTCTAATATTATTGATCTATGTAAAATGTGCGATTTAATATGTTTCTCGTATTTTGAAACACATCTGTTGTTTTAGGACTTATAAATAAATATTTATATCAGTGCAGCAGTCTTGGCTTCAGCGTGCAGTTCTCATTACTGAGGTCGCAGGTCCGATCCCCGGCTGCTTCCTCCGACCAATAGACTTTCTGTCTATGTGCGCATTTAACATTCGCTCGAACGGTGAAGGAAAACAGCGTAAGGAAACCTGCTTGCCTTTCTGACTTGCCTTACACACAAAAAGTCGATGGCGTGTGTCAAGCAAACCTACTTGCCTATTAGAAATGTTCATGAAACAGCTGAACTGAGGCGCAGACCTAACAAGGTTGTAGCGCCGGGTTTTTTATATTATGAAATAACTTACAATAATATCCTCTACTTCTGATGATCTGGAGCATGCACCATTAGCACAGCCACTTTTAGCAATTGCATTTTTAGAGTTCCAGTCAGGGCCCATTATTTCATATATCCCACTAGTTTTAGCTAGATTCTGAAATATATGCAAGAATACTAAAATTAGTAATTTATTATTAAACTGTATTACTTAGTTTAGCGGATGATAGGTTTTATTTATTATTAACGGATTTTCGCTATCTCCAGTGTTGGCCTTCAGCTTCAGCGTGCGACTCTCATCCCTGAGGTCGTAGGTTCGATCCCCGGCTGTGTAGTGTGTACCAAGTAGACATTCTATCTAGATTTTTTTTTGTTTTTGTTTTTCTTTGCTTTTGTTTTTTTTTCTTTTTTCTATCTATGTGCGCTTTTAACATTCGTTCGAACGTCGAAGGAAAACATCGTGAGGTCACCTACTTGCTTAATAGATTGAAAATTGATCATGAAACAGATTCAGAAATCTGAGGCCCAGACTTAAAGAGGTTGAAGCGCTACTGATTTTTTTTCGATAGCTCGTTTATAAATAGTTAACATTTTTCTAAATTTAAAATTGAACTGTGGGTAGGCTGGAGACTAATTAATAAGCATTGTGCACTTACATGAATGGTAGTCGTGAACCTCGCTGCAGTCTTCAACAGGCTGTTTGGGAAGTTCTTTTGGTATCCAACACCCGCCAAAAGATGGGCTGAGATGAACTTTTTGTTGTATTCCGGTTTCATAGAATTCAGTACTAAGAACACAGTTCCACCCTGAGAATGACCAACGTAGTGAAGTTTGTCTTGACCAGCTGTCTTAAGGGCAAACTCTATCATAGCTGGTAGGTCGTACAGAGCAATTTCTTCCCAAGAAAAATCGAAGAATTTAGACTTCTGGCGATTATTGTCAGGATTTAGAGATTTGTGTCGACGCGAGTTACCCACTCCTCTAGCGTTTCCCAACCATACGTCAAATCCGGAATCAGCTAAGTTGAAACCTGAGGAAAAGATTCAGCTATTTAAAGTCAGGAGTCAAGAAACTGAATCACCCCTCTGCCATAAGGTAGACACTGAATTAATAATTCTACAGGTATATTTATCATTTCATTTTTAAATTTTAACAACCCTTAGTGCCCTATGCAGCCTAAGGTTCAAAAAAAGAAGGGATATTAACTCTTTCAACATGTATAGGTATTTGTACAATAGATACCCATAGCGTACTGTGATCCCAATTCCACGTAGGAGTTAGAGCAACCAGTGAGACCGTGCATCATGAAAACCACGGGTCGTTTCGACGACCAGGACGAGCCTTTGCCGCGAGGAATTCTGTTCACCTCCAGAATGTAGCCATCTTCTGTCACCACGTCATATCTTTCAGCTGTATATCCAGCTTTTACGATTTTGTCATGCTGTAAAATATTTAAACTAAATTACTGTATTAAGGTATGCATTTTAAAAATGGAACTTGATTAAGTTATTCTCAAGTGCAATTCATATAATTTATAACTTTAAAAGAAATGCTTTAGCATAATTCAAATAATCAAACTAATGATGTTTATTATTGTACGTATAGTTTTAAATTAAGCTCTCGATGTATTGATTTAGCGGTGACGGCCTAGTCTCATTCCTGAGGTCGTAGTTTGAATTCCGGCTGTGCTATGGACTTCTGTATACACTGAAGGAAAACATCGAAGGCATACCTTTGTAGTATTTGTTGAATAATCTAAATAATTTGTTTTACTATTTAATACATATTTACTTACAGTTTGACATGTATCTTGGTTCCCATAACTGGGTAATACTATGCACAGTACAAGTATTGATTTAAACCACATTTTGATATGTGATTACGTTGATATGAAAGAGCTTTCTTTATATATGACACTACTATCTTAATCCATTTATTGACTTCAATGGCTTAATGTATAAAAACATCGTACGACTCAGGTCATTAACAATATTTTTAGGGATGTACTAAAAACACTCTATATTAAATTAAACAATATATAAATTAATTAAACTCATGAAGTGCCTACGTGAACTTGGTCTTGGAACTGTCCTATCAAGCAAAATCTGTGAGGTTTTGTATACATCTTATATTTCCCGTTATTAAATAAAATAAACAATTTACTATTTTTATGACTGGCGTAGATTTAAGATTTAATGACAAATGATAAGACAGTTGACAAGGTCATTATACTAATTCTGTTTTTGAGTAATAGAAGTCTTATTTGTATTGGCATTGACAATGGAACAAGTAAAAACGTCATGATTAGGTACTTTATTTACAGGGAGCAAGTATATCGACCAGGCTTCGCGTAGGCCACCGTGGCCCATATACCTTGATAAATTATATACCTAAATCTTCTGATAAATCTTCTAGGTATTGGTGAACTGCAATAAATTCCGTGCAGCAAATCGTGAACAGATAGACAGATAGGCGGCAAAATATACTTGTTTTTATATATAATATAAAAGTAAGAACTATGCTGACTTTTTTGTAAGCATTATCAACTTTTCTCTAGAATTCAATCATCTCTCATCGTTAAGACAGCGTTCGTAAGAAACGTTTTTATTCCACCGCTTTTTCTCCGACTTACTTTGCAAATCTCCCGAAAATATCGAAAAAGTCTTTCGGGTTAATATATGTTAATAAATAATAAATATATGTTAAGAAATAATTATATGTCTTAGATTAGATTCTTTAGATTATTGATTCTCTATTTTGTGTTAACAGATGTATCATTTCATTTGTTTGTCTGTGGAAAAGACGCTAGTTTTGGCCCGTCATTTATAGGATTTTAAAAAAATAGGATAAACGTGATTGTTTTCAAGTAAAATAACAAACTCTAATGTTGTTTCTTAAAATAAAAATTTTTGCAACACGTTTGAGTTTCATTCATCATCATATATATATATAACCTAAGATACTCACAAATAACGTGACTTTTTATCGGTAAAAGAGTTTTCAAAATTAGTCAGTAGATACAGATTATAGTTTACCCCCTAAAACTTTACAACTTTATATTATTAGTATAGATTTATTATTTTTAGACGTTGATGCCATAAATCAATGTATGTAACCTCTTGATTGGATTTTTTTAATTTGAAGTTCAAAATAAATTACATCATTCTGAATATATAATCTCAACGCGACAATAACATATAATTAACTTTAAATTAAAAGTTTAGCAGTGTGACTCAAGGAAAAGAAATATAAGGAAACCAGTTTTATACCCAAAACGACGACCTCGTGGGTCAGGCCCAGAAGGCTGATCGACTACTCGCCTGTATATAATTTATCGAAAAACAGTTACAGAAATCTGAGGGCCAGCCCAAGTTCTGTAGTGTCACAGGTATCTTCGACAATTCAAAAAAATATTCAAAAATTCAAAATCATTTATTAAATGAATATGAAATGCTTCTAATGTTACATTTACTGCCAATACAAACTATCACCTGTTTTTTTAAATTGGAATAGGTTTACGGTTTTTAGATTCAACCGGTGGATTAAGGAAATTTGATTGCGCAACATATTTATAGCAGTTAATTAATGGTTTTAGATATGGTTGTTGCTTGCAGGCGAACGATATGCTTATCTGTTCTCCACACTATTTTATAGTCCTAATAAAAGTTTATCAGCGAACTATGGTTATCTGTTGTAGCTCAGGTGGTCAAGCATTTGTACGAGACAAATAATTACTTATCTTACTAAATACAACAGCGGATATAAACGAGAATTTTACACTAATTACTCGATGTTTCAAATGCTTTTATCAATGTTTAATTTAATATTATTATTAATTATAATCTATTGCCGCTCTATGTGGAACCAGCTGCCCAATGTAGTATTTCCGAACCAATTCGACTTAGGGTCCTTGAAAAAAAGAGCGTACCAATTCTTAAAAGGCCGGCAACGCACTCGTGAGCCCTCTGGCATTGAGTGTCAATGGGCGGTGGTATCACTTAACATCAGGTGAGCCCTGCCAGTTTGTCCGCTGTTCTATTAAAAATGAGCAATTCGCTACCTATTGTAGTGAAGTGGGTACTTTCATACACCGCTGGTCTTTTATTAAATAATTGTCTTAGGTAATGTTTTTTCTTATGAGGTAAGTAATAAAGATACATGCATTTTAATTCTACAGTATAGAGTTTTTAGTTTGTACACTTGAATATTAATTAGTCTTTAAAGACGTTTACAAACGACGTTTTTTTGCTTGTTAAGTCATCGTTATTTTTACTTTTTAATTATAATCCGAAACGTTTTAACGATTAACTAGGAATCTAATAAATGCCCATAATGTTTCTCTATGACCTTATCATCGTCAGGTTCATAAATTTTGATAATATTAAATTATATTCACTTTTTCCGGCAATAATTTATATATTATCTTGATTAGACATTTATGTGTGAAATTTTGTTACAAAAAAATATGGTTCGATGTTTGATGATATTGGAGGAAAAACAACAGAGGATTAAAGATCGCCGATAAACATATTAGAATAATCTAATTTATTAAAATTCGAATTCTTAAATTAAATAATGATAGTAACTTCACTTGTATTATTTATTTTTCCTAGTTATGTAACTTACACTATGCACAATGATGCACGAATAACACTTTTTCGTACGGCGAAAGAAGCGTACGAATCAAAACACACATTTACTTGTCTTGTGAAAGAAAATGATCTACACCAAACGGTACAAACTGAGCCTTGGGCTTTGGATATAATGTATAAGGTTGTAAATATATATTTATATTACTACTGATATTACATCTGAACAAAATTAAATTACAATTACTCACTTTTAAACCACTGCAGCCATTGATAAAATTACACCATCACAGATTACAAAAAACTTTTTTTAGTATCTTCAATTTAGTTTAGATATTATTTATTTATCCAAGTTTCTCAAATTCCAATAGCATAATTTCTACGGACTCCGTCAATATGCCTTGAGTGATCCATCTTATAAAAGATTCCTGACTCACTCGTCACTCAGTTCGCTCAAGAGAAACTTCCACCTCTCCCTTTCTCTATTAGCAAGTTACTCTGTTGATACAGCGGTATCTTGCTTACATACGCTACTTTTGTCTACCTCACGTTATTATGTCCTTAAATTCCCATCAGCTATGTTGCATCCACCTTGAGCGCATGGGCTATGGGCAGTGAAGAAACTTCCTCAGGTAAAGTGTAATTCATAATGGCACATATTTATACACTTTTGAATTCCTAAAGATGTAATCACTGTATAGTCTTAACACGGACTTTTTAAAACTTATATGTTTGTGAATTTATTAATATTTAAAAATAGTTTGTTATATCACTATATATGTTTATGAATTGTATATTACTTTAAGTAATACGAACAAATGACGGAAATCCCATTCCAAGGCTGTACTTATAACTTTTCGCCAGAATTTTATTGCACTCTATGCGGTGAAATTAACATACAAACAAAATTAGGTCTTATTTTGTTACTATCAAATAACTTATTGCATTACATAGTTTCAAGTTTACGATACTTCTTTTATAACTGTATAAAATAATGGTTTATTATAACCTATTTAGATTTGATAATATAATGTATTAATCGGCAAGCAGTTTTATTATATCCTTACGCATTTAATAGAGTTTTGTATCATTACAAAGTGTCGTCACTGAACTTCCTAAATGATAAGACATTATAGCGGTATGCTAAGTAGAAAATATTTAAAAAACTTTACGCTAAAAAATATCTATCACTGCCTTATTGCGTACTACTCAGGGAGCGTTCAAGAATTATGTAACGAATTTTAGGGGGGGTCCTTCTGGAAAACATTACGATGCGGGGCGGGGACTGAATTACGCGTTATTGTTAATATCATTTTCGACTTCCCAGTACTTTACACCACAGAATAGTACCTTTTAGATATAAAAAGTCACTGGGTGGTCACGAAACGTTTTACTATTAACACCAAAACGTTACGGCGCGTTACATGGGGGGGGGGGGGGCAATAATCTCCAAAAATTGCGTGACGTAATACTTGAACGCTCCCTTAGTCATTTCCTTATGGGACTTTCTATATAATATGATTATAATTTTAAATCTTTAACTGGAATAAGAGTACGGCTGATTTTTAGGAAGATTGTAGACCTTAACTTACGTCTGTGTAGACCAGCTACGCAAACTCTACGCGTGTATTTCGCTCAAAGCAATCAATGTATTTTAATTACCCTTTGCAATAGCAAGTTTTGTGATCAACCATATTTGGTATCCTCCTTAATTAGTAGAAAATTTCAGTGCACTCAGTAATGCAACTTGATCAATGCGTTATACAGTTAAGAGAGACGGAAGTAGGCCGATGAAATCGAACCACGAACAAAATTTTGATTCTAAATAAACTTGACTTAGAACAAAGTTACAATAAAGGGAAGGAACGCCCTCGTGTACTGAAGTTTCATACAAGATTTGTTTGTTCGTTTTTGCCTCAAAGTTTTGGATAGCTATTAAAAGTTAACCGTTTAAACATGCTAAGTATAAGTAATATTTATTTATTTAATGGATACAAAATTTTGTTATATGCTTTTAAAATATCAGAATAAATGTTGTAAAATCTTTTTACATATTACGTACGATAGTCATTGAATTTGATATTAGGAATAAACCATATCTGCGTCTCATTGTAGATGCAATATGCTATAGTAAACTGTTTGACTTATAAACATTTCTAACATTTCAACCAATGTTACTTTCTGTCTATGTGCGCATTTAACATTCGCTCGAACGGTGAAGGAAAACATCATGAGGAAACCGGCTTGCCTTAGACCCAAATAGTCTAGGGCGTGTGTCAGGCACATGAGGGTGATCACCGTGCCTATTAAATTGACAAATGATCATGAAACAGATTTAGAAATCTGAGGCCCAGACCTAAAAAGGTTGTAGCGCCACTGATAATAATAATAATAACCATGTATTTTTAGTCCATATCATATATTGTCGCCGTGAAATAAGGTTCATTAATTTTTTTAGATTATTTTTTAAACATAAAAAAAAATATTCCGGGTCTTATGATACAATAAACTTATATGACTGAACAAATTTGTAGATAGTAAAAATCGCATGTTTTTTAGATAAATAAATTATCATAAAGATAATGTATTGTGTTAACTAAAAGGACAATATAAATAAAGATTACAGCACCTGGCAGGAGGCTCATCTGATGTTAAGTGATAATGCCGCTCATGGACACTATGCCAGAGGGCTCGCAAGTGCGTTGCCGGCCTTTTAAGAATTGGTACGCTCTTTTCTTGAAGGATCCCAATTTGAATTAGTTCAGAAACACTTCAGTGGGCAGCTGGTTCCCCATAGTGGTGGTGGCAAAAAGCCCTAAGCTGCTACCTTAGCTGAGTTAGTCCGAACAACTCCTCTGAACTTTCTCCGTGGTAAATGCGGTAGAAGATTTAGATAACCTCACATCTCTACTCAACGCCAAGGGATCTAGTTCCCCGGAATATGATTGGTCGTCGACGATACGAATTCCTCTTCGTTGTAAAGGGTCAAGTGAAAGAAGCTGGTACTGGCGTCTTCCTCTCAGAGAAGATAACAGTACGTCATGTGGTACGTCATGTGGTGGCCGAATTTGCGTTTTATACAGTCGCAAGCGATGGCCAGAACCGTCTTGCCTTGCTGAGCACATCAAGCTTTTTGGAGGATCAAGTAGCCTTTCCCTAAATGAACGCGAAACTGAACGTCGTTCGATATGTCAACGCCTAGTATTCCGATGCTGGCTGTAGCTTTAAGAAGAGTGTATTCGAAATGAGGAGTATTAGAAAAGAGATTTTTTTAATTTAGCTATATGAGTTGAAGAAATGAGTGAATTTAGAATATCGAGATATAAAAAGTAAAAAAATCATTTAATCACATAGGTAACATAATGTATACTTATGACTTTTCAGTAAAGAAAAACATATTAATGCTTCTAATTTTACATTTACTGCCAGTTCTCAAATCAAGGGCGTAGAACGGGAGAGAAGAACTGGCAATAAACTCTCCGCTTCTCTTTTTAATCGCCATTTTTTTGTTTTACAAAATGTTTGTAAGGAGCTGCAACCATTACACCATGTCCCATGTGACATTTTAAGTAATTAATAATATTATAGTATCTGTATCTCAAAAGTTTGAACCTTTAGCGCTATGTTGTGACTCGGAATTTCAGGGTATTGTTGGATAACAACGCTGCGGCTTATCTATATATAATCAATTTCACATAATTAAAATTGTCGTCACTATATTGCTTAAATTATATATAAAGATATTGTTGATAGTTTTGAATAGCAAGTTACCTTTTACTCAAGATTTTTTTTTGTTTAAAGAAAAATCTTTTTAACCGGATTAAAGTTATTTATTATTATAAATTTACAATTATTTAACATAATTTTAAATTTATCCGACGTTTCGCGTGCTTTACAGCGTGCGTGGTCATGGTGACTGAAGACAAAAGGTGTTGGATGTCAAAAAATATCACAGCTGTAGAGAAAGTTGCATTATCTGTATTTATTTCCCCAGAGTTGGTATCGACTAAAAGATGGAGGGTTTTGGCAAAAATGGCTCACGGTGTCATCTATTTTCGCGGATTGTATATATGTATTTTTTTTGTTATTCTACTATCGGCGACTCAAAATATATAAGTCCGATTAACTATTGCTCTATAAAGTAAACTGATCAATGAAAACAATTAACTTAAAATTGTATTTACATATAAATTCTTTGTTACCATATAACTATAAGAAATTTCAACTGTAAAAATATTACTATATTGTATAAGGTTCCATTTGCTAGGCTTCAACCAATATATAACTAAGCCTATTTACTCGTAAGAGTCAGGCTTCGATTGAATGTCTTGTGCAATATTTCTGTTTCCATCTCACTAGAGGCTTATTTCTATTTCATCTTCCACAATACTCTTTTCAATTTTAAATAAATAATATTGGCACTAGGTGCGTTATTTATTTTATATCATACTAGCTGATCCGGCAAACGTCGTTTTGCCATGTTTATCATTTACAATAAAAAATAGGGGTTGATCGTAGAGGGGTGAAAATTAGGGGTTGAATGTATTTTTTAATGCTGTATCATAAAAAAATTAAAAAATAAAAATTTATCTAAGATTTAAAAAAAAATTAGGTTTAACCCTTAACATTTAGGGGGATGAAAAATAGATGTTGTCCGATTCTCAGACATACCCAATATGCCCACAAAATTTCATGAGAATCAGTCAAACCGTTTCGGAGGAGTTCAGTCACATACACCGCGACACGAGAATTTTATATACATATTAGATTTTACGACGATACACTTTTTTGTTTAAATAAAAGTAAATTATATAACATTTATTAATATATAATTTTTTTGATTACAGGTAATGGATCATCCTTGAAATTAAGCATTAGTAATACAGATAAGTGATGTAAACGACGATTTATGTAAATAATGTTATGAATTCCTTTATACTGGTTCTGTTAACATTTAAATGGCACATTTTGAACTAGAAATGATTATATTTCGCCTGAACTAAAGACCTTACGACTCGTCGTATAGAACATTTGAACTTTGTTATATAATTACAACAATTTGAAAAAGAATCTGTTCTTGCTTTAGACAAATTAAATTTTGTAAAAGGCCGGCAACGCAATTGCAAGGCAATATCTTTTAACATCACGTGAGCCTCCAGCCCATTCACCTCCTATTACATAAAAAAAGGTTTAATATTTATTAGAGCGATTTATTTATTTATTGTTTTATGTATTTTATTTGCTATGAAAAATAATCACAATATCATTCTTACCGATAAAGATCACAAATCAAGTGCTAACGAATTGCTTGTCCGATACTGGGACTTTATTGTAACTCGTATCACGTTTAATTCGGGCCAAACTACTCCAAAGGGAATCTTGAGTTAACGCTTTGCTCAAAGTAACCAATATTTCACTGGTAGCTGCGTGATAGGCCTAGATATTGCCTCCAATTGTATTGATTGCAACTTCGTACTGCGTAAGCTTTATTAATCTTACGTAACGGCTTATATGTTCTCTCATGTAAATCGCCTGTTTATATATATACGTGTTAGTGTTATTTAGATTATTTATTTTTTGCACTTTCGTAAATTACTTAGTAAGTAATTATAGAAGTCAGTTTGTATACGATATTTTATATCACCTGCGTAAATAAAATATAAAATAAATTTTATTTATAAGTTACATACGCCAAGACTCAATGTTCTGTTTGTTTTATGTTTTTTTTATAGGGAAGTATGAGATCGGCCTGATGTGCTATAATCGTCGATTTAAGCAGTTTTCAGATTAAAGCACTGTCGTAATATATAGTCGATGTACATATAGTATTGATTATATATTTTTGCAACATAATCACGAATTTAATATATTTCGTAACGGAAATTACTTTAAAATAAACAGGATTTATAATTTGATACATAATTTTTTGACGCGACAACGTCATATAATTCGATGGAGCGGGCTGCTCGCACGCACCTCGCTCAGAGGCGTTCCATTTAAGGCTTGAAGTGCAAGCGAGAGCACGGAACGAGCGACAAAGAGGCACAATCGGGCTCCGCGTTTGGCAGCGTTCGACATCTTTATTGTATATAAAGTATCAATTGTGATTTGGGCAACTGGCATCCTTATCGCTTTCGAGCGATCGAGAAAAGAAAAAAAAAGGGTGCGTGTACTTATGTACGCGCGTAAGAAGTTATACTTCTTTGGCATTATTAGAAATAGATTTTGATTGCATGCAAATAATTAATTATAATTAAATAATCAAAGACTGGAAAAGGAGTCTTTATAGTCAATAAAGTTCAGTTTACATTTGAAAAATTTAATAAATAAATATTTATAATTATTCTCTTACAAAATAAAAAAATTTTATAATTCATATTATAAAATTTTTAACACATTTATATTAATATAATTATATAAATGTGTTAATAATATAATTTGTAGCACATGCTACAGACCTGGATAGCAACTTTCTTTTATTCTATTTAGAGATAGAGATAATTTAAATATAATACCGGTGTCTTCCTTGTAGGTTTCTTTTAAGTTGTTTGGGGATTCTTGTTGATCAGTTCGACATGATTTTCTTTAACCTTTCTTTAATCCTACAAAATAATGAAATTGTTAAGTTATGTTGTCACTGTTGTGCACACCTTTGTTTGGCTTTTTTAGTATTCTAGTTATGTCAAAACTGATTTATTACCTTGTCATTGTTGGCTTTATTTGCTTTTGGGATAGCAATTGTTTCCAAAATGATTTTATTTGTAATATCCTGAAATATATAAATAACATCTATTAATTTAAGTGTCATGGTGAGTGGTTCGCACTCAGGTATTAAGGTGTATTATACCCACTGTCCATTATAAGTGGGAATGGGCTCACTTCTGGCTGGACAGAGTTTCGGTACTACAAGAGCAACATGGATGTTTTGAGGTATTACAATATCTCTAACTACCCTGTAGGGGAATAAAGTATGTGCCTATGCTTGAGAGGTTGAGCCTTGAACATCACCATCATATTTATAATTAACATTCCTACCTCGACACCATCACAATCAAATTCATTGAAATCTACTTCAAACCGTTGCGGTATCATCTCTGCCATATCCATTGTGTCTGGAGAAGGTGATGGTGGCTTTGTTCCACCTCTTGTTTTTGATGTTTCACGGCGATAAGATGACAACTCTTTTTTTTTATTCAATTTAGTGCACTTCCACTGAAAATGTTTTTTGTCTCTTGTCCTTATATTTGCTAGATTAAATCTGAAAAATTACATGTTTTGATTAAATAATGTAATCATTTTTTTGAGATGCAGGTACTTATTAAAATGTTTACTTCTCTGTAATATCGCTCCAAGCCTTCATTTTCTCCTTATTAGTATTCGTGCTTAAATCTTTGTTCTCAATTATTAATATATATGGTCGTAGAATATTTCTAAAAAGTTGCTGTAACAAACGCAATAAACAAAAGTTAATTAAGTTCATGTTTCAGTTTTAATCAACAATAAAACTCGATAATACATACGGATAGTTAACCTCAATTGTATTGAAGCACTCAGGAAGGTTGGCACAGTTTTTTCACAAATATTTTATCATATTAATTAGTATTGATTTAGATATTCAATTTCTGATTATAATTCAGACGCACATATAAAATTCGCACTTGTATAATGAAAATAACTAGGTACTTTTAGAATCTTTTATTTTAAACAATAATTCAAACTCCTATATTTGTTTAAAAGGTAAATGTCATTGTCAGATGTCAATTGTCATGGATATTCAAAATTCTTGTTAAGCTGCTAAGCTAAGAAATAGAATATGCGTGAAGTTAGCTTATATTCTATTTCTTTTGTAGATTGCGCACGCTATAATCACACTCCGAATTTTGTGTCATAGGTGCGCGCGCATCGTAAAATTTCACTCTCATCAAATTTTCATAACGCGCCTAAAGAAGTATAACTTCAAAAAAATATTAAATAAGATAAGGTAGGCAAGAAGTGCAAAAATACATATTACATATTATGGTTATTAAGAAAAGACAAACTAAACACACAAAGGACAACTAACTAATAAAATACATGAAAAATAAAAAGTAAAAAGTGCACATGAATCATGATAATTTAATTTAAGTGTTAATAAATAAAAACCGATTTGAATTGTCGTTCTTTATTGAATTTCGTACAGTTCTATTACTAAATATGGCAAATACTAGAATTAGCAATAATTAAAATAATATTTAACGACTTCTGATATTACAAGCGCAAACAGTCGCACGTGTGATTCATACGCAGGAGTGAGTTGCACAAATTTCACCAGCCACTGCTTTCAATTAATTAAAATAGTTTGCGCTGCGAATGTGCAGTTTGCAAATTGATAACTCAACTGGCAATACTGGTATGATTTATGGCGCCCATCTTGATTTTTCGTGCGTAAATTTCTTGTATAGTTGGAAAAAAATAGTTATTGGATGTTTAAAAAAAATCTGTGGCGCTACAACCTCGAGGTCTTGGCCTCAGATTTCTGAATCTGTTTCATGATCATTTTTAAATCTAATAGACAAATAGGTGATCCTCCAGTGCCTGACACACGCTGTCGACTTTTTGGGTCTAAAACATGTCGGTTTCCTCACGATGTTTTCCTTTACCGTTCTAGCAAATGTTAAATACGCACATAGAAAGAAAGTCCAAAAGTGCAAATTTTTCTGTCAATAAATAATATCTTTTCATGGAGGTAAAACTATAAAGTTTGTAAAAATAGTTAGCACTAGGAATTTGGTTACCAACTAAGTATTTATTTAGTGCTCGTGACATGGGATTTAAAAAAAAACAGTTAGCGACAGATGTGACCCACTAACGCCAAACTAATTTGTATGGTCACGAGACGAAGCCTGAGCCAATATTCCAAACAAATTCGTTAGGGTTTAGTGGGTCACCCCTGATGCAAAGTGATTTTAGGACAGGCCCTAAATGTTGAATATTTAAAATGTGGATAAAAACGCCTATAAATCTATCTCTGACACTAGATAATTGGTCTGCGTTTCCAATCAAAGTCAATCGAAACGCACCGCTTCGTCTTTGGTTTTACAGTGTAACCCATTAGACGCTATTTAGCTCACAAAACGTAGGGACAGCTTTTACGAAATTTAAAAAATAAACAGTTCTCAAATTGTTAAAACATAGAACTAGCCAGTCCAAACGACTTCCTACATTAAGCTTCGTATGCTCCGCTAGTAATCCCGTTAATGTCCAAGATAACTACTAGTAAGGATAAGACACTTAAACACACGAGAATAAACGTTGCATCTAGTATATAATTGCAGCAGTGGGCCTATCTAGCGTGCGACTCTCATCACTGAGGTCGTAGGTTCAATTCCCGGCTATGCAACAATGGACTTTCATTTAACATTCGCTCGAACGGTGAAGGAAAACGCGAGGAGACGGGCTTGCCTTAGACAATCGACGGAGTGTGTCAGGCACAGGAGGCTGATCACCTTTTTACTTTTATTACTTGCCTATAAGACAAATGATCATGAAACAGATTCAGAAATCTGAGGCCCAGACCTAAAAAGGTGACCCACACAAAGTGACCCATCTGCCATCACAAATGCGGGCAATGTGATCGGTCCATTTCCACTTTAACTCTTTTGTATGTGCTACGACGTCTATTATATTCGTAAATGATTTACTGTTTGTAAATTCAATAATTAGAGGTAGAACGAAAGCTTAGTCTGTCCTTTTTGTAAACTTAGTATATAATAATTAAGTACGTGTTAAAAATGAAATACAAGGTGTTCTTTTAAACATACCTAATATGAAGTTGTGAAAATTTCACATCATTTATTTATTTATATTTTATTATGAGTTTTTGTTTAGCTCACTTAGGTAACATTTTCCCTATTATTAAATTGAGAGTAAAAAAACCAAAACTTGATCAAAATTAATATTTATTAGAAGCGGGCAATTTTTTCAACAATAAAGTCTACTACCAATTCTTTAGCATCGTTTGCGCTTACAAAATCTGTGTGTGTGAAAGTTTCTCTGGCAATTTTTCTCACAGTCACCTTGGGCATAACTTTGGCCATATTTAAGACATCTCGTTCACTAAGCAGATTATCATTGAGGGTGTAATGCATTGTCACATCAGCAGTGATCTTGCTAAGATCATATTCTGGCGGAGATAGTTGTCCATATTTACGCAAATTCTGAATTCCGTAGTTCCATTGTCTGAATTTCTTATCACGGATATTTTGGCCATAATGGGCATATTGTTTTAAGGATGCACCGGGCAGTAGTTTCTCGGTGTTTATTATGTCATCCTGAAATTCATAATTGAATTAACATTGTGGCTACTTAAAATCTCTCGCTTTAAATCATGACCACTTACCAGAATAGACGACCTCGAATCAACACCTAGGCTCAAAGTCTGTTGATTTTCAATTTCAGCAATTTGGTCTCCCCAATTTGGTCCTATCAGCTCGATAAGCCCGCTTCTAATAGCGAAGTTCTGAAAATACGCTTAACGTTTATACACTACCTCTGAGGATATTGTTAAGCTTAAACACTAGCCTAACATTAATTTAGCTTTACGAAGTTTCCTAAGTGTATCTTCAGATTTATATTGCTTGCGTCTATTTGCAAATCAGCTATGCCTATAATAAACAGGGTGTCCCATAAATAAACGTCAAGTCGAAGTCTGGTGAAAGGGCGGGTAATAGCGAAGCCCAGGAAATTAAAAACAATTCTGTCAGTTATTTTTCGACTTGACCCTGATTTATAGGTTGTGTAATATGTATTTTTATTAATATTAGCAGCATAATTCATACTTACAAAGATCATGTCAACGCTCAAAGCTGTTACACGTAGGGCTGCATTGGGGAAATTACTCTGGTAACCAACTCCTGCCAGTAGATGAGCTGATATGATTTTGTCATTGTACTCTGGTTTCATCGAGTTGAGAACCAGGAAAACTGTACCACCCTGGGAATGTCCCACGTAGTGAAGCTTCTTTTGACCAGTTTCTTTCAATATGTAGTCTATGAGTGCTGGAAGATCGATTGTTCCAATTTCATGGAAGGTAAAATCGAAGAAATCCTTCTTCTGTTTATCGTTGTCTGGGTCCAGGGTAATGTGACGACGGGAGTTGGCAACGCCCCTCGCGTTTGCTAACCATACATCAGCACCTTCGTCGACTAAATTGTATGCTGTAAAAATAATTACATTTATCTTTTTGTCTGCCATTACACCTAGCAGTTTCTCGATAGAAGAAAACGAATAATTTGGGCATAATTTAAACAATATAAAAACTTAATTGGAAAAAAATTTACTCTGACTAAAATAATATATGAGAGGAGATCACTGATCATAAAGTGTGTTATCAATATATCACAGTATGATAAAATTAATCTGTAAAAACACATTTTGTTTGTTTTGTTTAAGTAATGAAATGGGAACACAACTCAAATCTTAACTTTAGTATCAACACTTACCAAGACTGTCTTTTGGACCAAGAGCAATATAGGTGGCTCCGTAGTCCGATAGACCGTGCATCATGAGAACTGGTGGTCGGACTTTACCATTATCATTTTTGCCACGAGGTATCCTTACCAATTCCAGGATGTAACCATCTGGAGTCACAACATCGTGAGTTTCTACAGGATACCCAGCTTCGGCAATAGTTTCATGCTAGAATATTTATCTCCATATAATAAAAAGAAAAAAATTATTCCACAACTGAGCGCACCGTCACTTAATGAAACCAGCTGCATATAGAAATTTTCCCAAGCAGTTCAATTTTGGGTCCTTCAAGAAAAGAGTGTAATATTTTTTTAAAGGCCGACAGTACACTTGCGAGCCTATTGGCAGTGTGAGTGTATCCATGTATGCGCGGCGGTTGGTGACATCAGACCGTGTTCAATAAAAAAAAATGTGATCATCATACATATATGAAGACACTCAATTAATACAGAGGACCTCCTGGCCCTCATAGACCCTGATAATAATGATGGCCTGACGACTAATCATGCTTAAAATATATATTTTCTGTCTTTTTAATCTGGTTCAACTACATTTCTGTCTCTTTCTGTCAAGCTTTCTTGACCCTGTATTGAAAAAAGCCCAGTGACTTTAAATTGTGACTGGGCCGACTAGTTTTAAAAAACGGTATAAAATAAAACAAACTAAATTAACGTAAACAAAATGTTCCGCATCTAATAAACTCCAGATTTTCCATAAAATTATATTCCTTTTAACGTAACAAATCTTGTAAAATCCTCAAAAATCACTGGAGCTACCAACCTAGTTCCTAGGCCATAGATCCTATATATGTTTCTCGAATATTTCTTAATAGGGAATAAAGTCTAAGTCATACCGGTTTCTTCACTATTCGTCCTATACCGTGCAAAAAAGAAAACTCAATTGCTGCCGAGATACGTAGAAAAAACGTAAAATAATTTAACATCACCATTAGAATCTTTGAAATGTTATACTTACAGTTTTGTAGTATTTTTTATGAGCTGAACCAACGTTCGGCGACGCTAAGCTGCCAGCCACAAAAATCACCAATGAAAGTACCCCCAACATTGTTGTTTCTTGAATGGTACCTGTGTATTGTCTTAAATCCTTTTTATATTATTTACCCGTACTCATTTCCTGATAATGGTCTAATCTAAATTATGGGTGCTGTTGACATGGTTCCGTATTTCATTTTAACGGAAATCTCACACTTATCTAATATAACAAGTTGTTGAACACTTATTTATTTTATATATAATAAAAATGATTCGCAAAATGCTAAGCGCAACACTTGAAGATGACTGGACCAATTCGAGTAATTTTCTAAGGTTTTTATTGAGAGAAAAATTGCACGAAAATACATAAACAGTTTTTATTACGGAAAAGCGAAAAGGCTTTATGTAGGAAAATGTTCCATATGTTGGTATGCAGTTATTAAAAAGTTAGACCAAGTAAAAAATCTATTTTAGGCGTAATGAAGTTTGCGGGGGCAATTAGTCCTATATAATTGTAACGAAATAGTATACAAACGGAATATCATTCCCTATTGGTAGTGATCGGCACAGGTATATTTTACTGCTTCTATATATAAAAAAAACTACGATCCGTAACAATAACGTTGAGTTTGTATATCCAGAAACCTTATATAAGGTAACCGTCGTAACTTTACACCACTCTTTATCCCCATTACAAATAGTTGTTATGATTTGTATATTATCTTCAGGCACATATAAACCATCTCAATTAAGTTGTAATTCATTATAGGAACCGGGCGATAATTTAGTATAGTTAATGGGATTCCATTAACTATACTAAATAATTAATACTAAATTCTTGGTAAAATTATATTTTAATATTATTTCGTATTATTATAATGTAATTTCATTTAAGACAGATACTTTTGTAAATATAAATACCAGCGTCCAGTCCCGGCTGGATATTTATTTAATTAAACATACATGGTGTTGCCGTTGTAGATATTGTCTCCTATAAAACTTTCGTACGACACTTTGCTGTATTGTCAATACATTATCAAATTTTACCTACACATCCATAAGCTATTTGAAAACTTTCTGTAGCCTATCAGGAATAATGTAAGATTCTAGAGGTGGAAGAATTTTCCAAATCGGTCCAGTAGTTTTATAGCCTCATACTATTGTATACTTTATATAATCTTTCCTCCTTTGACATTTTTTAAACTATTTTGATGTTACTAAACTACGTATGGGATAACGAAGTATTTTTCAGTTTTTATGACACAAAATTTCCTTTTTCTAATATTAGTATACGTAAAGCTATATAGTTTCTTTGTTATTCTTATAGTACTTTATTTATCTTATCCCTGAGAGTGCTTTTCCTGTAAACAAGTATAAAGGTAACGAAATTTAAAAGCTTTCACTGCGGGCTTTTGAATGGTTGCTCATATTATTTCATATAAGACAACGATCCGCTGAGTTCTTTGAAAATACGAAGATATACGTATATATATAGCCTTATACAGAAAAAAGTCGACGGCGTGTGTCATCCGCAGAAGAATGATCACCTACATGCCTATTGGAAAAGCAAATGATCTGAGGCCCACACCAACATTTACATCAATTATCCAGACGTACGTATATGTCAACGTAAAATTGTAAAAACCGTTAGATTGTAATCTATCTCGCGAGATTGTAAACTGTCGAAAAATTGTGAACTCAACGTATTGCTTACAATTTAACGTATTATTATTCGGTAGATTATAATCTATCGAAGTGAAATCGTCAAATTGTGAAACGGTACGCACCTCGCGCGCTGATTGGTTGAACGGAATATGCCCCGTGCCACCATATTTGTTTGTTAATTCGTTTGTTGTCGAATGTAAATTGATTGTTTTGATGAATGTAAATTGATGTCGTCTTGAAAGTAACTCACAGCTTTAGGATGTTGAAAGTGAACGTGAAAAGTTATATGAAAATGTTGTGGAAGTAAAATTAATCTGTGATTGACCAAAGAAGTGCAGTTTGAATGATAATTAAGTTAGTGTTGGTCTCCAAACATAGTCTAAATTACATACATTTTCCGTGTTTTAATATTTTTTTATTCGCGTGAACCTTTGTGATCTCGTATTTACAATGTCGGATATTGAGCCTGTCGATCAACAAAACTCAGAAATATTAGGTATTGTTAATAAGAAAGAATTTACCATAAAGTTACAAAACTATTACAGCGGGCATAATGAAAATAGTAAAAAATTTAATTGCAAAAAAATAAAAAGAAAGCTAATGTCCTTTGTAACTCCAGGTGCCACAACTCGTTGACGTGCAACAATAATTGAACATTTTTATTGATGCAATTTACTTTCTTATTTTTTATATAATAGACAATTTTGTTATGTTTTCAAAAACGTTCATATGTTTTCGATTTGTTTTTTTTTAAATTTTGATTTTATTCTGTGATCGTTTTTTTCTAAAAGAAAATTTCATTAATTTTTCAATTTTAATTTGTGTTTGAAGAGAAAATATTGTTACGTTTCTGATTTTTTTATTTTGATATATTTTTTTTTCATCATGTGATGTCAGAATTATTGATATAATAAATACTAATTTTTGAAGTGCATTCATTTTATTTGACCGATACCCTTGTTTCATTCCTAACTCTATGGACATAATATAACGGTCTACTATAAAGCCGACCAATCAGCGCGCGAGGTGCTTACCGTTTCACAATTTGACGATTTCACTTCGATAGATTATAATCTACCGAATAATAATACGTTAAATTGTAAGCAGTACGTTAAGTTCACAATCTTTCGACAGTTTATAATCTCGCGAGATAGATTACAATCTAACGGTATTTACAATTTTACGTTAACATATACATAACGTGCCAATCCCGAGGAGACTGATCTTAAATTAAATTATTATCATTCATGTGCACTTTTAATAATTTTTTTTTTCATGTATCCTTTATTAGTTTAGTTTGTTTTTTGTTCCTGTTTAGTTTATTTTTCTTAACTATAATACATGTATTTTTGCACTTCTTGCCTTTATATGTAATTTAATACGTTTTTTTTCTTTACTTTTTTCTTACGTGTAATTATGTTAAATTTTTATATTATAATGCAACCAAGTGTAAATAAATAAATCCCTTCCCTTCTTAACTAAAGTCAACATAATCTGTCTCTTTTCTTTACATCATAAACACAAGAAAAGAGTCTAAGTTGACTGACTTATTTTTATAAATGTGTGTGGCTATGTGCTAATTGCAAGCAATGAATGGTCAATTATCAATATCGGTCCCCGGTCATATGAATTGAAATCGTGATCCGTCAGATGTTTTAAACCGGTTTTTAAACAATGGCTTTATACAATCATGTACACTTAGATTGTTTACGAGCCCTGTGGAAACCTGACCTGGGGGGACCTGGGGAATGTAAGATTCAATGTCTTCCTAAAGGTTTGCCCTAGAGGCTTGAGCGTAGGTTCGACCCCCGCAGCAATCTAACAATCGCTCTTACGGCGAGGAAACTCGCGTCACATATTAGCTACAAGCAACTCTTCGATAACCAAATCAACAAGTCATTCCTAATGTGAACTTGATATTGGATACATACCCTATAGTAATAAAGATAATCGTAAAATTTAATTTGCATGCCATAAACTTGTTAAAGGAAAACAACACGTAAGCAGGATTAATTTATATTAGTTTAGATATAGGTTGTTGGCTACTGTTTGCGCAATTTCTAATCTAGATTAAAATTTATGGCGACGATATTGATTAGTTTTATGTAGCATAAGTGGATTGCAAAAATGTTATGGTCATAAATCGGTCAAAACTACGAATCGTCTCTAATCTATGTTTTGTTTAGTATAATAAAAATAAAAAGGATTAGTACAGGTTGTAATGTATAGGCGTTGTTATGCAATTGATTTTATACTTTTGAAGTTATACTTTTGAAGTTATACTTCTTTTGGCGCGTTAGGGAAAAACGATGAGAGTAAGTAACGATGCGTACACCGTCACAAAAAATCGACACCCTGAATATGTGTTCAAACGTCGGTAAAACAGTCTGGGCCGCGTCGCGCTTACACAGTGTAAGCGCGAACTAGCGGCCCAGAACGACAAGCATGGTCTGTCATGGCGTAGTGTTTTTCAGAGTCGTGTTTATTTAAACCAAAATAATGATTTCTATACGAGAAAACCCGTTCCAATGTGTTAAACAACATAGTATTTATTGTAAAATATCATGATTAGTACATAATATTATATTGTTTCGATTGGAAGGGAAACGTCCCTCTAAAGTGCTCGGAGAAAATTATTACGCCAAAGAAGTATAACTTCTAACGCGTGTACACAAAGTACACACACTTTTTTATACAGCATAATACATATATGTTAGTAATGCCTCTCCCTCCCACTCGTATCTGAGAATCGTGGTCTACCAAGAGTAGGATCTCGCGCCAATGCTTTGCCTTCACCGATATCTGTCCTCCGCTTCTTTTTTTACTATGTATACTTTTGAGTAAGAAGAGTCTTCGACTTGATAGGTAAATCCGTTGGCAAACGTAGACTTCTCTAGTTTGCGTAACGAAAAGTAATGTAATAACTTATTTCACGAATAATAAAAATACATAGATTGTAAACGTCCATTTAAATGTTAATTGGTGTAAAATAATAGAATCAGTAAGTTCTGTCTACAACCATTTTTTAGGGCCAGCTTTCAGCTTCCTTTATGGCACAGCTTTCGAGCGTGTTCCTAAAATACTAGCAGAACTCTCGTTTGAAGTGTGAGTATGGATTTGCTGCAATATCACTCAGCACAGACGGCTCCGCCAATTGTGGCTCCCGTTCAATAAAAAATCCCAGACCGAAACCTCCATGTGTTTGTTAACCAAGATCGGAGTAACAATCAATAATGATCAGCGATGCATATTTTGGTAACTTTAGATTTTTTAGTGTTAATATAGGTATATTATGTAATCTGTGATAGATACTCTGTAATATTATTATAAATAAACTAGCTGACCGGGCAAACGTCGTTTTGCCATATATATAATTTATAATAAAAAAATAGGGGTTGATCGTAGAGGGGTGAAAGTTAGGGGTTTGTATGTATTTTTTAATGCTAATATCTAAAAATAAAAAAAAAATATTTAGGGGTGGACTACCCTTAACATTTAGGGGGATGAAAAATAGATGTTGTCCGATTCTCAGACAAACCCAATATGCACACAAAATTTCATGAGAATCGGTCGAGCCGTTTTGGAGGAGTATGGCAACGAAAACTGTGACACGAGAATTTTATATATTAGAAAAAGCACTGTTTGTTCGACCATAACCATATTAATGAAAATAAAACTACATATGACAAAAAATATAAAACAGAGTTCGGTTTAAATATTTAAATATCTGCATATATTATTTGTGTACATGTCGCAGCCAACTAGCTTAATTAGACGTTCAATTAACAGCCTAGCCTTTTAACTAAACGGCGCCGTTCAACTAGCGGCCTGAAAGATATTCAGCCGTAGCGTTTGTTACAACATTTAATAAACTGGCTGGCTAATGATTAGGCCATTCGTACGATAGTCATTATTTGGAAGAAATAAAAAAGGTGAAACATATGACATAAATAAATATATAAAAAATAAAAAAATATTTCTTTTCAAATTAAATTGCTTGAGTCAAATTCACATTATTATTGTCACTACACTGTTCCATTGTACTTGTTGTTTTTCATGAAACTAGGGAAGACACCATCAAAATTGTGGTTTGCCGACGCCATATTGACAGTTTGAAGAGTTTCGTTTCGCGTTTGAGAGTGGCAGAAAGTAGAATTAAATTTAAATTAACAGTCAACAGGCTAGGCAAGTAATGAAACGTCCTCGATCCGAATCATTTGCCTAGCTGTTTGATCAACTGGCTGAACATCTTTCAGGCCGCTAGTTAAACGGCGCCGTTTAGTTAATAGGCTAGGCTGTTAATTGAACGGCTAATTAAGCTAGTTGGCTGCGACATACATACCATTTTTTTAGTAAGACAGTTTTTGGCTTGGAAGATTTATTTATTTGGGAGACAAAACAGATACATCTCTAAAAAATAAAAAAAGTTATAAAATAAAACATCAAATAAACACATTGGATGTATCCACAAAAAGTTTCGCTAGTAAAAAATATGATACAGAGCAAAGCAAAACAAAAGTTGATTGAAGGGTATTGCCTTCTTTCATATAATGGTGCGCTTACACGAGGGCAATAATTGCTCGGCGACACGAATGGACCGATCTGGAGCAATTAATGGAGCAATTTCAATAAATTTAATAAATTTCAATAAATTATTTCGGTGATATTGCTTCAAATTGCTCCAGATATTTAATATCGCTCAATGTCGCAGATACGAATTGACGAATATCCAATGGACTTGGAAATTCCTAGCAATTTTCGTATATATCTCATTCGCACTTGTTTGTTTTGCCTGCCGTCTTGCTTCCGCGGGGAGAGCGAGAGGTCTAAATAATAATAATTTCTAATTACTTTATTCAAAAGTAATTCCAAGTCTGTTCGTGACATTCTAGTAAAGTTTTTGAATAATATATTATCGAATTCTTGAAAAAAACAAACAATTAAATTAAAGAATTAAAGAAAAATTAAAAAAAAAATTGAAAATTTAATTATTATTAATTTAATTAATTAATTATTTTTTCTTTAATTGTTTAATTTATTTTCACAATGAAAATTGCGGCCTCTTTGCCAAAAACGATCGCACCCAGATTTGACGCACCAGACGCCTATTCCTTTTCTTTCTTTTTGTTTTTGATTAATAATAAAAAAAGCGCTACAAGCCGCCGCAGCAACAACAATGTCGTCCATAGCGAGCGAATACTGAAATGCTCGTGTATGACAGTATTGCCTAGTTGATGAAGTTGCGCCATATCGCTCAATATTGTATTGCGCAGTATTAATGCTTGTTGCCTCACGGCAACAACGGTAAATTGCTTGATGTAGTCGTGACGTCATAGTTGACGAGTATTGACTGGAATTGAGCAATTTTAGTTGCCCGTGTAAGCGCACCTTAAAGATGGACTAAAAGAGACATGTTGCGGCACCTGGTTTTTTTGTTTTTTACAAAAAAATTAAACTGTAACTTTGATAAGTAAACGCAATTCAACCATCGAACGACAACACCAGACTATATGAACCTGACAGAATATTGTCTTTATACATTTTAGTTTGCTCATGTAAACTTTTTCAATCATTTGCTTTTTTTTTTATAGAACAGGGGGCAAACGGGCAGGAGACTCACCTGATGTTAAGTGATACCGCCGCCCATGGACACTCTCAATGCCAAAGGGCTCGCGAGTGCGTTGCCGGCCTTTCAAGAATTGGTACGCTCTTTTCTTGAAGGACCCTAAGTCGAATTGGCTAACCACGATCACTGAAAAGCTCTTGACACGTCACGATAGAGAAAGACGAAAATAGAAATTCCTGATGGAAGGCTGATGAATTATAATTGTTAATGTTAATTTACTGAAACTGAAATATAACAATAATTGTTGAAGAGGTCGCAAAAATCACCAAATCCACGCGGGTAAGCTGTGGATGGTTAGTAATATAAATTGGCGTTTGTTTAAGATGTTTTATTTTAATGATACAACGTTAATATTGCATTTTGGTGCATATGAAAATACACATTAAACTTACATCAGTCACTTTTCCAATAGTCATGCTAAAAAGTAGGCGCTTACTAAAGAATAAAACTGATATTATTAAAGGAGTATTAAGAATATCCATAGCGCAAAATCACCTCATTAGAAGCATACCCCACATACACACCTTCACGTACATACGCTCACTTTTACACTATCACAGCCTAATTAGGTATAACTTAGTTAGTTGTAGTGAATATGTTGTATTGTTTTGTTCCCTTTTGTTTGTGTCGGGCTATATTTTTACTGTAATTGATTTAAGTATATATATATATATAATTTTTGTTAGCTGTAGGATTACGAAATAAATAAATAAATAAATTATTATTTATATTTATATTATACTTTTGTTATAATATCATTAATTATTATGATAAAAACCTTTTAATAACATCACAACAAATACCAGATCCAACTAAGACAAATGTTATATTTATGATGATTTATTCATTTCATACAATTATTTGCGCCGTTTCAAATCGTCGATGACATATTCGTACACCAATTCCTTCGAGTCTCTAGCCCTAACGAAATCTGTGTGTGAGAAATCTTCACGGGCGACCCTTCGGACTTTGCAGTTTGGTATAGCCTCTGCCATCGCTAACACGTCTTGCTCATCAAGAAGAATGTCTCCAAGAGTGTAATGCATTGTCATATCAACTGCGATCTTACTTAGGTCGTATTCTGGGGGTGTGATACTGCCGTATCGGACAAGGTTTTGCAATAGGCCATGGTCATAACTCCTGAACGATTTGTCGCGAATGTTCTGTCCGTAGTGGGCGTATTGCTTCACGGCAGCTCCGTTAATACCGGCCTTTGCGCGAGACATCTCGTCCTGTAAGAATAATATACTTTATACAATAGGTATTTTTGAAGTTATCCTTTTGGCGCGTTAGGAAAAAATTATGAGAGTAAATTTTTACGATGCGCGCGCACACCGTTAGAAAAACACACCCTGAAGTTAGCTATACTAAACATTTTAGTTTTTTTGAAGTTACACTTATTTTTGCGCATTAGAGAAAAATGATGAGAGTGAATTTTTTCTATTGTTATTGTCGTTTGTTCTACAAACGTAAAATAAGGCGAAAGATAAAATTTTTGAAAAGAATTTTAACTTATTACGCCAAAGAAGTATAACTTCTTAAACGCGTGTACATAAGTACACACACGTTTTTATTAAATAACTGTGTCAAGGTTCAGCGTTCTATCTGTTCTTCTGCTCATTCCGTGAAGGAAATATAGTGAGGAAGCCCGAAAACTCCATACGCATATCAAACACAAAAGACTTATCACATACTTACCTATGTCAAAATCAATATAGTCAATTGACAGATATTACTTCCTCTTATTAATTGTCTCGTTTCGTTATGTATTTATAAAGAGCTTGAAAATAATAAACAGTAAGAACAAGCGGCCTTACGTGATTTCCTTTACTATAGTAACCAATCATTTGTTTTTATTTGAACGGCTATGCTACGCGCATTATTCGATCCTTTAACTGACTTGTACAGGCGATCTTTTCATTCGCTATTTTTTAAAGTCTCTGAAATTTAAGAGAAAACCTACCATAGCTTGTTTGATTATCGATATCAAGTCCCACAAAGCGTTTTTGGGCTGAATGTCACTGGTTGACGCCGCGTTGACTAGTTCACCAAGATTTGATTTTCCATCGTCGGACGGTCCCAAGATTTCCACGTAGCCTAACAAGTAAGTTAGAGCCTGAAAAGAGAATAATGTTTGAAAAACTTTATTCTAATCAACCAATTTTTTGGGCACCTAATTATAGGAATCGTATGTCGCCATCGGAGAGTTTAATTTCGTCTTCTGGACTCTATATCACTACATAGTATAAAACAAAGTCGCTTTCTCTGTCCCTATGTATGTTTTAATCTTTATAACTACGGAACGGATTTTGATGCGGTTTTTTTAATAGATAGAGTGATTGAAGAGGAAGGTTTATATGTATAATAACTCTCTCTCTGTCCCTATGTATGTTTTAATCTTTATAACTACGGAACGGATTTTGATGCGGTTTTTTTAATAGATAGAGTGATTGAAGAGGAAGGTTTATATGTATAAAAACATCCATTGAATATGGTTGGAGAAATACTGTTATTTTTGAGGTTTCTAATGTGATTTCGTAAATCGTAAATAATCACATTTTTACGCTTACATTGCGATCCCTACGAGATTTATCAAAATAATGTACTAAGTATTGTACACATTGAAAAGGTCTACAGAAAACTCCGCGATGGTATTTGTCTATCTCTCATGGATATCTCACAATAACATTTTTTTGTCATTTACTTTGTATGACAAATAATGGCTAATTTTTAATCCTTATCCAATTAAATACCTTAAATACATTGTTGATTTAATATAGCTCTATATGGCCCTTTACAGCATATGATTTAAATGAATATTTTCGAAGATATTACAAATTTCAAAATTGCGGGACGCAGCGCGTTCGAGGCCGCGGTTCTCCCTATACTCTATAGCACTTTGAATTTAGTATCAGCATTGCATCCGTGCGAAGGGGCGGGTCGCTAGTTTTATAAATACAGAAAGTATTTGTACATTCGTCTCTCGTTCCGTCAAATAATAGCAATTCGCTTGAATTACTCATAAAATCCATTTAACGTTCCCGTCCTTTTAAACTTGACATCATACTTAACAGTACTACCAAATTTACAAAACATGAGAAGTCTCCTCAGAAGGATGTATCATTAGAAAGACCAGACAATAACTTACTCGAATCACGTCAGACCTGGCGGCAGCTCGACCTATTAGCCAGCTCGGGAAATGATCCTGATATCCAACTCCTGCCAGCAAGTGTGCCGATATGAACTTTTTGTTATATTCCGGTTTCCTTGAGTTCAAAATTAAGAAAACAGTGCCGCCTTGCGAATGGCCAACGTAGTGGAGTTTGTCCTGTCCAGTGTGGGATAAAGCAAAGTCTATCATACGTGGAAGATCAATCAGGGCGATTTCTTCAAATGTAAAATCCCAGAATTGGCGTTTTGTTGAATCGCTATCGGGGTCCAAAAAGAGATGGCGACGCGAGTTCTCTACACCTCTGGAATTTCCCAACCAGACATCGAAACCGCGGTCAGCGAGGTTGTAAGCTGGAATAGAGACGGTTTTTGTTAATCTTTATTAAGTATCTGGGATATATCTAATAATATGTTTGTATGGTGCACTCATTATTTTGATACAACGGCAACGCACTTGAGAGCCTTCTGGCAATGTGAGTGTCCATGGGCACTTGTGAGCCTCCTGCCCGTTTGTTTTTCTATGTCTAAAAGTTATGTCAATAAAAGATAATACTAAATACTAGCTGTTCCCTGCCACTGAATGGTTGAGAAATGAGAAACGAAACAAAGAAAACATTTCATATAAGTTTAATTTTTCAATACTAGCTATGCCAAGAATTTTGAATGACCATAATGACCTTTGTAGTACCTTTTAAACAAATAAAGGAGTTTGAATTATTTAATATTGCTATCATATAGTTAATGTCTTTGATGTAACTGGTTAAGTGACAGGTTCACTATATGAGTGTCGGTGAAATTCACACATTAAAAATTGATACATACCAAGACTGGTATCAACATCAATTCCAAGGAAGGCGTTTGCAGAACTTTGCAATCCATGTTGGAGGAAGACTATGGGACGGCGACGGAAGTCAAAGAAATCTCTTCTGCCCCGCGGAATTCTGTTCACTTGAAGAATGTAACCATCTGATGTGATCAGATCAAAGTATTGTGATGGGTAACCATCTGCGCGTATTCTTTCATGCTGAAATTATTATAATATTAGTTATACATGTTTTAGTATGTACAATATATAATCTGAAATAATGGTCTAAATAAATTTATTCCCTATGGCACATCTAAAAAAATCAGCGGCGCTGCAACCTATTTAGGTCTGGGCCTCAGATTTCTGAATCTGTTTCATGATCATTTTTCAATCTAATAGGCAATTAGGTGATCACACTCCGTCGACTGTTTGGGTCTAAAGCAAGCCGGTTTCCTCACGATGTTTAGAAGTACGAACAACGGACCAATTAGGAGTCTAATTGCGGAGAAAGGAGTCCTACTACCCTAAACTACCCTCACGATGTTTTCCTTCACCGTTCGAACGAATGTTAAATGCGCACATAGAAAGAAAGTCCCTTTTTGCTACACTATTCATTAAATATTATTTAATTATATATTGCACACCTGAACCATGTATTTAATAAAATAAATGTCAATTAAAAAAAACATATAAGTTTCATCACAATTATATTTTCTTTCCTTAACGATAGCGGTAGTACCTATTATAATTCGAATAAGTATGTAATTACTTACAGTTGAAAGTTTTCTCCTATTTTCATCCAACGATGAACAAGTGTGTACACACACTAGAAAAATCACCAAAGACAGTTCCCGTATCATTGTGTATACAATTTTAAAGCGTTATTCTAGTCCGACGTATTTTTATAAAAATTCTTATCACAATTAATTAAATTTATCTATTTTGAACTAATCCTCAGTTGGCGTCAGTCATGATCAGTACTTATACTAAATAAATCGCTTTTCGAGATTTTCACAGATAATACTTTTCATGTTGTTTTTTGTTTTTGTTTAATATGAATAATTACTCTTTAAATAGAATTTGAATTTTTTAATTACTTTTTTCTTCTTTAGTCGTTTTTTCTTCGTTATTCAATACTGAAGGTCCTGTTGGTGTTGCACATCTTCCTCCGTTCCCCCTGTGAACAGCCTCAGCACCTGTGTAATGGCGTCCATGCGTCGGGTTGTCTCTCTCCCTAAAATATGGCGAGGGGGCCGATGGCTGGCCATGCGTCATACTCGTGAACGGATGGTGACTGGTCGTACTTGAATTCGTGTATGCGGTGATGATATTTATTTCGACTATGTATTTGCGTGTTGTTCCCACGAAAATGTAAGTGCGTGCTCCTATTTCACCATGCCTCCTGCTGATAGAGGACAAATCTTTGTTTTAAATTTATTTTATTATTATTAATTAACTTTAAATTACTTTTTTTTAATAGAACGGGGGCCAAACGGGCAGGAGGCTCACCTGATGTTAAGTGATACCGCCGCCCATGGACACTCTCAATGCCAGAGGGCTCGCGAGTGCGTTGCCGGCCTTTTAAGAATTGGTACGCTCTTTTCTTGAGCGTACCAATACTTCAGTGGGCAGCTAAAACGCGGTAAACTCTCCGCCACTCTTTTTAATCGCCAAGATTTTGGATTTACACAATGTTTGTAAGGAGCTGCAAAAATTGCACCATGTTCCACATGACATCTTAAGTCTTGACAGTATACAACGCAGAGCGGTTCGAATCGTCGACGAGCAATCCCTCTCCGAGCGGCTTGATCCTTTGGCGTTGCGTAGAGATGTGGGGTCACTCTGCATCTTCTACCGCATTTACCATGGAGAGTGTTCAGAGGAGTTGTTCGGATTAATACCAGCTGCTGAGTTTCATCGCACGTCGAGGCAGAGTGCGAAATTCCAGCCGCATCACTTCGACATCTTTCGTTCTACAACTGAGCGTTTTAAAGGCAGTTTTTGCAGAGTACCACCACTATCCGAACCAATTCGACTAAGGGTCCTACAAGAAAAGAGCGGACCAATTCTTAATAGATCCAAATCCGACCTCTGTGTCTGATTATTCATAAAAATTTTACCCTTAAACCCGTGTCACGAATGCTAGATTCCTGTGTCTACTATGATAGTAGTTTTTATAGAGGAATTAAAAAGGGCACATATGTGTGTGTGTGTAAAGTAGATTTCAGTTATTACTAAATGAAGGGACCACTTTAAACATATATTTCTGTATCTTTATCGATCGACTCCGGTCGCAATATCTGGATTTATAAGAACTTGTTACAACAGTTTTTGAGAACTGGCAGTAAATGTAAAATTAGAAGCATTAATATGAATTTCTTTACTGACAAGTCATAAGTGTACATTATGTTACCTATGTGATTAAATGATTTTTTTACTTTTACTTTTTTTACAGTCGCTATACCCGAACTCGGCGTTATATTACGTTAGATTTAACGTTGCTATAGCTAAATAGTCGTTACAACCAAGGTCATAAATTCCATTATGTTCACTAACCGAAAATCAAGTATGTATAATTTTACCCCTTACTTTATACTTACTATACTGCATACTTTAACATGAATGAGTCTTATTGCTTCGTTCTAACAGAAGTACTCAACACAATTTGACAGACAGAGACGAAATACTATTTTTGTAACGAGACTCCAATTAGACAGAACTTCAGACTTCAGGTCAGACTTTTACTTTCTTTAACACACATAAATATAAGAAGCTTTAATCTAGTATATAAAATTCTCGTGTCGCGGTGTTTGTAGTTAAACTCCTCCAAAACGGCTTGACCGATTCTCATGAAATTTTGTGTGCATATTGGGTATGTCTGAGAATTTGACAACATCTATTTTTCATCCCTCCTAAATGTTAAGGGTAGACCACCCCTAAATTATTTTGTTTTAATTTTTAGATATTTTTTTTGTTTATATTTTTTTATGATACAGCATTAAAAAATACATGCAACCCCTAATTTTCACTCCTCTACGATCAACCCCTATTTTTTATTATAAGTGATATACATGGCAAAACGACGTTTGCCCGGTCAGCTAGTAGACTATATATTTATGTTAGTCTGGGTTCAGTGTGTTAGGTTTACACATACGGACGTTCATATTACGCTGTCTGGGTCTGGTAGCTTTTCAATTTAAAAACATTTTATATAAAACAATTTATTATAAAATCCGTTATTGTCATAACGTACAGATCTGGCTTTAAAACATTGCAACGGCTTTATTTATTTTCGTCTTTTTAAATCATCAATCAAGTAATCGAAAACTAATTCTCTAGTGTCTCTGGCTAGGAGGAAATCGGTGTGAGAGAAATCTTTACGGGCGACCTTCCTAACTTTGCAGTTAGGTATAGCCTCGGACATTGCTAGGACGTCTCGTTCATGAAGAAGGATGTCTCCAAGAGTGTAATGCATTGTCATGTTAACTTTAATATTCTTTAAGTCGTATTCCGGAGGTGTGTATCTTCCATACTTCAATAGGTTACCAAGGAGGCCATGATCGAAACTCCTGAATGATTTATCTCGAATGTTTTGGCCATAATGGGCGTATTGCTTGACTGCCGCTCCACTTAAACTTTCCTTTGCACGGGAGATCTCTTCCTGCAATGCATTTAGTATAATTAAACAAGAGTTTAGAGAATGAAATACTTGTGTTTTGACGTGACAACGTCTTATAATTCGATGGAGCCGGCTGCACGCACGAAAAAACATGACTCATGTGGCGTTACCTCGCTCTGAGGCGTTCCATTTAAGGCTAGAAGTGCAAGCGAGAGCGCGGAACGAGCGACAAAGGGGCACAATCGGCCTCCGCGTTCGGCAGCGTTCGACATCTGTCATTCTCCTATTTAAGTGAACGATGCGTCCACGTGGAGAGCTGCTATACAAAAATACATTTACATGTTTTTGTCAAGTATGAAGTGCAGTGTTTTCAGTATTTTCTTATGAAGTTGTCACGTTCAACTATCGTCAGTAAACCGACTTTACAGACAACCGATTTTTATCTTAAACGTTTGTGGCCCATTTCAGAAAATAGTTGCAGGAAAATAGTAACTATAATTAGATGTAAATTTGAATACAGCCTGTTTCAACTAATGAAAAAACGACGTTCATTTTATTTTTTCGACGTTTAAATTAATATTTATACCGTGAATTATATGGCAGTTTATATTTTGTGATAAAATACGTAAGTAAAACTTACCATAGTCTGCATTATTAAATATATTAACTCGAAAAGGTCATTTTTATTCTTAGGTATTTCCATATTATTTACTGATTCAATTAATTCGCCCAGATTTGGCTTTTCATTTCTTGGTGGTGCTAAGACTTCTACGAAGCCAAACAAAGATGTCAGAGCCTGAAAAAGGTATACATGTTTATAATAATAAGAGTTATAAAACATTGAAAAGAGGAACAATTCTAACGAATTATGTACGCACGAATAACGATATAGACAATAACATAACCTATAGACATTATAAATTCAAGTTTTTACATTTGACTCCTAAAACAAGGATAGATTAGAATTACTTCTTGAAGTGAAATTTCTTTAGGCGCATGAGGGTAAAATTTTTAAGGATCGTCACGAAGATGTGCAGCGTTTTTGTCGAAGAGAGCGATTGAGAGACAGTGAGAAGGGCGAATTACCTTATAGAAATTCTATTTTTAAAATTTAAATTTCTTAAAGAGAATTTATGAAATATTAGTATTTTATATTTTATGCAAAATAATTTATTAAAATCTCAAATGACGAGTTGTAAATTAAAATGCCACGTGTTTTTTATGGAAGAAATAAATTTATTATTTGTATTAATTTTCGCCACTTAATACTTTAATAATTAAATTCCTAACAACTTCCTTTTTCCCTCCCTCTAAGTCTCGAAAATTCAAAGTTTTAAATTTGTATAAATATGAACAACACTTAAAAATTGGTTTGCCAAAGAAGTTTCACTTGTACGCACGTACTTTTGAAGTGAAACTTCTTTATCGAGGTTGGAAAAAAATTTAGTGTAACATTTTTTCGTTACGCGTCACATTTTTCGGTTACGCGCCATGTTGCTTTTTGAAGTCCAACTTCTTTATCGGCGTTGGAATGAAACTTCTTTATCGACGTATGGGAGAAATTTTGTAGAAAATCGTCACGTTTTTCAATGATAGTAATAATTCTATTACAATTAATGAAATTCTATAATAATCTTTGTAGTAATAAGGTAAAATGAAATATTTGTATTCATGTCTATGATAATAAAAGCCTTTTGTTAAACTTTATCTAATTTAACGAATTTCTGTAAAGTTGCATATAGTAGATCATTTAGAAATAAGATCATAAAGAAGTTTCACTTCTTACGTGTGTACACCTAGTACACGCACAATTTTTTTTTCTTGTGTTCTGGTCTGTTTTATTAAAGTTGTTTCCAAGAATAACAGTTTCAAGACAGACACGCGGTTAGAAATTCCACGCTTATAATAAATTTTCATTATCCTAGATATTTTGAATCGGCTTTTCTCTTTCTCGTATACTTCACTTATCTTTAAGTTAAATCGACTCTATATTTATTTCTTTTAACTTTTACACATTACTTTAAAAAAAGTCAATTTAAAACTTACCAGAATATCATCTGTCCTGGCTGCAGCTTGAGAAAGAACCCAGTTAGGAAAGTCATTCTGGTATCCAACTCCAGCTAGCAAGTGCGCAGACGCAATCTTCTCATTGTATTCCGGTTTCCTTGAGTTCAAGATTAAAAAGACAGTCCCTCCCTGCGAATGACCGACATAGTGGAGTTTCTTCTGTCGTGTGCGAGACAGCGCAAAATCTATCATATGGGGCAGATCAATTAAGGCTACTTCTTCGAAAGAGAAATCCCAAAACTGGCGTTTGGTGTCTTCGTTGTCAGGGCTCAGAAAGAGATGACGACGAGAGTTTTTGACACCTCGCGCATTTCCTATCCAGACATCGAAGCCACTATCGGCAAGGTAATACGCTGAAAAGATCAAATGCTGTGTTAATTTAGCTTCACATACCAGCTTTTGTAATAATAAGATTTTTGATTTTAAATGATTTAAATTTTAACATTCTGATAATCTATTTTCATACATAAAGATATCATATATACATAGATTACAGATACATTATATATACTAGCGGACCCGACAGACGTTGCATGATATTTAAAGCGATTAGGATATTATACAAAGTATGAAAGTACGGACTGCAGCGCCATCTGCTGGGCTAATTTGTGAATCTAAATCATCCAGGGCGCCACTCAAACGTATACAAAAAAAATCATTAAAATCAGTCCAGCCGTCTAAGAGGACTTCAGTGACATACACACGTGCAGTAAAATTGTGAGTATAAAGATATAGATACATAATATAAATCTTCTTTGTTGTCTCAATCTATTTATATAAACCGTATTAAAGTCCATTACGTAGTATAAGATATTCAAGCGAAAAGACGGCCTGTTAAAACATCTATGTATCGATTGCTAGAAAGTTATTTAGCAATTCATTAGATTATATTGACTGAACTGAAACAGGCTAAATTATTTATTTGCCAAATTCATTAAATATCTTATAAATATTCTTGCTCTTCTTCTTTCTTACCAAGACTGGAGTTAATACCAATGCCCAGGAAGGAGGAAGCAGAGCTTTGCAGTCCATGTTGGAGGAAAACAACTGGTCGTTGGCGGAAGAAATCTAAGTAATCATTCTTGCCTCGAGGAATTCTGTTGATTTGGAGAATATAGCCATCTGATGTTATCAGATCATATTTCTCTGATGGGTATCCATCTTTTCGAATTCTGTCATACTGGAATCAATTACAAAATACAATTACGTTTCTAAATTACAGTTTTAATCGCTTCTAAATCAATCAAATCAATCATTTAAAAGTCTATCTAAATCCTAATAATTTCGTTATTAATATTTCAATAATACTGCTAAGGATAGTTATCATCTGTCGATAATTTTTATCATTACAGATTGCGATATAACGATTATATGTATATCAGATATTTCATATTATATACCTCCTGCTTCGGGTTGAATTCAAAGTGTACGGTTTTAAAATAAAAAGCCGATCTCCATACGAAACAATCGAAATATGGCCATTTAAACAAGTCACTTAATGTTCAGTCTTGTTGGAATACTATTTTACTCACGTGATCTAAGCCAGCTGTCATTTGTCATAAGAAAATTATGTCAGTCAGTATTTGTCTTGTCATCTGTCAAATGTCATATGTGCGTTACTTGTTTTATAATACGAAAAAATACAGCAATTTGCTATCAATAAAATTTTATTTAGACATCATTTTATATTCTATATATATAATCTATGGATTTAAGTAGCGAACATGTTATACTTTTTGTAACAATTCCGATTAGATTGATAAAGGCGGAAATTGTAATAAAATTATCGCGGTTTAGAATTTAGTGTGATCACCTAATATATCGTGAAACTTTTATCTATAATAGATAGTGTATGGGAAATTACACGATATATGGCGCGATTAATTTAATCAATACAATCAAGTGTTTGTTGATTAAAATAAAACAGGAAGACGCATTTTATTTTACTAAATAAATATTGAGCGTGTGGTTTCTTTGAATCTATCAGTTCTGTTTATTAGTTTCTCAGAAACTGAATTCAAGTCTTCAATAAGACTTGGTAAAGACCAAGTGAGCTATGGTGTGGGTCTATTTCTATATTAGATGTGTTTTACGTTACTCTTGTCAAATTCACATATATAGCTACGTATGCTTGATCAAGTTCTACGTACAGCATGATATCAACGTATCAACCTATGTAGCAAGATCTTTTTTTTATAATATTTAGATTATGTTTTTCTCTTTTACCTATTTTGGAAAGTAATATGTTACCTATGTAATTGGATTGTATAATCAGGATTTACACATTTAAATATCTATGGATTGGCGCCAAATTCAAATAAAATTTATTCAAAATCCGTGTTTCTTAAATTTCACATTCATTCATTTGTTTCTAGATAGTTTTTTGTTTTTGTGATATTGTTGTGCCATGGATAAACTGAAAATGGAAAATTTTCAAAACCCTATAGGCTGACATCTACAGTAAAGAGATAAACAAACTGCCATCAAAATATTCTAAACTTTTCATACAAATGTCCAATTCGGTTTGAGTTGTTTGTTTGTGGTCATTGGGTTACTTAGAATTTGTTTATTTTAAACGTCAACATTTTACTTAATGTACTTCAGAAACCTTAGAATAATTTTATACTTACAGTTGACAGTTTACTCCTGGTATCATCAATGGAGGAGCATATGTTAACACATATAATAAATATCACAAATGATAGAACACGTGCCATTGTTTACGCAATTTTGATGCTTTCTTTCTCTGTCATACCTTTATAAAATCCTTATCATAATCCTACGTAGATAAATCAAAAGATGCTATCTTTTGATGATCTAAGTACTTACTGCGACTTAATCCATGCGAAACATGTGCATTTAATACGTGTTTAATGACTTTAAAGCTGTAAATATATAAATATATGATAAACTCAAGCAATCATTTGATTATCATTAGATAAAAAACAATTGAAATGATTATGCTATTGATTGTTTTATATGCAGAATCTCTGTGAAATAGAATTGACTTCTGAAAAATTTACTTGAATCTGTACTTTCTTACAAAGTGCTTATTTCAATTATAATTCGTCAGTTTGGAATTATTTATTACGGTAACTCATTTAGACGGCTTACGTAATAACTTCGCAGTATTTGTTCCTACATCAGTTCAGTACTGTTCTTTAATTATTTAACTAATAGTATCCTTATAATTATTAATTTAATTTATTTGTTTTTATTAGCATTCATAAGAATATATATTTAATAGTTGGTAGTTAGTTAATTATTTTTGTCTAAATATCTTTCAAGTTCACTTTCCATTCTACCTTTCCTTAAATAAGGTACATGAATTTAAATTATTGAATTTAAAATAATAAAAACCCTTTTTGTTATCTAATTGCCATGCTTCATAATAATCCGATTTTATGGCTTAGATATATAATTTATTGTTTGCGTTTGATACACCCACGTTGCTCCTCGTTCCCCCTATACTATAAAAAATACCTGTCATGTATACGTAGTTAATAAGAAAATTTAAGTCATTTATCGTAAATATACAAAGACGCGGGCACCACACTCTTAAAAAATATATTAGTACAAATAATATAGAAAATTAAAAATGAAGTGTGTACCAAACATAAATTATCTTCATTTAACCTTAATTTTGTCTCGTACTACAACACACAGTAGAACACAGTAGAAACACAGTAGTACAATGGTAGATTGAAATAAAATGTTCAACCTCATAAGAAATCATCTTCAACGCTCAGCAAGTGTTATCGCGGACTTGGCATTAACTATGTGAAAAAGTTGCTAAATTAGTGAATTAAATTATTGTAAATTTACCTTATCATAAATTAACTTAATTTTCTTTATTGTTTAATTTGTAAATATTAATTCTAGATATTGCTACAACACATGTAACTGGCAAGTCACAAGCGCCTAATCCTTTAAGTATAGATAAGACTGCAGTGCAATGATTGGGAAATATTTTTAAATTACGAGTTCACTGCACCCTCGAATCGTATATATAACTTAAGTATTTTATATATATTTTTAATTTTTAAATGACGGTTTAATCCCTATGTTAATGTGAATGTATATGAAATGCGTTATTATTTTTGATTCTTTAACTGGTTGAGTTGTTGTTATGTTAACTAATATGCAATAAAAATATGGTATATTTTTTATTTACAATATTTTTCCTAATAAATAATAACGTTATGTTTTTATCTTTCAGGTAATAACAACCAATCTTATCAAAAAGATGGACACATTAAATAGGTATAAGTAAAAAACAGACACAAATAAACTATAATTCAGACAGAAGAGCAAAATATTAATTATGTCGAATACTGTGGGCATCTGTAGGACACATTCATCTGACAAATTGTTACATACAAGTATGTTTCAGAAGATGCCATTTCTTTGCTTTAAATTGCTTTCCTTTTTTATTTGTAATATCAATTTCTTATCAGCAAGTAAAACTATCCGAACCGGACGAAAATAATTACTTCTCAACACAATGCATACCTTTTTTTTATATAATAGGGGGCAAACGAGCCTAAGTGGGTGCGCTGCCGGCCATTGAGGAAGGAGTACACTCTAACTTTGAATAGTTGGAGGTCGTATCTCCCCCCGAAGAGTCGATTCCACAGTTCGCTAGTTCGCAAAAGAAAGTGCCTTGTGAAACGGACTGTGGAAGACTTCCAGCCATCAAGGTTCAAGCCTTGTTGTTTTGTCTTGAATTCTTAAACCAATAGCCAAGTACTTTCTTCCTAAGTATGTTATGACATCTTTGTAAGCTGCGCAAAAATTTGTAAAGATTTGAAATTAGTTCGTAAATAATGTCGTTGGATGTTTATACCAATTTGTTGGCAACGTTATTGATTTTTAAATGATATCGCTATCGTGTCTTTGTGATATTGAAGTGCAAAGCCAAGGCCAACGACCGGGTATTAATTACGTACTTGTGAACTGAAAGATCTTTCTTTAAATATTAGGGTTTATAATTATTTCTACTAAAAATACATTTAGAGTAGGAGCTTTTTTTTCTTTGCAATATATATTAAAATATGAAATATCTTTTATAATTTAATAAATTATGGATATGTTATAAATATATTTTAAGAAATACAGTATTTATAATTTTCTTAATATCTTTTTAGTTTATTATTTTAGACGTTTAAGTATTACGTCACGTAATTTTTGGAGATTATTGACCCCCTCCCCATGTAACGCGCTGTAACGTTTTCCTGTACGCAGTAGTAAAACGTTTCGTGATCACCCAGTGACTCTTTATACCTAAAGTTACCATTATGTGGTGTGAAAATAATATTAACAATATCGCGAAATTAAATCACCACCCACATCGTAACGTTTTACAAAAGAACCCCCCCCTCCAATTCGTTACGTAATACTTGAAAGCTCCTTTAAGGTTTGTCATTCTATTTTTTTATAAGATTTGGTTATGCAGTTCTTGCACTTTACCCATCATATTATTTTATTAGTTGTTGGAAGGGTTGCCTGGAAGAGAAAATTAGTTAGTGATAAGGCCGCCCGTTGCATTCCTTATAACTTTTATGTTATTTGTTTTTCTTAAATGTAACGAAGTGTAAATAAATAAAAATATCCGTCACTCGCTGAGTTATAGATAGTATAATATAATAGATAATATAATATATATAAAAAAAATAAAACTTAAAACTGCGGAAAGTTTCTTGCCCGCTGTACGCCCTTGACTTGCGAACTGGTAGTAAATGTAAATTTACAATTAATTTAACTTCTTTTTTGACGTTCATAAGTGAACTTGTTTACCTATATGAATAAAGATATTTTGAGTTTGAGTTTTCATAATAATTGTCATTAAGCCGAAATAGAAAACGAATAAAAATTTTAATTAAATAAATTAAGGACTCGCGTCCTATATCTCAAAATACTCTCGAAGCGAACTCAAATCTGTGTCACGCACTCATTTCAATAATGTAGGCTTTGTCACAATTCTCGTTACGGTAGTGATTTACTCAACACGTCGCGTTACATTGCAAATGTAAAATCTCGGTATTTCCATATATGTATAAGGAACGGGCATGAATGAAACTACGGCCCTTGATTTTTTAAATAGCGAAAAATAAACTATACTCTGATTTTTAATTCCGTAGAATTCTGACAACTATCATTTGACATGGCAGAGACCTTTTTGGCCGGGAACATTTTTCTGTTGTCTGAACATCTGAGTACATACATTTTATTGTTAGTTAATGCATGCATTTTATTAAGTGCGGTGCTCCACATTAAAAGTTTAACGGCGAGTGATAATTACGACCCTTTTCATCACACACAGTAAAAAACGCATAAGTAAAGATAACTATTATGGCAGTGATGCCAGCTAAAGAATAAAATATTGTTCGTGATATTGAAATATTTGTTATTTTTGTATTAGGTTACTTGAGTAAGTAAATATTTAGGTCTACCTTTTTGTAGGTAAAAATACGTAGAATTTTTTTATTGCCCTCAAATAAGTCAAATTTGTCGCTTTTTCAGTGGAAAAAGTTTTTTGTATCAACTCTTATGAAATGTCAGAATTCTATGGAATGTAAAATCAGAGTTTAGATGGAAAGATGGCGCGTTACGCTTAGTTGTGATTGCCTAATGACAATCATGAATTGTTTGTAATAACCAAATCTATGTGCATGTTTATCACGCAAGAAAATTTTATACAAAAACACGTTTTTCAAATACTTACTAGCTAAAAGATTAGTGAAAATGCTTATCATCAAAATTAAGCAAACATTAAAAGATTATCTACAAATTTTTATAATTATAGAACGATTATATTATCTGCTTAATATATAAGCCCATATGCAAAATATAATTTCTATAGGATTCTTGGATGAGTTTTTATTCTTATGGAATAAATTTGTGTGCAAATTACCGATTACTTAAGTTACAAAATAGTTTTGTCTTTCATTTTCAAAACAGTTGCATTTTGAAGTGTTAAATTAAAATTTTCTATTACTATTTGTGCCTTAAATATTCAATCATTTTTTTGAAGTTGTACTTCTTTAGGCGCGTTATGAAAAATTGATGAGAGTGAAATTTTACGATTGCGCGCGCACCTATGACACAAAATTGGCAGTGTGATATAGCGTGCGCGAGCGAGATGGGAATAAGACAAACTACAAGTAAAAAGAAATAGAATATGCGTGAAGCTAACTTCACGCATATTCTAGCTTAGCAGCTTAACAAGAATTTTGAATGACCATGACAATTGACATCTGACAATGACATTTACCTTTTAAACAAATATAGGAGTTTTAATTATTGTTTAAAATTAATAATTATATACCTAGTTATTTTCATTATACAAAATATTTGTGAAATAATATAAAATATTTGTGAAAAAACTGTGCTAACCTTCCTGAGTGCTTCAATACAATTGAGGTTAACTATCCGTATGTATTATCGAGTATTATTGTTGATTAAAACTGAAACATGAACCATTATTCATTGCTTTTGTTTATTGCGTTTGTTACAGCAACTTTTTAGAAATATTCTACGACCCTATATATCAATAATTGAGAACAAAGATTTAAGCACGAATACTAATAAGGAGAAAATGAAGGCTTGGAGCGATATAACAGAGAAGTAAACATTTTAATAAGTACCTGCATCTCAAAAAAATGACCACATTATTTAATCAAAACATCAGATTTAATCTAGCAAATATAAGGACAAGAGACAAAAAACAATTGATGAATCAGTGGAAGTGCACTAAATTGAATACAAAAAAAGAGTTGTCATCTTATCGCCGTGAAACATCAAAAACTGGAGGTGGAACAAAGCCACAAGGGTTTGAAGTAGATTTCAATGAATTTGATTGTGATGGTGTCGAGGTAGGAATGTTAATTATAAATATGATGTATGGTGATGTTCAAGGTTCAACCTTTCAAGCATAGGCATATGCTTACAACATTACTTTATTCCCCTACAGGGTAGTTAGAGATATTGTAATACCTCAAAACATCCATGTTGCACTTGTAGTACCGAAACTCTGTCCTGCCAGAAGTGAGTGACAGTGGGTATAATACACCTTAATACCTGAGTGCGAACCACTCACCATGATACTTAAATTAATAGATGTTATTTATATATTTCAGGTTATTACAAATAAAATCATTTTGGAAACAATTGATATCCCAAAAGCAAATAAAGCCAACAATGACAAGGTAATAAATCAGTTTTGACATAACTTGAATACTAAAAAAGCCAAACAAAGGTGTGCACAACAGTGACAACATAACTTAACAATTTCATTATTTTGTAGGATTAAAGAAAGGTTAAAGAAAATCATGTCGAACTGAACAACAAGAATCCCCAAACAACTCCAAAGAAACCTACAAGGAAGACACCGGTATTATATTTAAATTATCTCTATCTCTAAATAGAATAAAAGAAAGTTGCTATCCAGGTCTGTAGCATGTGCTACAAATTATATTATTAACACATTTATATAATTATATTAATATAAATGTGTTAAAAATTTATAATATGAATTATAAAAAATTTTAAGTTTTGCATGGACAGAGCTTAAATTAATATTCTCTTATTTGTTGCAGAAAGCAAGTAGTTTTGGAGAAGCCTCGTAGATGCACAACCAAGTAATGATTAATTTAAAATTACAAACCGAAATTCTGATGAAGACATTAGAGTCACTTAAAAATAAATAGTATAATGAAATAAAAATGTTTTAAAGATAAATAGTGTTTATATATATATAAAATAAGAGAATAATAATAAATATTTATTTAATTAATTTTTCAAATGTAAACTGAACTTTATTGACTTTAATGACTCCTTTTCCAGTCTTTGATTATTTAATTGTAATTAATTATTTGCATGCAATTAAAAACTATTTTTAATAATGCCAAAGAAGTATAACTTCTTACGCGCGTACATAAGTACACGCACCCTTTTTTTTTAATTTCTCGTATCAATAAGTGACGTTTCCATAATAATCTTCATAAATTGATAAAAAATATAAATTAACTTATCAAACGGGGAGAAAACCCAAAGAACACAAATTTTCTATCTAACGCTTTTTCTATAAAAAAAATACATCAATGTTCATTTACTTTAAAGAGTTTTCTGTTTAGCAAAATGTTACTCCATGTACCTTAAGTATTTTAGTCTTAGTTTTTATTTGCGTTTGTCAAAAATAAGACCCAAGGTCAGCTCATTGTATGACACAATGTCATAACTATCTTTAAAACAATCAGTGGCGCTACAACCTTTTTAGGTCTTGGCCTCAGATTTCTGAATCTGTTTCATGATCATTTTAAGTGTAATAGGCAAATAGGTGATCAGCCTTCAGTGCCTGACTCACGCCGTCGACTTTTTGGGTCTAAGACATGTCGGTTTCCTCACGATGTTTTCCTTCACCGTTCGAGCAAATGTTAAATGCGCACATAGAAAGACACATTAGTGCACAGCCGGGGATCGAACCTACGACCTCAGGTATGAGAGTCGCACGCTGAAGCTACTAGGCCAACACTGCTCCATAACTATCTATAATTATCGTTATTAGGTAAAAAAAAAATCGCAATTTATGTATCTCCAAAGTTTTCACGTATCTTAGCAAGGTATTTGCTTAAACGAGCTGTGACCACATTATCAAATGAACGCATAATATGACATAAATTGGAGCGGAGACAGGTTAATGTATATCTTGATAAATGTCCCGTCAACTCAGTATAATACTTCGCGATGCTGACAGATTAAGTATCTCATAACCATAGAGTGGGAACACGCTAAAGCGTTATGTAATATATTTTATATAAAAATTTACATCGTTTGTAGGTAGGCCTACAAATATTTATTTTAAAAGGCACACACTTACAGAGAACACACACATACAAAAACACAATACATGCATGGGCATCAATGACAAGTGTGCACAACATTTAGAGGGACACATTACGATGAAGAGAAAATTACGTATGTCTTAAAAATAAAAGTCTAACTAGATCAAGACCTGGAGTATGAAATACAGAAAAAGGCTAGAAATGCATCCTAATAAGCTTGCCACGCAACTAACCATACCGGAAGGCGACAAATCCTAAGTCTTGATAGACACGGTTGAAAGAGAGCAGCAGTCTCGATGGAGATTTTGCTCTGAACGCCTAACAGCTCTCAACACATCTACTCATAGTCTAGCTGACTGATTGCACGATAAAGACTTATATAAATAAATTATGCGTGTACTAGGTGTACACACGTAAGAAGTGAAACTTCTTTATGATCTTATTTTTCGAAAATGATCTACTATATGCAACTTTACAGAAATTCGTTAAATTAGATAAAGTTTAACAAAAGGCTTTTATTATCATAGACATGAATACAAATATTTCATTTTACCTTATTACTACGAAGATTATTATAATTGTAATAGAATTATTACTATCATTGAAAAACGTGACGATTTGCTACAAAATTTCTCCCATACGTCGATAAAGAAGTTTCATTCCAACGCCGATAAAGAAGTTTGACTTCAAAAAGCAACATGGCGCGTAACCGAAAAATGTGACGCGTAACGAAAAAATGTTACACTAAATTTTTTTTCAACCTCGATAAAGAAGTTTCACTTCAAAAAAAACTAGATTAAAAATACATTTGTAATGCAATTGTTGTTCAATTTAAAAATGTAATATATTTCTACTTTGCAATTGTTACTATTGGTGACGGATCAACTGTGGCTGCAACGACTGAAGACATGGAGACTATCATTAAATCTGCTTCGCATGTAGTCTGGTTTTCTCTACTATATTTTGCATCCAAGCACACATAAGTATTTGTAATGTATTGGCATGAATGTAATTATAAAAATATAGTTTTACTGTTTGTATTTAAAGAAATATATTTATTTAACACAATAATTATGCGTGAATGTGAATTTACTTACCAAAAAGCAAAGCTCTAACTTTAAATTCTATATTGTGTACAATAAACAGGTGTTTTATGTTTGCTACATTTAACCACATTACTTTAAAACTCTTGGCTTTAAGGTCTAATAGTAAAGTAAGTATTATATTCTTGCTCATTGTTTAAGCAAGTTTAAGCAGAAATTAAATTTTTACTAACAAGTAACCCTGTCAATTTCAGTAGAAATTAATTTTAAAAAAGGGCGTTTGTACAAAGTACACATGTCAAAAGTGAAACTTCTTTGTAAATTAATTATTAAGTAATTAAGCTGCCCAAATTCCATAATTAAATTTTGCCAGTCTTTCTATATTAATGAATGATAAGGCTAAGGCTAATTAAAAAACCAGAACTAAAATCAGTTGTTGTTATGTATATTATAGAAATACCACCATTGGTATGGTAACAATTACCAAATAATATAACAAATTCATTATTATCATAATTGCTAACTTATGCCTCTCATTTTCTAAAATAGCCAACTGGGGCGTAGCAAAAAAGGTCTTGGTTCTGTGCCCTTACAAAAATACAAACCCAACAAAAAAATTGCAATTTAGTTACTTAATAAAATAATAATGATATGTATCGGTCTCAATCGCTCTCTCCCTTTTCTTCGACAAAAGAAAAACGCTGCACATCTTCGTGACGTTCCGTAAATTTTTTAAACTCATGCGCCTTAAGGAGTTTCACTACAAAAATTAAATTTCTGCTTAAACTTGAATTAAAATGGAAATTAAAACTACATAAATTAATTGGTATAAATGTAAAACTACTCAAAGAAAATGATCTTCTTTTTATTTTTTTATGTTAGCAACCCCGAACTCGTCCGTCAAACGGTACGTCAAGCTAATTCAAAACGAAATCATTTAAAAAATGTCGATAATAATTGAAGAATCCGACGAAATACCATGCTACAGTTGTGTGCAAATGCGTAAAATATTTTTACTGGTGGCCGTATCATCTTTGCTACCAATGATTTTGTTTATGGCGTTGCTGCTACTTCTGTCAGCAAGAAAGCCACAATTAGAAGACTCTACGAGTACCATTGTAGAATTTGTGTTTGGGTTGTTATATTTACATCTGTTTGTAGCAACATTCATGATGCTGGCGAGTTATTTGAAGCGGCGTAGTCCAGTGAGATACCAATGCGTTTACCTTCTCTTCCACGCTGTGTGTATGCTTTTATTCTTTATATCCTCTTTGTTATTAACTATTATTAATCAGTCATATGCTCTAGCTATGTGTTTGGTAGTTCTATGTGCTTTATATGTTTGCTTTTTATGTTATTTTATGAAAATTAATAACATTGCTTTGTTTGCAATCAGCAGAGCATTTTAATATTAAATTCGTTATTGTGATGTAAGTAAACCGAAATTTATTTGTGTTTCATTTATTTCCTGGATCGAGCTTTTCTAGAATTACGCGGTTGATGTTTGGTTGATTACAATATTCCCAATGCCCGGTATAAAATATATACAGTTTATATCTTTCATTATGTTTGAGACGCAAGATTATTTTTTTTTGATAGAACAGGGGCAAACTGGCAAGAGGCTCATCTTATGTTGACACTCAATGCTTAATTTAAGAATGTTTTTTAATTTTTGTTTTTGATACGCTCTTTTCTCGAAATTGCTCGGCTATTTGACATAATTTCACATATTATTTCACAGAACCTATACAAATTAGTAATAGTATTTAAAAATTATAATTAAACATTTATTATTTCTAAAACCCGCCAAATCGCTTCCCTATGCATGGTACAGCATGTTAATGGGCAAACTAAGTTTTTACGTGTTAATTATAAGTCTTAAATCTCACGAATACATACATTTCGATCAAAGTCAGTCTCCGACGCAAATCAATTAAACTCCAAGATTGTTTAGAAAGACATTTATAATCCTGACACGTCATCGCCGATTCCACTAATCTGTAAGCGTTGTGTTTTGTGGCCGATATATAAAAATCAATTTTTATTAAAAATTAATGATTATTTACATTTTAACAACATTTGTTAAAGACATATTTTACTCGGATTACTCTCTTTAACAGCTAAACATGTCAAATAGCCTATAATATACATAATAACCTATAACATACAATCTATATATAATAAAATATGTTGCTTGCTAAGTAAAGTGCTAAACTCGAAGATGACTGGACCAATTCGAGTGATTTTTGGTTATTTATTCCTTAAATTTTTTCTCTGAAGAGGTTTAATGGAATATTTTAACGAAAAAACAAAAAAAAACAATTTTCTTTTTTTGTTATTGTGAACGTGAACAGTCGCTTTAGGGTAACAGTAATTGGTCTATACAATGTGGGTTCTTAGTCTCATTTCACAACAGCGTTAAAACAATTCAATAATTAGTAAGTAATCATTTTTTAATTGGCAAGGCGATGATCATGAGCATTCTGTGGCTGACAGGTTCCCTTACAATTTTCGTGATGTTTCCTTCACCGTACGAGCTAGTATTAAATGCGCACATACGAGTGAAAATCCATTTGTGTACAGCCGGGGATTGATCATACTACCTCAGGGATGAGAATCGCACGTTGTAATTTGGCCAACACTGCTTCTCAATCACGAAGAAAAAAAAATTGTACAAACTAAAGGAAAATAGATTTCAAAGTGTAAGGGGAGCGACTATGGATATCCAGACCTAGCCTATTTTGACATCGACAGTTCAGTTCCTGTATCCTCCTGTTCCCTATCATTTTGTAAATATTGTATGATCCCCACAAATAACCTTTTATAGCACCATTTAGATTTATTGTTAAGTTTTAAACTCGTCATAAAATAACTCCAATAATTGAGATCTAAAATCGATTAAACAATTGCAATTACTATGTAAATATTTTAATTAAATTTTCATCGTGATAAAGTTCGGGTCCAATTTCGTAGGTGAGCGAAGGCAGGTCTAATCGTCTTACGGCGAAACTTTCTGAATACCTGTAACGCATAGTTCTTGAATTATATTTGAATTCTTTTATGAAGAAGATAGCGTATTTATGAACTTTGTAACACAGTAGACGCATGCATATGGCTGTATGCGATCCTATACGGAGACGCTATCAGCGATGGATAAAAGTATTAAATTAAACACACTATTACTTGATTCACTATACAAGTTAAAGTCAAAAGATTGCCCATGTGCATATACACAGTTTTATATTCTATTAGGTAATCCGACACCACCATCTCTCTCTTTGGACGGTAATTTCTAAATGTAAATTCCTTACCAAGAGACTTAGTCAAATGAGCAATGCGCGCTTATTTTAAAATTCAACATGTTTATTATATCATTACTAGCTGACCCGGCAAAAGTTTGTTTTGCCATCTATATTATTTCTTGGAAACAATTTTTTTAGTTCAATAAAAGTATCTATGTATCTACAATATTAAAAAAATAGGGGTTGATCGTAGAGGGGTGAAAATTTGGGGTTGTATGTATTTTTGTATGCTGTATATATATAGTAGCCGATTCACAGACTTACTGAATATGCATAAAAATTTCATAAGAATCAGTCGAGCCGTTTCAGAGGAGTATGGGAACGAACAATGTGACACGAGAATTTTATATATTATATAGAATTTTTAATAAAAATTGTAATGAATTTAATTCAATAAATATTAAAAGCTAATGGTAAGCATGGTAACACTATATTGAGAATTTTATTAGTGTAACTTTCGCACGTCAAAAATATATTAGATTTTGACATACGGGGAGTACTTTCGTGCTATGTCGCGATTCTGAATCTTGGATGAGAACTATTTTTTATAAGATCAAATATCTTCAAAAAGAGGTAACTAAAATAAATTAGTCGCAAAAAACTGGTTAATCAGTCATTCACTTCGATCTGCGATCCAAAAGTGGCCTACGAAATGACAACTTCCAGCCAATTGCTTACAGCTGAAGCACAGGTCGTTTTTCACTCTGTCGGTCCAGCTGAACCTAGGCCTAACCTTGTTCTCGATATATAGTATTTTTGATCAAAAATATTTTGGTTCTATCGTGAGTCCAATTTGTGATATGTATTCTACATTTCTATAAGATTGTATAAAATATCTAATTGTGTATTTACGTACATAATACACGTGAAATCTGTCGTATCTTGCTATAAATAGTATATCTGTTAATCCGCTTTGACGTATTCTTGATACCGAGTAAAAATGGGACAATAATTTTCGATTGTATTAATTTTCCGTAACACGAGCCAACCGACCGTTATAACAAGTATCCCTAGTTAAAGCAATTATTGGGATCAAAAATATACGCGATACACTACATACGCGTATTACTGAGTTTCTACTCGTACTAGCTAGTATTTGTGACGTTTGTAACTTTGGTTAAAGGCATATGATAAGGTTAACGAGCCTTAATACGAATAAAGTACCTTTAATACATTTTCAGTAACACCTGCGAGTTGTTTTAGTTGTTTAGATAAGAATTATCAATGGCGTGATGATTTGACGCAAATCTACTTGAATAATCTTTTACCAAATCTCATAGATTATCAATTTGATTCCAGAATTAATTGAATAAAACATTAAGTTTCTTTTAAATAGATTGAACCGGTAAAAATTTAGTTCTGCTAGTATATACCAGATATGCTGCAGTTTTAGAAATTATGGGTTTGCGTTATTGCTCTGTCAAATATAAATATAAATGTTTTTATTCATTATACTAATGCGTGTAAGATTTGAGAACCCTTTTAAGTAGAAAATACTCGTGTCAGGGTTCCCAGCTCTTCTATAATAAACGTAATAGTTAATTCCTTTACATTATTTTTGTTTTTTCAATTAAAATTTTTATTCTTATTTTATTATTAACATCATCCCAAATTGTTTTAAACACAAATCATTACGTGACTCGTAACACGCCTGAGTGCATGTGTGAGTGTAATGTGTAACACACATGTCAATGATAGTATTTGTAATACTTAATACGATATGTAACAGGTATTGTAATACTTGTACGCTGTTACTTTCACAGATACTCCTGTGACTGTTGCAAGGTGAAAAATTCGATGCATGAATATTCATTATCATTGATTTTCATCGGCATGTAAAAGTGATTACCTTATAGCTGCGACGTCGGATTACGCTTGTCTCGTATGGGTATTACAATAACTTGATATAGTGTTCAACAAAATATAATCAAATATATATGAGTATATTGTTTTATAGGAAACAGAAAAAATGCTTACCATAATTAAATGGTTGAGTATAAAGTTGATACTAAATTTATGTTAAATGTTAGGTAATAATTTATAGTATAATAGTTTTAGCTTTAGTTTTACCCCATGTGGTTTCCTAATATGAGTATTCTTATGAATATTTTTTTTGCTTAGCGTTGCAGCCTATGTAATAATGATTGTTTATTCTCACTAAATTTTTCTCTACTTTTTAAGACCTGTCGATCCGAAATGGTGGAGGCCTGATGACCTGTAACACATGTACGGCATAAGTATCACACAAACTACTATTTTCCCTAAATAGAAGTAAGACAATTTATTTATAATACTATATAACTGTTACTTGTTTATGGACAAAGTTTTTGTGAGAAAAAATGAAATAAAGATTATTATTATTGTGCTTTTAAATGTTTTAATGGTGTCCAAGAAACATTTTAAAGCGTATTTTTAAGTGTAGATCTCATCCCTCATACTCTGAGATATTAAGGCCTGTCTGACAGTTACTTAACGCATCTCAGAGTCCCTCTAGGGATTTGCTATCGTTATCTTTCTTTGATGTATTAGTATAATCAATATGTAACATTTAATCTTTATAAATATGATAAAATTGTAATAATTTAATATTAAAATACAAATGTCAAGATTAAGGTTTGATTTTGTTCATATCTGTGGAAATTCAAGTTTCTTAGTAATCCTTGTATCTTGAGATCCTGTGTACTTCGGTTGTGATGGGGTGTGCACAGTTCTCATTTTCGGTAACGAAAGTGGGGAAATCGAATCTTAAACTCAATCATGACCTGTGTCAGACTCTATAATGATTGAAAGAGAATTAGAAGAATGAAAGAGACGCAGAAATGTGTGGGTCCTTGGGTTTCACAGGTACACTACGCTCTGCTCTCAAGAATTGTTCGGACTAATTCCTACGGATGAATTTGGTCGTCGTACGTCGAGGCAGAATACAAAATTCCATCCATTTCATCTCGACGCCTGGCGTTTCACAGCGATTTTTAAGGCACTTTCTGCCGCGCACCACCTCTTTGTGACACCAGCTGCCATTAGAGGTATTTCCAATCCGATACGATTTAGGAGCCTGTAAGAATAGAGAGCACCATTCCCTGAAAGATCGGCAACACACCCGTGCCCGTACTCTGTAACTCTCAATAACGATCCTAATGATATAACTAATATTGAATTTAATCACTAAGAATTCAATACCGCCCTTGGGTTTTAACAATATTCTCCTCAACTATCAATAGTCCTCCTGCACTCTGTCAAACCAGCGGTACCTAGGCTGAGGTAAGCTTCATTCACCAATTGTGACCTATGCGCTCAAGTTGCCCCAGCAATTTTCCATCGCCATCTATACTTAGCATTAGCCTAGGAAAAATTTGTGGCGCTACAACCGTTTTAGGTCTGGGCCTCAGATTTCTGAATCTGTTTCATGACCGTTCGTCTTATAGGCAAGTAGGTGATCAGTCTCCTGTGCCTGAGCCACGCCGTCGACTTTATGGGTCTAAGGCAAGCCGGATTCCTCACGATGTTTTCCTTCACCGTTCGAGACAGAAAGTCTACTGGTGGATAGCCGGCGATCGAACCTACTACCTCAGGAATGAGAGTCCCACACTGAAGCCACTAAGCCAACGCTGCTGCTGCAAGCATTAGCTTACTTGACACATATCCGCGTCTCCAATGATTGCTAAAACCTCAGACCAAAACAAGGTTGGTGATATCGAATATTGCCAAATTAAGTTCATTGTTTGTTTCATTATTGTGAGTTACGAAGTACCCTTGTCGGCTGAAATGTTGAGGAAAAGGCCAGCTGGGATTCAATTACTTAAGGGGTGAAGAAAATTGTGATACTCGATCATGTATAACGTGTTAAACTGCTTTTTTTGTTTGTTTAAGTGTAGAAATATAAATAAACGTATATACAAATTATAGACCCTAAGATGGGGGCTCAGCTATCAATCCATCATCTCCATGGCGGTAGTAGTCAGTAAGACTACTTGAGTATGATAGTAGGCTGTTCCTAAAAAGAAATAGGAATGTTGTCGTCGGTCAGACCCTAAGGACTGACTTCGCCAGATGCAACATGCAGGCAGATTATATGTATATAATAATAGTTTCAATGGGCTGCTTAATATCTACCCGCTCACCGTCTACAATCTAAAAATAAGATTAAAGGACTGGCTAATGGACGCTGGCTGGCATACGCAGTGTTGGAGATGCTTCTGAGACCTAATATGTAGTTACACATTTCACTTACTCTCTCACTCACTCACTCACTTACTCATTCACTAACATGCACTCACTCACTCACTCACTCATGCACAGGCGTTTTGAAAACAGTTTGAAAAGCAAAAATAATGAAAAATATATGTAATTAAATTATATATTTTTATAGAATTTACTATTAAGTTTGTTATGGAAGAGCTGGGAACCCTGACACATGTATTTCATTACTTAAAAGGGTTCCCAAATCCTTATAATGAATTGTTGTCAAATGAATAAACACATATTTATTTATTTACTAGCTGACCCGGTAAACGTCGTTTTGCCATGTATATTATTTCTGGGAAACATTTTGTTATTTAATAAAAATAACTATCTACTATAATAAAAAAATAGGGGTTGATCGTAGAGGGGTGACAATTAAGGGTTGTATATATTTTTGTATGCTGTATCATAAAAAAATAAAAACAAAAAGTTTTGTCTAAAAAGTTGGGGTGGGACCACACGTAACATTTAGGGGGATGAAAAGTTGTCTGACAATCCTGACTCACTGAATATGCATAAAAAAATTCATAAGAATCGGTCGAGCTGTTTCGGAGTAGTATGGGAACGAACATTGTGACACGAGAATTTTATATAGTAGAAGATATAACCAAACCTAGTAAGTATGAAGATAGCAAATAGGTTTAAACAATTATGACGTGCCCTACATTCAGGCAGATGACCGCAAGCGACAGTACTGCTTACAGTAGCTCACATATCTAATCCGTTAAGCTGGTTACGCGTTAACTGAATTAACAATGGAACTAAATGGAATTTTTAGGTAAGTAATTTAATTTAGCAGAGTCTAAGCTTGGTCGATTTTCGATGCCATTGGAAAGAGAGAAATTCATAGGAATTCGGTACATATATGAAATTTGTTTAAATAATTTAAAAGCGAATTTATTATAATTTAACTTGCTATTATTAAAATGTTTTTCAGCATATGTGGTCTGCAAGGTCCTGGCAATAGTGTTTGAGGTACTAAGTAGCTATTGTTACTAATTTATAATTATTTTTTTAAACCTTGAGTTATGTAAACATATATTATATTTTAGTTAATACATAATTAGAAGCGCAAATGTTCACAATCGTTTACACTTGAAGATAATAAATATTTCATACACTCATAAATTGCAATATAACATTCCCGTTTCGACCTATTTGTGAAACGTATGGGGGTAATATACTGTGATTTGAAAATGTACTTGGAAAATATTAGTGGATACAGAAGGTTTTCTGTTAATTTTGTAAAATAATTCAGTTGTATAATATTTGGTTTTATATTATTTATAGGTTAAATTTGGCCATGTATAGGCTGTAAATAAATAAACAAATCGCTTATCTAATATATAAAATTCTCGTATCACAGTTTTCGTTGCCATACTCCTCCAAAACGGCTCGACCGATTCTCATGAAATTTTGTGTGCATATTGGGTATGTCTGAGATTCGGACAACATCTATTTTTCATCCCCCTTTATGTTAAGGGTAGTCAACCCCTATATATATTTTTTTATTTTTAGAGATTTTTTTCTGTTTTTACATAAATTACAATACATACAAACCCCTAACTTTCACCCCTCTACGACCAACCCCTATTTTTTTATTATAAATGATATATATGGCAAAACGACGTTTGCCCGGTCAGCTAGTATTGTATATAAGTATCAGTCACTTAGTTTTAAGAACCCATAAATAACTTAGTTTATTAGTGCAGCGTCGCAAACCCACTACCCAATTGTATGTCATAAGCCCTTGTTTTAATATATTTAAGTCAGTTGACACCTAGCTTCAAAGTGTTTCATTTATTTGAACATCCCTCCAACACCACTTTGTGGAACCAGCTGCCCACAGAAGTATTTCCGCACCAATTCGACTGACTTAGGAAAAAGAAAAGAGAAAAAATTCTTAAAAGGCCGGCAACGCACTCGCGAGCCTTCTGGCATTGAGAGGCGGCCCATTGTCCGTGGGCGGCGGTATCACTTAACATCAGGTGAGCCTCCTGCACGTTTGCCCCCTGTTCTATAAAAAAAAAACTTATCTCTTGTCATGACAAATTCAAATTGAATTATTCATATTAGTATATCCACTTATGACAAAAGGAAGATGAACATTTTCATTCCCAAGTCACGGGCTTATAGCGGGTGAAAAGAACTGACAAGAAACTCTCCGTCACTCTGCTTAATCGCCAAGTTTTGTACAAGAAAATCGTTAGGAACTGCAATCATACTTCTCTAATAGAGCAAGATCCCAGGGCCGCCAGACGTCACGTATTTTCTGACGGATGAAATGTGGACGATTGGGTAGTGTTAGTATGTACTATGATCGTATGCCTACCTGCTAGCTTGGTCAAACGGCCAATTTCCAGGTATCAGGTAATCAAGGTACACAAAAACATTACTTACTTCACGTAAATTGTCATGGCTGATTTTTATATATGTTTTCGAGTGTATAGTTAAAAATAAATTGTCAATACTCCCAGACACTTTCCGTCGGCCATATTGCTTAACAGACGCTTTAAGGGTCTCAAAATAATTAGTCAACTTCACGTAAATTCTGACGCTCCATTTTTATATATGTTCATCCGACAACTATTTTAAAAGCTTTGACAAGAAGACAGACCGATCCAAGGGGCCAATCATCCCCTAAACTAAATTTTAATATCTCTATGAGTGAGAGAGCATTATCTACGCGCATGAGACTGAGTGAGACCGACTGCGCTGTTAAAGCCATGAAAATTACAGATATTTTATAATTTTTAGAACTTTTGTTGACAAGTAAATTATAGCAACAAAAATAAGAAAAAAATTGACACATAATAAATAACTAAAGTTAGCCGACAGTTTTTTTTTTTTTTTCAATTTATTAATTAGAACTAAAAAATATTTTTAAAAAATACCACTTATATTTAAATAGCAGCAATTTTTTTAATTAATTATTTATTGGAAATTTGGAAATAAAGTGGAAAAATATTAATTCTTCAATATTTCTTAACAGTGGCTTTTAATCTTCATTATCATCATCATCAAATATCAATCTTGAAATTGAATATCTAAATCGTGATCGTCATCATCAGCATTATCCTTATTTTCTTCCTCTGTAAAAAACAAGTTAAACAATGAAGGTCTGAAAAAACTAAAAAGATACAAATAATATGAGAAACGAAAATAATTTACCTGATTGTTCTTCCAGCGACTCACTGACAAAACCCGGTAATTGATCTCCATCGAACCGATGAAAATCATATTTACCATCTTGTAGTGTCCAGCCATTGTTTTCGGGGTTGAAAATATTTATCATCTTCATACTTGCATTGTTCCAAAGCTAGCCCGTCGAAACTGTTGCCAAAGCTCACTTTTACAAGGTGGTAAGTTACTGGCATCGAAGTTTCTTAAATTCTTTCGATTGAATTCTTCATTTATATCAGATACCATGTATGTAAATGATAAACAACTGTAGTCTGGCAGCATCTACATCAATTATTCCAGGAAAATTGTAAACATCACAGATAAATTTTTGTATTATGTTGAATACACGTTCTTCTTCATCTACATCACCAACAAAATCCAACGTACCAAAATGGTGAAATGCTTTGTTGGTACTCTTCATTTTTCTTCAAAATATTAAACGGCTTTTGCTTGCCCTTTTTGAATAATAATAATTTTCAAGTAATTTTCATGGCTTTAACAGCGCAGTCGGTCTCACTCAGTCTCATGCGCGTAGATAATGCTCTCTCACTCATAGAGATATTAAAATTAAGTTTAGGGGATGATTGGCCCCTTGGATCGGTCTGTCTTCTTGTCAAAGCTTTTAAAATAGTTGTCGGATGAACATATATAAAAATGGAGCGTCAGAATTTACGTGAAGTTGACTAATTATTTTGAGACCCTTAAAGCGTCTGTTAAGCAATATGGCCGACGGAAAGTGTCTGGGAGTATTGACAATTTATTTTTAACTATACACTCGAAAACATATATAAAAATCAGCCATGACAATTTACGTGAAGTAAGTAATGTTTTTGTGTACCTTGATTACCTGATACCTGGAAATTGGCCGTTTGACCAAGCTAGCAGGTAGGCATACGATCATAGTACATACTAACACTACCCAATCGTCCACATTTCATCCGTCAGAAAATACGTGACGTCTGGCGGCCCTGGGATCTTGGACCATAAACATATTGAAACAAAAATCGAAGCACGCACGTACATTACAGTGACAACAAAACACAAACGCGTAACTACGCGATCAACTGATCAAGTCGGTTAAAACTTATTAAGTATGTGATTGAATTTATAATTTATATCACATTTACGAGTTAAAGCACGACAACAAGTTGCTTCCGTTTACGATCACGACGCATGGACGGGGGCAGGAAGAAGAATACATGAACGCCACCACAAGCAATGACATTTTAGTATGATGATATACGCTTTTGATACGCCAATTTGTTCTTAAACGAAAAACGCCTAGAAAAGTAGTAGGACCAGTATCCAATATCTAATTGATTCAAAACTCAAATCTAGGAATCAAACGAATACGAAACAACTCCAAACTTCTAACAAGCCCGATCAAAACGCGATATTGCCTCGAAACTTGACCTATATCGTGTGAATATAACTGTTTTCGAAGCTATCGAAGCAATTGAATTGCCCGGTCAAAGTCAAAGGCTGTTTTGTTTCCGAAATCTCGTTACATAACTGAATCCGGAAACGTGGTTTTCTCGCAAACCGCAGTACCGCGGAAAAACCAATGCTTTTATTCGATTTACAACGATTTTTAACTATTAAACTCTCCGAGGTTTTCATCGCTGATAAATACAATATTCTAGAGATTTCTTCGTATGTTTTTGTAGGTGTCGGGCTCTTAATACGCGGTAAAACTAAAATGAACTTCAAGTCAGGAATTTTGTTCGGTACCCAGAAAACAAATACTCTCCGGGATGAAACTTGAAAGCTAATCATGTCGTATCTTCAAAGAAGACGAAGTCTTTTTGTCTATTTATAAACAAAGATCTTTATCATAAGAATGAGGCTGACTTGGTTGTGTTTATTTAAATCTTTTAACATAAAGCGTAAGCCTTAAACCATCATAGCTATACCGAAATCCTAATCTTAATATATGTATATAAATTACGTGTAACGTGACACTACAATTTAATGGCATAACCACAAAAAAAGCATGGTGGATTGGTGTCCCCCTGCCGTTTCTCTTAAATAGTTTACTACTATGTAATATAACAAAAATCTTAGCCACAGCAACGCTTGGCCGAGTCTACTAGTATAGTATATGTTATAGTTTTATGTTAAGATACTGCTCTTTATATTTATCTAAAAAGCTCAATATTCTCATAATATGTAATCAATTTATAAACTTATTTCTGAACAAATTCGACTTAGGGGCCTTCAAGAAAAGAGCGTACCAATTATTAAAAGGCCGGCAACGCACTCGCGAGCCCTCTGGAATTGAGGGTGTCCATGGGCGGTATCACTTAACATCTGGTAAGCCTCCTGACCGTTTGCCCCCTGTTCTATAAAAAAAGAAACCTTTCGAATTTACGCTAAAATGCGGGTAGAATTTTTTACCGCTACCTGAAGTACCCTACATACCAAAAAAAATAACATTTAATTTAAAGGAGACTTTATTTGTTAAATCCATCCTATAGTGATGCAATTACGGCCAATATCAGTGATGCTGAAACCCTTGGGATGCCCACTTGATTGCAATTGGAAACTTAATTCGCGCCACAATCCCGCATTGGTCAACGAATGTAATTGTGGTAATCCTAATGGGCTTCCGTTGTTGAACGCAGCTCAATTGTTTGTGATCTCGGTTATGTCTCGTATTTATGGTTGAATAAATATACTATTGTTCAAAAGTACAAGAGAAAAATATCGGCTAAATGAAAGGTACTATTTTATGTGTTTTTCCGCTTATATCATCAAAGTTTCTTGCAATCACGGATTCTCAGTGTCGCTTTTCAATTCTTCAAGGGCATGTTGAAGGTGGGCTTTTAAAAGCCTTAAGGAAAAAAGTACTGCGACAACAGCTCTTCCACCAAATTAAGGATGTCCCATCACCTCAATGGAATAATTTGACATTTTATGAAGTGAAACTTCTTTAGGCGCATGAGGGTAAAATTTTACGGATGCGTCACGATGATGTGCAGCGTTTTTGTCGAAGAAAAGGGAGAGAACGATTGAAAGAGAGTGAGAAGGGCGAATTACCTCTTTTTCGAAGGGCTTTTTCCCTCTCTAAGTCTCGGAAATCTGAAGTTTTAGATTTGTTTAAATATGAAGAAGACTTAAAAATTAGTTTGCCAAAGAAGTTTCACTTCTGATTTACTACTTATTACGCACGCACTTTTTTTTTAATTGCTTAAGTCTACGATTCCAAAAGCGTTCTCAAATCAATTTTTATTGATTCATATTATATGCTACACATAAATATTAAAAGGTGTTTTACCAGGAAATCTGACGTTGAGCCTTTTAATATGTAATAAATACTGATATATAATACCTTACATTGTTTTTTTATTATTATTGTATAGAAAATAAAACCTACCAATACCCAGTAAGCGTAAGATTGTTCGGATTAACTTACTGCAAAAGTCAAATTTATACAATGTAGGTAAAACGCTAGCTCAGTATTCGTATAATCAAGATTTAATTATCTCGACAAAGTCAGAACTATGGGAATTAAGGTCAGTATTCGGTCAGAGATTAGTCCCTTCTTATCGCATTACCGAATTTTTGTACATTTTCTTTTACCATTTCTGCAAGAAAAATATTTTTCTTGGTTTTTTTTACCCTAATCTGATTTTGATTTTGCTTTGCCGCGCGTGCGGCTTTAATTTAGCTAAAAACCAGTTCTCTCTTACTCCTACGTATTACTTGAGATTTTTCAGATTAATATACCTATATATTAGGTCCTTACATATGAAATTGGCGTTTTTCGTACTGGCCACTTTAATCACGATGTTCTCCTCTTCGGTAAGGAATTCCAAATTCAAATTTGTACAGCTATTTACTCATGTATTTGTGCTTCGATGACCGTCATTCATTAGTTTTTTTCTTCTGTTTTTTTCTGTTTGCGTCACTCATTTTACATAATGGAAAACTTAAAGTATCGCATTATTTACGAGTACGAGTTCCGCTGTGGCACTAGTGCTGCGGAAACGACTCGAAGGGTGAATGATGTGTATGGCGGTCATGTTGCAAAAGAAAACACAGTTCGTTTTTGGTTCCAACGTTTTCGTTCTGGAAATTTCGACCTGCAGAACAAACCCCGTGGACGGCCTGAGACCCAAGTTGATAATGAAGTATTGAAGGCTATTGTGGAAGCGGATCCATCGCAAACCACGTCCGAGTTAGCTGCAGGCTGCGGTGTCAGTGTTTATAAAACTGTTTTAATTCACTTGAAGCAAATTGAGAAGATTAAAAAGCTTGAAAGATGGGTACCTCACGAATTGACTGAAGCAAACCGGCAAACGCGCGTCGACTGCTGCGTTACATTACTGAACCGGCACAATAATGACGGTATTTTAAACTGAATCATTACTTGTGATGAAAAATGGATTCTTTACGATAATCGGAAGCGCTCAGCGCAATGGTTGGATCCTGGCCAGCCAGCCAAATCCTGCCCCAAGCGAAAATTAACCCCAAAAAGTTACTTGTAAGCGTTTGGTGGACTAGTGCCGGTATTGTTCATTGCAGTTTTCTCAAATCTGGCCAGACTATTACGGCTGATGTCTATTGTCAGCAATTGCAAACCATGATGGAAAAGCTAGCGGCTAAACAACCTAGGCTGGTCAATCGCTCCACGCCACTGCTACTTCACGACAACGCTTGACCACACACTGCACAACAGACGGCTACCAAATTAGAAGAGCTTCAATTGGAATGTCTAAGACATCCTCCGTACTCCCCGGACCTTGCTCCAACAGATTACCATTTTTTTCGAAATTTGGACAACTTCTTGCAAGGGAAAAAATTTAACTCTGATGGGGCAGTCCAAATCGCGTTCACAGATTTTATTGATTCCCGTCCGACTGGTTTTTTTAGTAAAGGGATCAATGAACTACCTATTAGATGGCAAAAGTGCATAGAAAACAATGGTTCATACTTTGATTAATTAAATATATTATATTTAAAAATATTTGACTTTTTGTTCCTCCCATACAAAGCGCCAATTTGATATGTAAGGACCTAATATATCAAAACATTTTGTCTCTACTCCTATAAAAATGAAGAAACCGATTTTAAACACTTTAAAATACTGCTAAATAAATAAATAAATCAGTGGCGCTACAACCTCTTTAGTCTCTTGGCATCAGATTTCTGAATCTGTTTCATGATCATTTTTAAATTTAATAGGCAAGTAGGTGATCAGCCTCCAGTGCCTGACACACGCCGTCGACTTTTTGGGCCTAAGACATGTCGGTTTCCTCACGATGTTTTCCTTTGCCGTTCGTGCAAATGCGCACATAGAAAGAAAGTCCATTGGTGCACAGCCGGTGATCGAACCTACGTGATACAACCTCATGGATACCTAACATATCTTCTTTTTTTATTTTTTTCTTCTTATAATGTGCCATATCCAGTTTCATAAAATAAAACTGAAACTATTCAGTCTATCCCGGCAACGCACTTGCGAGCCTTCTTGCAATATAAGTGACCATGGTATCACTTAACATCAGATGCGCCTCCTCTTGCATTTGTTATATATAAAAAATGTATGCTTGTCAATATGTAGCAACATTTAAATAGTAGATTTAATTTAAATTTAAACGAAATTGTTTCTCGCGCAGCTGGGTTATCGGAATCAATTCCCCAACAATTTAACTTCGATTAAGCGTCGCTCACAAAAAATATTTGAATTAGGAAGGTTCTTGCCGGAATCGATGCAAAAACTTTTTGATTGCCATCCGATTTACATCCATGTAAATTCCCCTCAGCAATTTCGGGGAATTTTAATGATCTAATGGTTTTGCCAATACCAGTTAATCTTACAGAATCAAGGATTGCTAACAATTTATAGCAGTTAAATCTCTTTATTATTAAGGGCTTACAACAATTACAACCACAGTACACACACATTGCACACTGGAAGCGAACCGAATGGCAAAAGGGAATTTTTTAATTTTAATTTTTATTGTTTTTGATGTCTTATTTTATTTTATTTTTTCTTTAAGTATTGTTATTTTGTGTGTTTATGTGTGTTTTCGTTTGTAATAAATGTTATGTCTATGTCTAATATTAAAATATATAAAAATAAGTCCGCAAAAGATGATATCATATCACAGTATGAGAGAAAGAGTACAAACATCACAGAAATCACTATTTTACCAAACATATAGCTCAACAAGTAAAACAGTGTTTCTAAACCCATGGATACTGAATAATATTATGATATTGAAATCCAATGGAAACCTACTGAGCCTAAGTCTTATCTACAAAAGATAATACATGATTATGTTAAAAACAATGTAATTATTTTATTTATGATGCTACCTATAATTTGTATTTACAATTTTCTTAACTCTACAAAGTAAAATTTTAAATTTTAAAAACAAATTTAAACTTTGGTCCCTGTGACAGTATACCTTTAACGCTGCAGCTGGCAGCTTTTCCTCGCTGTATTGCGACACTTATTCGTTGAGCGAGGAAAGCACCAGCTCTGGGGTCACCGGTTCTATCTACGAGGCGCCAACTTAAATCATTGAAAAGCGCCTGTGCGCTTAAACCCCACGGCCCAAGAGTCTTCTCCAAAGGGAACAAAATCGAAGTTGGAGGTCTCTCGGTCCTCGGTCGGAAGAGTCTTTCTCTTATATTTGTGCCGTTTATTATTTTCTGCCAGCTTTACGGCAGCCCTAGCTTTTTTATAATATATTTATTTTTTATTTACACTTCGTTGCAATAAAAATAAAAGAAACACAATACATAAAAATTATAAGGGATGCAACGGGCGGCCTTATCGCTAATAAGCGATCTCTTCCAGGCAACCCTAGTTAAAGAGAAATTCTAAAAAAAAGAAACATGATGAGTGCGAGAAGTGCAGAACCAAATGTTATATAAAAAAATATATAGAACCTTAATCTAAAGTCATACAAAAAAATATTAATAACTAACTAAAACCTTAAAAGCTAATCTTACAGATTCATGAACAGCGAATAGTGATGCAATGCAAAAGAAAATATTTAAATTAATGTCTAAGTATTTTTTATAACAAAGATTGTTCTCACAAATGGCGTGTATACTAAATATTTCTATACAATAATATCAACAAAACCTTTGTAATTACGAAAGCTTAGTTCACTCGTGTAATAATTCCCCAACACAAATCATCAAATCATAGATTTAATCAAAATTGCAATTTGTGAACGGATTAGTATTCACACATATTATGTGTTGATTTCATAAATTAACTATTAACTGTAACTCTCTGTTGATTGGACTACTGGTGCCTCTGATATTGAATTTAATGCGTACTAGACTATTAAATAAAACAAAAATTAGTGTTGAGGTCGTAAGTTCAAATCAGGCACTGGAGACTGATCACATACTTGCCTATATAGTATAACTAGTAGACCGGCCAAAAACGTTGCTGTGGCTAGGGTTTTTGTTATATTACATAGTAGTAAACTATTCACGGGAAACGGTAGGGGTACACCAGTCATGGGGACCACCTTGCTGTTCGTGGTTATGCCATTAAATTGTAGCTTATTAAACATTGATACTTTCAACACAGCGCCATCTGTTAGAATTGTGACTATCAAATAATAAACAAAAAAAAATGCAATAAAATAATATTGCGGCTATAAATTAAGATGTAAGCTATCCTATCTTTTAAGTTGGATCAAACTGCACACGGTGTGCAAATTTAATTTAAAATCGATTAAGTAGTTTAAGAGTCCATCGCGGACAAACAACGTGACACGTGATTTATATATATTAAGATCGACAAGATAATATAAGAATTGAGTTTGACTAATAATGTAAAATTCCTTAAGACAAATTTGCGCGCCATCGTGTGTGGCAGAATATGCGAACGATTTACGATTGTATCACCTTAATATTTTGTACCATATTCTTGCAATAAATAAATTATTATTGAAGTGAAACTTCTTTATCGAGGTTGGAAAAAAATTTAGTGTAACATTTTTTCGTTACGCGTCACATTTTTCGGTTACGCGCCATGTTGCTTTTTGAAGTCAAACTTCTTTATCGGCGTTGGAATGAAACTTCTTCATCGACGTATGGGAGAAATTTTTTAGCAAATCGTCACGTTATTCAATGATAGTAATAATTCTATTACAATTAATGAAATTCTATAATAATCTTCGTAGTAATAAGGTAAAATGAAATATTTGTATTCATGTCTATGATAATAAAAGCCTTTTGTTAAACTTTATCTAATTTAACGAATTTCTGTAAAGTTGCATAAAGTAGATCATTTTTCGAAAAATAAGATCATAAAGAAGTTTCACTTCTTACGTGTGTACACCTAGTACACGCACAATTTATTATTATTATAAGACAAATGATCATGAAACAGATTCAGAAATCTGAGGCCAAGACCTAAAGAGGTTGTAGTGCCACTGATTTTATTTAAATCAAACACAACATACATTTGCTATTAAAACCTATAGTTAATTTATAAGCCATTGATTATACTTCTATGAGGCGAACGGCCGCACGGCTGTACCCGGCGCCCGAACAATTTACTATTGCTTTTTGCTTTGGATCGATTCCCTACGTTTTTCGAGTTAATTGCTCGAAGTCTCGCCGTCAATGCGACAGTTACGTGTGTGGGATACTAATAGTTAGGCATTTATTGCATCCGGGATATGGGAAAATATTTGAAATATTCGATAAAGGACTCGTGTAGAAGTTTCTATATTAGTCACTCAGTGGGAAAATAGTTCGGATATTTTCCAAACTATTTTCGCAAAAAGAACAGTGTTGGCCTAGTGGCTTCAGCGTGCGACTCTCATCCCTGAGGTCGTAGGTTCGATCCCCGGCTGTGCACCAATGGACTTTCTTTTTATGTGCGCATTTAACATTTGCTCGTACGGTGAAGGAAAACATCGTGAGGAAACTGACATGTCTTAGACGAAAAAAAAGTCGACGGCGTCTGTCAGGCACTGGAGGCTGATCACCTACTTGCCTATTAGATTTAAAAATAATCATGAAACATATTCAGAAATCTGAGGCCAAGACTTAAAGAGGTTGTAGCGCCACTGATTTTTTTTTCCCAAACTATTTTCGCAAAAAGTTTAATGAAAAATACAGTACATTCTTTACTTACATCACAAAGTATTCTATATACAGAGATCCTGCATCAATAACTTCGTAGGCTTTGTAGGGTCCAATTTTCTATTTAGGTCTGTCGAACGACGTCTTATCTTTTCTTTAGGGACATTTTACGACGTATCACAATCTAATCCCTAATTTTGTCCAAATCCAGGCTAGCTTTAGTTTTGGCTTTTTTTATAGAACTGGGGCGAGCGGGCAGGGCTCATCTGATGTTAAGTGATACCGCCCATAGCTTCTTACAATTCCAGAAGGCTCGCGAGTGCATCGCCGGCCCTTTAAGCTCGAGCTTTTATCATTTCCAAGATATTGTACCATTTAATTAAGAAAACCTCGTTGTGTTATATTATACCATACATAATCTTAACATTTTATAATGAATATTTTTGTAGTTAGAGAACATTTCAAGTCCAACATTTTTGAACTATTCAATTATAATATAACAGGGTAACACCTTCCAAAAAGAGACATTTCGGTCCCTCGGCATTATAACTACATGTTTCAATAAAAATCCATTCAAATAATTTACTCGAAACGATTCCATGAACAGAAGAGTTAACCTAACATACGATGCAAATCCCCTTTCAATATTTTCTTCATCTGCCGCTGACAAGTCATTCAACACGACATTCTCTTCAGTGGACTATAAATTCTCGCAGTCCGTAATAAAGCTGGTAGCAATTCAATTTTTGTGCAATAAATCGAGCCGAGTGAGACAGTGTAACCGCGGCCGATGTATCGATTTTCATTCGATTCCGCTATTTTTATTTTAGACTATTACGTATACTGACAGAATTAGCGATTGTTGAGTTATAATAAAGATAGTAAAAGTAATCATAACAATCAGGTATATAGTATTTACAATTTTCTTAACGTAAAAAGTAATAATAAAAATAAATAAAAATTTATAAAAAGAAAATGAAAACAAATTTAAAAAGTTTGGTCCCTGTGGCAGTGAACCTTTAATGCTGGCAGCATTTCCTCGCTGTATTGCGAGACTTATCCGTTGATCCAGGAAAGCACCATTCCTGGGGTCACCGGTACTATCTACCAGGCGCCAACTTAAATCCTTAATTAGCGCTTGTGCACTTGAACCACGACCCAAGAGTCTACTCCAAAGGGAACAAAATCGAAGTTGGGGGAAAGATATTTGAGCCATTTCTTATTTTCTGCTCTGCGGCCGCCCCAGCGGTTTTGCTTTTCCGAGGGAGGTGAGACGGGGCAATCGAGTCCAAACTAGTAGCATCCCACACCAAAGCCCGTCCCAACTTCCAAGGGATCATCGACATCCCATCCATAAATATGTATAATAATGAATGAAATAGCAGTTACGCTAGGGATACTTTAAAAATTCCGCTGACCGCGATTACTGGTAGCTCAAAATCTCGAGTTATGTAAACTCGCTACCAGCTGCACTTACTGATATATCAAAAAAATTATACTAATAAGACATCATCTTCATTAAAATCTCGTTAAGGGAGCGTTCAAGTATTACGTCACGCAATTTTTGGAGATTATTGACTCCCCACCCCATGTTACGCGCCGTAACGTTTTTCTGTACCCAATAGTAAAACGTTTCGTGACCACCCAGTGACTCTTTATACCTAAAAGTTACCATTATGTGGTGTAAAGTACTGGAAAGTCGAAAATAATATAAACAATAACGCGTAGTTCAATCCCCGCCCCGCATCGTAACATTTTACAAAAGGACCGCCCCCTCCCAAAATTCGTTACGTAATACTTGAACTCTCCCTTAAAACAATTTTCTTGCATCGGCTATCTATGGAACGTCGATGTTTATATTGGTTTGTGACGTTTTAATGGCGCAATTTAATGGCTATATTGTTATGATGAGTATGTCATTGGTCTTCGTATATAAGTTAACTAGCAGACCGGCCAAGCGTTGCTGTGGCTAAGATTTTTCTTATATTACATAGTAGCAAACTATTCAAGGGAAACGGTAGGAGAACACCAGTCATGGGGACCACCATGCTTTTTTGGTGGTTATGCCATTAAATTGTAGCTAATGTGAAACGTTGGTACTTTCAACACAGCGCCATCTGTTAGAATTGTGACTATCAAATAATAAACAAATATTTTGCAATAAAATAATATTGCGGCTATAAATTGAGATGTAAGCTATCCTATCTTTTAAGTTGGATCAAACTACACACCGTGTGCAAATTTGATTGATATCGCATCGGTAGTTTAGGAGTCCATAGCGGACAAACAACGTGACACGTAATTTATATATATTAAGATTATTTAAATCTGTTCGACGTCCTGGTGGACAGAAAAACTGTGTCTAGTTTGTGTTTCTACCACACTGTTATAAACTTCTTTTTGATTTCAGACAATGTATACAATAAATAAATGTAAATAATGATACAAATTATATCGTATTTACGTCTTATTCAATTTACGTAATAAAATGAAATGTTATTAAAGAATTAAACCACTTAACGAACAATTTTCCTTTCGAAACAGCTTTGTGAAATTCGTGGAAAGTGTAATACAGGTTTTAGTACTGAAGTTCACACATTACCACCATCCCTTCCTGTAATTGTTCCTGACGTGTGTCTGTGACAGCTGTTTAAAGGTTTATACTAATTAAAAGCATTACTTTCGTTAATATAAAATATTAGGTTGGGACCTATGGTTTCTTTTCTCGTTATCTTTACGGATTAATCGTTATCTCTTAATGCACGAGTTTAAGTACGCTTTTAAAGTTATTGTATTTTTATACGCAAACATTCCTTTTAAATCCGACTTCCATAAATAACTAAAAGGATTTTCATATCTCGTATATATAAATAAATTAAATATTATTAAGTACATTTTGGAGTTGATTCTATTACGTTTTCGCGTTGTAGTTGCGTGAATTTTTTTTTTCTTATTACAATCTGTTGTATAAATATATATACGTACATTCGAAGATAATTTACTTGCAACTCTGCTGTGAGCAGTGTTGGTCTAGTGGCTGCAACGTGCTACTCTTATCCCTGAAATTGTAGCTTCGATCCCCGGCTGTGCACTAATGGTCTATTTATGTACGCATTTTACACTCTTTTACTCCGCACGTCATAAACGCAAAAAGTCAGCGTGTCAGGCACAGAAGGCAGACCTACTGGTCTATTAGAAAAAACAAATGATCACGAAATAGATACAGAAATCTGAGACCAAGACCTAAAATGTAATAGTACCATTTTTGAATTTTCTGGTATGGCTAGAAGGTAGTCATTTTTGTGTTGTGATAAAACGCGCTATGTAATTATGCATGTCTGCAAAAGTTATAATTTACTAGCCATTATATTTTCATAGTATTGTCTTTGATTAACATAACTTTTATTCATTTAATAAAACACTATTTTGACCGGATTGAAGTTATGTATTATTATAAATTTACAACTATTTAACATAATTTTAAATTTATCCGACGTTTCGCGTGCTTTACAGCGTGCGTGGTCAACTGATGAAAAAATTAAAATTATGTTAAATAGTTGTAAATTTATAATAATACATAACTTCAATCCGGTCAAAATAGTGTTTTATTATATTTTCAATTACGACTGTTTTCATTTCTGTCTACTTTGCAGGAAATGAAATTTTTGTTAGAACTACCTATTTAGTAGTAATTCCTAATCGTTAAATTTGAGTTTTTCCTAAGGCACTTCTTGCTACCATCACTATATAGATCCGTCAAGGACCGAATACCACTTGGTTCCTTCAAGAAAAGAGCGTACCGGTTCCCAAAAGGCCGGCGATGCATGCGCGAGGCTTTTGGCAGTGTGATTGCCTATGGGCGGCGGTCACTTAATATCAAATGAGCGTCGTGCCTATTTGACTCCGGTCTCTAAATTATTTGAACTAAATTTTAAGTTTCTAGTTCCTGTCAACTGATGAATATGTAAACTACGTTAGAATATTTATTTTCCCGTTCGAAAAACTCGTGAAAATATATTCCCTCTACAAAATTAAATGGACCAGTGCGGGAAAACTATTTTATTCAAATTTAGTGCAGTTGAATGTTAGTTGACTTTTTCGTAGAAATCCATTTAGCAACAATTATAATTGTGTTCAAGAATATTCGTGGTACAATTTAAATATCAACTACTAAATCATTATGTTTATTAACAAATTGTTGTATTGTTACAGGTATGTACTTGAAATACTTACCACGAACCATTATGAAGGACATAATAAGCTTATTAATTACTCACATTAAAGAAGTTTTTGGGTAAGTCTTCTAGCCGGACACACGCTGTGGATCTAAGACGTGCTAATTTTTCACTATGTTTTATTAGTATAAGTCATTCTTATTTCAAAACCTTCTTCCTACCAATAGTGCATTGCATAGCCACAGCGATATACGGAAAATATTCAGATCAACAGGGTAATTGTATATAAAGGATAAAGTCATATACTGTAAAATGTTTTGTTTCCTACAAACAACCTTTGAGAAATAATTGTTGTTTGTAATTCTTCCTAGAAAGATATAAGAGCCACTCATGGCTACGTGTAATACCTTTTTAGAATCCCTATGAAATGCGCCAAAACTTGTAATACAGGGCCACTTTTCGCTAGAGTAATTTTTTTTCACAGTGGGGTCCGAAGTAAACAAAAAGTTTTGATTTGAAAAAAAATATAGCGTGTAACTTAATATTATCTTCAATACACTCCAATAAACAACTATAAATAGTATGTCTAACGCAAGAACTCATCAGTACCAATCTATTGGATATTATGAAAAAGATACAGGATGTAGATTTTTTCGAATTTTAATAAGAATTAGTAAAAAAAAAGTCAATTTTCTTATAAAACGCAAAATAAATTATAACTCTCCAGGGGTTGAGCTTAGAGACCTCCCGTAGAACAATTTTTTGCAGCTGATGACCTCATCTATCCCCTATTTGCGTTTGCGTGCTACATGCGTTTGATACATGACCACCCTGTATATTGATATCTTAAAGTATGTAGCATCTCGAGTAGTTGTAATATTAAAAATATTTACGTCTGAAGTTAACCTTAGTACAGTGTCAACGTTCGAGATTTGAAAATCGAATTTCAAATACTAAAATCAAATATCAGCGAGGCAATCTTCCGATAAGGTGTGAGAGTCCTGGATCCCATACAACTGATTCCTTTACTGTAGCAATTTCATTAATGGACTTTTATCAGGTCGAATCGGCGCGAGCTGATTAGGCACGTCTGCCAACATTAACGAAAAGCACTTAGGTGAGGCGTCTTGGAAAAATATTTTCAGAATTTTCCCGGAAATAGATTTTAACTTAATTTCCTATGTTATGTATATCGTTTACGTTCGTTCATTTATAATAATTATATTTACATATAAACTGTGATTTCCTTTCCTACATATTAATTTGTAGATTGTAGATACACCAATATTCATTTAAAAAAGAAACTATATGTATTTGTTTTTTAAATTACCAACCTATAATTATAATATAAGTTTTTGACCGCCCTATGGTATTGGCCATTGATTGATGTGAGCTTTGTAAACTAAAAATAAAAAAATGGCGAATGTGACACAAAAAGAATTTTCCAATTCGAACTTAACTTATACCAACTTTAAAACAAACAAACTTTCCCGCCTCACCGTATTGATGTTAAATAATCAGGCTCATTTCTTAGTATTTCAGAATCGTAAACCACAATTGTTTGTCAAATCGTTAACTTATTTATTTATTTTCTAGTTAGGTTTCTTTTATTTCTTGTACCTGCCAATTGCAAGTTTAAAAAAATTAATAAAAAGGCAAAAATTTATAAACTTTACTCATTATATCAATTTCCAACAACTACCGCTTAAATTTCCGGTCTATACTGATTTATTATTTATAGATCACAGGTAAAACGATCAAAAAGCCTATATGATATCGCCGCCTATCAACACACAGTTCGCGAGTGCGTTGCGGCCTTTTAACATTTTCTTCGCTCTTTACTTATTATTAAGCCTTTATTGCTGACACCCAGTATAATATATTAACACTTATTGAAGTTACATAAATAAAACTAAATCTAATACATCACTTGACTTCCTGTGACTCATAGGCCTCTTCCAGCTGCTTCCATTCTTTTCTGATGTTAGCTCTTCTTGTCCAAGTTGTGCCTCCTATTCTCTTTATATCGTCTGCCCATCTCTTGCTCTATCTTCCTCTTTTGTGGTTACGTGGTCGCGTGGTTGTTTGTTTTTACTTAAAGGATCCGATAAATTGGTTCGGAAATACTTCCATATGTAGCTGGTTCCACTTGGTCTTATTTTCTGTTTAAAATGCAGTTAAGCCGATTCCGTTGGACAAAGTTAATCTCGAGGCTTTTACGAACGTGCCACAGAGTTGGCACAACGGATGTACAACTTTCGTTCCTCGTTTGCATAGTCTCTGGTTGTTTAAATCTTTAGGCTGCTTTTACTTTCTATAAGCTTTCTCTGCTTTATATATTCATGGGCACATATTTAGTAAGTAATATCTCAAAAAAATAAAACAAAAACCAAAAGTATTGTATGAGCTAGGGGATCGGATAGAAAACGCCGTAGATCTCTTCAAGGGTTTATTTTTAAATAAATCTACGAGGAATATGTTTACACTAAAAAAAAGCCACAAATCACGAGCAGAAATACACTAATTACCACACACAAAGTTATAAAATAAAAAATAAATAAAATATGTTTATTATGGAACATAAGATACATGTATCACTTATTCCACGTCATTAAATTTGAAGGCATCCCTACTCATCGGCAAAGAAGACAGAGGGTGTAGGCCGAGAGAAAAAGCCGGCGTAAAAAACTCTCGGTACTCTTTTAAAACAGCAAATCATCAAACAACACTTATTTAAAACAAATATCGCAAATTGATTAGAAGTAGCCTGTCTAGCACTAGTCCCAGGCCCTTTTATCAACTAGATAATCGTTGACTTTATAGTAAGCCTTTTTACACAGCTTTTCTTTAATACATTTCTTAAATTTATTGAAAGGCAGTGATAAAAGAGCCTCTGGGATTTTATTAAAGAAGAGTATCCCTTTCCCCAAAAAAAGAATTACTAACTTTAGATAGTCTAGTACGGGGAAATTGCAGCCTGCGTTTGTTCCGTGTATTAACATTGTGCGTATGTTATATTTTAGTAAACTTATCACTATTTTTGTATACATACATAATATTTTCATAAATATATTGCGAGGGAAAGGTAAGTATATTAATTTCCTTGAATTTATCTCTAAGAGATTCCCTACATTTTAAATTATAGATTGCACGAATAGCCCTCTTCTGCAGGATGAAAATAGTTTCGACATCAGCAGCATGACCCCATAATAATAAGCCATAAGTCATTAAGCTATGAAAGTAACTAAAATAAACAAGTCTAGCTGTATCGACATCAGTTAGTGAGCGAATTTTTTTAACCGCGTAGGCTGCAGAACTAAGTCTCTTCGCCAATCCATTAATATGAGGGGACCACTGAAGTTTTGAATCCATGGTGATTCCGAGAAATACAGTTGTATCATCCAGATTCAATTCCTCACCGTTTATAATTGGTCTAGTATCCATAACCCTTGCATTTTTTGCACAAAATTTAATGCATTTTGTCTTTTTTGCATTAAGTAGAAGGTTATTCATACTAAACCAATGGACAATCGAAGACAGAGCATTGTTCACATCGTCAAAATTTGTTATTTGTCGTTTGATTTTAAAAATCAAGGACGTGTCATCAGCAAACAAAACTATCTGATGTTTTCTCTCTACCATGAAAGGTAGATCATTTATATAAACATAAACAATAAAAGTTCGTCACTAGTTACTTCAATAAAGCGAAATTCACACAGTACTTTATCACTTATCCTCTCACTCTCTTGAAACGGTCAGAAATCACAATTCAGCCTGCTGAAAAGTTCTCTAACTAGTAGAAAAATCTAAAAACATTCCAGTCAATCTGTCTTCGTAACAGTATATTAATGACGCTAGGAGGTTACAAAAATTCTGAAATTGTTTTATTTTTGGAACTTGACATAAATGTTTGTACATTATTGTATAGCAATGAAAGTCCAAGTTTCAATTCCCAGTAATTAGGGAGATAATTATTCATATTTCTATGGAAATTATAATATGTTCTAGTTTGGCAACTTTCAGTATAACTATGATTTATCTCACAAATCAAAATTGCATCGGAAAACTAATTATCGTACGATACGTATGTAATCAAATAGAATTCAATTCAAACTTGAATTAGATTCGCTTGTGATAAGTTTAATTGGATTGAAAGTATAATTTATCATTTGGTTCCTTTGTGTTGTAATTGTATTTCGTAAACTTCGTATGTTGAGGTTAATTACCATTGTTCGTAGGTTTAGAAGCATTTTCTATTTGTTTTCTCTGCACGTTATTTATTATAAGCGATTAAAAGAGCTTAATAATTGTCTGATCTAATTTCGAAATCAATTCAAATGCTTGTTTAATTTAATAGGAAGGAAGGCGTATAGCCACTTTGAATGACAATCCCAGTAGTCCATTATTAAACTTTTAATACATGAATTCACATTTGCAAATATTTTCATAGATGTAATGGAAAGGTGTTGAATTTGTTTTCTTTTAATATATGTAAGATATTTTAATTTTTTCATTATATTATTTTACTTTATAAAACCTAGAATATAGGCTTTAAATGTTGTTTTATAATAGTATCAATCGCTTATACTGGGAATAAATAAGGCGCAACTGCGTTTCTATATATTATGTCAAGTGACATCAATTAAACATCGTCGATCAGACGGCAAAGACAACATTACAAAAGAGTTTATATAAAATACAATATAGACAAGAGTTTGTATAGGAAAATATACTATGTTTTCCTTACATATATAATATATCTACTATAGAGAATTAAACAGTATTTACAATATTCTTAACTTACATAGTAATAATAATAATTCACAACTGATAAATAGAAAATTAAAACATATTTTAAAGTTTTGGTCCCTGTGGTTAATGAATTTTATTTATTAAGAATAATGTGACGAAGACTAAAGTTATAATGGATCTAATGAGATAATGGTCTATTTGAAAGTCCGGTATTACCAAATTCTTAGATAATTTTTCTTTAAAACAGATAATTTAAATACATTTAAAAGTTATTTAAATATGAAAATTATTGGTAGCTGTCATTAAACGACTATACTTTAACAGGCAAAGAGCGCTCGAACATTTCAACAGTTCTCACTGAGCGCTGAGTATTGTCGACTAGTTGTCATGGCAGTTGAATTTATCTCTAGCTGAAATTACGTTTAAATATTGATAGTTTTTTTAATTATTAGTGAGACATTTAAACTGCTAAAAATGTATAAAATCTTTGTTGTTCTATACTGTTTTTTTATATATATAAAAGGGGGGGGCAAACGAGCCTTGCAGGACGCCCAAAAAGGGCAGCCATCGCACCCCATAGACACCCATTTTTAGTGGGTGCGTTGCCGGCCTTTGAGGGAGGAGCACACTCGAATTTTGAACAATTGTAGGTCGTATCTCTCAGGGAAGACCCCCACCGGGAGTCCATTCCACAGTTCGCTAGTTTGCAAAAGAAAATGCCTTGTGAAACGGACTGTGGAAGACTTCCAGGTGAATAAGATTTTAATAAAGGCTTATTTTAAATTATTAGTGAGTTCAACTCATGGTTGTATAATGCGGTTTATAGTAAATAAAACTTATTGTGTAGTTTTACGAATAGCTAATAGACAAGGTAGCCGAAAACCTCATTATGACTACAGGCAAAACCGTTTATAACGACATTGAAGGGACCGTATAGTTGCCGACGTTATATCCGATAACGACGTCATATCATATACACAAATACAGTACATATGTATGTACATAGTTATATTGTCATTGGTATCTATCTAGAATAGGTAGGTAAGGGTTATAATATGGTATGTTAATATTATAATATATAAAGTATAAATATATAAAAGAGTCAAAAAAGAAACAAAAATATTTATTACGAAATAATTAGATACAAAAGTAATCAGTCATTTTGGTCTGTCTTTTTTTAGCCCAGTCTCAAATATTTTTTGCATTTTATCCATAAGTATGACATGAGATTTTTATTCAATAGAAAACACTTTTCTCTTTTTTTGCGACATGATAACACATAAATGCACAATTGCACAGTCTAAACAACACCAACACTTTTAAATCAAACTGTTACTCACGCAGTCAATTAGCGAACTAAACATGTGTAAAGTATGCAAGGTCAAATGGCCGGGAAGAGGTTCGGATGAGGCGGGAGAAAGTGTGTAGGTAATAATATGCCTAATATTCATTCAATGCTTATAAATAAGATTTAAAATCGTTTGTATTGTTTTGTTTTGCTGAGACAAGAAGCGGTTGGTCGTTATAGCCGATAAATATCGATAAAATTTCGTCGTTGTAAGCGATATGTCGCTGTATCCGATGTTGTTATAAGCGGTTTGTTTACTGAATAGTTTACTAGGGATTCGGACGGGACCATACAATCTGGTTGTAATAACCGATAGGTCGTTGTAAACGATGTCGTTATAAACGGTTTTGACTGTATATTCATATTTGCTCCATTGGGGGTCATTATCGGTGAATTGCTTCAAATCGCCGACATAGGTACTATGTAACGAAATTATTTGAAAATGTCATGTCAGTACTGCAGGCTATAAAGGCTTTTAGGGGTACAAGCTTTCAATATTGAGCACACAAATATATCTTGTCTCTTCTACGCCTTATATTTATCGTTTTAATTTATATATTAAATTAGCTTGGGTAAATAGTTATCTCTATTTTATGCTTCGTTTGTTTATTATGCAGCGATGATCCTTGTTTATGGGGTTGTTTATTTATTTGGTATTGTTGGTATTCCCCTGTATTTAGATTGTATAAAAGATGCACTACGGGAGCGCTAGAATTGGCCAGAGATTAGATAATATTGTAATTATTTTGTGAATTTAGTCATTTGATTATTGTCTGATACTACTCAGTGTTGGGCTAGTCTAGTTGTCTGATAATACTAGTATCTTGCGACTCTCAATCTCTGCGGTCGTAGGTACAAAGTACTTGGTGTACACTGTACAGTGTACATCTTGGTGTTTCTGTCTATGTGAGCATTTGAACACTTGTTGTACAGTGAAGGAAATTATCGCCAGGAAATCCTTAATGGAATGCCTCAGACCCAAAAAGTCGCTGATTTACTTGCTCATTAGAAAAAAACAAATGATTACGAAACAGGTACAGAAATCGGAGCCTAAACCGAAATCGTTGTAGCGCCACGGGTTTTTCTTGTATTGATGTTTTACACAACTCACGCTGCTACTTAACGATAACCTGAAAACGTGTAAAAAATTACTATTTAATTATTTTAAGCATATCAAACGAAATCTAGTTTTTAATCCGTCCAAAAATATTTATTTATCTATTTCTTATTAGTTTTAGTAACAATTATTTTCAATAAGAAATAATTATTTCCAAAAATATTTATTTATCTATTTCTTATTAGAAATAGATAAATAAATATTTTTGAAAATATGAAATAGGAATATTTAGTTATCTATTTCTTATTAGTTTTAGTAACAATTATTCCTATTTTTATTTTAAATACACTAGACTTCATTGCTTACACTGCTAATTTTTATTTTTTCTACTTAGTATTATTATTATTAAATTCCATTTCTTTTATTGCGACTGGAGCGCAAACTAGCTGTTGTGGTCTCTGGCAGAATGACCAGCGCTGTGGAACAGTCTGCTTCCCAGCATAATTACGAGCCAGGGCCAGTTACAAGCATGTGTGTTTTGTAGTTTTAACATTTACACACTTAAAACTACCTTGTTCTTTAAATATCTTTTCATTCTTTTTTTTATTGAAGTAAAACTTCTTTAGGCGCGACTAGGTAGTAACTCGGATTTTTTTCTGACGGAAGTAACGCTTACTATAGTCTGTGCAGTTTCCGCTATTTCAAATTAATAATTCGGATTGGTCGTAAGTATAATATGTCAATTGTCATATACTCCACGCTTCTTGACTTATACGCCAGCTAGTGGCAAATATCATAATCAATTAGGATTATTTATTTATTTTAAAGTGAATAACAAAAGTTTTACTTGAATCGCGAGTAAAGGTTACTACACGCACACATTTTTTATTATTATTATTTTGTGTGTTTCGTTAGCAATAAATGTTGTATCTATGTGTACCTACTGTATTTCTTGCAACGAAATGGTAAATAAATAAAAATAACTGTATCTCCAAACAGATGTATATGTATTACAGAATCAGTTTTATATTTATTTATTCTGTTACATTCGCATGCTGACACAGGGAATATATGAATAGTACAATTACTGTAGACGCGTTCATTACGCCACTTTCATAACTTTCTGAATTCCTGGTAGTGTATCTCGACTTTCTAGCAATTTAGTTCCTATTTGCAAATGCATCATATTTCACTCGTATGTAAAGAACAATGAATTACGTTCTCAAGGACCACTTTTTCTTAAACTAAATCCCCCCAAAACATAATTAAATGCAAACACTTTTTGAAGTGAAACTTCTTTATCGAGGTTGGAAAAAAAATTTAGTGTAACATTTTTTCGTTACGCGTCACATTTTTCGGTTACGCGCCATGTTGCTTTTGGAAGTCAAACTTGTTTATCGGCGTTGGAATGAAACTTCTTTATCGACGTATGGGAGAAATTTTGTAGCAAATCGTCACGTTTTTCAATGATAATTAATGAAATTCTATAATAATCTTCGTAGTAATAAGGTAAAATGAAATATTTGTAGTCATGTCTATGATAATAAAAGCCTTTTGTTAAACTTTATCTAATTTAACGAATTTCTGTAAAGTTGATCATTTTTCGAAAAATAAGATCATAAAGAAGTTTCACTTCTTACGTGTGTACACCTAGTACACGCACAATTTATTATAAGAAATAGCACTAGTAATTGCATAAAAAAAACGAGCAATACTACATATTTCAATCAATGTACACAATTAAATATGTTTTGGCTTTGTATATTGTTTAAGTGTTTTGTTTAATAATATGTATGTTAGCTGTAAGATTACTTATCAATAAAATAAATAAAAAGAAAAGGTAAGAAATCGCTTAGTAATGCTACCCGTTGCACTAAATTATTTTTTTTTTACGGTATTATTATTGTTTTATTATGTGCAAATAAAAATAAATTATACCTAAATATAAGTTGCTAATCAGCCTTTACGCTTTGTTCAATAACCATTAACTGAAATTCAAGAAACGCTTGCCTTAAGCCTTTGAAAACGCGAGATCGCAAATGGCCAAAGTTTTAAGCAAATTATTGTTGCTGTAGTAAGTAACCTTTACCACTAATACTCTAGCTTCTGAAGTTTGTTTTATAATATTTCTAAATACTTACTACTTCTACTTAAATTTAGAATATTCGGCTAGTAATAATTATTCTACAGTAATTATAGAAATAAGTTAGCTTAATACACTACTATTAACATAAACATTTGACAATCGGTCTAGTGACCGAATAGAATTAGTGTTAGTGCAAGTAAGTCTAACGTAAAACCATCATAAGGAAATCGTATTGCAAATACAGAAATCTTAGACCAAGATCAAGAATTTTAACGGCACCTATTTTTAACCAACTACTAAAAAACCGAAGAAGGAAGTTATCAAGACCTGTATTCTTTTCTTTTCTGTGCTTCTTTGCACACAAGAAAATAATAAACATTAAACTCAATTAAATATCTAAACGCTTAGTGTAACAACGGTCGGCTTATAAACGATCTCTTCAAACTTTAAGAAGAGCTAAGATTTAATAAACAGAAGGGAAAAGCAGAAGAAACAAAACATAAACATATGTTCTGTTCCTTCTTTAAACCAAAGCTATATGAGTTCGTCCAATATAACAATACCAGATAACTCTTAAATGCCATTAGGTAAATAATAAAAAAACGCCATAAACTATCCATATTTTGTCAGAGTGTCAGATAGTTGAAAGATTTATAACGGCATTTAAAAATAAATCTTTCCCTGCGTCATTTAACATTAAAAAGTTTTATATTTTTACCGGGATTTTTGTACTTTATGCGCATTGTATATTCGTGAAAAGAAATCACTTGTTACACTTTCTATAAAAGTCGTTGTAGAAGATTTTGTCTCTATTCTAATCTATTGAAGTAGGAGTAGTATAATTCTACAGAATTATAGACTTAGATACTTCAATAGATTTAAAAAAATAAAAAGTTTGATTGGAATTTTCTATTAGGGGCAAAATTCTAATTTCAAACTATCAGCAATTATAGTTTTTGAGCTATTACGCACTGTCGACTTGTCGCCGGCGACTCGGTCGCTCGGGCGACCAAAACATAGGCAACTAGGCAGGATACCAAGTCGAGCGACAGTATTCCAAGTACATTCGTGCAGAATGGATGTCGAAGAAGCTGCTACAGTAGCGCTACTAATCAAGAGAAAGAAAAATTAAAGAAAATCAAGAGAGTATTGGATACATCCTTTGTTACAAGAACGAAGATCAAAAGGATTTTTTTTAACTATTTTATGGAGACGTGATAAAATACCCTCGTAAATTTTTCAACTACGCAAGAATGTCTGTGCGTTCGTTTGATAAGCTATTGTGTCTTTTGAAACCACATATAACTGGCAGAGCCACAAATTTGCGACCATGTGTTTCTCCATTTTTGTGCGCGACGTCCGGTCGTTACGACAGTTGCTCGCAGTGTGAATGCTTCCAATTGAAGCCGTGCTCCTATTGGTCGCCAGCGACCGGCAGTCGCTTGTGTGTCGCCACGACGCGGCGAGTCGCCCAGTCGCTTGGGCGACCGACGACCAAGTGCGTAGACATCTATTTAAACTGTAGAAACTCACAGCTCGCTCTTTGATCTTTGAGCTTTGAGCTCTTTGAGAAATTACTGCGGTAAAAATATATTAAATGATAATAAAAATAATTTTAACACAAAACAATTTTAGGTAAGCTGCTAAAGTGTTGTTTGGTTAGTTGTAGCCAAAGATTTTAGGAACAAATACCCTAAGCCTCAATTAGTTCAAGACGCTTTACGGTTATATACTTTAACAATATATTTTTTATTAACAATAACTATACTGTTATTGCTTCGAAGAAAACAAACATAGAATAATTTATTACCATTATAAATGTCTATCTCACGAAGTTTGTGTTATTTTTTGCTAGGAAAAAGTGTCTTTCTATCCATAATGTTGTTCATTTTGTGTATATCTGTTCGTTTTCAACACAGCCTCAACACAATTTGAGAAAAAGAGACGAAAGAATACTTGAATGATACGACTAATAATGCATTGGTCAATCTTGTTTCTATGAATAATATGTGTCTATTTGTTTAAAGCAAAAAACAGATCCAAATGGAATGAAAGTTCAGGAGGCGTTTCTAAAAAAGGGGTCCGTACTGCAAGACACTTAACAAAATTAAAATAATGTATATGTAATAAGATTAAATTTGTAAATTTCATTGAAATGGAATTAAAGTGGCTTTATTATTATATAATAATAATTTATTGTCTCCCATATAACATTTACAACAAACAATAAGATTACAGTTGAGAAGGTATTGGGAGACTGGTTTCCAAACTAGGTAAGAACCTGTGATATGGATAACCAGGCTTCCATTCCACAGCAAAGTCATATTGAGTGGTAACAAAAAGTACATACATATATAGGTAGGCAAACAAATTTAACGTTTTAAATAAGGTGGTTGCGCCGGATTCTTATTGTATAATAATTTTTGATTTTTAAATAATGGTTGCTCAATACATATACCCATCCTAATATTTCCTAGACGCATGTCTCATCACCCACCTATTTTATGTCCCAATCCTATGACGGTACTAGTTCCGGAACGGGCTATAGGTGGCGCGCACGACGATGAGTCTCTAATAAGAATTAATTAGTGACAATTTTGATGACCCGCGATATGGTTGATTATTCGCCGCACGCTCGCAACGCTTCCTTTTTCTTTTAAACATTTAATTTTTTATTATAAACTTTAACTATACTTAAATTCAATTAACTTTAACTTGATTAAGTATAATTTGTGAAAGTGATTGTTCATTGGTGTACAACAAAGGAAAGAAGCCACTAGAAGAAGCCACGAGGTTTAAGGTACTGTGCCGACATCCTTTCTTTCTTTTTCCCATTGTCCATTATTGAGCAATCATATTAGGTATCAATAAGAAAAAAATACAGTCCACTATATAACCACTTCAAAAATATAGCTTATAGGTACTAAAGTTTTATATATTAACCACCCGCGCCGCCATAAGGAAAGAAAAACAAAACAAAACAGTCAACTAGTTAGAAGTTAGTAGAAATAAAGTTGTATCGGTGTATGTGAGGGTGTGTGTATGTGAATGGGTATGTACGCGTGTGTGAGTGAGTGTTAGGAGGGTGTGTGTGAGTATGTGTGAGGCACACGTATATGTGATATATAATTTATTACTCCTCAAAGTATGTTATAGTATTAATAAATTTAAACGAAAATGAAATAAACTCAAAACTCAAACTCAAAATATCTTTATTCAAGTAGGTAACCAATTGTACACTTTTGAATCGTCAAGTTAAATTAATCGTAAATTTACATTTACTACCAGTTCGCAAGTCAAGGGCGTAGAGCGGGTAAGAAGAACTGGCAAGAAACTTTCCGCCACTCTTTTTAATCGCCAAGTATTGTCATACAAATTGTTTGAACTGGAGCAATTCAATCCCAAGGATTAGGATCATTTAAGTAGTCCTCAAATTTATAAAAAGCTTTGTTGATTAATTTTCGTTTAACGAGGGCTTTGAATTTATTTAGTGATAATTCTCTAATTTCGCTTGGGAGCTTGTTGTAAAAACGAATACAATTTCCATATAAGGAGTGGTTTATCTTTTGGAGCCTGGTTGGTCGTACACTCAAATTAGTTCTATTTCGCGTATTATACTGGTGAAAGTCACCATTTGTTTTAAAATCGTTTATATTTATTTGGACATACAACAAGGCTTCAAGAATATATTGTCCAGATAGTGTAATAATATTTAATTCCTTAAACTTATTCCGTACCGACTCCCTCGGAGAAACACAACAAATACCCCGAACAGCCCGCTTCTGCAGCACAAATATGGATTGAACCTCTGCAGCAGCACCCCACAGTAAAATGCCGTACGACATAACGCTATGAAAGTAGCTATGGTACACAATTTTAGCCGTGTCCTCATCAGTAATAATGTAATACATCGTCAATTAAAGTAAAAAGTCTTAATTGATTCCCTTGTAACTGGATTAAATCAAAGAAAAGTCCGCTCGGCATCTGAATACCAATTGGCATAAAACTAAGTTTTCCTATTAAACGTTGCTGCACGTGGAAATTATATGACACGAGAGAGAACTTATTCAATAGTTGTTAGGTTTATAAATAAATATGACAGCAGTTGTAGCAACCCTAAACAAAAACAAATAAAAACAAATGTTAAGTACAAACAAGTAAAGAAATACTGTTCCTAAGTGAAGAATCGCAAAATAAATGAACAATTTTTTATTGCATACTTTTATTTTTGTTTCTCCAGCTGAGACCCAAAAGACGTCGTAAAACAATGTTGAATTCAGTAAATACATTCAAAATGGAACTGTTTTGTAAACATTATTTATTTTACGTCAAGTTTGGAGAATATGAAATTCTACAAACGCATTTATGCTATCTGTGAAGATTATAAAATGTGTGTGATCAATATTTTAACACCGATAAAGCTATATTTGGATTGATCTAACTGGTCACTGACGTTAAAGGTTTGTTAATGGAGTAGTTTATACAAATAAAATACGATTAAAGGACTGGCTTATGAACACACGTTACGCAGTGTTGGAGATGCTTCTGAATATGTGGTTACACATTTCACTCACTCACATGCACTCACGCACTTACTCATTCATTAACATGCCCCCACACACTCACTTATGCACTCAGGCGTGTTGAAAAAACAAAAGTAATGAAAAAAAAGATGTGTTATTTTTTTTATGGAATTTACTATAATTAGTTTGTTATACTTATGGATGAGCTGGGAACGCTGAAACAGGTGTTTTTACTTAAAAGTGTACCCAAATTGTACACATTATAATGAATTGTTGTCAAATGAATAAACACATTTTATTTTTATTTTTTTATAATACAACTTAGATTCTTAAAGAGACGAAAGCGAACATCGTGTTTGCCAGCTAATTCTTAAAGAGATGGCTATTGAAGAGGCCGATAAATCACTGTCGAGCTAATTGGCATTGCGAATACTACACGAAAGGGGATTACCCTTCAGCATCAGCAGATGAGCTCATCTGCCATATCCAATTATAAATTAAAGTAAACTATTACAATTTAATATGCTTTAAATAGTTGCTGATTAAGGACCAGAGTCCTCGAATGTCGAAAGTCCTTAAATTAAACAGTGCTTGAATCTCCAATAGCGTCGAGGTCATTAAAACTTAGCGCACTCTGACCACAAGTTTAATTGGATTAATAATAATAATACAATATTTAGCAACCGAATTTAACACTATGCACTAACATTATTCTTACGTCACAATCACATTATATATTTTATGTTTACTTGTCATGCCATCTAACTCTATAATCCTGAAAAAACTTTTTAACCGGATTAAAGTTATGTATTATTATAAATTTACAATTATTTAACATAATTTTAAATTTATTCTTTAAATGTGTAAAGGTTATGTCAATCAATGACAATACTCTACAATCCTGGTTTCAATAGCCGTAGATTTTTTTTAATAAAACAAACGCAGAAATTTTATTATTTATTAAAATGTCACGCAATATTTTAAAAATAAAATAATTTGAAAAAAAAGTTTAAAACTCGTTTTTAAGTTACTTCATTCTGATTGGTATTATTAAAAAGTTTTAGTATCATATATTGGTTTTCATTTAAATTACATTATGTATAATCCAAGTGATTTAGATCTACGGCGCAGCGTATTGCTACAGGGTCACGCCAGAAAGTGCTACGACCGTTGGTTGTTATCGGAACAAGGAGCTTTATGAAACTTTGTAAGTTTTAATTGCTGCCTGACTCAAACAATAAATAAACTTCATTGTATGTGATTTAGATTACTGTTTCATATGTATCAAATTGTCGGCCGTGGATTTACTTCTACGTATTAACAGATTCGTGTACATGGTACGAAAACGGAATAATAAAAAAAAAATGTTTATTTAACATAAAATACATGTATCACTTTTTCCACGTCATTAATTAATTTGAATTTGTAGGCATCCCTACTCATCGGCAAAGAAGACAGAGGGTGTAGGCCGAGAAAAAGGCCGGCGTAAAAAACTTATAACTTAAAACTTAAATCGTCTTATAAGAATTTATTGGTTAACCTCAAAATCACTGTGGATGCTGCCCACTGAAGTATTTTCGAACCAATTCGACTTAGGGTCCATCATGAATTCTTAAAAGGCCGCCAACGCACTCGCGAGTCCTCTGGCATTGATTATCCATGGTCGTCGGTATCACTTAACATCAGGTGAGCCTGCCAATTTCTTCTTAAAAAAAGACTAAGCCCAACCTGTAAAGATGCGAAATAATGAACGTGTTTGAGCTGTATATAGATAAACAATGCTTAATATATATTATATATATTTCTTATATTGTAACGTAATTTTAAAATGTCTTAATTTAAATCTAACAATGTTGAAGACGTGCCGATAAAATCGATGCAGGGTTGTCACGTTTGCGATATAACAAAAAGATAGTAAGACGTTTTTTTGCGTATTCGTTACCAGGTCGCCTCGATACTGGAAAAATAGATTACTTTTAGATATTCCTGTGACCTTTCTATTGAATAATGCTAGAACCGTTCTACACATTGTATTTAAAAAATTGTAGACGCTATTGTATCTTTCGCATTTATATATCAATTAAATTAACGAATTCTTCAATATGCTCTGAATTAGCTCATATAATGCTTTCCTTTTTTTTAAAATAGCTGTATCGCAGCTTCTCCGTAAATTCGGCGTGTTTGTGTAGAAGCACTAACGTTATATAGACCTTGACGTACCCAATGTTTTTTTTAAATCAAACCATTTTAAATCAAATAACTACTCAGCTTTAACATAGTAATATTAATATCGTAATCATATGACGAATAATCGGAGGTGCAAATAACTTGTCTATAAAATTCGTAAACAAAATTTCATTATAATAATAAAAGCCGTTTATAACAGATACTAAGTATATATTAAGATACATTTCGTTTCAAAGATACTTGATTTCTCAAAGAATTACATTCACTTAGTGAGAACATTTAGAATAGGTTAATTATTAACATCGTGTTATGAAATTATTTGAAAGTAATTTCTTATTCTATTATCCATGTAAGCTTGTTTATTCCTTGGTATATACCTAGCAAAGGTCTCCTCTAAATCTCTCAACTTGCTGCACTGTGCTGCTCTCCATGTGCCTGCCTCTGTGTCTTCACCATTCACATTCTTAATTGTCTTCCTCTCTTCATTTTATCGTTGGGCACCAGCTTATTTATTTATTTATAGAAAAAAAAACAAAAAGTAAGTAGGTTACATCATGGATTTATATCGTTAGATAGGCCCCGACACCAAAAACTGTGGCATTGTTTTTGAATGTGTGCGTTAACAAAATGCCGACACACGCACACTAATGAGTAGTTTAAAAATCGTGTTTCTGCCCTTGTAATAGGTTGAAATCGAAAACGTTTGAATGTGTGCGTCAACATGGCGTCCAAAAACAGTGCAATTTGTGTAGAAGGTACGGTCCGCAAACACATTAATCTTTTTTATTATATATTTTATTTATTATATATATTTTTATTACATAGTAGGTAGACTGTATATTTAAATGTAGAGGCGTGATCAAGTAAAAAACACTATAATTTACTAATAATGGCTATTTATTCTCCTTGAAACAAAATCAATTTATTATACTTTTGCCTTTTTGTTATTTTATTAACATTTTTATGAAGATAATGAAGGCGTACACCAGCGTAGTATTTGATAACAGATTTTATCAATAGAACTTTATGGTTCCAAGTTGCCGGTTGCTCCAGAGAATGGTCATTTAAATTATTAAAAACATTCGATTCAATAAACAATTTCAATATTTTAGTTTGAAAAACTTTATACTCATTTTCATTACGTATATAATGATTGCCATTTAGTTTTTTGTGAAGTTTCAAAAGTGATTCAGTTTTGATACATATATCATATACATCCTGTGTGGGAAAAAGCAAACCACCTAAGTTTCTCAAATTAATTAATCTGTGAAAGGTTAATCGTCGATCAGATATTAACGCACTGCAACATGTATGACATTTAATTTTTTTCACAATTTTTTTAACAACCCACCCTGAAATGTATCCGACAATTTGCTTTGACAAATCGCTTATAACATTTTCTTCATCTAAAACTCTTGAGAGAATGTCACTATTTATTTCACATTGTTCATCTTCAGCAGATTGTGACGCCTTCGTCGTTGGGTCAGATTCAGTATTGCACAATCCTGACGTGGTCATATTTATTTTTTCAAGGGCTGATGAACAACCCAAAATTGAAAAGTTATCAATTGGCAAACAATTCCCCGTGAAACTGCTCCGTAGTTCTAGATGGCAGAGTGCTTTTTTATATATGCCACGGAATTGTTCGGTGGTAGGGTTATTATTGCGCCCGCCATGTTGCCTTATTAGACCGAAAAAAAGTTCTAAGTGGTCTTGACTGAACCTGTATGTTGACATGTAATTCATCACTTTATTCTGTTGAACCAATTTTCGGTACAAGTATTTCAAACTCTGAATGTCTATTAAAAACCCAAGAAATCCCATTTTGCATTTTGCTTGCAAGACTAACTTTTTACTAATAATTATTTTTATCCTTCTTCCTCTTGTTCTTTTGACTTGGTTGTAAATTTTAAGTGACTTTATATAATTTTCTGCCTTGTCAAGAAAATTTAATGTTTTGAATTCATTTTTTTCACCAAGCGATCTTTTAAATCCTTGTTTATAGGTTGTTGAGTTAAAGACATCAAACAAATCGTTGAAAGTTTCAAGAAATTCTACAGTTGGTTCTACATTGCTGAACTTATGTCCAGTAACCATCTCTGAGCATAAGGTCAGTGCTTTCGCTACGCTTCTACTTAGTAATTGGCTTGCTAGGTTGACTTTCATTATTTGGTTCCTGAAAGCAATATGACGTACAGTCAATTTGTTTGCGAACTTGAAGCCTTCTGTTTCTTGAAGTTTCTGTAATTTAACCAAGTACAACCATGCAACGCGTCCAGCTTCACTAAACAAAAGTTTTTTGAGTCGAATGTATTCCTCACTAACTTGAGCATATGGCATGCATCAAAAAAAACAGCAACTCGTTTGGTATTGCACGAGGGATGAGGGAAAGTGGTTTGTAAGCTGTTGATGTTCTCAAAATTGCAACCTAGAATTTCGGCTGTTGCTACATTGGCTGCACAACCGTCAAACGTCAATGCAATGACATCGACACCAACGTCGTAACATTTAGTAATACACATTTGTATTAAGCTTGCACGTTGTTCAGCACGTAGGCCGTTTATGAAAAAGTAACCTAATGGAATTTTCCAGTTTTCAGTGCTTGAAACTAGCATGAAAACGTAAGCCTGAGTCGCAACTTCATCTTTTGGTCCCAAGCCTTCATCTACAAGTCCCATCGTCTTCCGACCATTCCAGGTTGTCCTTTGACGTATTGCCATTTCGTCAACGACCAATGTCGCTGTAACTGTTTTCGTTTTAGATTTTTGATGAAGTTTTTCAAATGCCTGTTGAGTGAATGCAGGAGAGACATCACTTTTCTCGTACCACTTGGAAATAGTACGCGGATGCGGCAACGTACTGTTGAATTTGCCTCTAACGTACTTGTAGGCAGCCGGAGAATAGTAATGCAACGTTGCGTAAAATTTTCTTAGAGTTGGCGGAATTCTTTTCCTTTTTTTGGCGATTGCAAATAAAAAGTCATTGTTTGCCTCCGCAGCTTTCCCTTCTAATTCATTTAAATCTTCTTTGTTAATAATTTTTTTTATATTCAGGGACTTAACTAACTCTCGCAGGGAATTATTTTTGGTTTTAAAATACTTGTTTCTTTTTTTCAGGTTCATATTCTCTCTTCTGCATTTTTCTCTTTTGCTTTTTATAATGTGTAATTGTTTCTTTAGGCGAATTTTTCTCGGTGTATCGAAAACGGAATCTGTATCCGACACATTTATATCGCATAGGGGTGAACTAGGTCTATTTTGATCAGCAGGTAAACATATTGATGATTCCGTTATTGGCCGAAAAGCTGGTATGGCATCAGGTTTTAATTTACGAAGACCCAGTGGCGTCACATACAAATGATTTGCCTCGAAATGTGCTGAGCAAACTTTGCTGAATTTTGTAGGTAGCCACTCTTCATCTCTTTTGTCCACTTGTATAATTTTTATCCATTTTTCCTTACACCGTGGGTCTTGGGGAAATCTAAAAAAAAACTTCATTTTATGTACCCATTTTTACTTATAGCTTTATGAGTAATACCATAATAAAGTATTTTATCAGTAAGTTAAACGCACTCTATCTCAAAAACTGTTGAGCGCATAAAAAAATTTTCAAATAAAATTTGTCGCAAAATTTATTTGAAACAATTTTATAACAAATGTAAACATGTTTCGTGGCACCCTGTATTTAATACGCCTACCTACTAAAATATTAAGAAGACAACAACATGGCTGTTGAATCTGCTGACGCTACCGAACTGTCTAAAACGTGTGCAACAAGTGTACTGAGAAAATAGTGTCATCTCTTTTTCTCCTACATTAGTTGCAAACACTACTTTCTCTTTCGTGCACTCGCCATTTAAATTTGTTATTTTAGACAGTGCGGAAGGAAAAATAAAAGTTTTTAAATCAAATCATAATACTTACGAGTGAAATGTTACACCTCTGGCTTTATTTGTGTTTTTAGAATTGTTGTTGCACTTTAGAAAGGCACACGATGGCATTTTGTGACACTAAACTGCTCGCAAACGTCCTTTACAACACGTCCGGCTAACACTGTGTTTAGGGGTGCACTGATCCTAGGTTAGCGAGCTATCTCACTTCGACTGTGCGACAACACGGCGCGGTCTCACTGCGGTAAGGGCATATCTAACGATATAAATCCATGGGTTACATGAGTTTTTTAGGCAACGGGCGGCCTTATCGCTAACAAGCGATTTCTTCCAGGCAACCCTAAAATGCTTAATACTTTGTTTGTCCACTTTTCAGTTTCTCCTACTTGCCTCGCCCATTTATACTTAAGATTAGATAAAATCAAGAATTAAACAATAAGAAAAACTAAAGTAAAAATAAAAACGATTATTATGTTAGGTCCAAAGATGAAATAAGATTTCTAAGAAAGAAAACATCACTGGGCATAATTAAAATCTTGCAAACAATTAAGGCGACGGAGTCAACTCAAAACAAAGAGTTGCAAGTGATACTTCTATGTTTAATTTATTCGAGAGACACGTCACTCGAGTCGGAGAAATTGCATTTCTGACTTGTTCAGATTTTTTGTCTATGGCGCTACAGAATATGTATTTTCAAATTTATTGTTACAATATGAGTGTTATAAAAGTGTATATATAAGCATCGTGTATATTGTTTTCTGGCTATTAGGTAGAAAAGCCGCACTCAGTCTGAAGAATATTCTTCTTATTTACATAACTGTCATAAAACCAATATGGTCCTATGGATCACAGCTCTGGGGGTTAGCAAGCCGCTCTATTATCGAAATAATACAGCCGCTACTACGAAATATGAGCGGTGCGCCGTGGTTGACACGAAATGCCAAACGTAAATATATGGGAATTACCACTGTCGAGGAAGACATTAAAAGATCAACCGCACAATACAAAAGGAGACTTTAGCAACATGTCAACCCCCTTTGGGCCTCTTGGAAAGGGGGGTCTGCGTGTTTCGGCTGAGAGAGGGAAAACAAATTATTGGATTTGCATTGCCTAATTGAGTCAAAATATCATAAAATCTGATAAAGGCCAAAAGGCTGATTGCAGATGTTTAAAATAAAAAAAAATTGTGTAATTGATGTAATTACCCAATGGGCAGATATTACTCCGATTCGATGTCAAAATTCATTTCGTGAGTGACTGTTTTACAAGGAATGTAATCAAAAATTACTAGTTATAGTTACAACATATTTATTAAACTATTATTATTTTTAAGGCTTTTCAGACGTAAGAAACCCATCTAAAAACGACATATAAAGCCGCTAAGTATTAGACTTGTACCCCGTGAACCAATACAATCATTAAAATATTGTAGCGAACTTATTAAACATCCCAAGACAGTTGTCAATCATACTTGACTTTTATTATCAAAACCACTCAGGATCAGGTGATCTTAGCAAACCTTTAAGTTATTTATGAAGCCACACCCGCCTGTCCAAACTTCGCTGTGTTAAAATTTTCAATTGCCTTCAGTTTCATTATTTTGAAAGCGTTGTCTGCTTCCATTTATCGAGAGATAAATAAGCCAGCGTTTCATATTTCTGAAACTTTAAGTAGTCAAGTCTGGTGTTAATTTAATAAAATTTAAGAAGTTTAACACTTTTATACAACTACTAGCTGACCCGGCAAACGTTGTTTAGCCATGTATATTATTTCTAGGAAACATTTTTTAGTTCAATAAAAATAACTACCAAAAATAAAAAATTGGGTTTGATCGTAGAGGGGTGAAAATTAGGGGTTGTATGTATTTTTGTATGCTGTATCATAAAAAAATAAAAAAAACAATGTTTTTTATCTAAAAATAAAAAATAAATTTATGAGGTGGACACCCCTTATCACTTAGGGGATTGAAAGATAGATAGTAACCGATTCTCAGACTTACTGAATATGCATAAAAGTTTCATAGGAATCGGTCCAGCCGTTTCGGAGGAGTATGGGAACAAACGAACACGAGAATTTTATATAAGTATATAGAGATTTTGACAAGGAGAACGTGTATAGCTTGTAGTGCCCTTGCGCTTCAATTAGCTAGTAGTGTAATGCACTACCGTACCTCCAGTAAACAGAAGGAAAGAACAGATAGAGATCTCAGATCACAGCTCTGCGTCAGTACCGCTTTTGGAAGCTACAGAGTAAGGAGCCTGGTCTGTGAGAATACTAAATAAGTATTATAAAAGCTATTTTTAGCTAAGATAAAAGCTAGTATTTCGACATGACGAAATATTCAATAAAAACTGAAAGATTTGTCTACATTTTATTCGGTTATTCTAAATAATATTTATGACGCGTGCGGAGCGCGATTCGAAATAATATCAATAAATATGTTACATATATCACTATTATTTAGACCAAACGAACTCAATAAATTTATTTCGTATGGAGTGATATAAAATTGTAATGTAATTGATTGCCCATATTGTTTAAAATTGCATATTGTATTGTCGATAACTGCATACTATGAATTGATAAATTTTGTTTTGGTGCCGTGTGAAAGCGCCAGTAGTTAAACTCGGTGGGCTTGGCGTCTCCCGCCTGGTCCGGACGAGAATTACTCCTAAAGTGTCCTCATGATATTTATGGGCGAGTCGAAGCCCGCTGGCCGGCGGGACCCGCGTCACCTCTTGTGCTTTTCAGTGCTTACTAAGATATTTGACAATTCTGTGGCAGATTTTTTCCAGCTCCGGTCTGTGCCCGAGCAGCCAGTATTGTGGGAGAACGATGTGAACACGCTGACTGTCCCGTAGGCCCCAGTGGCTAGAACGAATAGTTGTATATATCGTTAGCGGTTGGAATCGTGTTTACAGTATGTACGTATATAATAGAAATAATATGTATTCCCTTTTTATTATTATAAAACATTCCTTACTATTGAAATTAATCATTGAAGGAAAATAATTACGTGTTAATCTGTATGATGTCTATTGCTATAGGATTTCTCAATGTTTGGGAATACCGATATTACTAACATCAAAACTGCGTTTGTAAAAAAACTCCATAAAAATTAATAGTTTCTTAGCTATACTTTTCAGACCAGCGCTGGATCTACTTCCAATTGAGGTAGCAATCGGATTTTTGTACTCAGTTTGAATGTTCTCTTCATAGCGTAAATTTACAATTGTTCCATGTGCCTCGTTCGAACTCTAATTACCTGCATAACTCACCAATGTTTCGGGTTTTATCTAACTACGACACTAATTATGAGTTTATTGACATTTTCCATTCCACCAAAGAGGATGTGAAGAAATATTTGAAGAGGCGGGAAGACTTTGACTTTGTTTAAACAGAAAAAATGTATTTTTTCTTTGAAATATTAAGCATTGGTTGTCGATTCTTTAATGTTATATTTCAGTTTTGTTTAAAAAAAATTATATGTTTTTTTTATGTTTTCTGTTTCATATAATATATATTGTTTATATTTTTTTGTTTTATAATATGAATATTAGCTGTAAGATTACTAATAAACAAATAAAAAATCAAAATCTTGTCTTAGGCCCAAAAAGTCGACGGCGTGCCTGTCTGGCACAGAAGGTTAATCACTTATTTGCCTATTACATTGATAAATGATCATGAAAAAGGTACAGAAATCTGAGACCCAGACCTAAAAAGGTTGTAGCGCCACTGATTATATTTTTTTATTGTTTGTGTGATCATTTGTAACCAATTACTAGTTTTTCTACTTGCGCATTAAAACTTGCTCGTACGGTGTGAGGTAAATGATAACAACTACATCCAAAAATCACGTGTCAGGCACAGAAGGCTGGCTTGAGTGGCTTGTCTACAAACAATTATCAAAGAAAGGTGCAATCTGAAGCAAAGACCCTTACAGGGTCCAATTAGTAACAAACTTTCTGTATCTCGTACAACAATTTAACGAACGCTGAATATTCGAAAGTTAACAATAAAAAATTTAAGCTTTTCAATTTCCGTTCGGAATTAGTTATTCTGTATGAAATGCATTCGAGGGATTAATTTATGTGAATATGATCTGATAGTGAAGGTTTTAAGTTAAAAATATTAACTCAACAGATATTTATTCGTTTTATTACCTAGTTTTGGGAAAAAGAAGGCGGAAGGTAGTAAAAGATCAAGGTAACAACTGGTTTCAGGTGGCCCAATGAAGGGAGACTGCTAATAATTGGAGGTAGTCTAAAGACTATTTCGAGGTAAACCTCGAAAAGTTTTTTCATACAAACAATTAATGTATAAACGTTTTTGTAAAACTGTATAATTTCATAATCTGTAATAGACATATTTAAAAAGCACATTCCAATTTATTTTTTTACTGGTTTATCAAACAGCGTTTCTCATACTAACAATTTAATATAATGAATAAACTTTTTTATTAAAATTGTATGATTCCATAGTCTGTGGACATAACATAGACTATCGTATTAAAAACACATTAAATTTTTTTGAGGCCCGCAATTTCTTTATCTGTGGCATGTAATGTTACCATTATTGTTACGTCAAATTATGAATCCCGTTTATACCAATAAGAAGTTCTATTTAAACATGACAGTTGAATTGCGAAATTAGGCGTGGTGAAATAGGAGCGTACAAAATAGAATAAACCCAAATATGTGATCTAAAAGAAATAACAGAATACTGGATACCTGCGTTAATTTAAAGAGCATAGAAAATTCTGCCAACTCCAGAAAATTACTGTAGAACCCTTTTTATTCCCCACAACCTTTTAATTAAATTAATGAGAAATCCCGAATTCACAGATTTATGTCAAATACGCTGCCCTCAAAAAGTGGCCTACATTTTTAATTAGCTGACTACAAAACATTTAAATTATTTAATTTAACGCAAACAAGTGATATAAATTATTAACAATTGTGACAGCACTCGCAAGTATTAATAAAATATTTTTTTAATAAATTTCATTATTTATTGTTTATTTGGCTACCTTTTTTATTGTGTTGTCTCCTTCGGTTGGACCGATTCTGATGAAATGTTTGTGGATGTTCAAGTGGATTCGAGAACAGTTTAGATTTACAATTAGATGTTAATTTTTATTTGAAATGTTTTAATAGAACATAGGAGTGAACTGGCAGGAAGCTGATGTTAAATAATACCGCCGCACATGGACACTCTCAATGCTGAGGGCTCGCGAGTGCGTTGCCGGCTTTATATCTCACAATTTTAAACAAAGTCCTTAAATAGGATTTGTTTAAACTGTAAAACAGAGACATTAAAAAAAACTATAGTAACTAGTTTGGACTCGGCAGCATTTACTATTTTATGAAATATGTAATAGATATATAGTATTTATGACTTTTGAAGATATTTATTTATACTTTATTACTTTAATCAAAAACATACACAAAACAAAAATAAAAAAAAAACAGGTTACAAAAGTTATAAGGCAACGGGCGGCCTTATCGCTAAGAAGCGATTTCTTCCAGGCAACCCTAAAGTGGGACAATGAAAAAGAAACACCTACAGAGGGTAGAGTACAAGTAATGCAACAATTATTAACAAACAAAAAAACTCAAAATAACACGTTACTATATCTAAAATAAAATAAAGTAAAATCTAAAGATTAAATAACATTGATGTATATAATAAAATGATATTGATGTATATAATAAAATTATATTGATGTTTTGTATAAAACTAGTCTATATATCACTTTACTCTGTTGCCAATAATTTCCACGATTTTGGGTCTAATTTTTAGGTTTCTAATAGTGAAAGAATTTTTCAAATCGGCCCAGTAGTTTTGAAGCCAATGCAATGTTAATATTACGTAGTTATAATATTAGCATCTTGTTGAGTTCTAAACATCCAAACATAATTAACGGTTAAAATGTAGTTAAAGTTATTAGATTTAATTATAAACAGCATAATATTTTTTGGAATATCATAATTACCAAAACAATTCATCCACATATTATGAATAATTTCAACATTATTTCAAAAGCGCAATTAACGGAAACTACGTCAACAGTAATCTGATTGAAACGAAATAACGAGTCAATAAACCCAAACATTAATGAGTTTAATTATTCTTACAGCGGCTTCCGCTTCCGGTTATGAGAGAAAATTCCATTTTTAAAAATGTTCACGATGTTTTAATAAACAAAATAATTCAAAAACAAGCAGGTTTTGTGCCTATATAGAATGAAGTAATTGCTAATCGTGGACCTGCAACGCTAAAAGACTTGTTACGGCAAAATACCTTAAAAATTGCAACTTTGTTAGTCTGTATAGATACGCGGAATAATATTGTTATGAAACTTATTTTAAAAATAAAATGTCTAAATTGTATGTAAATTGTTTGGGTCGGAAAATACATTTTAGCCTAAGGGATAATTAATTAAATCGTTGGAAATACGAGTAGCAGCCGTTGTTATTATGGGCGAAGTTTCGAAATTTACAATTCCTAATTCAAATCTATTGTTTTCAGCTATACGCCTGATTTAATTCACTATTTATTTTCGTATTGTTGCAATTGTTTTTATCACAAAAATATTTAAAAAAATGTTTCCGCCCGGGATCGAACCGGGGGCCTTCTGCGTGTTAGGCAGATGTGATAACCGCTACACCACGGAAACTTATTTGTAGTTCACAAAATAACACTATGTATCTTTGAGGTGTTCACTATGAACTCACTTGTCAATTCTCGAGCCGAACTCTGAATTTTACAAATACATTTATAGTTATTATACTAAAACCAAAATATTTCTCCACGGGAATATATTATTAGCATTTTAATAACGTTAAAAAAAAAATTCTCGATTAGCATAGCACCAATCTTTTAAAACAAAATATTTTTTATTACTTATTATATTTTAAGGATAATATTTATTTATTATATGTAACAAAAACAATAGCTTATTGTAATCGGCAAATTATTTAAAATAAAACTATTTAATTGTGAGTTTATATGATGGAAAACTTTTTTGCTATCAGTTTTCATACACGTTTATCGGAAATATAAGGATATATGTAATTCAAATCATCATTTTGCAATTTCTTCATATCTATGGTTACGAAACCAAATCCATCCGATGTATTCGAATACATCGGATGGATTTTGTAATCCGAAGTGCTTTTGTAATAATAGGCTTTAATACGAAGTTCGTATTTCTTTCGTATCGGTCCGAAATATCGCCTATCGTAAATATATAGATTTTCGTAATATACGTACAAGTACTTATTTTTACGTTTGTGTTTTATGTAACAGGAAGCAAAGGGGCAGGAGGCTTATCTGATGTGTGTACACGGCACTCACATTGCGAGAAGGCTCGCAGTTGCGTTGCCGGCCTTTTAAGAATTGATTTGGAAATACTTTAAAAAAAATGTCCTTAAGAAACGCTCAGTTGTAGAACGACGGACGTCGAGCTGTTTGCGGTTTGTCTTCGATTGATAGATTTATTATAAAAACTAATGATTTTACTTGTTAAAGCAGTATTACACAAAACGATTTTCCATATACACATACATACTTACCACATTCTCTTCTACAATTGGACCGCACCGATTCAGTACTACATATTATAATCTAGGTTCCACAGTAGTTTTAGCTTGCTTTGATATTCCAATCAGGATTATTTAGAACGAATGCTATTCGTATTACCAATTTATTCAAAGCATAAAATCTCTCCTAATCTCCTCAAATTACTTTCCCGAATTCTTAGCATCTGCAAGACGCCATAAATTTTTAATTTTCCCCTTCAGTGATTTTTATCGAAGTATCCTTCGGATCCTTTAAGATTACATTTATATATTTAAATGATTTTACCGTTAGGGGTATGGGACTATGTATATTTATGGGTTTTATATTATATATTAGGTACAAATCGTTTGGCAAAACAAATGTTGATTTTCGGCGTTATGGCATTTGGAACCGTCCGAAAAGTATGGCATGGTGATTTTCTTAAATGGCTGCACGACGATGATCAACTGTGCAAAAATTAGCCTGGTACAAATCGTTGAATATTTTTTTTAATCTACGCATTCGCGTCGGTATGGCTGTAAGTCACATCGGAGAAGTATGGCATGAGACTGCCGCCTCTTATTTTTATGGACTATCGGAAAATAAAAAAAATACTAGAATTTTTGTGGAACAAATCGTTTTAAAGTCGTAATTAATCCGACGAGTTCGACTTTCACCCACGCGCTTGGGCTGCCGGTACCAGCGCTATGACCATCATTTTTCTTTTTTTCATTTCGTAATAAGACCCCCGAAGAACCGCCATACTGGTACAAATGACCCACTATTTTGTGTCTGTACGCCTTCCTTGGATCCTTCAATTTCTCTTTTATGTTTCTCTGTTTCTTGGATTTTGTGTATCTTTCTAAATTGTTTGTTTTTGATCCTTGGACACTAGTTTAATACTTGTTTCACCTTTTGAGACTTCTGTAGTTATATATTCTGTTTTAGCGTTCCCAGATATGTACCGGTATAAGTCTACCTATATACCAATTTATTCCAGCCTCACTTGGGATGATAATAGCTTCAGAATTCCCATACAGTTTAAACGGTTATCTGCAATCCTGAAATTAAATTAAGTGAGCTCGCCAGCGTCTCGGTGGACCGGCGTTTGTTTCAAATGCGATTTAAACACCCGTTTGAGACGTGCACTTATTCACTAATTAAATTCATTTATTTAATTTATTTTCTTTACAAGGTTCTTTTGTATAATAATAATTCAGTCTAATTGCTCCAATCCACAGTACTTGGCGGCGGTCACATCATCATTTAATTCATCATCGCTACAGGTCATCAGGCCTTGACCTGGTTGAGCAAGAATCTAGGTCCTGTTGCTTTTGGATTTTTTAAATAAAACTGTTTGCTTTAATCAGTTACCTGGCTTCAATCGTCTTCCTAACTCAGGACCTACTATACTAGTTGCCTAGCCTGGAATTTAAATCTAGTACCTCGTGATCTGCAGTCAAACATCAGTAAATCTTGGTGGGACTGACAGTTGAGAAGTTATTGTAAAATCTATTTCTTTTTCTAATTACTCATTCTGAACGGCTTACTCCCTTGCTGTTCCGTAGATATGTGGGGTCTCCCTGCATCTTTTACCGCATTTACCATGGGGTCTTTTCAGACAAGATGTTAGGATTAATACCTGCAGCTGAGTTTCATCATGGATTACGAGTAAATTCCTCATTTATCATCGACGTCCGTCGTTGCACTGGGTGTTTCTTAAGTCAATTTCTGCCACGCACCACCAATATTTAGAACCAGCTTCCCACTGAAATATTTCCGAACCAATTCGACTTAGGGTCCTTCAAGAAAAGAGCGTACCAATTCTTGAAAGGCCGGCAACGCACTTGTGAGGCTTCTGGCAATGTTAGTGTCCATGGGCGGCGGTATCACTTAAGATCAGGATCCTGCCCATTTGCCTCCTATTACATTTAAAAAAGACTTCGGATCCTTCAAGTGTACCAATTCCTAAAACACACCCGCGAGCCTTTTGGCGATGAGACTGTCCATGGGCGAATTTATCACTTAACATCAGGTGAGCATCCTGCCCGTTTGCCACCTGTTCTATGAAAATATATAATATATATACATATCGACGATAGAATTTACAAACAAGCGTCTAAAGCTAGTTAGGTGTGAAGTAATTTCGTGTTGCGCTTTTGAACGACTATGTAAACTTCGGAGCGACAATTAACTAGTATAAGTTTTAACTATGCCACCCAGTTTGCGTTTGATATTTATGACGTTTTAATTAACTTGTCATTCCACGGATTTAGAATGACATTTTATTATGTTTTGCTTAGCACAAAAGGACATTCTTTTATTGAAAACTAGACGACCCCGTGAAGTTTGTTTCACTAACATATATTTTTGTTAAAACTTTTAAAACAGACTGGAGATCGGACCTCATACAGCAAACTAATATGTATTTATATGTCTATCTATCTATAATATGTATGTATATCCGTTGCCTAGTACCCATAACACAATCTTCACCAGCTTAGCATGGGACTAGATCAATTGGTGTGAATTGTCCAATAAAAAATACTACATACTAATACTATGAAACACATATTTCTGAAAGCATCTAAAATTAAATGACAACCAAGTGACTAAAAAGACGTCAAATTGACTAAGAACAGTTTTTATTGGAAAATTTCATTGTCGTTTTATGTATTTTTCTTTAATTGTTATTTACGTTTCCCATCGTATAAACCTTCCCCGATCTTTTACAAATATTTTAAGATCATAATTAGCCAAATCGGTCCAGCCGTTCTCTAGTTTTAGCGAGACTAACGAACAGCAATTGATTTTTATATATAGATAAATAAATAATAACAATAGGTTGTGACAAAATTCATTTATCGTTAGTCCAGTCCATGTGTTATGGGTAACTTGATAACAATGGTTACGCCGTACATGGGACATTTTTAAAATGATGATTATTGGTGTGTGTTTTTATAAGTAGACTACAAGTTAAGACACGTATTTGTGAAAAAAAAAAACCCTATAATGACATCTCTGACAAAATAAATAAAAACGGAAATGGTATAAAACTGAATGAATGAAATCCAAAATATATTTTGACCTCCGCAACCACTAGAATAACGAGCCTGCAATAAAACTTCATGCAAAGCAATATTTTGTTTGAGTGGCAACATGACAAATGAAATGGAATAAACAAAATAAATAATAAGAGTTTAATATTTCATTGCAATTGGAAAATGGCGCCGTTTTATGAAAAGATACCGCTTTTGTTATCGACTGTGTAAACAGATGGCGGTGAATGTCGATAAAGCGGTTGACCACAGAACCGTCGGCAAAGTGATCTTAGGAATCTTAAGTTGTCTTTAGACGTGAGCTGTTAAATATTGAAAGAAACTTTGTGAAATTATATTGTTAGGGTTCAGAGAAAACAATTTAAGTAATATTGAGTAATAACTCAATAGGCATGTAGACTTAAGCTTACAACTTCTTTAAAAAACCAAACTGCCGAACAAACGTGAGAAATAATTTCAAACAAAGAAGTAAATATTTATCCAAAATTAAAAATCGTTATAAATTTTGTTTGCAAGCTTTTTTGTTGATTCTTCATTTCAAACTTTAGTTCAGCTCTTCAACACGAAACAGTGTATGAAGCATGCAGCTTGATTGTGTGAAATATCACTTTTTGCGAGTCCAAATTACAATTTCCTTCCACAACGTTGGATGCGCACAAAGGGCCGGCGATAACAAGCTTAATTGCTCTGAGGCCCCGACTCTTATTACCAAAAATGAACTTGTTCAAGCCCCTATCATCGCTCGAAAATATATTATGAATTTATAAAAGGGTGCGTGTACTTATGTACGCGCGTAAGAAGTTATACTTTGGCATTATTAAAAATAGTTTTTGATTGCATGCAAATAATTAATTACAATTAAATAATCAATTAAGTTCAGTTTACATTTTAACAATTAAATAAATAAATATTTATTATTATTCTCTTACATTAAGTGTAACATAAATTCTATTATTATTCGAATGTTGTTTTTAAATTATGTCCAATGCCGTAGCATTTTCCGTGGGCAACTTCATTCAGGTAATTTTGTGTCACGGTGCGCGCGCATCTTAAAATTTCACTCTCATCAATTTTTCATAACGCGCCTAAAGAAGTATAACTTCAATAATTAGGGTATACCTAAATTTTCGAATGCTACTGTTATCTTGTCTTTTATGTACATATGTACATGTACAATGTACATATATGTCCTATATGAAAAAAAATCTTGTTTTGAGCACTGACACGTAATATTTAAAACACACAACATGCTTGATATTACATGAAGCTAGATTTGAATTTGTTAAATTTTTTTGTAATGCTACCATAGAGAAATATTAAAAGCGTTTATCGCCGCTCCCCTCTGCCCAACCTGGAGGTTTGTACATAAACGTGCAGCCAAACTTGGGTAATATATTCCTAATTACTTTATATAATACATCTACACTTGAACATAACAGATTCTTTGTTTCTTTCAATTTATGCGGATTACGGGTTTCAACACATTATGATTGTAAAGTATTAGGGGTCCAATAAACGCCAGCAGAGGAGCCCCTGAGTTCTGAATCTAGCCCTGTCTCTGGCGCATTCTAGTGGAACTGAGTAATTGAATCAGCGTACACGCTCGTTGGCGAGCGTTGAAATACTAAATTTTAGCCTTGAGATTTTTGACTCAATTCACACTTGAAATTTTTATCTAGACTCACTTCCGGTTTAGTGTTTTTCACATTATTACACACACGACTTATATCTTTGTTCGACACACACACAGGAGACCGAAGAACTGGCAGCTACATCGGACAAAGATTTATTCTAGCTTTCAAAGGGGGAACGCTGCCAGTATCTTCGGAACCTTGCCTAAAGGGACTCCTTTTAATAGTATATTTTAAGGCTACTTATTGTTTTTAGTTAAGAAAATTGTTACTAATAAAGTTCAAGAACAAATACATATATCTTTATTTTATATATTTAAACAGAATGCTTATGACTGTTGGTTTACATCCTTAATTGGAGACATATATTAGCTACTGCAAATGTATATGTCTCCAATTATGGATATCATGCCTCGTTATGGAGTCAACATTTAGAAAGTGTTGGTAGAAAGTTCTGATACAAAAATTCCATCGATAAACACCGTCGGTGAAACGGTAAATAAATCTTAACAAAATATTAACCTTTTAAAAAATTTCTTTATCCTAGTGTCGGAATAACTTAAAAATACTTTAAAAGCAAACAGTGTCAGCTGGGGCGTAGTTTTAATATAAAAATGGATACGTAGTAAAAGCGAGCTTTGTCTCGAAGCTTTTATAGTTTGCGCTAGTCGCGACCATCAAAAACTCATTAAGAATAAAAACTTTGGAGCCAGCCAGTAAAGTCACTTGTTTGCTTTGATTTATTAATATATTACTTTATACACCTTTGCAAAGTGGTATTATTTACTTTAACCGCTAAAGTGGGTATATAGCACGCAATGTTTGGTAATAAGACAACTTTAATCGCAAAATATTTGAGTACACCGACACCTTTTGTAGGAATAATAATGAATTCGTATTACTCTTTAAAGTTCTGCTTACCAATTAATGAATCTTCTTTTTGTTCATTTTTCGTCTGCCTCGTAATTACTTACTACTTATATATATTAAGTGTGAGCTTCTACATTTTTGTTTATACATATTATTATTATTTTTTTCTTTAGATCTTACTTTATTTTATTTTAGTTATAGTTACATGTTTATGAGTTTTGTTGTTAATTAATTATGCACTTCTTTTACTTTACCCGCTGTAGGTGTTTCTTTTTATATTGCTTCCATATTAGGGTTGCCTGGAAGAAATCGCTTGTTAGCGATAAGGCCGCCCGTTGCCTAATAACTTATGTAACCTGTTTGTTTTTATATGTATGATTTTGTATATTATGTAACGAAGTGTAAATAAATAAATATATAAACATTGTCCGGCAAAAACTGATCACTTAAATAAAGACACATACGTTTACAAAGAAAATACTTCGTATCCAATATAGAGGAAAGGCAACAAAGAGTATTTTATCAAGAAAAGTCCATACGACGCGGTCTAGCCGTTCCCCGTAACGTGATTAGCGGCGATCGCCTGCGCCAATGGGCTGTGAAATCCGATAGAGCGCCCCGCAAAATATTTGTTTCAGTGTTGGCTGGGAAACCTGCACTTTTCAAATATATTGGAATTGAATTGTTAGTGGCCAAAGTGCATTCTTTGTAACTGTGTTTAATATTTGTACTATACTTAATAATTTAACAAATGCATCTCTTTAAGATAAAATTGCCAGTTTTATTAATTATATTCCTTTTTCGTTCTTAAAATCTTAGTCTTGGGTACAATTAATAATGTATTTTTTTTTTACAGGTATGAATTAACTATAAATTAGCTGTTAAGTGGTATACAGTAAGTACTCAACCTAATCTCTATTTATATAAAATTCTCGTGTCACAATGTTCGTTCCCATACTCCTCCGAAACGGCTCCACCAATTCTTATGATTTCTTTTATTAATATTCAGTAAGTCTGAGAATCAGCTACTATCTATCCTTCAAACCCTTAAGTGATAAGGGGTGGACACCCCAAAAAAAAAATATTTTGATGCATACAAAAGTAGTTTAGAAAAAGAGTTATTTAATAAAAAAATGGCAATACTTTTTACTAAGTACGTCTGCGTAGAACCATCACGCGTAGTACCACTACGGTCACACGCGAGCCTCTGTAACGATATATGGCAAAATATTACGTTCGATTATAATTGGACCAACTACCCCGAAATAATGGCGTTAAATGACGCCTGAGAATCACTATTAACCAATCACATCCAAACGAAATCCTCCGAAGTTCCTCCTTTTGTTTTAGACCCCGCTGTAACTATCTCTTCTCTTCCTTTCTTTCTCGAGAAAACGACGACGCGTAGCAATTACCTTTGGCGTAAACGGGACTTAGGAAATCATAAAACAATATAATTAAACATAATTTAAATATTTTTTGAAATATCTATCATAAAATACTAATATTTGCCCTTCAACATATACACGACACATTTAAATACACTCTTGGGTCAGCTAACATACTATACACTGTGTATTTAGACGTCCAATCTCTAAATTAAATTCACTTAATCTAAAGACATATGGGCACGTCAGAGACAAACACGCAGTATTGTTTACAATATACCCTCATATAATCGCTTCCTTGGCAAACTGTTGAGACTATACCATATCTATGTATAAGCTGTCCTTTGTTTATAAACGTTTTCATAATAATCACCATGAATCTGCCAAAGAGTTATAAACTAGGTCCAAAATATTACAAAATCTATAAACTTTTTGAAATATTAAAGGATTGTCTTTGATTGACATTACCTTTACACACTTAAAAATAATTTTAAATTTATAATAATACATAACTTTAATCCGGTTAAAAAGTTTTTTCTTTAAATATTAAAGGATCTCGTAGTCTAATTAATATTTCGACAACCGGAATATTAACATACATAATGAAACAACAAATTATCATAACTTTAACAGTGTTATTATTAAATTTTGGTACGATAAAATAAGTATAGGCTTTTAAATTTTCGTCTTTCTTAATTACACAGGTATATAAAAACCTTGGGTGGTTGGTTTGGTTTTAGACTCAATAGGTCCTTTTGTATGTAAATAAAAACCTTCCTTCTAGGTGATGTATTGATAATCCGCATTAAAATCTGTAAAACACATGCGGCATTATTTATTTTTACAGCTCAACAAAGGTATCTTAATCTTAATATATATTACGCGTCTCGTTATTTGTCCGCTATTGACGCCTTAACTACTGAACCGATTTCAATCAAATTTCGCACACCGTGTGCAGTTTAACCTATCTTAAAAGATAGGATAGCTTACATCTCAATTTATACCCGCAATATTATTTTATTGCAAAATATTTGTTTATTATTTGATAGTCACAATTCTAACAGATGGCGCTGTGTTGAAATTACCAACGTTTCACATAAGCTACAATTTAAAAATGTTTAAAGAACTTTATTTCTCATTACAAAAATTATTTTTTTTATTTACATGAGAAATTTAATATTAAGTATATATACGAACGAGATACACGTCGCCATCAGCTAGCCCAATTCTAGTCTAATGGGCCCATTCTGATGTGTGTCTTTAATGCCCTTTTGAACTGATCAATCACGCTAATGTTACGAAGCTTAGACGGCAACCGATTAAACAATTGCACACCCTCATACCTAATAGATCTCTTTAAATAATTTGTGCGCGGCTTTGGCAAGATAAGCAAACTCGCTCGACGAGTATTGCGTGTAGTGGTGTATTTGATTTTATTAAATGATAAGTTACTATGTAGAGAGTTATTTAAATTTTTTTTAATAAGGATACAGGTGCTATAAACATATAGTTGTTTAATCGTCATAATTTTAGTTTCTTGGTAGATTTTATTAGTAGGTGTTAAAAAATTGTATCTGAATAGTGCTTTTATTAATTTATTTTGTAGTGTTTGTATTGTAGAAATTTTGTTTTTGCATGCTGTACCCCATATTTCAATTAGGTATATGAAATGTGGCTTGACTAAACAATTATATATCAAATGACGTACAGATTGCGGAATGCATTTAGATATTGACCAAAATCTGCCTATAAGTGATTTTAGTTTGGTAATTATGTGTGATATATGAAAGTTCCATTTTAAATTTGTATCCATTCTAAGACCCAGATATTTCTCCCATTTTTTGTTATTGATTTCAACGTCTTGAACTTTAAGCGGTTGAAAGATAGGAATGAGTTTATTTGTTGCCTTGAATATTACATAAGATGTTTTTGAAATATTAATTGTTAGTAGATTTTGTTGAAACCAAGAAGATAGAACATTTAGGTCTGATTGAGCTTGAGCAACCATAGTCTGGATATTTGAACCAAAGTAAAATAAGCAGGTGTCATCAGCGTAGAGAGTGATTCGGCCGTGTAAACCGAGTTCGTGAATGTTGTTAATATATATTAAAAATAACAATGGACCTAATATAGATCCTTGTGGGACGCCGCATGTTATTGGTATTTCTGAACTTTGAGCATTACCTATTTTTACTATCTGGGTTCTGTTTGATAGATATGACTTGAATAATTTTAGTGCACGATCTTTTATTCCTATGCATTCTAATTTTTTAAGCAATAAGTTGTGGCTTACGGTGTCAAACGCTTTTTTCAGATCAATAAAGACACCCAGCACCATTTTCTTAGAGTCAATATTTTGTTTTATGTCGCTAACGAGATCGGCTGTGGCTGATAAAGTGCTGCTTTTTGGTTTAATGGCATAACCACCAAAAAAGCATGGTGGATTGGTGTTCTCGTGCCGTTTCTCTTGAATAGTTTACTACTATGTAATTTGATGAACCGATTTCAATCAAATTTCGCACACCGTGTGCAGTTTTGTCAAACTTAAAAGATAGAGAAGAGAAGAGAACTTAAAAGTTTTGTCAAAATAAATTGAGATGTAAGCTATCCTAGCTTACATCTCAATTTATACCCTATTACATATTTATTTGTTTATTATTTATACGTAAAAAATATATACGAGTAGTAAAAATTGACGCAATGAACCCATGATAATAGTGCAATCAGACTCACGCCAGAAGTATCAAGTTGGTCCGTATATACCAAGTAGGACTACGTACTCTATATGATAAATTGGATATCTAGAATACATTGATACAGTTGTTACATCAATGCATCCGGTATAGTTCACTACTCGAATAATATTTGAACAATGTACGTGCTTTCGGTTAATTCCATACGACCAGAGCTTTAGTTTTCTATACAAAAATATTATCACTAACTATTTGTTGTGTGTTCGTATGAATCTTTAATATAAGGACTCTTTTAATATAATTATCATTTACAATATTCATAACCTACATAGTAATAATAATAATAATTAAACATTTATAAATAGGAAATTAAAACAAATTTAAAAAGTTGGGTCCCTGTGGCAGTGTGCCTTTAACGCTGGCAGTATTTCCTTGCTGTATTGTTATACTTATTCGTTGAGCGAGGAAAGCACTAGCTCTGTCATCGTCACTATCTACCAGGTGCCAACTTGAATTTTGAATTAGCGCCTGAGCACTTGAACCCCACGGCCCAAGAGCCTCTACTCAAAAGGAAACAAAATCGAAGTATTAACAATAATAACTCTTTTAATTCATTCTCCATTAGGTACATAAAATCAATTACAATTAAACTTTTATTATTTGTGTGTAACATGACGGCCCTATGTTCGGTAGCCTAATAATAAAATAGTTTGGCTCGAAGGTTACGGAAGGTATAAAGAAAATTGGATATTAAAATTTTCGAACGACTGTTGACAGCTTTGAATTCCAGGAAATAAATTTGATAAACAATTTCGATATTACCATGACAGTGAATTAAGAAAGAATAATAACCATACGTCTTCGTGATTTATCGTAACCGTTGAAATTCTTTCATTTTCCTTCGCTTTTTTAATCTTGCAGCTGTTTCCATGAATTTAGGGGAGTATTGTATTGAGGGAACTCTTGTTATATGTAACAAAAGGTTTTGTTCGAATATTAATCTCTACGGAAATACGACCATTGCCGTTATTTCATCATAATGCAATTCATCTCTAAAATAATAATGATGAAATTAATAACATAACTCATAATTTACATACCGCATTTATCGATTTCAATAGAAACTGAAGGAGGTTATTCACTCGACGTGTAATTTATATAGAGTCATGGACAATACATAGGCATAATCTAGACTTAAATCTCAAACTCACAATATCTTTATTCATATAGGTAAACAAGTACACTTATGAACGTCAAAAAAGAAGTTACATTCATTGTAAATTTACATTTCCTACCAGTTCGCAAGTCAAGGGCGTAGAGCGGGAAACAAGAACTGGCAAGAAACTTTCCGCCACTCTTTTTAATCGCTAAGTTTTGAGTCATACAAATTGTTTGAACTGAAGCAAATCAATCCCAAGGATTAGGATCATTTAAGTATTCGTCTAATGCTTTTCATACCCCGTATTATTAAATTAAATATCGTTTATCCAACGAGCTAGGTTTGGATAGCCATAGTTGCTCCCCTCACACTTACCAAACGATTTTCGATTCTATATTTTTTTTTTTTGTTTTTTTTAATCTCTCCGTGTATTTATGTTTGCCTATAAGCTTTTCACATTAAAATTGTATGTTATTTTTCTTGTATAAATGTGCCGAGCGTTGGCAAGCTTTTATTAATAATTAAATAATACATTTAATTATCTTGGTAGTAGAAGACAATCAATAGAAATATTAATTAATACTTTTTAGATTTAGTTACTTAATTATTTTTGTAAACAGCAGTTGTCCTAGTGGCTTCAGCGTGCGACTCTGTCGAAGGTTCGATTCCCAGCTGTGCACCAATTTACTTTGTGTCTATGTGCTCATTTAAGAAAAACAGCGTGAGACTGGTATGCCTCAGACCTAATAAAAGTCGGCATGTAACATTTTAGGTCTAAGACTCAGGTCTGGACTCAGGATTGAGTGATAACACAATAACTGCCAGTTAAACTAATACAATAATTAAATAATGTAACGTTAAAAATGAACAATTTTCATATTATCTTTCCATACGGATATTCCTGTTATCCGGTTAAAGCGCCTCCGAAAGTCCGGGTATCCGGATAAAAGCACAAAGGCGATTGTCGAGCACCTTTTGTGCTAGAACAATGATCGGTTCTGTGTCGACTTTAATTCCTATTGGAAAAATCTCAAAGACGTATCGCTTTATATAGCGATCTTGAATATATAATCCCCTCCAACAGTCACCTGTAGCGGATAACCCTTGAATATGACTTGTCTCCTTCTAACGGATATCCGTATCACCTACATATAAAACAGTAGCTACAACTTTCTGTATCTGTTTCATGATCATTTGTCAATCTAATAGGCCTGACACACGCCGTCGAATTTTTGTGTCTAAGACAAGCCGGTGTCCTCATGATGTCTTCCTTCACCGTTCGAGCCAATATTAAATACGCACATAGTAAAAAATCTATTGGTGCACAGCCGGGGTCAAATCTAGGAACTCAGGGATGTGAGTCGCACGCTGAAGCCACTAGGCCATCACTGCTCCATATCTATATATATTCGTGGCAAAATTTAATACGAAATTACTAAAGGCATCTAAATAAATGGCAACCAAGTGACAAGTTATCTCTAAAAAAACATATTTCACCTTACTTATTTATTAAAAAAACTTGACCAAATAATTATTACGTAAAACATAAAACTTATAGTGTAATAACAGCTGGGCGTATTTTGATGTTTCCCAACAAATTGTTATTTTTATAGCCGCAATAAGGACTTTCAGCAAATTAATAAGGCGTAGCGGACTTCGGCAGTTTATTAAGAGACATTATGACAGAGAACTTCTTACTCAAAGAAGAAATTCCATTCAAATAAAAGTTACAAACTACTGTTTTTATTAAGTTATTTACTTTATATTTTAAATTTGGAACAACAGGCTATTTTTCGAGTTTATTCTCTTCTAAACGACAAATCCTCTTATAACAGGTATTTTCTTATATTTCCTATGTTTTTATATAATGAATATATTACGCATTGTTCCTCAGATCGTAATGTTTAATCTTATTCCGATTTATTCTAATACTGCTTTCAATGGCTTAGGTATTAGGTTTTTAGTTTAATTTTTATATTAATAAGTTTTCTATTGTATTAATATTAAATTACTGTAAAAATAGGAAATAATAAATAAATGTTTCCTAATAGAATAAATAAATTAACCTTTTTCGGAAAGGATATAAATAATATATATACATTATACACGCTATACAATGTTACAAGCTTCGTGCAAAATATTTGTTCTAGTAGTAAAGTCAAAGTCAATGTCAAAATCATTTATTCATATAGGTAACACAATGTTATGAACGTCCAAAAATAAATATACATTAAATGCTACTAATTTTACTTTTACTGCCTGTTCTCAAATCAAGGGCGTAGAAAGGAAGAGACATATTGGCGAGTTTATTGCCACCGCCAATCTAATAATAATAAAAAATATAATATATATCCGCCACTCTTTAATCGCCAAGTTTTTGTTTTACACAACGTTTGTAAGGAGTTGCAACCGTTACACCATGTTCCACATGACATCTTAAGTAATAAATTAAATTAAAATAAATTAAAAACAAAGATTTGTCTTCTAGTAAGAGGCATTGCGAAATAGAGAGCACTTACATTCTCGTGGGAACAACACGCAAATACATAATCGAAATAACTTACATCACCGCAGTAACCCAGTTATATACAACATAACAATGTTCGCTATTTTTTAATTTACCCCCAACCTTTGTCTGCCCTTCATGACAAAAACTATTTTTGAAATATCAACAGAGGTAAAAGTAAGGTTCAACTCGACAAGACGTCTCGAGAGGAAAACACTGTCTTGTCAAGTGTTGGTGAACACTTTATAGAGAAGCTTGATTTGAAATACGGGATATTTTTTTAAATTGCTTTTAGTTATATTGTTTTATAGACACTGGTACCTCATACTAGGGCATTCCTGTTGCGTGAGACCGTACTCTTATAAGGTACAAACAAAAATTAAATAAATTGAGTACTCAAAAATATATAGAAATAAATATTTGTTTTTATTTAGACAAATTTGCTTAAGTATTGCTTGTTTGGTGTTAAAAGGGTGAAAATTAAAGGTAATATGTATATGTTAAAACATTTTCGGAGTGGGCCCACACCCGTCACTTAGGTTCATAAACATACCTTACTTTTCCCAGACATACATAAAACATTTCATATAAATCGGTTAACTGGACCGCTTTTTATTAGGAATTTTACAAACAATTTTATTTAAACGAAATTTTTATTTATTCTTAAAAGGCCGGCAACGCACTCGCGAGCCCTCTGGCATTGAGAGTGTCCATGGGCGTCGGTATCACTTATCATCAGTAGAGCCTGCTGCCTGTTTTATGTATTTATTTAAAATACATAATTATTAATACATAAGGCTTATTTGGATTGGGTTTGATTCTTAAAAAAATAAAATAAATCAGTGGCGCTACAACCTCCTTAGCTCTTGGCCTCAGATTTCTGAATCTGTTTCATGATCATTTTTAAATCTAATAGGCAAGTAGGTGATCAGCCTCCAGTGCCGTTGACTTTTTGGGTCTAAGACATGTCGGTTTCCTCACGATGTTTTCCTTCACCGTTCGAGCAAATGTTAAATAAATGCGCACATAGAAAGAAAGTCCATTGGTGCACAGCCGGGGATCGAACCTACGACCTTAGGTATGAGAGTCGCACGCTGAAGCCACTAGGCCAACACTGCTCTAGTTTTATTCTCGGGTTTGATTCTTACCATAATAATAATTATAACATTACCTAAACGATTTCTTTAGACCAAACGTTTAAAATGTCTTAAGTAACCGTCAATTCTTAATGCACATCTAAGAGTACGGCTGTAAACTAAATATAATTAAGAAATTGTTCTCTCGTAGCAGTTAAGTAAAGAGAGAAACAAAATTAAATATTAATTAGCGTAGTTCTTTAGGCGGCGTCTCTTTAAAAATGCAATTAATTAAATATTCCATTACCGCCAGGCACTTGAAGCCTGGTGCCTAAAGTGGTACCTACTGTAGTTTAGTACTAGGCTAATCGAGTTATATTATTGATTAGGTGTTATTCACCAGTAAATATATTACTTAGTATAGTCTTTTATTAACATAACTTTTACACATTTAAAGAAAACACTTTTTTAACGGATTGATGCTTTGTATTATAAACTTATAACTATTTTACATAATTAAACAAAAAATCCGTCGTTTCGCGTGCTTTTCAGCGTGCGTGGTTACGGTGACTGGAGACAAAAGGTGTTGAATGTCAAAAAGTATCACAGCTGTAGAAAATACAGAATACGGATACTATTACTTTTGAAAAGTACTAATAAATTTTCCTTATAAACTGGAAAATTGAAGTGTGGCCTGTATGGTTGTTCTATAAACTAGCGGACCCGACAGACGTTGTCCTGCATGATATTTTAAATTATTAGGATATTGAACAAAGCATGAAAGTACCGACTGCAGCGCCATCTGCCGGGCTGATTTGTTAATCTAAACCATCCAGGGCGCAACCCGAACGCATGCAAAGAATTCATTCAAATCGGTCCGGCCATTTAATAGGAGTTCAGTGGCATACACACGTAAAGTAGAATTATATATATAAAGATAACATTTGAGTATAATGTATATGTATTAAGTTTGCTTGCACATTTCTTAGTAAAGTTATATCCAGATGATTTTGATTGAAAGAAAAATATACCATATTTTATTCAAAACGGTTTCTTATAGGGTACGTAGGTTTAATTATGTTAAGTATATGTTATATTTGTATTTTTGTAATAAATAAACTGAAAAACTTCTGGTCCTAGTTGCAGATGAAAAAAGTAACCAATAGTACAAGCTCGTCGTGGATACTATAAATATATGTAATATTACTACTAACGTAAGAATAATGATAATACATATAATATTTATTAGCAACAAATAGATGCATTTAATTTAACAAGAAGAGGCATATAAAAATTAGTTTAATAAGGTCAATCCCATAATTTAAATAAATGAGACTTTATATTCGAAATTTTAAAAGGTATATTGTAACTTCCGGGCCGAGAGTTCCTTCACAGACAAAAGCGGCCTCCGACGATACTGTAACAGCTTTAAAAGCTGTTTTGTTATAGCTTTAAGTAAACCTTCTTGAATATAGGTTTTTGTTTTTCCTGGACTGGAGGTTTGAAAGGAACAACGAAATTCTTATATCCGAATGCAAACTTATGGTACAATCGTAAAAAATGCTGAAGAGTTTCTACTCGGTCCGCTTCACAGGACATGTTCTTTTGCGAACTAGCGAACTGTGGAATCGACTACCGGTGCGGGTCTTCCCTGGGAGATACGACCTCCAACTGATTAAATCGAGAGCATATATAAGTAATACTTCACTCACTTCACTCTCATAAATTTTTCATAACGCGCCTAAAGAAGTATAACTTCAAAAAGCCGTTCTTCGCTTAGACAAATTAGTTTCTATTTTAAGATGTAGCCATAATGCAATGTAAACTGTCCTTTGCGATTATTCGCCAGTATTCTGACTTTTTTTGCATCTGTACCAAAAGTTTAGATGAAGAGTTTCAGTATTTTAATTATCTATATCGGCCCAGATACACAGTATGCACTCTGTTGTGTCAATGTCAGCTGTCACTAATAATTGACTTCTTTCACTGAAATTCGGAGGTGAATTATGCGACAGATTTAAAATTGGTCTTTATTTAAATTTAAAACGAAGCAATAAATCAAAATATTCCTTGTTTATTTTTACTTTTAACTTTAGAACCACCTTTTGAGTTAAAGTAACACGTACAAGAGACCTGTAATAATTGTCAAAGCTTTTCCAAATACAACGTTATAGTATAACACTCAAAGGCGATAGAAATCAATTGTGTAGAAACTGGAAACATCCTTTGACCATAACTAGTAATAATAATTATAGTACATAGAATTTACAACAAATTTAGATTAATACCAGTGTCAAGAAATTTTTTAAGAAGCTTATCATCTATAAAATAAGAATGAGGTCTAAACAAGGAAATTGCAGCGAGAATTTGGACGAACAGTACATTTTTACTTCATCAAATATTTACTTCTGTATATAAATAGAAAATTTTTACTATCTTTCGGTGTTATTGAAAGTAGATTTTTATTTTGCAAGTTCATTTGTACGAATATTGAACAGTTCGCAATATTCCTGAAATTGGATGCATCTTCAGTTCCGTTTCAGCTCATAGCTTTCGTATAAACGTATTGTGATTTTCTAAATTAATTTTCTATAATATAAGAATGGGAGCTTCGCTCTTTAAGAAACTCGATGAAAGTAAAAATTACCTTATATTTTTAAATCGTAAAATATGAAATGATAAATTAATACAGCTTATTATAGTCAAGTCGTTTTACACATAGTTTTCTAATTAAAATTAAGAATCTAATGTAAACAAACATAAAACTCGTTGGCTACATACAAGAGACACTAGTTTGCAAATTGCAAGTGCTAAAGAAATGTTTAATTGCTGCATAGCTTTATATACATATAACTCTACTATACGTGTGTATGTCACTGAACTCCTTTAAAACGGCTGGACTGATATGAAAAAAGCCAAAAAGTGTATCTGTTTTCAAAAATCAAGGCTGGCTGGTTTGGCGAAAGAGTACAAAACACTTTTTTATGCTTATTCTGCGACAACACGTACAAATTATATATCTTCAGTTTGGACACTTTGTATTGTCGTGTTGGCCTACGCCCGAACCCTATAATCAATACACAATCTCAGATTGTTATAAAAACCGATGATCAGACCGTGACAGTCGATCGATCTCCTATCTGCATCCCAATAACTAAACCCTACGAAGACATACCAGTTTTGGCGACGGATAAAATACTCTTTGTCGTTCATTTTACCGAGTTTTCACTCATATTTGATAAGCAATGTAAACCAAATAAAGTAAATAAAACCGTACAAATAACATTAAAATATACATGTGTATGTTTAAAACATAACAAACAGTTTTTTTAATTATTTAAAAAACTGGTGTAAGTCAAAATAATTAACTGTTGAAATCGAGCTTTCGTCAACTGTCATTTTCATACAAAGCTCTATCCACAGACACCGATACGACCTCCCATGGATAGCTTGTATCGACAGATGGCTATTACAATCCGTCGATTGGTTACTGACACAATTGTTACAACATTTGGATTAAGATTACTATCTCAGATGGTGGATTATAGATCGAGATAGGTTATTGGGTTCGGGATTATGGCTTTAGCGCGCGAACCTCAGTTGTGCACCTAGGGACATATTTTTGTATGTGCGCATTTCACACACAGTGAAAGAAAACATCAAGCACAGATGAGATGCGAAAACGTGAAACAGATACAAAAATCTGAGGCTAAAATACAGCATTTTTGCATAGTCATTGTAATAAATGTAAAATAATGAACCCGAACCTTTTAATAGTAAGTCAGTGAAGCAATGTGGAAATTCAATAATTAGTATTGAGAATTGTACGGGAAGAGCATAATTGCATCGATACTATTTTGTATTTCCAATTCACTTAAGGCACAGTTAAAATTTTCAACATAATATTTATGTTTAAATACTGGAATATATTCAGACAGGCGTCGTAACACATTAAAAAGTGAAAGGGGAAATGGGCCGGTCATATAGCCCGCGTTTGTGATGACAGATGGGTCAAAACGACCCTTACATGGAATGGTCCAGTGGAAAGAAACAAGAGAGGACGCCCAGATGGGGAGATGAAACAAAAGAGATAACAGGAAACGATAGTAGAAAGAATAAGGGGCTAGTGGAAGAATTTGAAGGAATTTGGAATACTCGGTCGGAGGTCGTTTACTATAATTAAACATGTACTATATTAAACAGTGTTCGCCTTCAGCGTGCGATTCTCATCCCTGAGGTCGTAGGTTCGATCCCCGGCTGTGCACCAATGGACTTTCTCTGTATGTGCGCATTTAAGATTCGCTCGAACGGTGAAGGAAAACATCGTGAGGAAACTGGCTTGCCTTAGACCCAAAAAGTCGACGGCGTGCGTCAGGCACAGGCTGATCACCTACTTGCCTATTAGATTAACAAATCAGCAACAGATACAGAAATCTAAAGCCTAGACCTAAAAAGGTTGTAGCGCCATTGAATTTTTTTTTACATGCACTATTTATTAGTTGCAGATTATTTTTATTACTGACATATTTTACATATCTGGTACAATGAATCGAGAAATATAATATGTTTCTTTTCATAAGAGACGCTTTATATCGACTTAAATTCAAAAATCTTACAATTAGTTAACGCACTTGCCGCGACGGTTCTTAATTGCAATTAAAATACCTTATGTTATTTAACGCATTTTTTTTCCTTTTCTCACAGTGGTTGCCTGGAAGAGATCGCTCGAAAGCGATAAGGCCGCCAGTTGCCATCATACAAATCCATGAAAAATATATTAGTTACTTTTTTTTACGTTAACAGTCAGTTATTTCATGTTATTATATTGATTATTACATTAACAACTTACTAAAAAAAACAATAAACGTCCTTTTTAGCTTCCAATTAGGTAGTTTTTATTCTGTACGAGATACTTGTATTGAACGAATATATGCCACCGTAACTGCAAGGAGAAACTTATAAAAGCTAATTTCTTTACACTAAGTTTCTCAAGAAAGCTCAGAATTAATAATAACCTTAAATACTTAATCGTGCCTCTTTGAAATAATTCGCTAGAATAACTGAGCAATTTTCCTTTCATTTCACTTGCTTTTCTTCGAGTTAATTATCTCAGCCTTTTTAATATAATTTAAATTCTTTATATAGGTCAGGCGTGTTTTTCCAGGACAGTGGAATTTTGAGGAAAACGGAAGATTTCTCAACAGTTATTATATTGAAAAAATATCACAAAACAGACTTATTCATAAATATGTCATAACATACTTAGAATGTTGGTAATTTTTCCGATGAAAAACTCAAAATCTTATTGATCAATTTAATTAATTTTTAACTCTGACTTTTTTCACTTGACAAAGTCCAATAAATCGGTGAACGCCGGCTGCACGTACGAAAAACATGACTCATTGTCCCGTTACGCTCATTGTACGTGCAATTAAATTGTAGATTTCATTTCACTCCTTCTTTATATCCATACAAAACTCAATAAAAATCATTCAATTTTATCCATAAAAGTATGTAATCCTTTCATCTATGTTTTGTTTTGACGTTGTTTAGACAGACTTTATAGAAAACAATTTGAAAAAATCAGTGGCGCTACGACCTCTTTAGGTCTGGGCCTCAGATTTCTGAATCTTTTTCATGATAATTTTTCAATAATAGACTAGTAGGTGATCAGCCTCCTGTTCCTGACACACCGCGGTCGAGTTTTTGGGTCTACCACATGTCGGTTTCCTCACGATGTTTTCCTTCACCGTTTGAGCGAATGTTAAATGCGCACATAGAAAGAAAGTCTAAGTAATCTATTATCGAAAGAAATTGGTGCACAGCTCGGGCCCGAACCTACGACCTCAGGGATGAGAGTCGCACGTTGAACCCAGTAGGCCAGCACTGCTCAACCATTTTTTTAACTTATTAAAAAAAACAATTTTTTGAACCAAGTATTTCATTGTTGTAGTAAATGACATGAAATGAAATGAGAATAGTTCAATTTTTACACCGTCTCCGCTTAAATGATTTGATTTCCATTGAAACAATAATTGTTTCGTGTTAGTTGAACGGACTTCAGACGAAATTCAAATTTAATTCCTTGGAAGTATTTAAATAAAATTCTCGAATTAAATACCCGATTTTTTATAATACTTTCATCGCAACAATGATTAGAATTAAAAACAATTGATAACTACACCATGTATTTATTTATCTCTCGTTATCACGACCATCAAAGAAATTGACGTCGGACAAATTGTAGATATTAATTATCATGCAGTGTGGTACAAGTTAGAGTAGAGGGAAATTATATAATGATGAGAACTTTACCAGCTTCTTGAAACGTGTTCTTAGTAATAACTGGTATGTTTAACGCTAAAGCTCTACTAAGAAGACAATTGCTGAGGCGTAATTAACATTTAGTCTCCGATGTACATTTAAATTTCACTAAACCCACCATGTGAATGTATTGACAATTCGAATGCATTCTCACAATTCACTAGAGGCGGAGAACAAATGACAAGTTTTAATTATTAATTAATAGCCAGGGAATCTAACCGGTCTAATCTAAAAGGCCACGAGGCCCTCATATACTCGGACATTGGTGTAACGCACAAAATTTTAAAAGCGTTTCAATAGTCTTTGATGTTCTTGCGTATACTTACACAACTTCTGAACTTCACTTAATAATAGTGTGGTAGAACTCAGAACTAAACTAGTAGCATGCCAGAAAGCAATGTAAAGAAGCGTACTTAAAATAAGAAAAGTACATAAAATTAAAAGCAAAAAAAGAAGACGAAGAACAAAAGTGATAGATGCCTTAAACTATGCTCTAAAACGGAAGTGGCAATGGGCGGGGCATATAGCAAGATACACAGATTATAGGTGGACCTTAAAGACAATTGTATGGAACGGACCAAGAGGCAGAAGGAGGAGAGGTCGCCCCAAAAAAAAGGGTGGATAGAAGAAATAGAAGGGGTAGCAGGAAACGAATGGAGAAAGAGAGCTTATACAGAGTCAGTTAGAAAAAGCTGGAGGAGGCCTTTACCCGTGAAGGGGTTCCGATCGACGGTACTGAAGGAAGCTAGGATATAGGATAACAAGTAAAAGAAAAAAAATATATAAAAATGTAATCTAAGCTGTATATTACTTGTTTTTGTCATGGTTGGAAATAAAACGGGCTTAATTATTATATTATTATTAGAACCAAGAAAATCTTGGACCACAAGTTAAAGGCGCTAGACAGTAATTAGTGGCAGCAATGCGCACCTGTGTACAAATAGACAGGGAGACACCCGATAATTAATTACACAGAGATCGCAAATTACTGACAAATTTTAAATAGGTTATCAATCTTTCAAAATGTTATATAGAATACTAGCTGACCCGGCAAACGTTGTTTTGCCATGTACTTATATTATTTCTAGGAAACATTTTTTTAGTTTAATAAAAATAACTATCTACAGTAATAAAAAATAGGGGTTGATCGTAGAGAAGTGAAATTTAGGGGTTGAATGTATTTTTGTATGCTGTACCATAAAACATTAAAAACAAAAAAAATAAAAATTTGGGGTGGACACCCCTTATCACTTAGGGGTTTGAAAGATAGATAGTAGCCGATTCTCAGACTTACTGATATGAATATAAAATTTCATAAGAATCGGTCGGAGGAGTATGGGAACGAACACTGTGACACGAGAATTTTATATGTTAGATTAACAACAATTAAGCGTCTCGCTCCATACATTTAAATGTTATATATTCTTCTGTAGAGGTTCTACTTTCCGAACCCTTAAAATAAAAAAAGGATGCGTGTACGAGTACTTATGTACGCGCGTAAGAAGTTATACTTCTTTGGCATTATTAAAAATAGTTTTTGATTGCATGCAAATAATTAATTACAATTAAATAATCAAAGACTGGAAAAGGAGTCATTATAGAATATTCGAATGAAAAATTATTATTCGAATGTTGTTTTTAAATTATGTCCAATGCCGTAGCATCTTCCGTGGACAACTTCATTCTGTTAATTTTGTATCACGGTGCGCGCGCATCGTAAAATTTCACTCTCATCAATATTTCATAACGCGCCTAAAGAAGTATAACTTCAAAAATAACGATTAAAATATGCTAAAGTTTTGAATTAGATTTAATTTCCTTTAGTGCGCTAACTAGATAAAATTTTATACTCCAAGCACGCAAATGTAAACATATGTCCAAATTTTAATAAGGATTCTATTAAGATTTCCATATAAGCCTTTAGACCCACGTATTCGATTTGAATATTACAAATAGTTCCCGAATCTGAACGGCGTGAAGTGAATGCTAAGGCGAGCGACCCCTTCACCCTTTATATTATCGCATTCGATTCATTCTCTTTCATAACATGAAACTAATGTCGTTATAAAATACTGGATTTATTTGCTTGCTCTTAGTGATGGGCAAACTTTTCGAGTACTTATAAATATAACGAAGTTATAATTATTTTGTTAAAACATTTTTTTATAAGAACATGACTCACCTATGACTTGATATTTGTCGCAGCCAACTAGCTTAATTAGCCGATTAATTAAAGGCCTAGCCTTTTAACTAAACGGCGCCGTTTAACTAGCGGCCTGAAGGATGTTCAGCCAGTTGATCAAACAGCTAGGCAAATGTCTGGGATCGAGGACGTTTCATTACTTGCCTAGCCTGTTGACTGTTAATTTAAATTTAATTTCACTTTCTGCCACTCTCAAACTCGAAACGAAACTCTTCAAAGTTCAAAATATCTCCAATATGACGTCGAAAAACCATGCCGAACTTTGATGGAGTTTTCCAAAATTTCATGAAAAACAACAAGTGCAATGGGAGAGTGTAGTGACAATAATAATGTGAATTTGACTTAAGTAATTTAATTTTTTTTAAATATTTTTATGTCATTCTTTAATCTTTATTATTTCTGCCAAATAGTGACTCTATCGTACGAATGGCCTAAACATTAGCCAGTCAGTTTATTAAATGTTGTAACAAACGCTACGGCTGAATATCTTTCAGGCCGTTAGTTAAACGGCGCCGTTTAGTTAAAAGGCTAGGCCGTTTATTGAACGGCTAATTAGCTAGCTGGCTGCGACATAATATATATATACAGTGGAATCTCTATAACTCAAATAACAAGGGAAATGTCGAGTTAACGAGTTTTCGACTTAATAAGAACTTCGAGATACATATGCTTTAACTACTGAAATTTCTTACACAGGCGCGATTTCTTAGCTTATTTTTCGATTTATAGAGTCGAATTCAAATAACCATTCAACTCAAGTTTTGTAGTACATACACACCTGTGTTTGTTGTGTTCACCTATGTTTTTACACCTTAAAATTACATATTAATGAAGTACACTAAAAAAAATTGAATTATATTTTGGATTTTATTGCTATTATTTCGGGGAATTCCAAGTAAGACGTCATCATATTTTACTAACTACCACTTACGGAGTCTCCTTTTTGAAAATCGAGTTATAGAGTTAATATGTATTATCAATACTTCGTAGCAACATTTTGTTTGAGTTACTAAGTCTAAATAATTCGAGATACTGCGTATTAGGGGTTCAGCGGAAGGGAATGCCAATTTTTTTTAACTTACTGAGGATTTCGACTTATAGAGATTCCACTATATATGTACATATGTATAGATACTTTAGAATATTCCTTTTAATTTGTTCGAAGAGCATGCATAGTGAAGGTCATGAAAGAGAATGAAGAGATATGTAAGAGCCGTAGCAAGATCCCATGGTCTTACCCCTGGATAATGGTAGGTGTATAGATCCGTTAATATATCTGTGGTCATAGATCAGACAATGATAAGTACATTCATTTATATATCGATTGTTTCATATTTTAATAGTGCCTTCAAGATTTCTTAATAATTTAATTGCTTGTCCTGTAAAGTAATGAAATTGCATAGGTATCATATTCTGACCTATGGCCAAAGGGAGCGTTCAAGTATTACGTAACGTATTTCTTCCTTTTGTAAAACGTTACGATGCGGGGCGGGGATTAAATTACGCGTTATTGTTAATATTTTTTTTCGACTTACACCACATAATAGTAACTAAAGAGTCACTTGGTGGTCACGAAACGTTTTACTATACTTGGGTACAGTACTGTACTAGGGTACTGAATAACGTTACGGCGAGTTACATGGGGGGGGGGGTCAATAATCTCCAAAAATTGCGTTACGTAATACTTAAAACGCTCCCAAAGATATATTCTGACTACCTCCAATATTATGTAATAGCTGACCCCTCTCTCATTTTCCAAAAAGCACGACCTGCTAAACCTACAAAAGGCACTAAAAATAATAAATAACAAAAATATCTAGCTTTTATTTCAAACCAATTTGTAAAACGAACCAACATTAGTTCAAACTTAACTCGAACACTAAGGTACCATAACCGTTTAAAGCTACAATTACTGTGCAATATATCAAGTGGGTCTAAATTAAAATCTAGAGATATGGTTGCAGTTTGTCGCGCACGTGAGTCCAGGTTATTTAAGCCGTTACGTGACTTGTGTGGCGTTCTTTAGAATTTCCTACAGTTTTATTGGTTTACTATTGAAAGAATTTTGCGGATCGGTTGCTGTTTGAATTCGCGAGAATTGAGTTTAACTTAGGGAGGTATTGTTTTATTTACTTAGTAATTTCATCACGTTGGTAGGTTATTTCATGAAAGCACGACCTTGGGGTTGTGTGTGTGTGTGTCGCACTGTTATATCACTAAGATGTAAGCTTTAATGCTAACATATAACTAAAGACAGTCAAAAAGTTTTCATGACATCATAAATTAAATGAGATAGGATACTACTCCGGTTTGAAGCTTTTGAGATATTATGCAGAACGGTTGTTTTATTCAATAATTATAATTACGAGTCTTTTAATGTTGTATTTGTTTTAATCATTCAAATAATTAAATATAATTAATTAAAATACGTTTTTTTTAAATTAAATCCACGGACTCGTATAACAGCACGAATAATCACCGATTAACTGGCCATATAGTAATAAATAAAAACGTATGATCACATTCTTTTGTAATACAGTACCGCTGTTCATTCTAATATTTCCTGAGAATATCAGCTGAAACGTGATTTGCCCCGATTCAGGTGACTTCAGATTTTTGTGGAAATTTTACTTAAACTTCTCTGAAATTTTTTCCAGTATTTTCACTTTCTTTTATTGAATTTTCAAGTTTTCGTTTCTTGATAAATATAAAGTGTTTAAGTATTGTAGAGAACCAAATGGAAAATATTGTATTTCCATTTTATTATTCATAGCTTAAGGTTGGTACAAAACGGTAGCATTAGAATGTAAATAGTATTACCAAACGAGTGACAAGGACATTGAATTTCTTTATAAGCTTATTTAGTTACACCATCCAAAACACGGATAAAAAAAGATATATAATAATTATAAATACATAATGAGAAAGCACGATAGTCCAAATTACTTATCCTCCAAATAACATAGTAACATATAATACACACAATACGTGTTGGTACTGGTACTATATATATATATATATATATATATATATATATATATATATATATAGTATTAAGTAAATAGTCACACATTCTTTCTCTCTCACACACACACACACACACCAACACGTGTATTATATTCATTTCTTAGGAGCAATCTGTTTTATGAAAAACTTCAATATGGGGGCGGGCTGTTTGGATAGCAACAAATACTATTAATTTACGTTTACTATCAATTCCCATATTAAGGGCGTAGACCGGAAGACAACTAGCAAGAAACTCCACCCCACTCTTTTTAATCGCCAAGTTGTGTATAAGAACTTAAAACGACCAGAAAACTCGTAAATTATCAATGTTTTTTTTTGTATTTACTGAAAAATAAATATCCCCTGTATTTTATAGTCTTTCAAGCACACGTCGCGGTAAATGAACTGAAAGAATTGTAAATAAATGTTTCTATATCGGGACAATATTGTGAAACTAAAGCCATTAAGGCAATACTAAGAACAATAAGAGAATGTTGCATAACCAACAAACTTTTTTTTTTTTTATTTGAATACTGAGCGTTAAGTTTATGTGATTTTCATCAAGGTGCGACTATTAGGTGGTAACACTCCGGCCCATTGGACCCTCTGTTATATAATGTAGTTAATAATAATAATAATTTATTTCAATTTTTTTTCAAAAAAACTTATATATATCTAAGTTACGCTAGTTATATAAACAAAAATAGTCTTGTTTATCTGACGCTGAACTAGTTGTGAACCTTTATTTCAGCACACAGCGCCTAACCCCTTAAATATAACAGACAAAAAAATCTAGCATCAAGTACATAGCTCATTGAAAAAAACAAATCTCTTAAAAATTACAATTTATTTAACAAGTAGTATATAGTGTGGAGTGTTTAAGTGTTCTCCCTGTGAGTAAAGTCGGAAACACACTTACGTGTCGTGGCGTGTCGTGACGCGAGATGAGAGGGTGCTTGTGTGTGTGGGAAAGTATGTTCAATACAATGAAGCTAATGCAGGAATGTGTCTGCCTCATACTGAATTATGAGGCTTCATATTGACTTAAAAAATGTAGTCCCAATACTTTGTATCCATACAAAGTAAATCAGTTTTATTTGTAAAAAATTGGGTTGGCGGTTTCTTAAAAAAGGCTTAGACTCAAAATTATTTACTATTTATTTTTACAAATTTTAAATTAAATAAACACATTGTGTGATTTTGGGACCGTGCAACGGTCTTTGTCACTCTAGAACTACTTTACAATTTAATTAAATATACATACGACAAATGTATAAATTGATACTTTCATTTGATGCTATTCGTATACTAATTAATAAGTATGTATTAAAAACTTGTTATATTTCTCTACGCATTAAAAAATTATTCATAGAAGATTTTCATTAAAATAGCTTCGATTTACGCAAGTAACAGGGTTTAATTAATGTTAAGTCTAAAAAGCGGTCCGTGGCACCGAAATTATCACATCAAAGCCTGTTTTTAGGGCCATGATTTACATTTCAAAAGAAGCCTTAAGCTCCGCATCGTCGAATGCAGAGCTTATTTAGACTTTCAGAATTATTTAATTTATTATTTTAATTATATAATTCGCAACATGGCGTCACACATTAAGAACAAAAAGTATAATTTAAAAAAATGTATTTGTGTAAATAAAAAAAAAACTGTGTGTACTTATGTACACGCGTAAGAAGTTATACTTCTTTGGCATTATTAAAAATAGTTTTTGATTGCATGCAAATAATTAATTACAATTAAATAATCAAAGACTGGAAAAGGAGTCATTAAAGTCAATAAAGTTCAGTTTACATTTGAAAAATTAATTAAATAAATATTTATTATTATTCTCTTACATTAAACAAATAAAACACTATTTATCTTTAAAACATTTTTATTTCATTATACTATTTATTTTTAAGTGACTCTAATGTCTTCATCAGAATTTCGGTTTGTAATTTTAAATTAATCATTACTTGGTTGTGCATCTACGAGGCTTCTCCAAAACTACTTGCTTTCTGCAACAAATAAGAGAATATTAATTTAAGCTCTGTCCATGCAAAACTTAAAAATTTTTATAATTCATATTATAAATTTTTTAACACATTTATATTAATATAATTATATAAATGTGTTAATAATATAATTTGTAGCACATGCTACAGACCTGGATAGCAACTTTCTTTTATTCTATTTAGAGATAGAGATAATTTAAATATAATACCGGTGTCTTCCTTGTAGGTTTCTTTGGAGTTGTTTGGGGATTCTTGTTGTTCAGTTCGACATGATTTTCTTTAACCTTTCTTTAATCCTACAAAATAATGAAATTGTTAAGTTATGTTGTCACTGTTGTGCACACCTTTGTTTGGCTTTTTTAGTATTCAAGTTATGTCAAAACTGATTTATTACCTTGTCATTGTTGGCTTTATTTGCTTTTGGGATATCAATTGTTTCCAAAATGATTTTATTTGTAATAACCTGAAATATATAAATAACATCTATTAATTTAAGTATCATGGTGAGTGGTTCGCACTCAGGTATTAAGGTGTATTATACCCACTGTCCATTATAAGTGGGAATGGGCTCACTTCTGGCAGGACAGAGTTTCGGTACTACAAGTGCAACATGGATGTTTTGAGGTATTACAATATCTCTAACTACCCTGTAGGGGAATAAAGTAATGTTGTAAGCATATGCCTATGCTTGAAAGGTTGAACCTTGAACATCACCATACATCATATTTATAATTAACATTCCTACCTCGACACCATCACAATCAAATTCATTGAAATCTACTTCAAACCATTGTGTCTCGAGAAGGTGATGGTGGCTTTGTTCCACCTCCAGTTTTTGATGTTTCACGGCGATAAGATGACAACTCTTTTTTGTATTCAATTTAGTGCACTTCCACTGATTCATCAATTGTTTTTTGTCTCTTGTCCTTATATTTGCTAGATTAAATCTGATGTTTTGATTAAATAATGTGGTCATTTTTTTGAGATGCAGGTACTTATTAAAATGTTTACTTCTCTGTTATATCGCTCCAAGCCTTCATTTTCTCCTTATTAGTATTCGTGCTTAAATCTTTGTTCTCAATTATTGATATATAGGGTCGTAGAATATTTCTAAAAAGTTGCTGTAACAAACGCAATAAACAAAAGCAATGAATAATGGTTCATGTTTCAGTTTTAATCAACAATAATACTCGATAATACATACGGATAGTTAACCTCAATTGTATTGAAGCACTCAGGAAGGTTAGCACAGTTTTTTCACAAATATTTTATATTATTTCACAAATATTTTGTATAATGAAAATAACTAGGTATATAATTATTAATTTTAAACAATAATTAAAACTCCTATATTTGTTTAAAAGGTAAATGTCATTGTCAGATGTCAATTGTCATGGTCATTCAAAATTCTTGTTAAGCTGCTAAGCTAGAATATGCGTGAAGTTAGCTTCACGCATATTCTATTTCTTTTACTTGTAGTTTGTCTTATTCCCATCTCGCTCGCGCACGCTATATCACACTGCCAATTTTGTGTCATAGGTGCGCGCGCAATCGTAAAATTTCACTCTCATCAATTTTTCATAACGCGCCTAAAGAAGTACAACTTCAAAAACTGTGTGTACTTATGTACACGCGTTATACGAGTACTTTGGCGTAACAAGATAGGTTAGGGTTGTTGGACTCATTTCCGCAATTAAACACTTAATTGGTCCGTTGTGCGTAACAAGATAAAAATCTTTTCTAAAATGTTGACTATAGCTAATTTCAGGGTGTAGATTTTTTGTGACGGTGTCGCATAATAAAAATTTACTCCCTCCCTAATTTTTCCCTAACGCGCCAAAAGAAGTATAACTTCAAAAACGTGTCTGCTCAGCCCGGACTTTATTCCTAACACTAAACTCATGGTAAAATAATTAAATATATATAACTTTAACGCCATCTAGTGACAGCTGATACAATTAAAACTTCAAGCTTATTCGGTAGTCTAAAACAATTTTCTGTTTATTTTTGTAATCCATAAATACATAGAAAAGCTTTTAACAGCCTTTCAATTTGTGGTTTTGCTACGATTTTTACGACAGGCGTTTTGTTGCAATTTAAAACTTGATTATCAAAATAGCCTACAACAGAAAAATACTTTACCTACTTTTAGATAGTACAAGTAGCCTTTACACTTTTCTATTGTATTTATATAAATCTGGAAACCGTATCCTGTGTCTGTTATTCTAATTAAACCCTAAACTTACTCAAAATAAAAAGGATTATCCCATAACAAAGTTTGAATGCGACTATAGTCTATTCGCCTTTGTCTCGATATGGGTCCCGGAACTATTATTTTATTCAAATTCTATTTTATCCTGAAAGGGATGACTGACAAGGAGAAACCCATTTACCTCACTCCATACGATAATAGATTTTAGGACCTTAGATAGTGATGATAATACAATTCCGTCCGCTATTGTTTTTTAATAGTTATAGTAGTTATTATTAAAGTCTATCAAATGTCACAGAGACTAAATTAGTCAATTGACACGTACTTAACTATATGTCTCTTTCTTTCAAATGTGTATACGCTGTGATGAAGCGAGAGAGTAGTTTAGTCAAAATTGTGCGTTAATACTAGTTTATATGTTATTAAACAGTGCGCAATTACATTCAGCACGTAAACGTCCTTTCACTGGAAATCGAACGCGTGATTCATAAGCTAAAAAGCTACGCTCAAAGAACCGCCAAAAAATTTGATTGTTTCCAAAAATATGTTCTTTGTACTTTCCGATAATTTTGTTTGATAAAAATCAGATTTCTGTATCTGTTTCATGACTAGCCTCCTGTGCCTGACACACGCCGTCGACTCTTTGGGTCTAAGGCAAGCTGGTTTCCTCACGATGTTATCCTTCACCGATCGAGCGAATGTTAAATGCGCACATAGAATGAAACTCCAGTGGTGCACAGCCGGGGTTCAAACCTACGACCTTAGGGATGAGAGTCTCACGCTGAAGCCACTAGGCCAACACTGCTTACTTGTTTGATAAAAGGCAATTATTATCCACTCTTATAATAAAGGGAGAACATACATATTTTTGCAAACAAGAGAATTTTTTTCCGGGCAGTTTCTCTTCGTAAATACTAAAACTCTATCGAAGTCTAGTTATGTATTTTTTTGATCCCTAACCGTTATAATCATGATTCATGTGACGTCAGAAAATCAAATTATAAATGAATATTCCCGAAACAAAAGTTAAAATAATAAAACAAGTTAAAAATATATTGTTGTATTTTGTTTACACGTTGTAATGTTGACAATTGTTAACTGCAAGCGAATGTTTCAAATATAAATCCATCGGAATATTGGCTTAAACATTCAGAAATGTTATAAAACAGTTTTGACAGCGATAGCACAGTACATAGTTCCGCGGAAAAGCGACGCAAACAATAAAGATGTGTCAAAACTTTCATAGACAATCCCGAAGCGAATATATCTGAAAAGTTTTATAGTCTGTAGAGTAAACACTTTTATTAGGTCGTCGTTAAAAGTTAATCTTTTTGTTTAAATACTTTTATTTGTTTATATGTATCTTTGAAGTCTCGTCCGTAATTACGTTTCATCTCGATGGCCGTCGTTCCTAGCGATTCTCGATGTTGCTGGCGGAAATATTTAAGCCCGGCACGCACTTGCAAGCCTGGTATTATGAGTGTCCATGGACAGCGGTATCATTTAACATCAGCTGAGCCACCTGATGGTCGGCCTATACAACTTGGGCAGATAGATTTTTGCATCGTTATTATTATTGGTTGACGCGGCTTGAAATTGAGTGCGTGCCCCAAGATCCCCCCTCTGCCCCTCTGCCCCACCTAGGGATATAGGACCATAAGTAAGTCAGATTAGACAATAATGAACTGAATTTTATTTAACTAAAACTGTTTATAGCAAAACTAAGCTATATAATAGTTTAGCGAAATATGCAGCCTTAAGTTAAGCCTAGCTCATTAATTGATTCGTCTACAAGGCGACATGACACACTGATGAAACATCCGGCTAAAACCATACAGCATATTATTTATATACAACTATTTCTCTCATTTTTGTAGGAATCCTCGAAAATGCATTTCGTTTTCAAGCATAGACAATGTGTCGGTAAATAGAAAGTAAATAATTCATGATGACGTAATCACCAAATAAGAAAATCAAAGACCCCCCCCTATAGTGCTTACAAAATACTTAAACCGCCCCTTAGCACAACTCCAATTTTTCCCGGGTTAAAATTATAATTCCAGGTAAATTCTTGCAAGCCTAGCGTAAAAAATGTGTAACAACGTTAAAAATAAATGAATTCCTTTCCTATCAGCCATTATTGAGATTCCAATGTGAGGAATTGATGCCAGTAGGTCAACCACGTAATAATATGTAGGTTGTGCATTGTATGAAGTTGCTCACGTCGGAATATTATCCAACTAACTGGAATCCTGCTGGAAAAAATAACAATGATACAATTGTCGTTCTGTAGTAATTCGTTGTAATATTTCAGATATATCCACTGCCAAATTGATCCAGATTACATGTACGCACGCACGCCCTGAGGTCTTGGATTCAAATCCCGGGGACGTGAAAATGTAATTTCAGATAGTAGTCTCTGTTAGCAACGCAATTTCTGTGCTCAAAGCACTTAAAGACATATGGGTACATAAGTTTAAAGCGTGGAAGTTAACTTACCGAAATCGTTTTGGACAACTTTTATATTACAGAGAACAGACGTGGTAAAGAACAGAAAATAGTGCCAAAGACAACTAGAGTCAATAGAGTATATAGAATATTCTAGACCTAAACATTTTATTTTTTCTTCTGCGCGTATTTGCGTAATAAGAAGGGAGATTTATGCCCAATATCAAGAAAAGTTAGTTGCTACTCTTCACTAGATGGCGTTGATAGTCGAATGAAACGCGCTAGCGTTTCGCCTATATACAGCAGTAAGTACTTATTGATTTGTCTTAAATTTGTCGTTGTCTTGAAGAAGATCAATTTAATATTTATAAGAATTTTTGTAAAGCAATAGTTGTTTATTGCTTATAACAGCCTAATCAGTGAATCTGTTCTGTGGTCAGTGGTGCTGTCGTGCGGAGTGGCTTAAGGCTTTCCATTGGAAGTAGGGATGTGACAATCTGCTTAAAAAATCGTTTTTTTTTTTAAAAATCGATTTTTTTTATTAATCGATTTTTTCCTAATTTTTGAATTAATTTCAAAATAAACACCCTAAATATTTTATTTTTCATGGTTTTTTAAATTAAAAATAAACAATAGAAATTATTAACACAAATTAACGTTTAAGAATAATCAAAATCGAAATTAACTTAATCTCGTTTTGATAGATTTTGATAAATGCTGAGTATATTCCTTTTCAGTAGCACATTGCAGTATTTTTGTTGTCTTTTTAATTGTATGGAGTCTTGTGCTGCTGAATAAATTTATTTTACTTCTAAATTATAGTGTTCCATTCAAACTTGAGTTTTAGTAAAATTAACTGCTTTTATCATCCTTTTGATGTTTTACAAAAAAACATCAATGTATCGAGTATATCAATACATCTTCAAAGAATCGGATTCAATGTATCGCATTGTAAACATCGTTGTGTATCGAATATACCTAATAGTTTGAGGTCCGGGTTATAAACACGAGTGCAAGAAGACGGTTGCACTGTGGCTCCTGGACCTCACTTAACTCACTCTGTAACTCACTTTTCGAACTCACACAGCGGTTTTCGCATCGGCGGTCGCTCTCAAATCAGTCGTGAAGCAGTCATTTTATGATTTGGCATTCTGATAAACAATAAACTACAAGCTCCCACCTTTTCAGAATACTAAATCATAAAATGACTGCTTCACGACTGATTTGAGAGCGACCGCCGATGCTAAAACCGCTGTGTGAGTTCGAAAAGTGAGTTACAGAGTGAGTTAAGTGAGGTCCAGGAGCCACAGTGCAACCGTCTTCTTGCACTCGTGTTTAGTTAGGGGATATGTGGAAACGCAAGAGTTGACCTTATTATACAAGTAATCCCCCAAAAAACAGAAGAATTTCTGGGCAAAACTTGTGCGAAAGGGCTTTGAAGTGCACACTATGCCTTTTCTACGCTTGTTATCTTTAAGGTGTTGGTCATTGATAAGTGAGTGTTTGCGTAAAATTGTGGCAAGAATGAACATTTGACGCACAGAGAGTACCTTCCAATGTCTGTATACCTCTGTGGTGGGATAAATGAAGGGAAGGGAGGCACTAACCTTGAGTATTGCCCTCTGAGCTCTCTCTATTTTCAGAAGGTGGGTTTTAGCTGAGCCACCCCAAGTGGAGATGCAATAGCTCAGAATGGATTGACCTAGCGACAGGTAGACAGTTTTTATAATTGTGTTATTAGCAATGTGCCTCAAAATTTTGAATACATAAATCAGTTTTCTAATTCTACCTGCCAGTAGGTCAATATGAGCTTGGAGATTTAGATAGGTATCTAGCATGACTCCCAAGTACTTCACTGTGCCTGCGGAGTTGAGCTTTGGACACCCGCAGTGCTCCCCGGTCAGACATGAACTAGCATGTGACACAAGTACCAGACCAGAAGGAATGTCGCGCCTCGACATTGCGAAGGTCATGAATTTGGTCTTTTCGGTGTTAAGGGCCAGAGAACTGCGATGTAGCCAATCCGATACTAAATTCAGACCCCGCCGAGCATGTCGAAAGGCCTCAAACCAATATCAGCAAAGGCAACAATTTTTCCATTTCTTAGGTTCATCCCACATAATTCATTAATGTAAATGAGGAACAATGTGGGCCCAAGAACGCTGCCCTGCGGCACACCGAAGGTGACTCGATGCTAGTCCACTCTCCCACCCTGACAACTTGCTTGCGTTCAGACATGTAACTCGTGAAGAGTTGGTGAGGTATACCCCTGATGCCCAACCTCTCCATTCTGTGCAAGAGGATTTCTACCGAAACAGTGTCAAACGCTTTGCACAAGTCAATGAACACACCAATCACTTTTTCCCTCCTGTCCATATTCCTAACAATAAAATCTGTCAAGCTATGAACTGCGTCATCAGTAGACCTATCGAAACGAAAACCATATTGGGAGTCTGAAATAATATTGTGTTTGTCGAGGAAATCAACCAATCGCCTGTTCAATAATCGTTCCAAGATTTTGGACAGGATGGGAAGTAAGGAGATAGGCCTATAGTTGTCTACAAGGCTTCTGTCACCTCCCTTGTAGATAGGCGTTATGAGAGCTTTCTTGTAGATTTCCGGAAACACACCTGTTTCCATGGAGAGGTTGCATATGTAAGTGATGGGTGGTACCAAAACTTTGACATGTTGTTTGAGAAGTCGGCCAGATATCATATCATTACCAACAGCACATTTATCTCGCAGATTCATCACCAAGCTCTCTACTTCTGATTTGTCAGTGGGCAAGAGGACAAGAGAATTACTTAATGGGGGTCGGTGTAGTGGTCACATAGGAGCGATTACAATTATAATTACCAAGGCCAGCAGCAATGTTTTTCCCCACATTTGCAAGGAATGAATTTACACTGTTTACTTTTTCTTGTGGATTACAATTTTTCAAAAGTTCTGTAGATGATGATGTAGGTTTTTTGTATTGAGTAATATTATTGATGGTCTCCCAGAGTTTCCTACTATTTTTATTATGTTTGTTAATTTCATCCCTTTCATATGCACGCCTAGCCTTTTTTAATAACGAATTACAAAATTTTCTGTATCTTTTATATGTCACTGCTAAAATTTCGTCAGCTGGGTTCTTTTTAGTTTTTTGTGAAGGTTATCCCTGTTACGCATACATCTGAGGAGCCCAGGTGTAACCCAGGGTTTAATAATTCTTTTACGTCTGGGTACAACTATCTCTTTGGTGTTATCGGTAATAGCTTTTGTCAATAAGTCTCTAATTAACCTAGCTACCTCATTCACATTTTTCAGACAATACAAGTGCGAAAAATCCAGTCCCTGAATCGCTAAATCTAAGCCAGCAAGGATGATACTGCTTTTATATTGAAGGGGAGTTAGAGGATAGTCCTTTTCGATCTTTAAGAGGAGTGCAACACTGTTATGATCGGTTATGGAAGATTGAATTATAAGGCAGTGTGCTTCATTATCTGATTTAACCATAATATGGTCCAAACATGTTCGGTTGTGGGTAGGAACGTTATACCCGGGGTGGATGTTAAACTCTGCAAGTAGATTCAGATAGTCCCATGAGCGCTGGTCACTTGTCCCTTGTGCATTGTCAATATTTATGTCACCTATAATAATTATGTTTTTATAAGATTTTAATTTATTTAAAAGTAGGTTTAATGAATTAATTAAAATTAATGGCTCTCTATATCCCGGTGGACGATAGATAGAAATGATGACAGTAGAGGGATCAAATTTAATTACTAAACAGTTAGCGTCATAAAATTCTGGGAGTTCCTCGATGAGTGGACTAGAACCTTTCCTATAATAGACTATGACTCCTTCATTATGTGTTAAGTTATTTATAGTGGCAGCGTAGTTGTATCCTTGTATATTTGGTATAGATTTAGTAGATGGAAGCCAGCATTCGGTTAAAACGAGTAAATCCCAGGACATATTAATTCGCATTACTAGAGTGATAAAACTATTAATATTACAGGGTAAACTCCTTATATTTTGCGACAGGATTGATAAGGATTTGCTAGTACTTTTGATCACATTTTGTAGGAATCTAGGTCGTTATATAAAAGGTTACTATCGTTTATTTGTCTATACACTGTGATTTAATTGAGTCGGACTGTGCACACAAATAAGACGAGAATGTAAGTTAAGTTTATTGGTACTTAGGATATAGTATTTTGCGATAGTTCTAGCATGCATAATAGGTATACTAGACTGGCTATAGTTGAGTGAGTGGTGTATGAGTAATGTGTATGTTTGTACAATATAAGTGTAATAGTTTTTAAAAATATAGGTTTGTGATATATGCGGTTTCCTTAATCTTCGCTCACCGGAATGCACAAAAAGATAACAAAAATTATATAGGACTAAAAACAATAAATTAAAAGGTATAAGGTACAGTAAGTAACACGTGAGTAAACTTAAATTATATACTAAGGCTGAATTCCGTATTTCTGTAAGTCTTCCACTGAGTCAACGCGCATCGACGGTTGACCCTCAGCCACCCTGATGTAGACTTTGCTGTAAGATGTCCAGCATGCAGCAATCTTCTTACCTTTAACAAGCCCTCTGGCCAGAAAAAATATGTGTTTTGATTTTAACGTCAGGTGTTCCGATATATATACAAGTGTGGGCGGGCCCAGGTATATTTAAATGGGACGTATTTAGCACAGGCATTTTCGACCCCTTCATTTCCTTGTTGAAGGATTTGGATTTAACTAGGAGTGAGTCTCTAATTGATGTCGTGGTGAAGTCGATGATTATTGAAGAGGATTTCGTACGGTAAATATCTCTTACTTCACTCGATGCCAGGGTGGGGTTTAAGCCAACGGCAGTACCAATATTTTTCACTATACGTGTGAGGGTCTCTTTGTTCTCTTGTCCAGACTTAGGAACATTACGAATTTCAAGTTTTGTGGCGTGGGAGTTTTTTTCCAGCATGTCTATTTTAGTCTCTAGTGAATTTATCTGCTTCTTGTATGACAGGTTTATATACAGTATATATACATTATAACCATCTACTGCCTAGAGCTACTGCTGGTCTTATAGCTAGAACATGCTATGGTATGCTATCCTATAATTATATGCTAAGACTATATATTATATATGTGACTTATACGTCACCGTATTTCTAGAGCTATGAAAATTATCAAAGATGCAATCTGAGCTGCAGCTGATTTCATCATCGGATGTCGAATACAAAATTCCACTTGTATCACCTCGATATCCGTCTTTCCCCAACTGAGTATTATTAAGGCAGTTTTTGCCGCGCACCATCACTATGTGGAACCAGCTACCCACTGAAGGATTTCTGGACCGATTCGACTTAGGGTCCTTCAATAAAGAGCGTACCAATGCCACTTCCGGCACCGCACTCGCGAGCCCTCTGGCATTGAGTTGAGGCGAGCCTCCTGCCCGTTTGCCCCTGCTCCCATATAGGGCTGCAGCGCCACTGATAGTTGTTGTTGGTGCAGATTACAAAACCGCTGCTACCATCTCTGATAATCTCGAGCTCTGTGAATGGTGTCAGACTGCCTATTCATACATGGTGGATCTCATTGTGCTGCGTTGGTCTCTTTCTATTTTCCCGGTCATTATGATTAAATATTAATAATATTCGATTTTGTCAAGTTTCCACGCTTTCCGTTAAACTTTGTTTGATGTAGGTTTGAGTGACAGTCCCTTGTGATGACCCCCGGTTATCGAATTTTTGATGAAAATATTTTGGAAGTACAAACAAAGGCTTGATAGTTTGTCAGTTTGGATTTATTGTGAAAATGATTTGTTCTTGGTAATCATAAAAATGGACTGGACGGACGCCCGCTATTGTTTTTTAATAGTTATAGTAGTTATTATTAAAGTCTATCAAATGTAGAGATAATGTCAGAGACTAAATTAGACGTACTTAACTATATGTCTCTTTCTTTCAAATGTGTATACGCTGTGATGAAGTGAGAGAGTACTTTAGTCAAAACTGTGAGTTGATACTAGTTTATATGTTATTAAACAGTGCGCAATAACATTCAGCACGTAAACGTCCTTTCACTGGAAATAGAAAGCGTGATTCATAAGCTAAAAAAAACCTACGCTCAAAGAACCACCAAAAAATTTGATTGTTTCCAAAAATATGTTCTTTGTACTTTCCGATAATTTTGTTTGATAAAAATCAGATTTCTGTATCTGTTTCATGATTAGCCTCCTGTGCCTGACACACGCCGTCGCCTTTTTGGGTCTAAGGCAAGCTGGTTTCCTCACGATGCTTTCCTTCACCGTTCGAGCGAATGTTAAATGCGCACATAGAATGAAACTCCAGTGGTGCACAGCCGGGGATCGAACCTACGACCTCAGGGATGAGAGTCGCACGCTGAAGCCACTAGGCCAACACTGCTTACTTGTTTGATAAAAGGCAACTATTATCCACTCTTAATATATTCTCCCTTTATTATAATATTATGATATTTTTGCAAAAAAGAGAATTTTTAGCCGGGCAGTTTCGTAGTCTAGTTAAGTATTTTTTTTATCCCTAACCGTTATAATCATGATTCATGTGACGTCAGAATTCAATTATAAATGAATATTCCCGAAACAAAAGTTTAAATAATAAAACAAGTTAAAAATATATTGTGGTATTTTGTTGCTGAGCTGAGCCACCTGATGGTCGGCCTATAAAACTTGGGCAGATAGATTTTTGCATCGTTATTATTATTGGTGGACGCGGCTTGAAATTGAGTGCGTGCCCCAAGATCCCCCCTCTGCCCCTCTTCCCCACCTAGGGGTATAGGACCATAAGTAAGTCAGATTAGACAATAATGAACTGAATTTTATTTAACTAAAACTGTTTATAGCAAAACTAAGCTGTATAATAGTTTAGCGAAATATGCAGCCTTAAGTTAAGCCTAGCTCATTTATTGATTCGTCTACAAGCCGACATGACACACTGATGAAACATCCGGCTAAAACCATGCAGCATATTATTTATATAGAACTATGTTTTACGTGCATACAGCTGATGCCTTAAACCTGGACTAAATATATGTGTTAAGGTTGATTAGGGGTCGTTCAAGTATTACGTAAGCAGATTTACTGCAATTTATCCCCCCTTCCTCTTGTCAGCAAAAGTAAGCAGGGCTCTCAAAAATAATACATAAACGTATTAGTTTTTTGTAGGAATCCTCGAAAATGCATTTCGTTTTCAAGCATAGACAATATGTCGGTAAATAGAAAGTAAATAATTACTGTTGACGTAATCACCAAATAAGAAAATCAAAGGACCCCCCCTTAGCACAACTCCAATTTTTCCCAGGTAAAAATTATAATCGCAGGTAAATTCTTGCAAGCCTAGCGTAAAAAATGTATAACAACATTAAAAATAAATGAATTCCTTTCCTATCAGCCATTATTGAGATTCCAATGTGAGGAATTCATGCCAGTAGGTCAACCACGTAATAATATGTAGGTTGTGCATTGTATGAAGTTGCTCACGTAGGAATATTATCCAACTAACTTGAATCCTGTTGAAAAAAAATAACAATGATACAATTGTCGTTCTCTAGTAACTCGTTGTAATATTTCAGATATATCCACTGCCAAATTGATCCAGATTACATGTGAGACTGCAGGCCCTGATGTCTTGGATTCAAATCCCGGGGACGTGAAAATGTAATTTCAGATAGTAGTCTCTGTTAGCAACGCAATTTCTGTGCTCAAAGCACTTAAAGACATATTATGGGTACATAAGTTTAAAGCGTGGAAGTTAACGTACCGAAATCGTTTTGGACAACTTTTATATTACAGAGAACAGACGTGGTAAAGAACAGAAAATAGTTCCAAAGACAACTAGAGTCGAATAGAGTATATAGAATATTCTAGACTTAAACATTTTATTTTTTCTTCTGCGCGTATTTGCGTAATAAGAAGGGAGATTTATGCCCAACTAGCTGGCCTGGCGAACATCGTACCGCCTAACAGTCGATTCTTTATTTTTTTTAAATACTTATTCTACTATTCGGGACACCGGTCTAGCTAGTAAGATAAAAAAAAGAAAGTTGATAAGACAACAAATACATTATGTCAAAAAATAAAAATTTACCTTCCCGGAACCCCTCCACTAACACTTGAACTTTATGATATGGTATTAAAGTTCAAATTGACTTTTAAGTATTATTACGAATATTTTGTATGGGAATATAGAAAAATGTTGTTTTTAGACTTTTTCACTCAATTTTTTTTAATTTTTCTCTCCGTAAGAACCATCCTCGTACTTTAAGGAATATTAAAATAAAGAATTGGCCAAATTGGTCCAGGCGTTGTTGAGTTATGCGCTTACCAACACATTTTGCGATTCATTTTTATATTATAGATATTAAGAAAAGTTAGTTGCTACTTTTCACTAGATGGCGTTGATAGTCGAATGAAACGCGCTAGCGTTTCGCCTATCTACAGCACTAAGTACTTATTGATTTGTCTAAAATTTGTAGTTGAAACTTAAATCTTTGCTCAATTATTGATAATAATTTTTGTAAAGCAATAGTAGTTTATTGCTTATAACAGTCTAAGGATGTGACATTCTGCATAAAAAATAGATATTTTATTATTTTATTTTTTTTATTAGTTAATTTTTTATTTTATTAATCGATTATTTTTAGCATGAATAATCGATTTTTTTTATTAATCAATTTTTTCCTAATTTTTGAATTAAATTCAAAATAAACACCCTAAATATTTTATTCTTCATGGTTTTTTAAATTAAAAATAAACAATAGAAATAAAAACACAAATTAACGTTTAAGAATAATCAAAATCGAAATTAACTTAATCTCGTTTTGATAGATTTTGATAAATGCTGAGTGTATTCCTTTTCAGTAGCACATTGCAGTATTTTTGTTGTCTTTTTAATTGTATGTAATCTTGTGCTGCTGAATAAATTTATTTTACTTTTAAATTATAGTGTTCTATTCAAATTTGAGTTTTTGTAAAATTAACTGCTTTTATCATCCTTTTGATGTTTTACAAAAAAACATCAATATTGTATCGAGTATATCAATATATCTTTAAAGAATCCGATTTAATGTATCGCATTGTAAACATCGATCTATATCGAATATCCCTAATATTTCGAGGTCCGGGTTATAAAAGACCAGACATAATGTCGGGAGGTGGCAGATATAAAATCGATTATGATTGATTTTCAATTATAAAAATAATCGATTATTAATCGATTATTTTAAATATAAAAATCGCATAAGAAAATCGATTTTTTTTAACATCCCTATAACAGCCTAATCAGCTCTAAGGCTATGAGCGAATCTGTGCTGTGGTCAGTGGTGCTGTCGTGCGGAGTGGCTTAAGGCTTTCCATTGGAAGTAGGGATGTGTCATTCTGCTTAAAAAAACGATTTTTTATTAATCGATTATTTTTTTAGCATGAATAATCGATTTTTTTATTAATAGATTTTTTCCTAATTTTTGAATTAATTTCAAAATAAACACCCTAAATATTATATTTTTCATGGTTTTTTAAATTAAAAATAAACAATAGAAATTATAAACACAAATTAACGTTTAAGAATAATCAAAATCGAAATTAACTTAATCTCGTTTTGATAGATTTTGATTAATGCTGAGTGTATTCCTTTTCAGTAGCACATTGCAGTATTTTTGTTGTCTTTTTAATTGTATGTAGTCTTGTGCTGCTAAATAAATTTATTTTACTTCTAAATTATAGTGTTCCTATAACTTCAGTTTTAGTAAAATTAACTGCTTTTATCATCCTTTTGATGTTTTACAAAAAAACATCAATGTATCGAGTATATCAATACATCTTCAAAGAATCGGATTCAATGTATCGCATTGTAAACATCGTTGTGTATCGAATATCCCTAATAGTTCGAGGTCCGGGTTATAAAAGACCAGACATAATGTCGGGAGGTGGCAGATAAAAAATCGATTATGATTGATTTTCAATTGTAAAATAATCGATTATTAATCGATTATTTTAAATATAAAAATCGCGTAAAAAAAAACGATTTTTACTTTTTAAAAAATCTATTAAAAGCGATTATTTTTACAATTGAAAATCAATCATAATCGATTTTTTATCTGCCACCTCCCGACATTATGTCTGGTCTTTTATTATCTACTGCCTAGAGCTACTGCTGGGCTTATAGCTAGAACATGCTATGGTATGCTATGCTATAATTATATGCTAAGAATATATATATTATGTGACTTATACGTCACCGTATTTCTAGAGCTATGAAAATTATCAAAGATGCAATCTGAGCTGCAGCTGATTTCATCATCGGATGTCGAATACAAAATTCCACTTGTATCGCCTCGATATCCGTCTTTCCCCAACTGAGTATTATTAAGGCAGTTTTTGCCGCGCACCATCACTATGTGGAACCAGCTACCCACTGAAGGATTTCTGGACCGATTCGACTTAGGGTCCTTCAATAAAGAGCGTACCAATGCCACTTCCGGCACCGCACTCGCGAGCCCTCTGGCATTGAGTTGAGGCGAGCCTCCTGCCCGTTTGCCCCTGCTCCCATATAGGGCTGCAGCGCCACTGATAGTTGTTGTTGGTGCAGATTACAAAACCGCTGCTACCATCTCTGATGATCTCGAGCTCTGTGAATGGTGTCAGACTGCCTATTCATACATGGTGGATCTCATTGTGCTGCGTTGGTCTCTTTCTATTTTCCCAGTCATTATGATTAAATATTAATAATATTCGATTTTGTCAAGTTTCCACGCTTTCCGTTAAACTTTGTTTGATGTAGGTTTGAGTGACAGTCCCTTGTGATGACCCCCGGTTATCGAATTTTTGATGAAAATATTTTGGAAGTACAAACAAAGGCTTGATAGTTTGTCAGTTTGGATTTATTGTGAAAATGATTTGTTCTTGATAATCATAAAAATGGACTGGACCTACTGGAAAGAGATAGGACGACAAAAGAAAAGATGGACAGATGATATTATAGAACTAGCGGGGAAAAACTGGATGAATGTTGCTCAGGACAAAGAGAAATGGAAAAATATGGAGGAGGCTTTTACCCTCAAAACATACAAAAACGAAAAAAATAATCTAAGATAGATTTTAGAACAATTTCAAAACTTATCCTAACACATCAATTACTAAAATTAAGGAATGTTAACTAACTAATTGTTGTATAGATTAATTAAGAAAGCCTTCATAATATTAATAAAGCTTTATTAATTAATTCATACAACAATCATTAATTTATTTTGTTCGTTTTCTTAATTATTGTCTTAATGTTGTGAGAGGGCATGCTTTATTATACTTAATTATATTTTTATACATTTTTAATCTTATGAGTAGATACATTATTTCTTTATTATATTTGCTTTGGCTTCACGTTGCAACAAAAGAGTATGTACTTAACATTATTAATAAACTAAATTTATATAAAGAAATTGAAATATATCAATCAGATACTCTGTAACGGTGTAACAACATTTCTTATATAATAATTCCTTTAAGAATTTGATATACCTCGTGTTTTTTTAATTATGTTTAATATTAAATTATTATGATTCATGTGCACTTTTTACTTTTTATTTTTCATGTATCCTTAATTAGATTTGTTTGTTTTTTTCTTAATAACTATATGTAATATGTATTTTTGCACTTCTTACCTACCTTATCTAATTTAATACATTTTTTTCCCTTTCTCATAGTGGTTGCCTGGAAGAGATCGCTCGAAAGCGATAAGGCCGCCAGTTGCCCTCCTTTACATTTAATTATGTTAAATTTTTATATTGTAATGCATCAAAGTGTAAATAAATAAGGCAACGAAGTGTAAATAAATAAATGATCGTTTTATTTCAGTTTAATTACATTAGACTATAAAAAACTTTCCCCAGGAATCACGCTTTCTATTTCTATAACTGTAAACGCCATGCGAGCTGTGTAAAATATTCGTTGACAGAACTTCAAGATTTTCCCTACCTTTGTACGAACCAGTACAATACTTAATTAGCTCGCTTTGATTCATGAGACAATACAAATCACTAAGGATTAGTTATAATGACGCTTTATCCCATTAGTAAGCCCATTTGTGGTATTGCGCCTCCTTATCGGACCAGTGCTTAGGGATTTCAAGTTTCCTTAGCCAATTTTTCTACATGACAGTTATAGGGAAATCTGTGAGATTAATTCATAAACGACTAATTAACGGTTACGGAATAACTCTAGTTACTGCTTTAAACTTCCTTTGTTTTAAACTATGTGTAATTTAATGTAATATAACAATTTTGCTCTATTTAACGATAAACCCCGATGTTGTACCCAATTAATTACAATAATTAATAATTATCGGCTCTACATTCACCTGCCATGTTCGCAGTTTTCAATTAACAACAGCTATGTACTTTAACTAGCTACAATAAACATTTTCATACGATAATTTAAATAATTTTTGCCAATGGCAAAATTATCAACATTATAGTACACGGAATCATAAATGAGGAAACGAAATTCCATTTTTAAATAACTCAAAATGACAGTTTTAACTTATTTAAAACTCGAACCAGTAAACTGTCATATACAACGAGATATATAATGACAGTTTACAGACTGACAGAGCTTGACAGATCTAATTCTAATAACTTTTTATTTTATTTTTAATATTCAAGGAATATTTAGCTCCTAGCTATAAACATTTTATATAAAAAAATTATTAACTTTTTTAAAAACACGTAATAGACATATTGTTGGATATAAGCACTTTGCGGCATAAAAATGGCGTTTGACAGGTCTATATGTACCTGATAAATCTTTGGTTCTAAACAATAAAACCAAAAGTGACTGTCTCAATACATGTTCATTTAAAGAAACTCAGTTACCCAAAAAGCCTTGGATTTCTATATCTGTTTCTTCAATCAGTTTCCATCCAATTTTGATGTGAAACATCTATAGCCGCACGCAAACCGATTTCTGGTATATATGATGGTAGTGGTCTCTATATGATGGTATATATATATACAGTCTATATGCAGTAGTGTGTACGGTGTGTGTATTTCGAAGTCACTGATTAAACGAATTAAGTAGTCACGATTTAAAATAAATTTGTAAATTTTTGTATTTAATCTGGAAAAAAAAATTGTAATATTTTATTTTAACATTATTACATATTTAGTTCCTATCATAATCTGTTCTTTTCTGCATATTACTTTTACAAAATAATGTCGATGTTTCACACCTGCCAGGCGTCCCGTGACGGCTCACATTTTTTTTTAAATTTCTCGGTAGTTCTGTTTCCTCACGATTTACCACCGTACAAGCAAATGTTAATTGTGGACCTGAACTAACCTTAGGGCTGAGAGACGCAAAATGAACAAGTCTACACAGCTTTCAAAAGCAGTTTCATGTAATTCTTTTTGGTTAACTACATACAGAATTTTACGAATCTCGCATTCGAAATTTGAATAAAAGATAAAAATTGCGAGATTAAACAAATTTCCCAGGACGTAAAAACAGGAACAATAATGGTGTCGGATTTTGTGAGAATCTGTAGCACTTGTGTTGTCTGTGATAAATTTCACTTTTTTGTTAATGGATCTCTTAAATCTCTTTGTGAGATTAAAACGCGCCACGACTGTTGTGACGAAGCATTTTTACCGTGAAATACATTGAATTGTAACCGCGATTAGATTCGTTTAAAGGCAAGCTTTTGTCGACTAAAAATAAAATAAAAAATATTATTAATTGAATAATTTATTCCTTTTTATTTATTATATTAAGAACTGTAAGGGTAAGATTCAGTAACGAGATTAAGCGTTAACCTGATTCCCGTACATCAAAAATGTATTGGTTTTTCACATACGGCATAAGTCTCGTTATATATATCAAACTCTAAGAAACATCTCTTAGTGAATTAAACTTTTGATCAGTGATGTGATATATAAACATAGTATACTAGCTACTCCCAGTATAATATACTGAAATAATATCTAATTATAAAATTCTCGTGACACAATGTTCGTTCACATACTCCTCCGAAACGGCTCGACCGATTCTTATGAATTGTTTTATACATATTCAGTAAGTCTGAGAATCGGCTACTATCTATCTTTCAAACCCCTCAGTGATAAGGGGTGTCCACCCCAAAAAAAAATTGTTTATTATTATACATACATAAATACAAACATACAAAAATACAACAACCCCTAATTTTCACCCCTCTACGATCAACACCTATTTTTTATTATTGTAGATATTTTTATTGAACTAAAAAATTAATAATAATATTCATGGCAAAACAAACGTTTGCCGGGTCAGCTAGTATTCTACTCTAGCTACACGACCAAGGGTCCGGTAATACTGAAAAAACATTTTATTAAAATTTTTAAATGATTCCTTGAAAATTTTAATAAAATGTCCTTTATAGGAGTTTAGAGGTTTGTAAATAACTTTTTTGTAGTCAGCTACATATGGAAAGCTTGATATATTCGGTAGTGGGCTGATCAATGTTAAAAAAAAAAGTATCTTTAACCAGATTGAAATTTATATACTGTAAAATAATTATAATATATAATGTGGTGTACTTATAAATAAATTACTTAAATATTTAGTAGAATTGCAAAATTTTCAATACAAAATCATATAACAAAATATTTAGTCGAATGTCGTTGGTGAAACGTACTTTCCTCTACTGTTTTCCATAACAAAAAGGCAGGGTATTTGTCCAAACAGGAAAATTCCTTATAAGCCTAGTAAGAACATGATATTATGAATGCGAGCATCACAGCGGAAATGTATAGACATCCGGAAATAAGGAAAAGCCTTTTTTTCGTGTAATACATGTCAATAAAGTACTTTATATATAAGGAAAAATGTCTATATTAGGGTTTGCTGTGAAATAGTTATATTAAAGAAGTGCCAAAGCGTAATGGAAGACAGAACAGGGACATTTCTGTATATATTTCACATATTTACATAACCTAATGTTCGTCGTTCGTTTTGTCTCTTTTTGTCAAATTGTGTTTACGTTGGATGAACAGAGACAGGTGAGTTCTTGGACACGGACTTGTTGCATAATTAAAACCATAAAATAGAGAAACGTATCTGCTCCGTGTTTTGTTCCCCAATATTTAATTATTCTTGTTCCCCTAAGAATCGCAGCTGGAATGAACTTGTACGCAACGAGAAGGGACATATATTTGTTTTTTTTAAATATAATATATTATTATACAAGAAATTAAATGTTTTTTCTTAATAAAATATATACGTCTTAGAAAAGAAACTAATTATTATTCTCTTTTTGTTTCAGGTAATACTTATGTTGACGACAGTAGATTCTTTGGAGGAAATTTGGTATCTAAACCAATGTTTTAAAGTCTGATAATACAATATTCTTTATACATCTTCCTTCCCTTAGTAAATGAGTGTGTTTTATGAAGAAAGCATTAATTTATATATAAACTAGAAGACCGGCCAAGCGTTGCTGTGGCTAAGGTTTTTGTTATATTACATAGTAGTACACTATTCAAGGGAAACGGTAGGAGAACACAAGTCATGGGGACCACCATGCTTTTTTGGTGGTTATGCCATTAAATTGTAGCTTATGTGAAACGTTGGTACTTTCAACACAGCGCCATCTGTTAGAATTGTGACTATTAAATAATTAAAAATAATTTGCAATAAAATAATATTGCGGATATAAATTGAGATGTAAGCTATCCTATCTTTTAAGTTAGATCAAACCGCACACGGTGTGAAAATTTTAATGAAATCGGTTCAGTAGTTTAGGAGTCCATAGCGGACAAACAACGTGTCACGTAATTTATATATATTAAGATAATATATCTTCCATAATTAGTTAAACCATACGTAGCGGCAATGCACTTGCGATCCCTGCAATTTCTATGGGCGGCTGTATCCCTTACCGTCAGGTGAGCCTCCTGCCCGTTTGCACAGAAAAAAAAGTTTAATAACTGATTGCCAGTCATCTCCCATAGATTATCACTTACAAAGAAGGTTGGTATCCCGTCGAAACAATGATTATTAATTAAAATGGTCACCTACTTGCTTCGATACTGGCTTAGTAATGACCCAATTAGGTTTCAAATAAGCAGTAGTAAGATGCTTTAACCTTATTATTATTTCGGAGAACTCTCAGAATTTTTCTTACAAACCATTACTCATAGTTCGTGGAGCACGCAAACACGAAATCACTAATGATGCCTTGCTGAATTAGGTCAATAGTTATCTAAGTAAATCGATAGCATTGGAATGATCGATCATGATTGATGCACACCAAACTAATTGTGTTGCGTTATTAAATGGGTCATTAAAACAGGAGCTTAAACCCATTTCATATTGGACCTTCTAGAGGTATGTACTAGGGAGGTATTCAGTCCTGCTTATAGGGGGACCTTCTAGGTAGGTATTCAGTAAAACCCCTTTCATAGGGTCCCCTATTCAAGTGTATCTTATAGGGAGATTTTAACAAAACACCCCGTCATAAAGGACCTTCTAGGGGGATATTCAGTAAAACCACTTTCATAGGGGAGCCTTTAAGCGTATTTTATAGGGAGATTTTAATAAAACACCCCTTCATAAGGGGCCTTCTAGGGGTATCTTCTAGGGGGGTATTCAGTAAAACCCCCTTTATAGGGACCTTTATGAGGGAAGCAGGTTGATAGCCGGACTAAGACACGGCATATTCAGCGCATAAGTCTCTGTATGAGAGCAAATATACTCTAATAACACTTATAATTTAAATACATAAGAAATTTTATTAATTGTAAACACTTGTTTGTATTAAACCTAATAATTATAACACAAACAAAATGGAAATATTAATTTAAAATGTAGAACATTTTCAATACAGTATTTATAAATGGGTCATTTTCAAGGGGAATATAAAATAATAACCCTTGGGACGTCACAGGGATAGAATCGTCAGTTTAAATCGAGGTAAGAAACGCCTAACTCTACGCTAACTTTCCATAACCGTGATTTATGAAATTAACAAGTTAGGGTTTTAAAAAATCTTTAGCAGTGGCAGTAGGGAATCAACTATAATAAGAGGATCTCATTAGAATATTTTATCGCCAGATTTATTAATTAGCTACTGAAATTTGCTTAGCAAATTTGAAAATAGAACAATTACTACTAATAGACGGTAATGAAGGTCCTTCAACGCTGATACGCTGTATCTTCCAATATATATAGCAACAGCGATCCGTTTGCAATTACGATATAGCTCTCTCAATATACCTAGTCTCAAACTTATAATGAACTTCTCTGTCTCTCTCTTCAGTCGGTAGCTCATGTCTGAGCGTTGTGGTCAGCAAGAAAACATCTGGAGCGACCAATCTGATTCCACCGGATTCTGTCCAGCCTCTCTTATTGCAGTAATAGTTTTGAGGACGATGAGTCTTTCACTTGATCGATCCATCTGGTTGGTGAACAGCCACGCGATCTTTTGCCTACTGTGTTACCATAACTTTCTCTAAGTTCTCATCGCCTCTGCGCATAACGAATAAAATTAAACTATCTCTAATTAACCACGTAAATCTATCTCTTATTAAAAATTTTGCGACACAACTTTTACTCGGCGTTTGGCGTTTTCGATTCAATATATTGCTAAATATAATTGCGAGTTTATTACTAACAATTTTTATACTGTGCCAGGGAAAATAATTTATTCCGGTCTCTGAAGACTGGGGAAATTAAAACCAAGATCCTCCTGTTATCATTGCAATGATAACGTTCAACCTACTTTCTAAATTGCTTTTATTTCAATTCTCATTCAATAAACTCAATTGTTGGGACATTGAATATTTGAAAAATATATATTTTGGTCATTATGTCGTTTATTAAACTTTAGTTAAAATATTTGATCTAGATCAACATAGATCGTTATCTTAAATCAATCGTTATCAAATCGAGCATTAAATATCGTAATCCCCTAATTTTCCATTTACACTTCGTTGCAGTAATACAGTACTAATTAGTACTAAAAGTAATTAAATAAAAAGGACTGGCAGCCCTATCGCTTTTGAGCGATGTATTCCAGGCAACCACTGTTAAGAAAAAAATTTTATACATACGACATAATAATAATAGCATTTTAATTATAACTGATACTTTTACATCTAAACACGTTTCTATTTCAATCATCTTATAGGTATCTGTGTGCCTTTTTTCCCAAAAAAATCCCTCCAAATCCCGCCATTCCTCTCTGCACTTTGCCACTCTATGCCATGCCTGTCTGCTGTTTATTTAATGCAACACTACATAAGATATGAAATTACTTAGACAAACCTAATGGAAAAAAATATTTAATTTTTCGGGTTATTATATAACACACATATATCGTGGCTGTCTATTGGTAAAAGAATTATCAAAATCAGCTCAGTAGATAGAAAAAAAAACGAGTGGAGCATGATGTTAGATGTACAGACCCGAGCGGTAACGCCAAAACGGCGAGAGAACGTTGAGGTATTTGCTACCGCGGCTATTAAATGGTCTACCCAATCACATATTAGATTGCCTAACGCCAACCAATATAAACAGCAAATTAAAAAACTACGTTTTATGCATTTGTCGCGCTCCTAAACAAGACTGTTATGGTTACATCAATATAAACCACAGCGGTTTGTAACTTATTATGATTGTATTATATTTTTGTGTAAAATAAAGAAAAAAAAAAAAAGATGCAGAGTTTAAACAACCTCACAAACTGCCTTTATATTATAGATAACCAGTAAGTAGTTCATCTATCAATTTCGTAGAAAAGTTAAAACAAAAAATAATAATACGAACGTACATAAATTCGTCGAACCAAATCAACAAATATTTTCAACTTTAAATATAAAAAACTTATAAATCATGTATTTGTAACTCAATTATTTCACATCACATATTAAAATTTCATACCTCAAAAACGATATAGCCCTCTCATTAATTAAAAATAAATCAGTATTGCACCATTCTAAAACATTTTTTTTTCTCTTTTCATGACGTAACTTTTGGCGACAGAAAAAGACAAAAGGTAGTTAAAAAAAGCAGCTGATTTATTTTTACGAATAACAGCGACAGAGTTTTACCAACGTAATCTTTAAATTAGGTCAGAGATCTAATCAAAATAGATTAGAAGTCGAAGCAATACTATTTTTAGAAATAAAATGGACCAAAGCAAAACAGAATTGAGAAGTTCAATGAATTCGTCCATTATTATTGACTGATTAAATTCTTCTGAGCAGTTTTCGTAATTCCAGCGACTCATGTGAGGAAACCAGAATGCATTAGACCCAAAAAGTCGACGGCGTGTGTCAGGCATAGAAGGTTAATCACCTACTTGCCTATTGCCTATAAAATGCCTATGCCTAGAAAAAACAAATGATCACAAATATAGAAATCTGATACCTATGTGTAGTACTTTTGGTGCAAGTTTAATCAATTCCGAACGCTAACTTACAATCATTCTATCATATACAACCCCAAATAGGTCGTGATCTCATATTGCAAGCATTTCTTTAAATATATATACAAGTAGTCATCTGTGCCTGGACTTTTTGGATTTACGGAAAGCTGGATTCACGATGTATGATTTGACAGTAGGGCTAAAAAGTTCATAGGCATAGAAAAATCTTTTGAAGTGAAACTTTTTAGGCGCATCAGGGTAATTTTTTTACGGATGAAACGCAATAATAATAATACTAACGTCACGATGAGCAGAGTTTTTGTCGAAGAAAATGGAGAGAGTGGGAATGGGCGAACGTAGCATGAAGCCATGGAGCGAGAGTAGGGAGCAAGCAAGTGAGAAAGATCGAGAAAGAGAGTGAGATAGAGCGAACGTCGCATCACGCACAGTGCCATGAAGCGAAAGGTGGGAGAGAGCTAAAGTGAGAAAGATTGAGAATAAGGAGATCGATAAAAATTCGTCATTTGAGATTTCAATAAATAATTTTGCATAAAATATTAAATACTAATATATCATAAATTCTCCTTACGAAATTTTAATTTTATAAAATTTGATTTAATCATTCAATATCCTTCGAGAGTGATACAACTGATACAAGAGTGATTATAAAATTTTCGTTACCATTTTACGATTCGTCTTTACACTCAAAATACACTTCAGTTACAGTGATTATCAGCTTAGCTTCATCAACTTTCTGTCCAGCAAGCATTCTCTTCAAGTCTGAGGACAGGAAAAAGTCGCTGGGGCAATACTGGTGCAACGCCGTGATGTAAACGCCATACCGTCGTGTCAAAGGTCATCTACACAATCTTGGAAAACGAAATAATTTTTTCCATGCCAAGCCTTGTAAATTGTTCACAAAACAAACGAAAATCTCTTCATTTTTCTAAATTTTTGGAACATTAGGGGCGGGGTTGTGATTTATGACCTGATCTTTAAATCATAAATCAAGTACCCGGGCCTATAAAACATTACGTCAGTAGCAATCGTATTTCATTCTGTTTCATATCTGGTGTTATCAAGGCTTTGTAGTGTATTTAAAAGGAATTTTTACATTATTTTATACATAAAGAATAAAACTCCGTTTGTTCGTCTCCGACGTTGTCCTGCACACGTCTTTCATACAAAAAATATGCCTAATAAATCATTCTCGACTCCACTTGAACACACAAAAAATTCGCGCTAATTAAAGATTTACGTTGGTGCCTGGTAGATAGTACCGGTGACCCCAGAGCTGGTGCTTTCCTGGCTCAACGAATAAGTATCGCAATACAGTTACGAAATGCTGCCAGAATTAAAGGTACAGCACAGAGACCAAACTTTTAAGATTTGTTTTAATTTCTAATTATTATTATTAATATGTAGGTTGAGAATATTGCATATATGTACTGTATGTTGGAAATAAATATTTTATGATTTCGTAAAATAAAAGTTTCAGGCGTTAAATTAACATATAGGTTATGTTAAAACGCAAAATGTATATTTTTAATTCAGCGCCATCTATGTGACTTAACTGGTACTAATATAATAAAACTATTTTATGCTTGCCCTTATTATTAATGGAATGTCTATTAATTTAGCCACAGAATAGAAATATTTTTTAAATGGGTAACTCTAGAAGTGCACTGACTAGGAAGATTCTATTCAATCTGACGTATCTGAATTAAAGTTACAGAAAAGCCTTTAGGAATAATACTCGATTCAAACAAAACACATTACAACAAAATATCTCTTTTTAACTCTTAAACGACTTTTTACAAATCTTCCTTATAAAAGTAAGTAGCCATTTTGCATAAACGTGAACAATTCTTTTGGCTCGAAATACATAAACCACAGCGAAAACTTTCTGCATACTGCCTTAAGTTCACACAGGGACGGATTGACGAATTTATTACATTTTTATCTCTCTAGTTTATATATTGTCATTTAAAATTCTATGTATTCCTTATCGAGGACTATATAACACTATCATATTAAAAATATGTACATCGATGGCCAGTCTAAATTTATGCTATTCTTAATTACTGATTTATTCTCTCACATGTAATATTCTAAGGTATCTTCACAATTTAATAGTTGCACAATAAAATTATTCAAAAAAAACATTGTTCCATGGTTATATACAGTAACATTAAACCACTAGCAACTGTGACGCCAAATTAATTGAATAGAATCTGTTACATGATTTCCGAGATTTCACTAATCTTAGGCATTACATAATGATAAAAAAAATCATACACTAAAACAATGAATGTGTCTATTTAGAGCATCAAGTGCTTAATTGTTAATAATAAATGGAAACTACTACCTAACACTCAAAAAAAGAATTATGAATAGCAAAAACAAACATCGTTCTCCATTAGGTTTCGGGTTCATTCAAATTAATATAAAATTCCAATTTAAATAAAAGTTCAAAATCCGTCCCTGGCTCGAACGAATGACGCCAACAAATCAGAAGAGTTAACTTCTATGATTTAAAAGAAAACGATTTCGTGCATAGCTTTACGATCGTAACAAATATGCTTTGAATTTCTTTAACTTTAAATACGACAATTCAAAACAGGATAAATACAAAGTTAGGAATCAGAAGAACGACAATTTAAAGAAAAATAAATTTTAAATGTTACCGTATATGTTTCTTACATTTATTTTATTGTCCTACATTATTTACTTCTTGCACTTCATTGACGATGTACTGTGTAGTTAGGTTAATTTATAAGTATTGCCTCTGTGGGAAGCTTCCATAAATTATAACCTTTTTTTAAAATAGCAACATCGTCCGCTCTCATCGCAACCTGTTATTATAAAAGCAGTCGTATCCAAGCAGCCCCCTTTCCGACAGTGCTATTGGAGACACAGTAGGCCAGGTCCCTTACTTCGTTCTTCGCTCATACCAGTGAGCTTCCGTCCTGCCCTTCAAGCAATTGACCACCCCAAGACAGTCCAAGCCGCAGTCTGAGCCTCGCAGGAGACGCCTTTATGATAGTCGTGGAAGAAAGCCCATTTCCGGCAGAGCTACGCTTACCATAGCATCCCGCGCTGATCTGTCAAGGCTCTTTAGGCCGACAGCGATATTCCATGCAAAAAATATTCTCTCACAGCCTTGTGTGCTCGTGATTATTATCTTACTTAGTCTAACAAAAATAAATTGTTGCTAGTAGATGGAGTTACATGTAAGAAACATTTTTGAAGTTAAACTTCTATTGGCGCGTTAGGGAAAAACGATGAGAGTAATTTTTTACGATTCGCGCGCACACCGTCACAAAAAACCGACACCCTGAATATCTGTTCAAACGTCGGTAACACAGTCTGGATCGCTAGTTGGCGCTTGCTCTGTTTTATTGACAAGTTGCATTGTCTGTCATTGCGTAGTTTTTCTGAATCGTTTTTATTTAAACCAATCATGATTTTGGTTTAAATAAACACTATCTTCCATATAACATATCTATACGAGAAAATCCGGTTCCAATAAGATAAAAAACAAAGTGTTTATTTCATGATTAGTACATATTATATCGTTTCGATTGGAACATTAAAATGGACAAAAAAATGCTAGAAGAAAATTATAACGCCAAAGAAGTATTACTTCTAACGCGTGTAATACACACACGTTTTTTTTTTTTAATTTTATGTTTACTTTGAAGACTTGTAGGCCTAACCAGTGTAGCTATTCTCTTAATATCCAACAACAGAATTCCATTAAACTTTGCGTTTTAAACAGCCTTTGAGCCCTCTTAAATTCATCGCATATTTAAAGGTTCAAAGAGCTTTGTTCAAGTTTTGGTCTCTTCCTCAAAACTTTCTATCGTTACTCAAAATTAATAAGTATGTGTCAAGGTTTTTTAATATATTGACAATATAGTAATCTTTCGTGTCTTTCTGTCAATTTGTGTTGAAGCAATCTAGAGACAAATGTATATTTTATTAACGGTGTAATTAAACTAAATTAGTTTTTACGTGTAAGTTTATTAGACTCGGCAAAACACATATGTCATGACGATAATAAATACATAAATCGAACTATATAATAATAATAAACTATCGCCCTGGCTGATGTAGTTTTTATGAATAAAGGGTATTCAAAATATTTGGGTTTAAAACCCTCATCGATCACAAAGGCGCCTGACTTAATTAGCTCATCATCAAATATTGTTATTAAGAGTAATCTGTATAAAGCTGTTTAAAAGTGTTGCTGGGAAAAATAAATAATCATTAATTTTTCAAAAACTCCGACACCCACATGACTCATCGACGATAACGTAGATATACTTCTTCAATTTGACTTTAATTTGAGGGCAATAAAAAAATGCTACGTATTTTTTATGTTTTACCTACAAAAGGTAAATCTAAATATTTACTCACTCAAGTGACCTAATACAAAAATAATAAATATTTCAATATCACGAACAATATATCGAATTAAGTTTAATTACTTTATTTTATTCTTTAGCTGGCATCACTGCCTACTAATTTCAGGTTTACTAAACCTTTTAAAATAAACAAAATTATTATTACTTACTTACAGTAAAAAACGCACATTTTTACTGTTTGTGACGCAAAGGGACGTAATCATCACTCGCCGTTAAACCACTTTTAATGTGGAGCACCGCACTTAATAAAATGGATACATTAACTAACAATAAAATGTATGTATAGACTCAGATGTTCAGACTCGTATGGAAATTGAAAAATGTGCCCGGCCAAAAAGGTTTGCCATCTCTGACATGTCAAAAAATGATAGCTGTCGGAATTGTACGGATTTCAAAATCAGAGTATACTTGTAAAATATGATATGTCTGAAATGACAGTTAACGCACTAAAAACTTGACGTTAGTTTACGTGTGGTAGATGGTACATTATAAGGATTGATGCAGCGCCATCTTAAGCTGGGTATCGATTACGCGCTCCTGGCGCGCGCGCCATGAATGACCGCACCGAGAGTGCGTTCCGTGAAACGCGTTCCAAATATTTGAAGTATATCAACTAAGCGCGCCTGGCGCGCGTGGCAACTGTTCCAGTGTTCGAATCTTCATCATGGAAGCCAGTCAGCAGCAGCTTTTGTAATTATTCACAGTATTATAAACAAGAAAAGCCAGAGCCACTGATTTGGCTTTTAGATACTCTCAATTTTTCTCTTCTGTACGATGATAGGAGCACAGTCATTTTTTTCTTTAATTCCGGCATAGGGACTCCCATTTCACTACTGATTTCTCTCCAAGCATCTTCTCTCAGCGATTTATTATGATTCGAAGAACTTTTGCTATTCCACAGTAGTTCTTTTGTACCATACAGTTGTATTAATTTACGGCAACTTTGGTTATCCATAATTGGGAGCGCAACAAACACAAAAAAATACGATATGTCCGCCCCAACTGGCGCGCGCGCCACGATTGATGCGTGGTAAAAAACCGACACCCGTCGGAACGGACCGCTCCGCGTTCGGGCGCTCCAACGAACACATTGGCGCGCGTTCCAAAGTGGTATCCATTGCGCGCGGCTGGAGCGCGCGCCAATGTTCGCCCTCTTGGAGCGCGTAGTCGATACGCGGCTTTACATAGGCGCGTTTTGGCGCGTTATAAAAATTATGAATTTTTATATCTAAATAATTAACTGAATTAAAAACTATTGCATTGTTTGATTATTAAAAACTTGTCAAAATACCTGTATAACATCTTTCAAAAGAACATTTAAACATAATGATTTCCCATTAAAACATTGTTTATAGTTTGTTCTATCGTCAACAAAACTTTAATATTAACGTGCTTAATCCCAATGTGGGAAAACGCTTGCTCTATATATTTTACAATATTAAACATGATTTAATAAGCGAACGTTCGCGCGCATAAATCCACTGCAGGTGGCCATTGTTAGCTACTTATAGAAGCTTATAATAATACTTTATAAAAGGTATGTCGGGCTTTTGTAATGAAAATTACTTGACTATGGTCCGAATTAAATATTACTTATAGTCTTAGCTAAAGTAATAAAAATAGATGAGAACACAATAGATTAACGCCTGCCTTTGATGTTCTAAACATCATAGACAAATGGTATCTACATAAATTGCTAGTAACATTATTATTATTCTAAATAAAATAAAAATAATATAATACTGCTGACATAAATTAATATATAACAAAGGGCAATAACTAAACTTAGGGGCACCGTTCCCCCTTTAAATAGCTAGACTAATTCTTTGTCAATAAATTAATTATGTATCAGAATATCTATATTTAGGTCAACTACTATCTAAGCATGATTCAACAAGAAGGTAATAGACACAAGACTTGGAAATGCATGGAAGAGATATTGTTCCTAAAAGAAGTTATGAAAAATTGTCAAACAGACATGCACATCAAGAGAAACTTTTCAACATATGTATCCTAATAATTGTTACATACGGCTGCCAAACATGGGCACTAACCAAAGAACAATGTGAAAGATTAAGCGTAACCCAGAGAGCCATAGAAAGAAGTGTTATAAAGAAAAGAAGAATTGAAAAGGAACAATAATTTAAGAGATAAGTTTCCTGACGTTGCATATAAAACAAAACAACTAAAATGGAAATGGGCCATAAGAGAAGCAGATAAATGGAGCAAAATTTTGTGGCAATCAAGAGGCCATAAAAGAAATAGAGGTAGAAAATTTAAAAGGTGGGCCGATGTAATCATGGAATGGCTGGAAATACTAAAACCTGGATGAGATTGGTATTCAATGAGGCAAAATGGACACAATGGGGGAGGCCTTTGCCCGTAGGCACACAGAATCGGTTAGGGGAGCGTTCAAGTATTACGTAACGAATTTTGGGAGGGAGAGGGGTCCTTTTGTAAAACGTTACGATGCGTGGCGGGGATTGAATTACGCGTTATTGTTAATATTATTTTCGACTATCCAGTACTTTACAGCACATAATGGTAACTTTTAGCTATAAAAAGTCACTGGGTGGTCACGAAACGTTTAACTATTGGGTACAGAAAAACGTTACGGCGCGTTACACAGGGGGGAGGTCAATAATCTCTAAAAATTGCGTGACGTAATACAATATAGTCAAAACCGTTTACGACGACATCGTTTAGAATAACTTACCGGTTATATTAACCAAAATCAAAGGTCCCGGCTGAATTCTATTGTATTAGGTAGGTTCTATTGTATTGCTTTTAGGTCTGGGACTCAGATTTCTGAATCTGTTTCATGATCATTTTTCAATCTAATAGACAAGTAGGTGATCAGCCTCCAGAGACTGACACGACTTTTTGTGTCTAAGACATGTCGGTTTCCTCACGATGTTTTCCTTCACCGTTCCAGCGAATATTAAATACGCACATAGAAAGAAAGTCCATTGGTTGACAGCCGGGTATCGAACCTACGACCTCAGGGATGAGAGTCGCACGCTGAAGCCACACTGCTCGATATCTTGTATCCTTCACCTTACATACGTGTTAAATACGCACATAGACTGAAATGTATATTCGTGCCCATTGGGTTTTGAGTCTATGATCTCTGGATCCTCAGCAATGAGAGTCGTACGCCCACTAAGCCAACACTACTTATTAAGTAACATTTTTTGCAGTTTAAATTATGCTAACTCTGAACCGTAAAGCGAAGGGGTTAAAAGTGACACAGGTAACGCGTTAATAAACCCACCCTCATTTCCGGTGCGTTATCTAGTGACGGACTTAACATGTCGATAAAAAATATAATATTCTACTGTCATTTCGTCAGGTATACTATTCGATTTTTATGTTTGCATTTTCTGTAATATAAAATTCTCGTGTCATAATGTTCGTTCCCATACTCCTTTGAAACGGCTCGATAGATTCTAATGAAATTTTTTATGCATATTTTAATGATCATGTGAAGCTCCAAATATGGTTAATGAACGCTGCTCTATTATTAAATTTTAAATATTCTTAAAATACAGCGAGGTCTATCATGAAAGCAGGTTACACCATACTCAAGGACGTATTCTATGTAAATTGAATCTCGGCCTGGCTTAGGCTTACTTTAGACTTTCGCGAGGAAATCGTGTAATGAAGTGCTTGTTATAATGTGTTTTTATTTACTTAGCGCTTATATGACTGCTGTAAGTCAAAACTCTAACCTAACCTATATCAAAACCTAAACATATATTAGGTTTTTGACACACGGGAGGCATTTGCGCTAATTCCTTACCCTCAGAGGCTAACTTAGCTAACCATAGCGTGATCTCCTATATAAAATCCACATGGATACGAAGTCAATTGTTTGCGCTAAATCTCTCGGAATCTTTATCGTATCGTTTTGTTAAATAATAATTTGATTTCCGGTCGATAATTATTACATACATCACTAGTGGCCATAAATTATATTTTCTCATTACCAAGCGCTGTGCGTCGCAATAAATTTCAGTAATCACAGTTAAACCGAGCTTAACTAAGATTAAATGATGTTTTGTAGTTTTACCTGTTAACGAATATTTCAATGACTAATTATTATAATTATATTGTTTCGTCGCGTCTTCTAGGACTAAGGGATGACGGTTTTTTCACAACGTTTTATTCACCGTATGAGCAATTGTTTAAATGTGCACGTGGAAAGACTATTGGTGCAAGGCCTTAGGGATTAGAGTCGCACGGTAAAACTTTTATTATTTTAATATAATTCTGTCAATAAAATATCAATAAAAAAAATAAAAGAAATCAGATAGGTGTTAGTTTTGTTATTACACACTTAGTCTATGCTATTTGGAGCTGTTCCATTTCTGCCCAGAAACCTTTATGATGTCGTCAGCCCTGGAGATCCCCTTCAGCAGGTAAACAAAATTGTTATTATAGATGGAAAGATACAATTTTTTTAACTTTTAACTTGTAAACTTACAAAATTTCAACCAGCGCCATCCTACGACGAGTCTTCGAAACTTGCTCCTATGAAGCCTCTATCCCGGCATCTATGGACAGCCTTCGGGATCTTTCCCCCTCCCCTCACCACACCCACCACTATCGATCTTTCGCCCTCACTGTACAACTTGGCTAACCAAATGAGCACTGCCCGAGTTTGGTAACAAACAATCAGGCCTAATATTCATACAATATATTATTAGTGCCTAAGTACAGGTGAGTACAGTGTTTTAATATAGATTTGAAAATTGTATACGCTGTTATTGATTGTACCCGAACATTGTTTGTTTGCCTGTTTTGTGGTCACCACGTCATCGGTCATAGATATAATAACATATTAGAACATTATTCATTAGTTTTCAATATATATGGGTAGATTTGTGAACATTCAGGAAGTAGGTCGCGTCTATAGATTGTGTGCATTTGTACGCATCCTGGTGCAATTAAGAATCATGGCTGCGGTGTAATGAGGTTCTTTTTACTGCGTTATTTGTTGAGTTATTCTTACTATGCTATAGTCTAAATCAATACTGTATGACCTATTAAAATTATTTTGACTTGCTCATAAGCTATATTAGATAGCCTGTCTTTGTTTCAACAGTACGCAATATGTTAAGTAATAGTAATTAATTCTCGTATCATAACCCTACAAGATTCTACAACATACAATTCTTTTATAGAATTAACTGTTATTTAATCAGGTTAAGTATTATCACTTAAACCTTTTAGACTTCAAATGAAAACGATTTCATTGTTTATACTAATTTATAACAGTGATTTCTTCTTAGCATTTAAATAAATAAATAAATCAGTAGCGCTACAACCTCTGTAGGTCTTGGCCTCAGATTTCTGAATCTGTTTCATGATCATTTGTCAATCTAATAGGCAAGCAGGTGATCAGCCTCCAGTGCCTGACATACCATCGACTTTTTGGGTCTAAGACATGTCGGTTTCCTCACGATGTTTACCTTCACCGTTCACAGCCACACAACCGTGCACAGCCGGGGATCGAACCTACGACCTCAGGGATGACATTCGCTCGCTGAACTAGGCCAACTCTGTAGCATTTGAGGGTTCATAAAACCAGTTCTATTCTAGCCAATAACACGCATGTCTCAATTCCAGGACGGTGCCGCCGGCGTCCAGCCGACGGAGACACTCCACATACAGCACGACGGTCCTCTCGCCTCCGACAAGGATCTCTTCATTGACGATGACGGCTCGGGCGTAGAGATCGACGAGAGCTCTGGATCCGGTTACGGCCCTGGCCCTGGCCCCGACGACGAAGATAGCCGCGGCTCAGGTGACGTCCCAGACGCGCCTGAGGATGACGAAGACTACACGCGAACCACGGAGGCTCCGATACCCACTATATTCCATACGAATCCGTCCAGTCCGGACGAATCAGAGCCTCTGACCCCACCTGTAGTGCAGCCCATCGATGTTATTAGTCGTGAGTAGAGGCCGTGCATGCCGGTTTTGTTGCGATTTTCTTTTGTTTGGCGGATCTTGAGCGTTGGGTCCTGTTTTGTTTACTCATAAGCAGTGGCGTAACTATACCATCTGTGCAAATTCTTTTGATGGGGCCCATCAGTAAAAATCGTCACGTTGTACTCAGTTTAATTTTAATAAACTTTGAGATTTTCAGTGTACTCAATTACACGTTGTATATGTCCCACTAATGACCATAGGCCTCCTCTCTTAGGCAAGAGGGAATGGTCTGTAGTCCCTACGCTAGCCCAATGCCTATTGGAGACTTTACATACATCCATAGAACAGAATATCTTTTGGGCAGGGGCCCTCTTGGGTCCGTGGCATTTTGCCAGCCCTGCCACCCTATTGTTACGCCACTGCTCACAAGTAATATATAACAAGAATTACTTTATAGATAAGAAATAGTTCTTACTTCAAGCGAACTAAAGTAAGTGGAAATAATAAAGAAATGTTTCCATCGTTCACATGATCTCTGGGCAAAGAGAACTATCTGGTCCCTGGATCAGATTAATGTTATACTAGTTTGGTTGACGTCATATTTTTTTTAACTACTACTAATAGAGTAAAACTGGCTTACATATGGGTACAATTCAATATTTATCTAACGCAAATATATTCAAGTGAGAGCTATCAACGCTTAGGATCCGTGCTAATGTGATATCATTTTTTGTATTCACTGAAATTGAACTAATTAATTTGAATAATTTCAAGTAGTAACTTCTTAATGAGAATGAAAGTAAAGATATAACAAATAGTCATATAAAAGTTACTACTTTATTCATTATTTGAGCTAAAAACTAACTTGATACAAGACCGCCTTGACCAGAATACTACCACGCGAGTTTCAAAGTATAACTTTGTATTAAAACTTTAAGATGATTTCACGTTACCTAGTTTATCATAGATAAGTAGATAAGAATATCCATATAAACCTGTATATGTCAAGAGTTTTTACATTTATAAAATTAATTTTAATTACTTGTAATTCAGCCTTGAGTCATAGTTTTCATAATTCCCTTATTATCATGGATAATACACGTCAGTTTCCTCTTGACTGTTGACCTTACAGGACGTATTTGTTGTACCTTTAAAAATATTTTTATCCATACCCTGTACTTTCTTAAGGATTTTGGTAAGTTTCGATCTTTCGAGCATGTATTCACTCGTTTTTAAAAATCAATCATTAGATTTAAATTTCGCATGTTTATCTTCACCTTCTTAGATCCATCTGTTGCTTTAATTGGCATACCCTTCCAGTCTTCGTCATCGAACGCTTTTAATGTTTACATAATGAATCCCCTCAAACATGTTTATAAATATTTCAATATTTCAATCGTATGCTCTTTAATTTTGGGTCAACGGAAATGGATTACAAAATTGAAGTTTAGATAGCGTTTTAGGGCTGTGACAAATAATAATTAATGTGATTTCAGCGAGGATATTGTCAAGTAACCCGAGCGAACAAGAACCGCGCGGCGCGGGGGAGGATCAGCCCTCGCGCCCGGATATCTCTGGAGACATCAACTTGTCTGGAGAAACCGTAAGTGGATTACTAACAGAGTCTCTAATGTTTAATGACATGAATTAAATATCCCTAATTATCTCTTTATCAGCGACGATATTTTGTATGGTGGAGGAAGGTTTTGAACATTATTCAAAGTGAAATTGTGATGTGGCTATAGCAATATACAGACAAACGAATAAGTAAAATATTATTTAAGAATTTAAAATAACGATTATTTATTACATTGTTATTATAATTAAAATACACAGAATATAAATTAATCTTGTTTGTGCCATGTACAGTTCTGATAGTCCTCATTTAACAATGTCTGAATGTAGTGTAAAAATCTGCAAATAGCAGATTTTCAATAATATTGTTAGTATGTATTAAAATCGCGGACCCAGTAGGGAACCCATGTTTTTATTCTAAAGTTCTGTTTCTAAGATTATTCTCATAAATTTTCAGGATATAATAAGCCAAGCGGGATCAAACCTAGAGCCAGAGACGCGGCCAGCGGACAGCGGTGTGGTGATCATGGACACGCCCCACGAGGACCGCGCAACCAGCTTCTTCGCACAACCGGGCATACTAGCTGGTGAGTATAGTATTGAAATGGTTCGTGTGGCACAATATCAAGACAACTATGCTATATTACGTGTACGAGTCACGATTGTACATTGTGCTCACTCAGGCTTTCTTAGTTTTATAAGCGTGGCGATTTCCTAAATCGTTGAGTTACGCCCCCAGAGTATAGCCAGACGTAGATACTCTCTTCAACTGTTTCATTGCATTCCTTCGTTACAAAGCGATTAACATTATTTCGCTTATATTGTTGTACGCGAGTGGTTAATATAGAGTAAAACTAAAATCCACTATTATTTAAAGCATCCCGATGACCCAGGAACCGTAAAATACGTACCTATTAACAATATTCTGACCACGCCTAAACAATTTTTGCAAACTATTTGTGGTAACTTTTTGATACTTTATTCTGTTCACAAAATATTTAATAATTCCGTATTATTTTTACAATTAAACGTGTATTTTTTTAAATAACATATGGTCTATCTTACTCGCTGAATAGTGTTAGAAGATTTTAAACTTAGCTTGTGTGGTAAGAATGTGAACAAAACACCAAAAGGTCCGTTTGAATGTGATTGGAGAGACAATATCACGCCACGCGTCTTCGCGAGTTGGACTAGAAATACTGCCCTTCTAATCAGTTCTTAGATAAAGATAAACCTTTACCAATTACTAATAAAATTCTATCAATTTCAGCCGTAATCGGTGGAGCCGTAGTAGGACTTCTATGCGCGATTCTGGTAGTAATGTTCATAGTATATAGAATGAGGAAGAAGGATGAAGGTTCATATGCTTTGGACGAGCCTAAGAGAAGCCCGGCAGCAGCATCGTATGGGAAAGGTCACAACAATCGAGAATTTTATGCGTGAGAAGACACAGAACATCCTATGCCACCAATTTTTTAACTAACAGATAAACAATATGGCCGCACGTTGTTTTGACGTTTTTAACTGTTGACATAACTTATCATTTTCCTTACTTACATTATCCTGTGGCTAAATATGTTCTGTGGTTGTTCTTACTAAAAATTTCAACATCTGTACTGATTGTACTTATCTGTACAAATCATGTACATTTAAAATGTTGTTTAAAAATCGAATTATGCAAATTGCATATAAATTATATCAATTAAGACCAAATATTAAACTATCGTGAAGATAGTCTCGATATTACAATGTCTTCATATTTCGAGACCAATAAGTGTTTGGAGTGTAACTAATTTTTTGTATTTGAATGGAGATCTTGTAATAAAATGAATTGTTCTGTATAAAATGAATGTGCCATTCGCTTCTTTTTAATTGTACATTTGCCAATATTGTGTCGTAGTGTTTTTCATAGACTATAGTCTATGGTATCGTCCATATCTTGTTTGTTCTATAATCTATAATTAATCTAATATCCTGTATTTAGGGCCAATTGATTTATATCCAGATAATATTAATTAAAGCTATCTCAAATTCTTATGAATTGTCTTATGTATTAAATTACAAACTTATTAAATATTAGGGATTTTGATAAATGGCTAACTAAATGAATAACGGCTACCTATTTATTATTTTCAATGGTAGAATAAACGTAATAATTGTAAATTCTTTCTTAATATTAAAAATTATATATTATAACACTTTTAAGATATACGATTTTTATATATGCTTGTATCATGTTTTGCCGTAAAATAAAATACATTTACTCTTTTTTATATGTTCCTTTAGATATAAAGTAAAATAAATTTCTAAACTATATGTAAAAATAGGGCAATTCTGATTATAAATTTTTAATTCTTATTTTCTACATTGAATCTGTATGTGTTGAATAATTTTTAAACCAGGTTGTGCAAGCCAGTCTACTTTTTTATATTTTTGTGACTTGTGCCATTTTTATTCTTTTAACTATGTTATTACTTTGTAATCGTTTTACATCATTTTATTGTTCATCTCAGTCATAGATATACAAAATACCACACATTTTTAACATTCACCATAACGCGACTTTTTAAATTAGTTATGGTACAACCACAAATAAATAAAAGAGCCACATCATCGTACTTCGAATTGATCATAAATTAAGCAATAAACAATTGAAAGAACAATTAACATTTATATATTCTGTGGCAAGCAAACTGACCTGATTGCTTTATATATTCTATGTTATGTCTATGACTTAGATAACTACATTAAACATAAATTAAGATAACCTTATTTTAATTTCTCGTGGAAATAAGTTCTACCTTTTTAATTTAAAATTTTACTTTTTAGTTTCTGGCAATTAATTTATTATTTTACTATAAGGGGCATTGTTAAGCGATTGCTAATATTATACTGTAATATATGAATAATTGTTATTAAGCACTAATATACTGTCATGAATAAAAATTAGAATTGGATGCAACTAAAAGCTTACATTCCCACAATAGCATGGATTACGCTCACATAGTGTAAATGTAAATTGTAATTGTATATTGTTATAGGGATAATATAGGCTATGAATAGTTGAAATCTGTCACCAAATAACTCTTGTTTAAAACTTGACATTTACTATAAAGCTTCCATAAACTCTTACTTTTTTATCATCGTGCAAGCGCCGTTTTAAGTCTTTTTGAGGTTTACTTCTATATAGACAAATTTATATAGAAGTAAACCATAGATCGACGGAGTATGAGCGGAGAAGAACCAGCGTAGCAGTTATGCGAACTAATATAGTTCTTCTTTTCTACGCGTCATTTAATCTTTTCACAAAAAATATTTTATAAAATGTCATTAGGTATCAATATGATTTTTGTTGAATTATAATGACATAACAGAGTTGTCAACAGGACAAAAAGCATAACTGCAGCGACCCCAAATCCCACGACGCTTCTCTTTACGCACAGACTACAAGACAGTAATAGACTTACCTGAGACAGACTTTGATTCCACTAATTTGTCTGACCATATATAAATTATAATTATTTCCTAAAGCATATAAGATAAACAGTCCTACAGAGAAGAATAGCTGTAGATTCCTAAAAAACTTATTAATTTAATAACAATTTTTTGTAATGTTAGGTTCAAATCATTAAAGTTGAAGTATTAAATCAGTGATGTTAAAGTAATTAAAAAGTTATTTTACGTTTCCTTTAGAAAGGTAAGTCGTGCCTGGCTTCTTAAATGACATAAGATTTAAGTACCGGTAAGAGTAGATATTTGCCAAGTACCGGGATATTTGCTTAATAACAGATGCGATTACATATCATTTATAAATGTAGGTCTGACAAAATAGTGGAAATAATAGGCATTTCATACTTTATAATGTTTAATATGTTGTATAAGATATTATTTCACAACATTTTCATTACCTTACAATCAAGGCCTATACAAAATCTTCGATCTATATTGTATTCCTAGAAAATATTAGAAGCTTTGACGTGAATACCTTTAGTAATAATCTAATTATAATTGGCAGCTGTTTGATTTCATATTGTAATTATTTCAATGCCTTTTTATTTTATAGCCGAGTTTAGGTACAGTTGACAAAAAAGTTTTTATATCATAATCATATTGAATCTTTAGTGTAAAAGTACCTATTCTCATAAATAAATTGATACAAGTGAATTGTATCACCTGGGAAAATGTATGTGTGCAGACTACCTTCATACAAATGCGGGGGAGTTAAATTTTAGTGGTTTTGATGGCTTCAATAACAACTTTATATGGTTGATATATGTATATGATATGTATCCTTAGATATAATTTTAAAATTATTAAATAGTCTGTGTACTGTATCCAATATCAAATATGACTTTTTGTACTATACAATTCTGTCTTTAATGGATTTGAATATATATTAACAATAATTTGTTACTAAAAGGGCAATGGAATGAAAAGAAGCAATTTTATCATTAAACTTATGTCTAAGTTAAGGTAGGGTAAACACGGATGTCCACCATGTAAATACGCTCCTTTACACTTAGGTAAATATACAGGTCAATAAGAAAGGCTTTGTTTAATTTATACCTTGACACCCCATGTTAAACTTGTAACAAATAAAAAATGCTATAATGATAGAACAATGAATAGGCAGAAAGATGTATAGTGAAAGTATGTGATTTTATCCCAGTGGGCATAGGTTCGATCCCTGGCTAAGCACTAATCTATTTGTCATTCTATATTCTGAAAAGATGATTCAAATACAATGTATTCTCTTATATAATGATACTAATGGAACCACACATTTTACTGGTTTTATGGCTGTCATTATATAGGAAGAATCGTTAGGTATATATTGATAGGTTGAAGCATGAATTGTTTTAATCTAATCAAAACTGATTTAACTCATAAATAACTCTTTTCCTGTTCTAAGAAAAATTATGTATATCCTACTTTTATAGAGTTGGAGGCACTAAAAGCAGGTTCCTGGCAATAATAATTTTTACTTATGTATTAAAATACTCCTTTATGTACTGGTTTCTGTGTATCTCATTCCCATCATCAACAAATAAATTTGGTTCTTCAACCATAGCAGTCTCACTTTTCATTAGACCTGCAAAATAAAATTAAGAATAAGTTAAAAGAACTATGGTTCCAAATAAACAAAACTTGACAATTTTATAACAAATAAATATAGTAGTGCTTCAACCTCAAGGTACAGATATCTGTATCTGATTCATGATTTCTCAATAGACAAGTTAAAAGAACTATGGTTCCAAATTAACAAAACTTGACAATTTTATAACAAATAAATATAGTAGTGCTTCAACCTCAAGGTACAGATATCTGTATCTGATTCATGATCACAAGTTTTCTCAATAGACAAGTAGGTGATCAGCCTCCGATCTAGGTCACACATCTTCGGCGTTGAGGTCACAGGCTTGTTGATCTCCTAACAATATTTTCCTTCATGGTACAAGTTAATAGCGCACATAGAAAAGGCTATTGGTGCATGTATATGATTCTAATACAATGACCACAATTTTGAGACACACAAACCCAAACCTAGCCCAGCCTATTATAATACAGTGTGGTGCAAGAATTGATTTATTATTTACGTTAATATGAGATATTAAAATAAATAAAACAACTGCAAACCTGTGTCTTCAAGAATAGGTTCATTTAATTGCATTGCTATATTATGTAGTACTGCACAAGCAACTACAGTTGTTTTGGCAGTGTTTAATGAGCCCCTAATGACATCTTGTAAAATTCGGAATCTTTCCTTCCAAACACTCATGCATTGTTGGACAACATTATGAGTTTCAAAAAAGCTTTGATTATATCTTTCTTCTGCTTCAGTTATAGGTCTCAGAACTGGTGTGAGAAGATGAGAAGTACAGGGATATGCACAATCACCAATTAGTTTTCCAACAAATTCATTTTCTTCAAAACGTCTCTTTATTGAGCTTTCATTATATATCTTTGCATCATCAGTACTTCCTCGCCAGCGACATACGATATCTCGTATTCTCAGATTGGCATCACAGATAATCTAGAAATATAAACTATTTGCTTTTTGAAATGGAAAATTATAAGTTAAATATGATGTGAGATGTTTTGTACATACCTGTGTATTAATTGAATACTGTCCCTGACTGTTAATAAAAGATTGACCATTATTATCACTTATTTTTTGTATCTTTATGTGTGTACAATCTAAGACACCAGTTATGTTTTTCATGCCACTTATTTCCTCAAATTGATGCATAATTGATGATTCCTCTGTAGAATTTTCTGGCATTTTAATATACTGAGAACTTTTACAACATAATGCGATAGAAACTTTTTGAGCTAAGCGCGACAACGTTTGCTGACTTATTCCGTGGACGTCAGCACAGTTCTCTTGGATCTGCAATAATAAATGGAATGTTTTACTCCCTTTATTTGATAGAAATATATTCCTTCTCATTTAAGAAATAATGTTTATTCACAAGTTTAACCAACCCCATGTCGAGCCCAATATCTAATAACTGCCATCACTTGCAATTCAACTGGAACTCCACCCCCACGCAAATCCACTTCTAAATCATTTCGCAGTAAATCAACAATTTTTAGCATGTTCTGCTTAGTAAATCTGTAGTATTGTCTGAATGTATCGTCTGGCATGTTTAGAGGATTGAACCTCATTCTATATTTTTTTCTGGCTCGCAGTGTCTTTCTTCTAAACTCTCTTATTTCTTGAATATCGCGTTGAAAGTCAGTGAAAAACTCATCAATATTCATTTCGGAAGAGTAGCAACTACTAACTAGCGTCTAGCAAGGCTTTTAGCAATAATAAAAAAGGTAAACAAACAAGTGCTAACAAATGTCAGGGATCGCAGATAGTTGTTGTCGTTTTATTGTCAGTTGTCATACATAAAGAATATGTATAGTACGATCGATATAAATTTTGAGCGGATGTTTTTTTTTGCGATATCATTATAGTTGCATTTCAATTCGAACTAATCACATTTTAAATAGTCCTTACAAAAATCCAAAAGTATTCATAAAAGAAAAATAAATATTTGAAGTGAAATATTTGTGAATCCTCTTCGACTAAATTGTAAAAAAATCAGAATTTAAATTTAAGGATTCATGTCGTTGTGACACACAATAATTAATAGTAGCCCGAAATCTCGTTGTAGACTATTAATTGATAAATTTTTATACTCTATTGTTAATACATTGTTTAATTATCTTTTATATCAGCGTTCGTTTATAAAACCGAAAAGTGATTGTATAATTTGTACCGCCAAGCATGTAACGCTTCGTGAAAATTTTTTCATTAGTAATTTCACGCTTTGATAAATTTTAAAAAATAAAATCAAAAGAGTTTGACAGCGGTGGGATTCGAACCCACGCCCTTTCGGACTGGTGCCTAAAACCAGCGCCTTAGACCACTCGGCCACGCTGCCTACAATGATGTCGGACGAAATAGTGAAACATTTATATCAAGGTACTCAAAAGGTTATTTTATTATTATTTAAACACTATGTCTTGTCTATGAATGGAATTATTTAATTGAATAGTATAGTTCTTTCACATGTCCTATTAAATTCACTTCGATTCACTCCAACGATTTTAAGTGAACGAAAGACACGTTTATAGTTTGAATACACTGACTGAGACAACAATATTAGCTATCAGTTCCTTTCACTCTTACTTTAATTACGAGATTCATAGGACATTTATTATTTCTTGTGAATAGCCTCTTTATTACCGCGTGATAAGGTTCCTCTTACAATGCAGTCTTGCTCTAGCGGTTGTGGTCAGTATACGGGTGTTTAGAGCTGTTATTGTAATTACAAAAACAATTGAAAAAGTAAACAAAGTAACTTAATTATTAACTATTATATTAACTAAATTATCGTATCCATGGAATAAATATATTTCTAATTTGTATTCACGAGGAAACGAGAAATACTTATTTTTTATTCATACATAAAACAGTACATGTTCGAGACACTAAATATGAAAAGGCGCGATTTAGTTATAAAACTTCGGTCCGCAGTACGAGTTCGTTGTTACGTAGTTTAATTAAATTTAGTTTTTGGGGGTGGTCACCCGCGACAACGGAATAATCTGGGGACTGAAACTAGCGTCAACAAAACTAGGCAACAATTTAATTGGTTTAATTTATAAAGTTTTTTATATGTTGTAATACGAGTGACCCACTAAGTCCCTTAATATCAAAAATCCCGAGTCTATGTTTCCAAGTATCGTGACCTGACCAGTTTGAATTCTCGGTGAACCCCTTTTGTTGAAAACCCACGTTATTGCCCGATCATTTGCGCCATAATAACGTCTTACGATCTATGACTCCCGTATTTCAAAATTCAATACGTTTGAAGTCAAATTTTTCAAGGGAATATACAACAGGTCTACATATTACCATGAATAGTGTAACTTTTGTCTACTAAACTGTCTACTCTATCTACATCTATGTAATTGTCTACCCCGTATTCGCATAACACTAACCCTAATAAAGTGCCACGACCACTTTCGAAAAAGAAAATAAAAAATAACAGGTAAGTAGCCAAATCTAGTTTCGCATTACGCTCATCGATCAACCGCGTGTATAATTAATAGTTGCCATCGCAAATAAATTTCAAACGGTTTTGACAATTTGCATATATTATAGATCACAACAGTTCAGAGATCACTTTGCTTATAAAATATAATTTGTTACTTTTGATTTGGTAGATTTTTTGAGGACACAAGAAAAAATTATACTCAATTCATACGACTGGACCTTCAAAAATATTTTGGAAATAAATATTGCCTATTTTACTCGGGGATAATATTGCAGCAAATAACTCTTGAAATCGGGCCACTACCACACTTTTTGGTTTATTTGCTACAAATAGAAATATACAAATTCCCTTTTTATATTCAAGTACTATTATATTACCGTGGGTTTATTTAAAACTATGTATTTATTTTTAATCTAAAGTTATGATATAAAATACAACTTTCATTCCTGCTTATGCCGTTCTATATTATGCCATCATATCATATATCGAACTAATGGTTTTTAATGGTTAATGGTTGGTGAACTCAGTTTCCGCACTTAGACTCTCATTAGGTCCGTTTTGTGTAAAGTCCTGGCTAACTAAGCCAGCCTAAATCCTTCCAGAAGCACAGAAGTCTGGACACTTCGCAGGCTTCACGGAGCGACCTCACTGCTCCGAGGCTTTCTGTACGTTGGTTAGCCATAGCCACAGATTCAAGGACTACGTGGGTGACTGATTCCTCTGTGCTGAAACAGCTTCTGTACATGGGACTGTCATGCTCGCCTAGGACTAAAAGATGTTTATTAAAGAGACAGTGGCCCGTAATTGTCCCTATCAGTGTTTTGATAAATCAAACTATGATAATAACGATGCTGCATCATGAGAATATCAAATGCCTATAATTTTGTATGTAACTTTAGCACCTGAAGGCCACCATAGACAGCAACTTATTCTTATTCTAATAATTCTCAATAACTGCGAGGAAATACTGCCAGCATTATGGCTATTCTGCCACATAAAACAAACAAATTAAATGAATTTTAATATTGTTTTAAAATTATGCTGTTCACACGTTCACTGCGCCATCATTTTCAAAGAACTTTCAGCTGGTGCTTTGGAGACCTAAAAGATCTCGTAACAAGCCTATCCTTTGGTGCGTTGGAGATCTAATCAATCTCCTAAACATACAGTTTTGAAAATAATTTATATCTTCCAAAAAACAATGACATATATTTTGAAGTTTTTGTGGGTGAAAGATAGCTTATTGCTTTATATTTTGCTAGGTTCGCACGCAGTTACGACACTTGAATAAACTACAAATACCAAAAAAAAATTAGATATCGATTGTATCTCGTACCGCACCCAAAGATAGTTCAATGTGTATAGTAAGTAGTGATGGGAATAAAATAATATCTCAGTTATCGATTCTAAAAGTTTGATTAATTATGCAAAGTGTTTTTCATTTAAACATGGTAAGCACATTGATTGCTTGCACATTACGCGCAAAAGTAATAGATTTTACTTTAGATTTAGATAAATTTAGCGCGTTTAGATGTTTTAGAAGCGTCAGTGCTGTTTAACTACGTGTGCTCTAACGAAAAAGGTTCATCGTTTTCTTTGTAGGTACGTCAAATATTTCATGATCAGAATCACTGTCATTATTAGCCAATGGGGGGCAATTTTGGACATTTTCCAACATTTTTATCGACTTCCCATGTCGATTCTGAACAACACTAAAAAGAGTCACGCAGCGCCCGCGTCGCCCATCCTCCCTCTCTTGCGTCTACGAGGCGAACGATTTTACGAGTACCGACATATCTCCTAACGCAAGGAATTAAAACAATTACAGTACTGTGCGTTAGGGACCTAATCCATCTCTAATTTATTTTTTAATGTCCTTTAATTCAGCTTTAAGTAGGAAGCAAATATATATATTTGTCCTGCTCATACTTAAAGAACTTTACAAGTTAGATCCTCCCGCAAGGAGTGAAAAAACACGATTATTTTCAACACACAATACAAAAGTCCTGCAAGAGATCTGATAGATCTCGTAATGCAACGAACGTGTTAAACTAACGTTACTACAAATAAAATTACTTCAAAAGGAAGATAAGAAATATGGAAACACGCTGAACTACATATTGGAACGTTCTATTGTACATTACTCTATGTAATTGTACATACATAATGAAGTACTTAGGTTTGCTACGTACCTTGTAAACTAAAAAAAATGACAAATGTCAACTATATTTACAATATGATGACAGTGAAAGTTAAATGAAATTGAAATTTTATTGTGAGATAAAAACCAGCTATTGAACAAGAATGCTAGTCTGAATATTTATTTATCTGTTTCCAAGCGATATAATTTAGCACGTTAAGTTTTGGTTTCATTCTCGGAGAAATTAATTGTAAAATTACTTTCATTGAGAAAATAATCCTATAATCCTAAAGAATAGCCCTATTTCCTATTCAACGCAGTTGTAATTTCTATTAGGAACTTCATTAATATTAATTATGTTTTCAAATATACCAAATATTTCAAATAATATTCATAGTAGGGTCTTCTGTTATAAATATATCTAATAAGCTAATGGCTTGTTATTAAACTTATTTCAAGTAAGAGTCAACGCTTTAAAATATTTAAACTACGCATAATAGGCTTCGTCTCTTTCGTTGACAAATTAAAGGCAAGTGAGCCATCAACAGCCCCAAAAGAATCTTTGCTGCATCGACAAGGTATTCAGTTATACAAACGGTTAATAACTAAGACATATCTTCCAAAAAATGGTCAGTTAAGTATTTAGCAAATATTCATTGCGCTTTGACTCAAAGTTATCATTGACACTGATAGTTTGATTCTATATGGTTTGACATCTAATGACACCCTTGTTGGTAAAGTAAAGGGTATTTTTAGTTTATTTATAATGTTTAAGCAATAATATAAATGTATGTTTGTACAGTTATAGAAGACAAGTATTAAATCCAAAATGTAGAAACCAAAAACACACACGATTACAAACATAATTAAATAGAAATAACAATAAGTTTAAAAACATTTACCGTACAAATAAAACTATTTTTATAAAAGATCGTATAAATTAATTAAATATTGACAAAAAGTATTTTTTTACAGGGTGCAAACGGGCAGGAGGCTCGCTTGATGTTAAGTGATACCGCCGCCAGTGGACACTCTCAATACCAGAGGGCTCGCGAGTGCGTTGCCGGCCGCTAAATTACGCTGAATTGGTACGCGTACCAATTTTTAAAAGTAGACCTTTTCAGTCAACTCACTTTATTAACAATGCATTGTATAATATGGAACTCTTTAAAATTAACCTTTAGGTTAGTTCTGAAAAGGGTATAACGAATTAATTAGATATATTCTCGTATATATATTCGCAATATGCCCGGTCATTGCACCGCGCCCTCGATCTTGCATTTAAACGTCAACCTGTCATAATCATTGGCTAAAATCTCGATTGAACTAGCTCATTAATCTACCGTAACATATCGCCGAAATTTACGATCAAGGAAACATTTCTAGGTGAAGTTCGAGTTCAGTTGTTAGGCGAATGCGCGAGAGTGGTGGATGCTTTCTTAGTATATAAACGCGGAGAAATGCTCTCTCTACATCCACTCGACATCTGCTTCCGATCAAGTACACCATGGCAGCAAAGTTCCTCCTAGCTCTGGCTTGTGTCACATTGGCTCAATGTAGCCCTGCCCTTATAAACGGTGAGTTTATTACATTTTACATTTTTCTCTATAGTTTTAAAACTTTTAATGTTTATTGATTTCTAATAAAACATTGGCTTAGCCCTCTAACTTCTCGTAACTCTGAGGTTGTGTGAATCAACTGTTGATCACCTACTTACTTATAAACAATTTTTGATATAAATATATGTTTGGTTACAGGTTATTTATACCGTGATGGACGAGGGTTCTCAGTGGGACAAGCCTTTGCGAACGGCTATGGTGGGCGTGCAACGGGGTCCGCTACCGCTAATGGCGGCGTCCTCCAGGCCTATGGTACTGCTTCATCGGCTGACAATCAATTTGCAAGAAATGACTTTGGTGAAGCTATTCCTGGACAGGCTGTAGCAAATGCTGAGGTTTTTGAAGGTCCAGAGGCTCCTCAATATGGAGTAGCTAAAGCTGTCGCTGAAGCTCAAAACGCACCTACATTTTATTACGAAATCCCTCAACCAGCTGCTATTATGTACGAACAAAACTTTGAACTGCCCGCACAGATGAGATATCAATTACCTGCAGGACAAATTAAAGCTGAATCTTCTGCTATCGTCAACGGAGATTCAGAATCCTCAATCTCAACAGTGAGTAATGACGGTGCTGGTTCAGCTCAGTCTTCTGCCCAAACCCGTGGAGTAGGTAGTTATGGCATAACAGCCTCAAATGCAAAGATTTACGGAGGACAAGGGTCAGCATCCGCAAATGCCAACAACGGCCTTGGAAACACTATCACCTCTGCCAGAACTCAAGGATTCGGTGCCGCAAACACAAGGTCTCAGGGAGGACTCGGCTTGACCTCTGCTCAATCACAGACCAACGGCGGATATGGCTCAGCTTCGTCCACTGTTAACAATGCCTATGAATCAGCAGTTGCCACCGCGAATACTCAAGGCTTCGGTTCAGCAACCTCAAACGCAGATATCAACAACGCCGTTGCTTCCGCTAAAGCCGCTGAGCACAGAGGCATCTCGTGGCGTTTTGGAACCCTCTATGGTACCCCCTCAATGGTGGCTCCCTCTAACCTCGGCCAAGCTCAAGCTTCAAGCCAAGCTAACGGTGGCCTAGCTAAATCTACCGCACACACAAACACAGCTGGTTATGGAAATGCTCAATCATCCGCTGATGCTATCGGTCAGGGCTCTGCCAACGCAAATGCTAACATTAACGGTGGTTACGTCAACTCTGCAGCGAAAACATACGGTTATGATGCAGGTGTAGCTAAAACCGTAGCTAACACTCAGGGCTTTGGAACTGCCAACTCTGAAGCCAACACTGGTCTTGGATCCGTGAAATCTGCCGCCAACACCAATGGATTCGGTTATGGCAACGCAAACGCTAATGCTGATATCAGCGGAACAGGCCTGAAGTCAACTGCGAACACCAACGGATTTGGATCTGCTTCTTCTTCTGCTAACAACGGAGCCACCATGGGTTCATGGAGAACAAACGTTTACAACCCATACGGTGGCTCTCGCACTGTAGCTAACGCTCAAACATCTGGCCAGGGTTCCGCCTCCTCATCAGCTAACACCCAAGGTCTACACGCTGGATACAGAGTAGTGAACTCTTCCGCAAACACATCAGGACATGGCTCAGCTCAGGCCAATGCCCAATCCATTTAAGCTAGTAAATTAAGCAACGACATAAAGACGACTTAAAAAACTTGTCTTCATGTATTTGCAATGTCAACATTCTATTTATTAATTTATATAACTTATTAATTTATTATTTATTTAGAATAAATGGTTTCTTACTAAAATATTTCTTTTACTTCAATTTATCTATTTTAAGAACAGGATATCCTGTATATTCTCCGTCCCGAAAACGTAGCTATTTGAATTATTGTATGAATAAAAAAAATTGTCGTTCGTGCTTATCGAGGTTGCAATTTAAACATGAGATACTTAAAATAATTAAATATTAAAATTAATCTCATCTTTTATTACTACCGGCAAAATATTGTCAGTAAAAAAATAACACATGATATGCTAAAAAAATCAAGGTTAACCACTAGCAAAAAGTAAAGCTTAAAAACACAATGTCGCGACTTTAATCGTAAAAAACGCACTTACAAACTTAAAGTTCTGGTGATCAAACCATATACAATAAGATCGTATTGAACGTATACCTTGAGTTTTTATTTTTATTGGCGTACTCTTCATATAGGAATTAAGCGACCCTTAGTGTACTTACTGATATAAATTAACAAAACGCTCATGTGGAGCCTAGGGCCACAGATTTTTGGGTGGCAAATTTGGGAATCTATTTTTTTGCTACCTCAGAAATCAAAAATATTTCTGCATGACAGTTTTCTAATGTTTTACAGATAGAATTCTGCAACAAGTGTTGCCGATGACTTTCCCCTCTCACTTGTCAAGTTACATTCGGTGTAGCAAATCACACAACCTCACACTTTGTTGGAGTTAAAAGAGCGAATTTTTAGAAAATGTATTTTGACCTGTTCCTATCAACCCATACATGTCAGTCCTACTACTGGTCGGAGGCTGGGAACTGGATGGTCTGTGTATAATTTTGTGCTAAAATCAAGCCCAAATTTATGTACATTTTCAACGAAATTGTACATAACAATTGTAGAGGCAAGGACGGCAAAACATTCACCTATAACCTTGAAACATTGTTAATCTGCCACTGATTATTACAATAGATTTCATATTTGGTTTTGAAGCAATGGCGGCCCAGGATTTGTACCGAGTTCCCGAATAATTTAATTCTGGGACACTGATTTCTGACCAATGTTATTATTCGTCGAGCCATCTTCGTTACTAACCAGTCTACGGCGTATTTTCTAAAAATATGCAGTTGTACAAATAGAAGTTCATCAAAATTACAAAATAATATAATTATTCATTCAACTAATGAGGCATCGTTATACCTTATAGCCCACGATGCTAAATCGGGATTTATTCGAGCCTCATAAAGACCTATTGAGTTGCGACGCTTAGATAATAAAAATAAAAAATATATTATATAATTTTCATCGGTGGGGTATAGATTTTCAAAAATTAAAAAAAAGTGCCATGGACATACTGGAGCGCGTCAGATATTGATAGCATCCATGTCCTACGTATTGTCCTCCTGTATGTTAATCTGCCACGATGTAGTAAATCCCGAAATCCCCGCTTGGGTTCCCCTACTATTAGTGCTAAACTACTTTTTGAACATTCACCATCTCCGTTTAATTACCAATAAATTTTATCAGCTGTTAGATCTGTTTATGACCGAATATTGACCCGGTCAACCGCTAACTGTACCGAGACCTTATCTTTAGGTCAATGTTATATCCGTTCATTAGGTGCCACTTTGTTCGCGTCTCTGGTGAGAGATGCCAAAATTCACTACGTACTCCACAGATATATAATGTAATGTATGTATCCTACATACCATACCAGTGGCCGGTAGTACAAACTAAAAGGCTCCATAATACTAGTTATTTAAGGGAAATTGTAATTTTATGAGAAGATCCAATTAAAACCAGTCATATATAAAAATTAAAAAAAACATAAAGCTGCTTGCCAGACCTCGTTATAATGTTAAGAATATTTGATTTGACCAATTCTTAGGGCAAAAAATAAACCTTCCTGATTTTTGGGCTCGTACTTTAGGGGCGCGGAAACAGGATAGGATTTAGGGTGTGATTCAGAAACGAGACATTGTGACTCCCTCCCGTATGAAGTTTATTAGATTCTGACATACAGTATATAATACGCGCCCAGTCTCGACTCAGAATATTATTCTTAGTATATACTACCTCTATATATAGGTTACGAACTTAAAAGATTAACAAATGAATTTTAGATAAAATAAATAAGGTGTTTATAAACTTGACTAGGTTCAAAACTGAGAGAATAAAAAACCAGGACAGATGAGATATCGGGTTATTAATAATTTATGATTTAAGTTATCAATTACGTGTAATTACTTACTTTTAATAATATAAATTACCATAGTTAAACTATTTGACATATGTCAAAATAATTGAAAAACTTAATTAATCTTCAAGGTACTTCAGATAGTGTTAAAAATTATTTTACAAGACGTATGGAATGTAAACTGAATTATCGTTTTAAAAGTGAAAATACATAATAATCTGCTAAAAATGAATTTAATTAATATTAGACATATTGTCTAATTTTAATTTTATTGATTAACTTTCGCAATTTTATTGCTATAACATTTTAAAAATAAATACTACAACGATATGTTTTTAAGTACAATTTTACACCTTTTACCGTGAGTTGCAAAAATTACCTTTATCTAAGATACCGTATGGAATCGTGCAGATTGAAAAGATAAATATTTAGGTTAATTATAACAATACTCGATAATGTATAGTTAGATATTCAGCTGAGCAGTGTTGGCCCAGTGGATTCAGCGTGCGACTCTCATTCTTAAGGTCGTAGGTTTGATCTCCGGCTGTGCACCAATGGACTTGGCCATGCGTCATACTCGGAACGGGTGCTACTTGTGGCGACTGGTCGTACTTGAATTCGTGTATGCGGTGATGTTAGTAGTTTTGACTATGTCAATGTTGTGTAAAAAAACTTGGCGATTAAAAAGAGTGGCGGAGAGTTTATTGCCAGTCCTTCTCTTTTGATGTTCTTCTTATTTGACGATCATAAGTGTACATTGAGTTACCTACATGAATAATTGATTTTTGACTTTTGACTTCCTATTTACATTTAACATTTGCTCAAACAGTGAAGGAAAACATCGTGAGAAAACCGGCTTGCCTTAGACCAAAAAGTCGACGGCGTGTATCAATCACAGGAGACTGATGACCTACTTGCATATTAGATCATGAAACAGATACAGAAATCTGAGGCCCAGACCTAAAAAGGTTGTAGCGATTGATTTTTTTTAGATATTTAGCCGAAAGATTCAAATTTCGAATTTCTTGTACAAAAATGTTTTTAACATAGATTGCTTACTGACTAGATAAACCACTATACTGGTTCGCAGTGTGCTCCAGCGTTCAAGTCCCGTGTAAGGAAGTGAAAGTGCCGTTTCAATTTTACCCAGGAATATATGAATTAAGGTTTGTAACGCAAATTTAGTAGGCGGTGCTAAAACACTCCCGAAGTACCTACGACAAGTTGTCGGCACTGAAATCAAAATAAAAAAAAATATGTTTATTATGAAATATAAGATACAGGTTTTACTTATTCCACGTCATTAAATTTGTCAAAGAAGACAAAGGACTGACAGAAAAAACCGGCGTAAAAAACTCTCGAAACTCATGATATACCCGTAACACGAGTTATGGTATTAGTTTCCCTGAATCGAACTTAGATCCAAAAATCATTGCAGCATCACTATAATTTTGAAAACAATTTCAAAGTTTTACCTACTATAACGATCCAAAAAATCTGATTGATTTCGTAAAATTTGTTTGTGATCATAACTTTAGTTAAAAGGTGCAATGAAATTATGTATTTTATTAAGTAGGTTTTTTATTTCGAAAGTGTTACAGCCAAAGACTCGTCTAATAAGAACAAGCGAAGAAACTTAGCCTGGTTTATTATCACAGATTTTACAATTATTTTTAGTGCAAGTTTTGGCAAGGAGTTTAGTTTAAATTATTTGAATATAAATTAATTAGTTGATAAACGTATACATATATTTATTGAAGTAATATAATGTATATGGTTTTGAGCGTGGTAATTAACTGTCATTATTTCGATTTTGCCGACAATTTTCTTACATATATACTTTAGGTTAAATTGTAGATGAACAAAATTAATGCTTATTTCGGACCGCCTCTAATGGGGAAAGACCGAAGAAGTTTCTAGAACAGCTTTTATTTATAACTTAACTATTTTTAAAATTGAATTTTTATTTCGTTAATTTGCATGATATAAATAATCTATGTCAAGCAAAATTGCTAATTTATACCATAATACCACCATGTGGGCGGAAGTAGACGAAATTAATGTTTTTATTTATAAAATGTATCCAATTTCTTTTAATTTTATTCTGTAGGTACCTCCAATTTTAACGAAACAACAATAAATTAAATTATAACCAGATAAAGAAAGTATCAGATTAAATTGTGAGTGATTTTCAATTACCGAAATAAAAGACTACTTCGACTCGACTCTTATCATTATTACTTTAAGTCTATGCTAGAGTGTTCTCAAATATTGACAAACAAGAAAATTTTGACAAGTAAACGTCATCACAATAATGACATTTGTTGACATTTTAAATGTAAGAATGTTTCATACAATTACTACTATATTCGTCCACGGAGACCTTCTTATGTTACTACCATTTTATGATAGTACATTTTTCAAATTGTTAAAGGTATCGAAACGAATTTTTTTTACAATTGCGATTCAAATGTTGAATATTATGAAAAACCGTCAATAAGTATGACATTACTCCTTAAATAAATATATTCAAAAACAGTAGACTCTAATTTCTTGTATTTTATTACCGCGATTATTAAGAAATAAAAAGTTTGTTTCCTCTACAAATGTTTTCTAATCAATTTATATGAGAGCTCATAAATTATCAACTTTATATTAGCTTATTCATTAGGAGATCGACACATAAAAAAGGATTACGCTAATAAAATACTTGTTTGTGAATCAAGTTTATTTATTTCATATGTAGTATACATATGAACTTATATTGTATGCCTACCACACTTCTTCAACTAAAAGTCTCAGGTTCAGGGTCCTTCAACGGACCTTTTTGTACATTCTACACTCTTGAACTAGCAGTAGTGTTTGTAAAATCAAATTTTTTCGTGTATTACCTGTGACACCTAGAATATACGGCTAAAACCATGACCACATAGCCTGAATTGGGCTAACAAAGTTATCCCAATCGCTAAGTATAATGCAATTTCTCGTACTAACCCAAGTACGGAAGTTCGGAGCGGCCGCACGAGGATTCTCTCTTATGTTCGTAGTAAACGCACATATTTTATTAAGCCATGCCTTCCAGCTTACTTACAAAACAAAAATAAAAACTAAACTAGTAGCATGCCAGAAAGCAATGGAAAGAAGCGTACTTAAAATAAGAAAAATACATCAAATTAAAACAAAGAACAAAAGTTATATGCCTTACATTATGATCAAAACAGAAGAGGCAATGGGCGGGGCATATAGCAAGATACACAGATAATAGGTGGACCTTATAGACAACTGTATGGAAAGGACCAAGAGGAAGAAGGAGAAAAGGTCGTCCAATAAAACGGTGGATAGAAGAAATAGAAGCGGTAGCAGGAAACGAATGTAGAAAGAGAGCCATAGACAGAGTCAGTTGGAAGCTGGATGAGGGCTTTACCCGTGAAGGGGTTTCGATCGACGGTACTAAAGGAAGCTAGGATATAGAATAACAAGCAAAGGAAAAAATGTAAAATAATCTAAGCTGTATATTATAATTTGTTTTTGTCATGATTGGAAATAAAACGGGGTTTATTATTATTATGCCTTCTAGCCATATTAACACCAAGAAAGCAGCATCATAATTAAGCCTCTCTGAACTATAATCAAGCGAGAATAATTTCGTTTAGAAACGTCGTTAAAAACTTACAATAATATCTATTAACTAATCAAAGGAACAAATATCAGAAATCTGCTCTAAATTATGAGCAATAAATTAAACGGACTTAAAATTTATAGGATGAATAATGAAGTTGGAGCAATAAAATATCATGTTTTATTGATTAATTGAAACTGGATCAATTTAACTGTTAATTTTTATGTTATTTAAAATCTAATCATAATGTTCGTTAATTATCTTTATTACTTCAGGCCAACTAATTAGTACAATATTTCCTATCTCTAATTTCAGAAAGGAGATCAAATAAGCTTTTTTCGACCTTCGGGGTCGATTTAAGAATATATTTTATAGGGATTTCAAACTGAAAAGGTATTTTATAAAAGTTCAGATTTCAATTGAACATTGACCAACTGCTGACACTCTGGTTATTCCAAATTTTAATAACTGAAGATTCGATATACCGGCAGCTGACAAAAATAATATTACGTATGTGTGAATAGGAGTAAGTAGTATGTATTTAAGATATTGTTTTAAAACAATAAAGCATTTGTTTGATATATTGCTGTCTCATTAATTTCTCGCTTCCTCTCAAAATAAAATATGTATTTATGGAATATAAGATACTGGCATCACTTATTCCATGTCATTAAATTTATCAATTATTTCAATACAATCTACAAAATTTTAGATTACTATAATATACATACTAACATTACTTTCACTAAAATAAATCAATTTTAGAAGCGCAGTTCACGACGCCCTCATAATCATAATTCTAAGTTTAGAACCAATTACGGTAAAAAAGCATTGAGCGTTGAGTGCTGCTGTATAATAGACTTCCACAAAATAACGTGCAGACAGCCTGGCAATATTTAAATTAAGACTAAAAGACCATCTCTTGAGTGATCCCAGTTCTCTACGTACCTACTTCATCCTTGAAGCTCTCCAATGACCGACGACGTGATAAATTGTATCTTTAGTATATAAGTTCTCATGTAAGTGACTACTGTCTGTTATGAGAATAAATGTCTTTAAACCTAAATTTTAATCGGTAGACATCCCTACTCATTGGCAAAGAATACACAGCGTGTCGAATTGACGAAGCATCCTTCAAGCCCTTAATTATCGTGATGAGCCTGGCCAAGCTTAGAGATAATCCCACCACCTTGAACCTCTGATAGATAGGGCTCCATCTATTGCGTTAGGTCTCCTGGTGCAGACATTCCGTACTTATTTAAATATTCACTATTCATGTGTTAGGGTACATATGTAGGGCTTAGGGATTTGTAGGGTTGTTAGGTTCTTAGGTCTCACCCTCTGATATATTTATATATCGAGTGCAGCTTGCTACACTAGATTTACTATACATATACTCCTGACATTTATTACATATAAATTTAAACACACATTTCATAGTGGCTGGCTAGCTGTTCAAATAATATGGTGCAATATAAAATTAAATTATATTATATTGCTTTATTTTAATAAGCATGTGTATATATGAAAAAAAAACAATGTAAAAATAAAAAAATATATTATTAAGTAAAAATTGTTTTATAATATTTATTGTTGTGCACAAGTAATTTTCGATTTAAATATTTATTAACTTTTCCAACAACAACAAATATTAATTTCGTTGAGTATCCGTATATCACTATATCTTTCCTTTCATCAATGGTTTCAAATATTTATGGAAACTTTGGTTCACAGGTTCAGCGTTCAGTGGACTCTTCATTGCTTCTTCCATCAAATGCTCATAGGCAAAGCCGTCATATGAGCCTAGCGTAGAATGTAATACCTGTTTTAAATAAAATTATTATTAAATTTTTGTTTTATATCCAACTGTACGTGGTTTATAAAAACATCGGAGATTCATGAGCACCTCAAACTCAGGACTGTCAAAGAGGAGATTTAATATGAAATACAGAAAAAGGCTAGAAATGCATCGTGATATATACCGGACCTAATAAATAGGCTTAAAAGGCGACAAATCCTAAGTCTTGATAGACACGGTTGAAAGAGAGGAGCAGTCTCGAAGGAGATTTTGCTCTGAACGTCTAACAGCTCTTAACACATCTGCTCATAGTCTAGCTGACTGATTGCAAGATAAAGACTTTTATAAAAAAAATTTTTTGTTTTTTTGTAATAATTTTAAATTCTCACTTCTTGAGATATTTTGAGGTCTAGATTCTAACAATAAAATACAAACTTCATCTCTGTAGTCGTATGCGTCAACCAATCCGACGGCATTTGGGCGTATCTTCTCCAGTAAGTCTTCATATCTTCTTTGGAGAGCCTTTACTTCTTTCTCCGACAATTGAGTGTACTGAAAACATATTTATTTATACGTTAAAACAATGTCTAAAAAACACATGAAAATATGACATCACAAATTTAATACACATACACATCAATTATATTAGAACATAAGCACTACTATCAAATCAAACAATTAAAATATTGTCGACTCATTGGTCTAGTGGTTAGTACCCCTGACTGCGAATCCATGGGCCCCGGGTTCGATCCCCGGCTGAGACGAACATCAATGTGATGAGCATTTGGTGTTGTGCCTAGATCTTGGGAGTTTAAATATGTATTTATAAGTCTATCTTTCTATAATATATATGTATATCCGTTGCCTAGTACCCATAACACAAGCATCACCAGCTTAGCATGGGACTAGGTCAATTGGTGTGAATTGTCCAAAAAAAAAAAAAAAAAACAAACAACCACAAAATAAAAACTAAAAAGATAAAAAATCACAATAATAACTAAAACTAAATGAAAACTTAAACCTCATTAAGAGCATGATAAACAAAGTTACGGAAACTTGGCAGACGGTGTATAATGTATATATATTATTACAATAGATGTCATGGAAGTAACGGACCACATAAGCGGATAATAACTGTTTATGTATGACTCGCCAAACTCCGGTTTTTAAAGAGTTTGGCTTATATACTAATGATTTGTAATACATAGAAATTTGTTTTTTATTACACTGCAAATGACACGTTCTAATTTTTACAATATTTTTTTTCGGATATAACTGATATCCTATTACTGACAGTTTTACATAATATAAGTTAATTGTAGTACAGTTAAATTGTATATTGTGTTTTGTGTTCTTCTGTGTTTCTTCTTTTCTAATAGAATCTCAATGTACAAACATATGCAATAAATGATATAGATATTCCTACATAAGAAAATAGCATATTATTCGACGCCTTATTAAAAAATCACGCAAACAGCTAACTTGAAAAATAGGAGTATTATTTATATTGCTTTACATATTCTGTCAGGCGAATATATATACGATTTGTATCATAGCATACATATATACAGATAAAAAAACATACCAGTAGTAAATCTCCTGTCTTTTCCAACGCCTTATAAATGATGTACATTTCCAAAAGATCGGAAAGTACGGCTTTCAGCGACGGTGACACAATCTTCGAATATCTCTCAATCTCTGCTTTGTATACTGATAGTACCACCGCACGACCGTAAGCCTAGTTACATTAAAACAATTTAATTAAAAAGTAAAAATGTTAAGGAGGTTGAGGTTTTAACATAATAAAACAGTCACCTCAGCAGCGCCAATCAACTGGACGGAAGCTTTATTCCATGCATCTTCCATAGACAAGCCGCTTTTTGCATATTCGTGGAAACTTGATACACTCGATGATAATTTCCTGTGGATCAAAAAGTTTACTTTTTATGTCTATGGAACTTGTATCTATGATGGTCATTGGCTCATTTATATGAATCCTAGGGAAGTAATAGTCATATATTAAAGTATATTAAATTAGAAACAAATAGAGGCAAATTGAATAATAGATTTCATTGTATCAAGTTTCTAATGTGATTTTAATTTTTTGAGTGTGAGTTGATTTTTACAACGCTTATATAAACTTACCTCCTTTATGTTTATAAAAATATTTTGTTTTAATGTTTATTTAGAACATCGGTCTCTTTTCATTATAGCGTAAAGACAATTCGACGGAAAGAGACGAAATAGTAATTTTTATCAAAAGTGCAAACTGCTTTAGTATGCAAGGCAAGGTGGTAATTCTAGGTACAAACCCTTACCAGCTAAATATTTTGTCCTGTCCGGCTTGCAAAGTAAACAAATGAAAATATTATAAATTTAGGCTAGTAAGAACATTCATAATTTTTTAGATTTTATATCGGATTAATTAAATATAAAATGTTAAAAGTTGCCCAAAAGAACTCGCTCTTCATTATAATTAAATTATTATAATTGATTTTAGCAACAAAGTGTGGAATAAATAAAATAAAATTACCATCATCAAGCTTAATTAGGCACCAGAAATTTAGCACCTGCATCGTAAATTAAGTAATTAATAAATTAAATACATAATATATATCACATATACTCACCCAACGGAAACTTTCTGGAATGCTTTAATAATACCATCTAAGCTACTGTCCCATGGCCCAGCGGGAGTCCTGTCTGCCAGATACGCCATGGTTGGATTAAGAGCAATTCCTTGCGATGCCTGATCCCAGGCTTTGACCAATGCCCTGAAATGCGTAGTATGGTATATGCGTTCGCGATTATCTCCATATTCATAAAAACTAAATGCAATTTGACTAATTGTACTGTTCTAAATAAAGCACTCTTTCGTCTCTTTCCGTCAAGTTGTGTTTACGCTATAATCAGTAGAGAGAGAGATTAGTACTTTAGTCAAAACGGTGCAATTAGACCATTTTTTATGGGAGGGGTGAATTTATAAAGGATTTCTTTTTATATCACTTTAGATAAAGACACCGGGTTTTAATTTTTAAATAAGTTTTGTTTCATGTTTTTAATATCAAAAAAGGCTTTGTGTGGTTTTACAGTATGTTTCAATTTACTGTTAAAACTTGAATAAATTTTATGATTGTATTATGTTGTTGTTGATGGCGTGGTGCCGATGTTATGAAATAAATATGCATGTATGATATGTAATATATAAACTAAAACTACTGAACCGACCTGTCACCAATACAAAGCTATATTAACAGCAAAAAAAATTGGCTTTATAGCACTATGCTACGATGAATAGCAGCGGATCACGAATGAAAAATGTTCGTAAAACGAGTACAAAGGTTTTCTTTTGCGGGCTTCCCACAGCTGACCGCGCTATTTAAATATCGATCTTAGGAACTACAGAGTAGAGTTGAATAAATATTTTTGTGCATAGTAGGTAGGGGAGCGTTCAAGTATTACGTAACGAATTTAGTATTTGAAATTTGGGGGGAGGGGGGTCCTTTTATAAAAGGTTACGATGCGGGGCGGGGATTGAATAACGCGTTATTGTTAATATTATTTTCGACTTTCCAGTACTTTACACCACATAATGGTAATTTATGAGTCACTAGGTGGTCACGAAACGTTTTACTATACTTGGGTACAGAAAAACGTTACGGCGCGTTACATGGGGGGGGGCAATAATCTACAAAAATTGCGTGACGTAATACTTGAACGCTCCCTAGTACATTTAATGCGGAAGGCTATAATATAAATACCAACCTGGCGGTTTGCAGAAGTAACACAGTATTTTCGCCTTCATATGTGCACGCAGCAGTGGACAAACTATACAACTGTGGCAGGTTTGATGAGAGCATGTACCCGTGACCTCCACATGACATTCGACATCTCTCAACAAGAGCTGTGCAGTCCGTGGAACTAATTACCTTCAGGACACACGTTAGAGCGTGGAGCTGAAACAATAAACTAAGGTGAGAAACTCAACTGGTTCAATTAGTTCTTGGGCCGTGGTGTTCAAGAAAGATTTAAGTTGGCGCCTGGTAGATAGTACCTGTGACCCCAGAGCTGGTGCTTTTTTACACGCTTTATATTAGCTTCACCTGTATGTATGTTTGTATGTATGTATGTAACCGACTCCTTCGGACTCGATTTTGACCCACTTTTAACAACGGACAGATTTAATTCAAACTTTGCGCAACTGTCAAAGATTGATGACAATGCAATAATCCGAAAAAAAATGAATAATAGTTTATTTTTGTGTGCCATATTTTTCGTCTATCGAGCAACCCACGCTTTTTCACAATAAAACCAGTATTTTTTGTTCATTACCATTTTCAGCCTAAAATAGGAATTATTTTTCACTTTTTAGTTTGATGTGCTTTAAAAGCGTGTTTTTTAGTTTTTTTAATATTATTTTGGCGAATAAGTATCGCAATCGCAATACAGCGAGGAAATGCTGCCAGCGTTAAAGGTACACTGCCACGGGGACCAAACTTTTTAAATTTGTTTTAATTTTCTTCTATTGTATGTAAAGAAAATTGTAAATATTGTAATAAACCATATACTTTATATGAGAAAGGAGGAGTGACATTTATCCTGGCCTGTATCGTTTGAATTCCGTTTGACTTTAGAGAAACCGAAGAATATCAATTTGAGGTGTAAACGTTTTTCTATCCGTCGACCTATCTGGATGATCTAGGTGACAAATGATTTGGATTTGCAGCCAGCCAGAATATTATAATTAGCCTGAGATTTTAGGGTAATTATTGAAATGTCTAAGGAAAAATCTAACATTCGCGCCGCTGCGGCCTGATTAGTATCATTCAATTCCATTGACGTATTCAATGGAATTAAATACTTTTTGTTGAATTTTGTAAACAGTTTAATTATATTTTAAAGATTTTATCTGCTTTATCGTATCGCTTTTGATATTTATCTATTTCATTATTAATTGTGCCCTCAATAGTTTCGTCGTTTGAGCCTGTTGTGAACTTATTTATTTTATTATTATCTAACATTCCATTAGACATATATGTATGTATAACTAGTACCTCAGGTAATCTTTCAAAGTTGCCATCATTTTGTTCATTGTGATAGTTTGTGTACAGATCCCATAACCAGTAGGAGCAGAACATGTAGGCGTGGCTTGTTGCTATACTGATGAACAGTTTGTGTTGCTGTGTAACGTAATCTAAAATCTGTGGTTCTGGTTCACTGAAACAAAATGATATATATCTATACAGCTTTCATGTTTAAGTGGGTTTGGTTTGTAGAGTACGCGGAAAATTTTTGAAGTTTTCCTTGCTTTTGTGAACATACATCAAAAGCATGCAACAATAGGCAATTGCAATTATAAATTTTTCCTGAAAATGTTTTAGGAAATTATGAAATTTATATTTGTAGAGTTTAAAATATCGAATACTTCATAAAAACCAAACAGCAAAATTTCAATATTCCTTATTTTGAGGAAATTTACAAGAATTTAGAAAAGTATTAGTATAATTTTTTTAACTACGTCTAAAAGTTGAAAATAGTCTCTAAAATTGACTAAGTCAATGATGTAGGTATTATGTCGGATGAGTCTTTGAATCAATAATTTTAACAGAATTCTTACTTGGCTTTGAGCTGTGACTGGTGTCTCACAGCGGAGTATCGTATAGCGATAGTTGCAGCTTTGGACAACAGGGTACACGCAGTATTAACTATGGTCACACGTACCATTACCATTGTTCCATACGCGAGTCTTGGATTGGATGATGATTTAAATGTCCCATCCTGAAAGGTACAAAACAAAAAAATAAGATACCTCAGACATTTTAACAAATTTACGCTTTTATGCAGAAGTGCGAGATTTCTGCATACGTTGTATTAAAGCTGGCCAGCTGTCCCTGCTACTGTTTCAGGGCTGGCATTTTTAAGCTATTGCATAGATTTTATCGCGGGCTTTCAGCGCGGCGACCGAATCCCGTAACGAAACTAAAAACCTAACACACGATGACGTAATATAGGTGCGGCCAATATGCGTTAGAGCGGCACAGAACGCATACTGCGTCGCACATCTCTCTGACGAGATCGGTGACGTAGCGTAAGCGCGGCCGGTGAGGCCGGTACCTACGCGTTAGAATGAGACAGACTATATAGGCGGGTTAGTCTGAGTCTGGTAGAGTGGTAGATTGAATTAATATCAAAGATAAAACTTGAATTAATATCAAAGAAAAAAAAATACTGCATAAATAAAAATGTATATAAAATGCTATGCAATAGCTGTACCGCGGCAGTCTCCGAGTGCCACAGGTTTTTTTTTATATTTTGAGAATAGCTCAGATTGTAGCATTCAATTGGGAAATAATTTGAAATCAATTCAGTAGTTTCTGAGTTTATTAACAACAACTATACCCAATTTTCGTCTTTATAAGGAATATAATAAACAGGAGCATAGACACCGATCAGACTTCAGCCTAGCGATTCTGTAACATTCTGATAAGGATTGTAGTTTATTTTTTATCAGAATGGCAAATCGTAAAATGACTGCTTTACGACTGATTTGAGCGCGACCGCCGCTGTGAGAGTTCGAAAAGTGAGTTACAGAATCCCAAAGCTGTACGTGACACGTCATCACTTTTCGTCCCTTCGCGAGCAAGCGCACATATATAAATGCATAGGTATGGCCGGGATTCGAAAGTAAAACCTTAGGGTTGAGAATCCCTTGACTAAACGATAGCACTACTTCTACTGATACAGTAATAACTAACAAGAATTAAGATAAATAATATGTACCTTCAATACTTGAGAAAATCTCATTAGCATGTGTCGCCTGGGAATTCTAACATTATCAAACCCAAGGAAACCGTTGTTAGCAGTGTTAAACGCAAATTTTGCCCCAATTTCACCAACTTTCACCCCCGGCATGGGCATATGTGTCTCTTCATCACGTATCTGTACTACAAATGGCTTCATTCCGTATGATTTTCCCTTTATTTTCAGTTGTGCCATCACTATACAGTAGTTACTCGTGTGACCCACTGAAACAGTCATGTGATATCGGCAATGCGAAAATAGAAAGGCATAATTGATCGTGTTTATGTCTCCACTCGAAAATGATAATTAAAAAATACGATCACTTATTACAATTCACAATTGATCGTATTTTTTATTTAATTAGCAATGTTAATAAGGTTTCTCTTAAAGAAACAATAAGGTTTCACTAAAAATCAATTTCTAGCCCTTCCTATTTTCATTTCCGCATTACGAAGTTTCACTTCTTTCGCGCAGAGGGACTCCACGCACTATTTTTATTTAAGGACCGATCTGGTCGCTCACTCCAAAAAAGTACACACTGGGCCTATCCCAGCACGATTTGCTGTGTCAGTGTGTCGGGGGTGGACTGCGGGGCGCAGTGGAGAGCTGGAGCACTGAGGCGCGCCGGCCCGTAATAACAATTAGTTATGTAAAACATTAAATTAATGTATTTTTTCTGAAATGGATTACTTGGCTTGCGATAAAATATATCGTGTAAATTTCAAAATCATGTTCTATATACATTTTCGTCATATAATGAATTCAAAGTGTCAAACATTGGATATGTTTGGATTTTTTTTCAATCTAGCGAAGTTATTTAAATCGTGTATTGAATTTTTTAATTATCATTTGCGAGTGGTGACATATCCAAATCCAAAACATTTACAATGGGATTATGATAACTAAAGTAAGATACGAAATTATATACGTTTCTAGTATTTAAGAGATAAACGCGAATGTATAACATTAATTAAATTTCCTCGTTCAACGAATATGTATCGCAATACAGGAACCATACCACAGGAACGAAACCTTAACATAAAAATAGTGTAATAATTATCTAATTTTTCATTATAATAATGATATGAGTAAATAAATGTGCCAATTGTAATTTTGTAACGGATTGTAATAGCTATCCATGGGAGGTCGGATCGGTGTCTGTGGATAGACCTTTGTATGAAAATGACAGGTGATTGAACAGATTTTAACTTACACCAATTTTTTAAATAATTAAAAAACTATTTGTTATCTTCAGTTCATAAAAAATATTTTCACTCACATCCACCAGGCCACCATTTATATGACGAAAGACTGGGACTATTCATAATAAACTCTTCTGTTTTCTCGTCATACGTTGCTTCGGTCTCCAAGCCCCTAATAAAAGTTCCATGCCCAAGTTCTGTCTGTAAAGAGTAAAGCTTTATTATCGTACAAAATTTCAGACTAACTATATACTTTCATTAAAACTGCGTCATTATAAAATTGCACTCTTGTCTCGTTCTGTAAAATTGTGTTTACGCTGTGATGAAAAGAGAAGACGAATTGAATTTAGATTTATTTATTTTTTTAGCTAAGTAATTTTAGAAGTATCTATTAATAAACCGGAAAAAAATTAAAATAATTTTTTTTTTCCGGTTTCCTCACGATGTTTTCCTGCGAATCCTGTGATTTGAACACACGATCTCAAGGTTACGGAACGGTTAAACCACTAAAACAACTAATACTGTTTAAATCTCGTGGTATTTGAAATAAAACTTCTTTAATATAAACAGAATTTATTTCCGCACTCAACGAATAAGTATCGCAATACGAGTACAGCGAGGAAGTGTGCCAGCATTAAAGGTACATTGCCCAGGAACGAAACATTCTACATGTTACAGATACCGGCAAACTTCTTGAGCATTAAACAAGGAGTGGGGGAAAGTTTGCGCATCGTACGGGACGCGCGGGACACAAACGTCAACTGATTTACCAATCACGCGGTCGACACGTCATTCTCCCGCCGCCGCGGCCGCCAAGTGATACCTAAAAATCGCTTCTGCGCAGGCAAGGACATTTGTTCAAGATGTTTGCCGGTATCTGTGTATGTTATAACTTTTATATATGTATAATACTATTTTTTATTAACATATAATTAATAATATATTCACGTTTATATCCATAAAATATGTTTTAAATAAATATGCAGTACGGACGTTAAAATTACTTATATTTTTGAATTATTTAATTATTATCACATATAGGGAACGTAAGTAAAAAATATAATAAACTATCGCAGGTATTTATTAGATGTTGTATAGTTAAAGCAAGGGACTGGCAGAAAACACCTTAGACTTTACCTTTAAGTAAAGGACCAGCTCTGGGGTCAGTGGTACCAGGCGCCAATTTGCGCCAATTAAACCCCCAAGAGGTCACAAATGGGATAGATTGATAAATGGGAAAGATTTTTATATTTTTGCCGTTTACCGCCTGCTCTGCGCCCGCGGCAGGCTTTGTGGTTAATGAGTCTACACAAGTAGCATCCCATACCAAAGCCCGTCCCAATATTTATTTAAAACATATTTTATGGATATAAACGTGAATATATTATTAATTATATGTTAATAAAAAATAGTATTACATAAAAATAATTATAACATACACATATACCGGCAAACATCTTGAACAAATGTCCTTGCGTGCGCAGAAGCGATTTTTAGGTATCACTTGGCGGCCGCGGCGGCGGGAGAATGACGTGTCGATCGCGTGATTGGTAAATCAGTTGACGTTTGTGTCCCGCGCGTCCCGTACGATGCGCAAACTTTCTCAAAGAGATTAAAAACATTCTATCCGACCAGTTACCATCTACGTACCTTGCGATGTCTGTTGGCCCCATAATTTGGAAAAAGGCAGCCCTTATAGATTTGTACCTTACCTGAGCATATGTACCGATGATTTCCATTTTTAAAGCTCTTTCCAACCAGTATTTACGCTGCTCCTCATCGCCCTGTCCCACAATTGTAGGCACGAACATTGAAAATTGTAACAGAAAGGGCGAGACATCTTTAAAAATCGAATTTGAAGTGCTTCGAAAGTTCGATCTAGAAGAAAGTATGGCATATAAGTAATACGCCATAATAATAATAATAATAAGGTAATTTCGGCAATTTCGATTCAATTCTTGAAATACGTGGTGTAAATACTCAACATCGACAAGATCGCGGTTATTGGGAGAGTACCTGCGCAGCCATAACCTTCAAATGAATTATGGGGAGTGCAATAGATCACGCTCCCATGTTGAAATCAATACAAGTACAGTTAGTAATAGTTGTTGTTGTCCGTTCGAATCACGGCTGTGCTTGGATTTCTCGTTTTACATTTTTCAATACTCGCTACAGTGACTTAAAAGTTAAAACATCGTGTGGACTTGTATGCCTTGCCAAAAATCGACGGCTTGACTCAGGCACAGAAAGCTGATCACCTACTTGACAAGTAAGATAACGAAACATATACAGAATCTTTTCGTTGGGGTCATGGTTTCAGAAAAAAACTTTACATCGAAAAGTATAGAAAAACAAACTGGTTGGTTCCGTAATAGGTTCCATCAAAGGCTGACAAAAAATCCATTGCTTCATTCCTTTCCTTAGTATTTATTAAGGACTATATATATATCTAACCTGTTTATCGATAAGTATGTACAGATAAAGGCTTAGATAATGTTATTTGTTATTTGAGATATCTAATCACGTGTTATTCACCTCATACACCTTGAATATATATACATATACTAGCAAACTCGGCGAACTCCGTTTCGCCACCAGATGGCTTCGTTTTATGTAACATTTCGTTTGGTGATCCCGCTTTTCTGTTGAAATTTTTCTTGAATTTTCTTTGCTATAAACCTCACGGAGCCCGAGACCTTTCCAACGAATGCAAAACCGTGAAAATCGGTTCGTGCGTTCTGGAGTTATAGCGTCAGGAAGGAAAACCCGACTTATTTTTATATAGTAGATATATATATATATTATTATATGTATTGCTTATATTTTGTGCAGTTGAATGTCATTTTTTATTTGTTTTAACTGGCTTAAAAAAACGAAAGCCATCAGATAATGTGACATTTTTAGAATTGGATAAAATCAAATGATCTGTTTAAGCCAACTTGTGACAAATAGTTATTTTTTTTGGATTCACCTATATTCGAAATTAGGGGACAATCTTAAAAGGTTATCAAAATCAGTTTATACATTTTTGAGATAAGTATTCGGTATATAATCTTGACAGCTATTTAAAGTCGGCCAAATTATGTTTTCATGGAACAGGGCCAACAGACAAGAGGCTCCCCAGATGTTATGTGACACCGCCCTTGAACACTGACACTGCTAGAAGACTCGCAAGTGCGTTGCCTTTTAAGAAACCAGCGTTGTTCTTAAGGGCCCTAAGTCGAGTTGGTTCGGAAATACTTTAGTGGTTCAGTTGTATCTGTCACCGTAAAATTGTAAAAACCGTAAGATTGTAATCTATCTCGCGAGATTGTGAACCTCAACGTACAATCAGGGACAGCCTTCAGACAGTTGACAATTTTAAGATTGTAATTTGACGGTTTCACTTCGATATATTACAATCTATACCGAATAATAATACGTTAAATTGTAAGCAGTACGTTGAGGTTCACAATCTTTCGACAGTTCACAATCTCGCGAGATAGATTACAATCTAACGGTATTTACAATTTTACGTTGACATATCCATAACGGTTAGCGCGGTAAAAAGTGCCTGAAAAACGCTCAGTTGTAGAACGAGGAACGTCCAGCTGACACGAAACGAAAACGAAAGTAGATGAGACAGAGAGATTTTTAAAAATAGAAGAGAACTTACTTGTCAAAATTATTAACATTGGTTTTTATGGGATCATTGCGTTGTACAATGGTATGCAGCATGACTGCCTTGCGTATCGCGTTCTCATATTTGTCTTTGTGACTTAAGAATTCTTCAGGAACGTCATCTTTCAATTCCTTTAAGTTGAATATTTTTTCCTCTAAAATTATCTAAGTATTTAGTTAATCCACAATAAATGGAAATAAGTAAAAATCAACTAACATTATTTTAAACTTTAACACACGTTGTCAAATTGTGTTTACTGTGATGAAAAGAGACAGATGAGTTGATTTAAATTGGTCTAATTTAATTTTTATTAATTAGCGATTATTAAAGTATATTTTTTTTTTAAGACAATTTACACCAATTCATCTAGTCCCATGCCTAAGCTGGTGAAGCTTGTGTTATGGGTACTAGGCAACGGATATACATACATATTATTGATAGATAGACATATAAATACATATTTAAACGCCCAAGACCTAAGCACAACACCAAATGCTCATCACATCGATGTTCGTCTCAGCCGGGGATCGAACCCGGGACCCATGGATTCGCAGTCAGGGGTACTAACCTATTGTTCTAGTACCAATGCGTCAACATCATTTTACATCTCTGCATGATGTTTTTAAAATACCGTTGGCACAATTATAAAACGTGGACTAGTTAGTACGGTATTTGTTACTATGGATACCACAGGCTTCGTATGCAAGTTACATCATAAAAGTAAGTTCACGGTACTAACTTAGATAGAATTTTTATTGCTTAACATTTTAGCTTTGAAAAAATCTTAAGGAAACAGAAAAAGAACAAATAAATTTCACTAAAGTTAAAAAGTTGCAATCAACCAAAAAACAACTTTGCTAAGCTAAAAATATCAGGCGTTTCAAATATTTCCCTAATTAATGCCATTGCGCGATTTCCGCCAAATTACCCAACAGTGAAACTTGTTTTTACGTTTAAAATATTTGTTATACATACCTAAAGCCCGTCTTTTTGCCGTGTGTTCTGCTCCTGTGTCCAGTAAATTCGTAAGTTCTTCGATATTGAAAGTACAAGTTGATCTTTCTTTCTGTAAGTCGGGGTTAACCTTTAGCGACGTCATTTCGGCGTCGATGCTTTACAATACTGACTCTCATAATTACCAAACAAACAATTTTATCATTTGAATAAAGATATGTTTACCGCATATGTACAAGCTGTTGTTTTTTACGATCCAATGGAATTGGGATTTGATTAAATATTTTTATGCATCGTGACGTAATAAAGTGCTTAGTTCATTGTTACGTCATCACACGAGCGGGAAGCTATCATATCTGTCACTCTAGACTCTCTAGAGTCTAGACTCTAGACTCTAGGAAAGTATTTAGATATTCTAATTTAACATATATAATATGTATAATTATCAGTTACGTAATATTTACTTTGTTATAATAACATTCTGGAACTTGGAGTATTTTGCCGTAGTTTTACCTATTCATTCCAATTTTAATACATATATGTATATATTAAAAGTTGAAATATGTGTACTAGTAGGTACTTTTCAATATTCAGTATTAGACAAAATTGAATGTATAAATAAAATGTGAAACAGGTCAATTAATGTCAAAATTAAATAACAAGTTTAACTAGTTCAGTGCAATTACATACTACGTTAGAGAACAAAGATATCAAGTTTAGATGAATTTATTTATTTCGGTATTATTAATTCAAACAATGTCAATTATGACAATATTATCATCATGATATCGAATTCCAATTTTAATCACTATGATTGCTTATCTCAAAAATCGAAGATTAAATTAATTTTAGAATTACTATTATCATTTTTAATCACAATATACCTAGTACAAACTTTGTTCGGACCAGTAGATTACAGAACCAATCTACAAGTATTAACTGCATAGGTATTTTGTTAGCGTGGAATTCACACATAATCCAGAGAAACTGTATTAAATAATTTGAGCGCCTTTCAGTCGGGACCGCGCTAAGGTTAAATACCCATAAATACCTATAGACGTAACCAAGCGTGGCTGCCCAAGAAACAGCAATAGTTTTGTACCGTGTTGCTGCTTTACCATAAATATCCATGTATTGGGTAAAATCATTCCCAATTGCCGTTCTTGGTAATATATAGAGGAGGCCTATATCCAACAGTGAACGTCTGTTAGCTGATATGATGATTCCCAATTGATTAATTACAAGGTAGAAAATTGGACATAACTTGTTAAAGAACCAAGTCTGTAAAAGAACGCAGTTCTTCTACCTATAGGAAGCGGCACGTATGACGTAAGTCTAGCGCTGGCCGATACGTGGAGGGGATTGCTGCGCATGTGTACTGTCGCGCGGGGGACGGAATGCGACTGGAGAGCCAATCGACGCTCTTCAATCCGCTAGCCCTTCTCAGGTACCTTATTTTTTACTTCTGCGCAATAACGGTCAGCGCTAGAGTTTCGTGCCGCTACTTGTACTAGGGACCTTCTGTCTTTAGTTATTACGTAATTATCTGATACTAATTCTGCACTATTTATAGCACAATCAAATTATTTAATGCGGTGTAGTGTTGGCCTAGTGGTTTCAACGTGCGACTCTCATCCCTGGGATCGTATGTTCGATCCCCGGCTGTACCCCATTTAACACTCGTTTTACACCGGACGGAACAAATTCCTTTCCAGATTAGTCGACGGTGTGTCAGGGGCCGTTCAGGTATTACGTAAGCAGATTTACTGCAATTTATCCCCCCCCCCTTCTCTTTTGTCAGCAAAAGTACACAAAGCCCTCGAGAATAATAAAAAAAATATTAATTTTTTGTAGGAATCCTCGAAAATGCATTTCAGTTTCAAGCATAGACAATGTGTAGGTAATATGTATAAAAAAAGGCCGTTTCTCCACTGCTCCGGTCCGGCAAACGTTATTTACCGATCCGAATTAGAAACTCACAACTGTACTTACGTGCTTCTCCACTACTCCGGCATCCGGTTTTCAACGTTCCAATAACTTGCTAGATCGGAACGCGGTGTTTTATCGGTTCAAGTATATCCAAGAGGTTATAAATTATTATTCCCAGGTTTACTTATAGTTTCTTGAATTTGAAAAAAATCTGCATAACATGGACCAAACCAAATTATGTTACTATTTATTTATATTTTTATACCATAGTATTAGTGAACTATTTATTAAGAAGATTTTAATATTTCAAGATAGACAATACATATAAAAAAGTAATAAACTAGCCAGGGCAATAAAATATTCAGAATTTAGAACGTCTGAATATTTTATTGCCCTGGCTAGTTTATTACTTTTTTATATTGTCTATCTTGAAATATTATAATCTACTTAATAAATAGTTCACTAATACTTAATTATATAATATAACTATAAATAAATAAACCTATGAATAATAATTTATAACCTCTTGGATATACTTGGACCGATAAAACACAGCGTTCCGATCTAGCAAGTTAGCGGATCGTTAAAAACCGGATGCCGGAGTAGTGGAGAAGCACGTAAGTACTGTTGTGAGTTTCTAAATCGGATCGGTAATTAACGTTTGCCGGACCGGAGCAGTGGAGAAACGGCCTTAGGGTGTTTATTTTGAAATTAATTCAAAAATTTGGAATAAATCGATTAATAAAAAAATCGATTATTTATTAATCGATTTTTCATGCTAAAAAAATGATCGATTATTAAAAAATCGATTTTTTATGCAGAATGTCACATGACACACCCCTACTCCAAAACAATCTGCCACAGGGCTAAGTGCTAGAGGTGAGGCGTATATCAAATCACAGGTTTTATTACTAGGTTTCGCTCGAGACTTGTACATACTAAGTCCCACATTTGAGCACTAAGGCGTTTCACGAAAACCCTTGCAAGCGCTAAATAAATTATACCTTATGCGACGCTACTCACAGCAGCTATTTCAATCCACAACATACACGAAATACTCTGAAGCGCGAGACGCGTTCTTTTACTAATGTGTGAGTGGAACCCTTGCAAGCGCCAAATAAATTTCTACCTTATGCCTTACAACTTACGGCAGCTATTTCAATCCACAACACGAAATACTCTGAAGCGCAAGACGCGTTCTTTTACTAATGTGTGAGTGGAACCCTTGCAAGCGCCAAATAAATTTCTACCTTATGCCTTACAACTTTCGGCAGCTATTTTAATCTACAACACGAAATACTCTGAAGCGCGAGACGCATTCTTTTACTAATGTGTGCGTGAAACCCTTGCAAGCGCCAAATAAATTTCTACCTTATGCCATACTAATTACGGCAGCTATTTCAATCCACAACACGAAATACTCTGAAGCGCGAGACGCGTTCTCTTACTAATGTATGGAGTAGGTAATACTGATATCTAGTTACGAAATAATAGACCTCATACTAAAAGTGTTAAGCATCTTTAAGCATTGACAGATTTTACATGTATAGACAAATAGGGAAAAAAGTTCTCTTTCTCAGTTTCGCACTGAAGAATGTTTAATTTATTAGGTGTTAATTGATATGTAATAATCTCGGCGCGCATTGTTTTATATTAATTGGTAAATTCGAGTAAGCCCCTGGCTCTAGAATAATTATGATTAATTAATAATAACTTTGTCCTAATATTGATAGTGAATAAAAAAATTGAAAAATAGTAAATAAATTTAGTGTAAAAAGTTATTATAAAGTTTAAGTGAGTACTGGATTAAAAATACCCAAATTGTATTTTTTTATCTATGCATTGCTTTAAAAAAGTTCTTTATTTAATATTTACATAAGTTTCAACATTTAATGCTCAGTGAATGTTCTGTGGACCAATAGCATATTCAAAGAGTACTTAACTAATTCCTATAATTAGGTGACACAGTCGCATATTACTAAGTAGTAAGTGCTAACAATTGCTAACATAAACTAACTACTAAGTTAAGACTTAAGAGCAATAGACAACTATTGCTTTGCAAAAATTTTATTGTTTAAAATAATAGATTATATACCAATTTATAAGACAAATCAATAAGTACTTAGTGCTGTATATAGGCGAAACGCTAGCGCGTTTTATTCGACTATCAACGCCATCTAGTGAAAAGTAGCAACTAACTTTTCTTGATATTGGGCATAAATCTCCCTTCTTATTACGCATATGCATATAAACATATCTTTTAAGATAATTTTGAAGCAATTACAACTGAAATTTCAGGTTATGACAGCACCTCGGTATAGGTACAGCAAATATTCTACCAGGCGCTAAATTATTTAGTTTTTAATGCCTCGGAGCAGTGAGGTTGCTCCGTGAAGCCAGCGACGTGCCCCGGAGACTTATATGCTTCTGGGAGGAAGGCTAAGTTAGCCAGGACTTTACGTATAACGGACCTAATGAGCGTCTCATTGCGCACACTAAGTTCACCACGGCACCAATCATACTAAACCATACCATAGCGCCACCCTTGGTGTATTTATATAAGTTATACTTCTTTTGGCGTGTAAGGGAAAATGATGAAAGTAAATTTTACGATTTTACGAGGCGCGCGCACACTGTCACAAAAAATGTCCATTTCTTTAATTATGAAGAAATAATTTCTTGTGTATTTAAATAAACTTTATTTAACTAGATAATGCGTTATAATAAAATTTTCAATGCATTAAATACCTTTTTTCTATTGTTAGTGTCGTTTTTTTAAAGGATTTTTATCTTGTTACGCCAAAGAAGTATAACTTCTAACGCGTGTACATAAGTACACACACGTTTTTTTGTTTATAACATGTTAACAAATTCGAATTGAACGTTTTTTTGTCCCTAGCTTATGGAATAGATTTCGATTCAATATGAGCCTTTAACACGAATTAGCCAGTCTAATTCAGTTTCGGCTTAACGATATCCTAGAATAAAGCAAAATAGTTCGACTTCGGGCCGGCAACGCACTCGCGAGCCCTCTGGCATTGAGTGTCCATGGGCGGCGGTATCACTTAGGATCAGGTGTGCCTCCTGCCCGTTTGCCCCCTGTTCTGTGTAAATAAAAAAAGTATATAAAAATATACAAGTTTTTGTGTAGGCATATTACAAAAGCAATTATTTATTTCCATTTTTCGCTATTTATTATTACTAAATAAATAATGTAGATCGGTTACTAGTTTTCAGAAAAACCGACACAAAAATCGAATTAAAATAAAAAAGGTCTAATTTCACACGGTGCTTCTTTCTCGTAATTGCTTTTCAATTGCCTTACAAACTTTAAGATGCCTTAATTAGTAATTCGTATCGCGTCTTTCACACGAATACCTTGTCGACACTATAACTAAGTTGACTAAGACCAGTTACCGCAAACAATAAGGCCGTTTCTCCACTGCTCCGGTCCGGCAAACGTTAATTACCGATCCGATTTAGAAACTCACAACAGTACTTACGTGCTTCTCCACTACTCCGGCATCCGGTTTTTAACGATCCGCTAACTTGCTAGATCGGAACGCTGTGTTTTATCGGTCCAAGTATATCCAAGAGGTTATAAATTATTATTCATAGGTTTATTTATTTATAGTTATATTATATAATTAAGTATTAGTGAACTATTTATTAAGTAGATTATAATATTTCAAGATAGACAATATAAAAAAAGTAATAAACTAGCCAGGCAATAAAATATTCAGAATTTAGAACGTTTTATTAATAAAATAAAGTATATGGGTTTAAGTTAATATCAGTGTTGCATGATAAATATACAAGTATCGGTTATTGTCGGATCGGATATAGTGGAGAAGCGCAATCCGGCTTTCCGATATTTTTTTAATGACTCATTCCGGCTTCCGACGCCGGACCGGAGCAGTGCAGAAAGGGCCTTAGGGTCAAATTGACACAAAAAACTCACTATTATTCGCGGTTGCTATTGGCAGACTGTCGACTCTGATACCCGCGGGTGCGTTTGTTAGCTGAATCTTCATGGAGAACATTACTTATAGATAACATAACAGAAAAAGCATATAAACAACTTGGCTTAGTCAAACGTGTAAGCGAATCTTTTAAGAATATAAATTGCATAAAATGCCTGTACTTTTGTTTGGCACACTATAATATCCAGGCACGGTTTGGTCCTCAATCCACAAGAATTTAAGCAATATAGAATACATATTCATAAAACATGTTAGTTTTATAATATACAGAACGTACGTGAACGTTCGCTAGTGTATAAAATTTATCAGAACCGGTTTGTACTCTTAATAAGATTGCAATTAAGTTCATTTGCATTAATATCTACACAATAATTAGTGTTATCAATGTCAAAAACATAATTGACTCAAATAATAATTACTTTATTATGAAGGACAAAGTTGATTAAAAATTATGATTAAAACCTGTCGGGCAAGAACTATGGACTTCGTTCTCGGTGGCGGTCCAATTACAGTTATTTACAGACTAGGGATAATGGCTCTATCATATACCAAGATTTCAATAATCTCCAAAAATTGCGTTACGTAATACTTGAACGCTCCCTATATAGTAGTTATAGATCGTAAATAATGAATTAAACCGTGGACGATACTACGATGTTACCATTTTTAACATTAAAACATTGGGCCAGACCGAAATGTACGGTTCCGGTGTCATCGGGATGTTTTAAAAAATAGAGGATTTAATATACTCTATATTAAACACTCGCGTATAACAATATAAGCGAAATAATTAAATGTTAATTCATAATTGCTATGAAACGAATGAATGCAATGTAACAGTTGCAGAGAGTGCCTACAGCCTACGTCTGGCTATACTCTAATACTCTAAGGCCTTGGCACGTACAGTACCCATGGTAGTATTATTCCATGATCAATAATTATATGAATAGAGATGGATAAGAAAATACCTTGCTAAGTGCAAAACTCGAAGACAGCGGGACCAATTCACGTATTTGTTTAAGTGAAACTTCTTTAGGCGCATGAGAGTAAATTTGTTACGGATAAAACGCAATAATAATAATATTAGCGTCACGAAGATGTGCAGCGTGTTTGTCGGATGAAAGCTAGATAGCGATTGAGACCGATTGAGAGAGAGTGAGAAGGGCGAATTACCTTATAAAAATTATATTTTAAAAATTTAAATATCGTAAAGAGAATTTATGAAATCTCTAACGACGTGTTTTTATTATCGAAGAATAAATAAAAATAAAAAAATTTATAATTTGTATTAATTTTCGACACTCTTAATATTTTAATGACAACTAAATTTATTAAATTCTTAACATATCTTCCTTTTTCCCTATAGGTCTCGGAAATCTAAAGTTTTAGATTTGTATAAATATGAACAAGACTTAAAAATTAATTTGCTAAAGAAGTTTCACTTTTGACATGTGTACTTTGTACGCATGCACTTTTTTTATTAAATTTATACTTGAACTCTGTGGTTAATGAGAGACTTGGAAAATGTATTTATTAAGTACATAGTTTTTATTTCCTAAAGCGAACAGTCTCTATGTGCCATATGTTGGAATGTAGCTACTAAAATGGTAGGCTAAGTAAAACAAGTTAATTAAGAGTGCCTTAGCTAGCAAAATTTATGATTTCACGCATTAGTGACAAACGCAATCACCGCGCAACGGTCGCGCATCTATACAAACTCGATGGCATTTTGAACGGTGCGTGGTATATGAAATACAATTAGATAAAATTAATATGTGATTTACTTAATGAGTGCCAGATTAAACACGAGGAAAGAGGGAGCTCTACCAAAGAAAAAGCACCGCGTATGCAAACCTACTCATCTGGCCCTAGTCAGCGTTGCCAGACGTCCCGATTTTGGCGGGACGCCACAGTGGTCCATCCAAAGGTCATAGGGCTGAAATGTCGATGGTTGAATTATGACGTCACTTATCACTACAGGGTAGACAAATAACCCTTCTACCCCCAGATATAAAAAAAATTACAATAACATGAAAGGATCATTTCATTTTGTGCAACCGAAGTGATAACATTCCAATAGTGCTAATTAGCGTTGTCTTTGTCGGCAAAATTTCTATTGTTTTAAAGTGTTGTTTTCTCGGAAATTGATAGTTTGTGATAATTTTGTGCCATGGATATTCAAATAGAAGGTATGTACGACATTTTTAATCCTATTGTGTTTACTTTAACCGTGTCGTTATCTGTAATCACCACCATCAAGAAAGACTTCCGATTTCTTTGAGTTTTACCGCTTTGCCATATTTAATTAGACTTTTACTTAGGAAGGAACGAATCCCCAAAGATGAAACATATATCAAAATAATCTCTTGTTTGTCTAGTTTTAGAATCTGTAACATCTAGGTGCGCCAAAGTGCGCCGAGGATTGCTTATAGGTCATGACAAAGACAAAGTCGTATATAGGTATATTTGATACTTTATAATTTTCATTTCTTTTATTCTGTAGGATCCATCATCAAGTGTTCTTTTCCTCGAATGCTTGTCCTAGACACGTGGTTGAATGCGACAAGTAAAGAAGATGAGGCAGATAGATCTCGTGAAGTGTTTGGAATGCTAGCAAATTCTTTACCGGACACTGAAAATATCAAGACCGATTACTTAAGAGATTTAATTTGTAATCTCTGTAAACGGTTTGCTGCATATTGGAAGAAACTGGGGAGGACAAAAGCTAAGCTGATTGCCAAATACGGCGACTGGTTAAATGAGATCGAAGTCTGCATTCTTGGGAGCTCTGACGGAGAACTACATGAAAACGACGACGAGACAAGCGAATATCTTCAATCTACAAGCAGGACGCAGCACAGGAAGGAGTTTGGAGAATGCAGCAAGAGAAGCAAACGTCGCAGGTTGGCAATTTTATCTCAAATAGACGATTCTGCTATAAATACTTTACTTAGTGATTCCAATCAATCAGCCGACAGTTTCTTAAAATTCAACTCTGATGAAATCGTTTCATTTATTACTGAAACTAAACTAACTAAACATCAATACATTTTATTAAAAAACTTGATTAATTCTAAAATACCAAATGCTTTTCCATGTTATCAAAGAGTGTTGGAAGCCAAAAAACGTTGCTACCCAACTGATATTCGCGTAACGGAATCATCTGAAGAGGCCGCCGAATCTTGTAATAAATTAGTTAAACTATTTAGACGCGATAACACTAGGAAACATTCGATTCCCGAGAAGTAACTAATATGGATCTTTTGAACAGACTTCTTCTTAATTCAGACCCACTTATTTCTAGCATAAGAAAGTTACCTTGTAAGAAGAAGTCTGTATTAGCAAAAGAAGTGTTGGATTTATTATGTACTTAAACTATATTGGCATAAAAGAAACCTGTAAATATTGTGAATTATAATGTTTTCCTGTTATGTAAAAAGACGATGTTTTATATAAATCCTATGTTCAGTTTTCTATTATCTGGTAAATTTTATTATTTATATGTAAATTAAGCTATTTTCAGAAATAATTTATAAATAAAACTTATTTTATTGCTACCTATTATTTATTAGTACGGATGGATCCTTTTTTTTTGAGAATATACATCTACCTTTTTAAAAATATATCTACTGTTTTACTTGTTATTATCATTAAAACCTTAAAACAATCATTTCTTAGATAAAAAAGTTAATATTTCATTTTTAATCCGACATACAACCTCTATGACCGCCTTTCTTAGGAACATGGACCACTGTGCCGGACGTCCCGATTTTTAAATCAAAATGAAATGTCCCGCGCGGGACAGGCTTAGTCCCGCTTTTCGGGAATAACTCGATGCAATAAGAAGTGTGTACCTACTACCACCACCGCACAATAATGGTACCAACTCTTTCAACAGTATCCAAAAATAAATACCAGGATTATCTTCAAACTTAATATAAATCAAACCATCAAACTGCTTTCCAAAACGCCTTCTTTTTGAAAGTAAATTAATTAATGTAATCAGAGTTACTCATCAAGTTTAATCAGCAGCTATCCTATGAGTTCTCTTCTTTCTTTTTTAATGAGAAGAATGAAACTTTTAAAGATGTTATATCTTCATAGAAATATTATCAATAAGTAATTCTTCAGAGTATTTTTAATTTTTTTGTTTTGTAATCAAAAGATGTATAAGAACTATTTAACGATAGGTTCAATCTGATTTAAATACATTTTCTGTGACTATTTTCGCTGTCTATTGTCACGCAAACGTGATTTGAACTCAATTAAAAACATACAAAGGTATTTAAAAACTTCTGATTATTTAAAAAAAAATACTATGTCCCGCTTTCGACAAATGAATCCCGCTTTTTTCACTTTAAGTGCCAAAATCCCGACTTGACTAAAAAGAAATCTGGCAACGCTGGCCTAAGTGTATTTACATATTTGTAATTCTCAGAGCCGAACATGATCGATACTAATAAATATTATAAAAATTTAAAGATAATATTTTTTTAGTTTGTATGTAAGATTAATACCTATAAATACTAAACCGGTTCTAGAAATATTTCGATAATGGTGACACTGTGTGTTATTTAATATATGCTAGCAAAAATTATAAGACTTTTTTTCGTCTACCATTTTTAGCCATTGTTAGTGTTTGTTGATTAACAGCGGCAAATAAAATTGTATAGGTATCATTTTGAATAAAATCATAAAGTAGCATCTGTTTAGTTATATATATACTACGCGGTTTGATTAGAAATTTCATAAAATCTTTTTTTTTAATTGAATAATTACGTATATAATATTCTTACTAATATTATATTTATTTAATATTCTTACTCGTATTTCATAGAGCAGTAGGGAAGGGTATGACGGGTCTGGGCGTTACTGCATACGATGTTTTGCATTTTCTGAGAAGATTTACTATGGTAATATATATATATATAAATTTTTACCATAGGAAAGTAGAGATTTCAACGAACTGAAAGCACACCAACTTTTTGAAAAAAACTGAAATTTTGACGTCAGAATTTTCGATTGAAAATTAGGGTGTTTTTTCGATATTAATTCAAAATAAGGTGAAAAAATAAATATTTATAATCAAATAAATTACAGTATATTTGAGACATAATAAGGTAAGTTTTCACCAAATTTCGTTAAAAAAAAAAAGAAATTTGTAAAAGATAAAAATTAAAAACAAAAAACTTGGTTTTTTGAATTTTTCACTTAAATTTTGAGGTTATGTGAAAAATGTGTGAATACAAAAGTTTTAGATCTTTTAATTACCTACAACTTTGCCATTTAACTTTCTTCGATAGGACTTTTAGTTTTGCCGGTAATCGAGATAAACCGTTTTTTACCCTTAAAACTCCCCTCAGTTCATGTGTTAGTGTTCGGGGTTAGTGTATGTGTTAGGGGTTCCGGGAAGGTAAATCATTATTTTTTGACATAATTTATTTGTTGTCTTATCAACTTTCTTTTTTTATATTACTAGCTAGACCGGTGTCCCGAATAGCAGAATAAGTATTTAAAAAAATAAAGAATCGACTGTTAGGCGGTACGATGTTCGCCAGGCCAGCTAGTATTTCATAAAATCGCTAGCAACAGCTCTCGGCCAAACTGATGTGCTGTAATTCAATTAAATTTTGACTCCTTAATACTCGCCATGATTGAATAAAAACGTAATTAGACAAAAGTTAGAGGTAACTTTGTGATTTTTTTGTATGTTTGATTTGTTTGTAATGTGTTTTTAATTAGAGTCAACCGTTGACGAAGAATGACGTTAAAGAAGAATCAATATTTATTTATTGTTTTTAATTCAAACATCACATACTTAGATCAAATCAAATCTACGATGAGTGATTTATTCGATACGGAGATAGCGGGTGCACCTAGTTTTTATAAAATTATTAATGATTTATGAGTAATAAATTCGTAAAGTAAAACAATATAATTACAATAAATATTTCATGAAATTACAATATATCTATAATTTAGATTCACGCTTCAAATATTTATGGAAAGATGAATTGACCGACTCAGCGTTGAGTGGGGTTTTTAAAGCCTCTTCCATGAGTCGTTCGTACACTCTGCCGTCGTAGGCTCCGAGGGTTGATTGCAGGATCTGAAAATAAGTGTCTAAATGTTAAAGACAATGACAAAGACGCAGTGTGAGCAGTGTTGGCCTAGGAGCTTCAGCGTGCGACTCTCATGCCTGAGGTCGTAGGTTCGATCCCCGGCTGTGCACCAATGGACTTTCTTTCTATGTGCGCATTTAAAATTTGCTCGAATGGTGAAGGAAAACATCGTGAGGAAACCGACATGTCTTAGACCCAAAAAGTTGACGGCATGTGTCAGGCACTGGAAGTTGATCACCTACTTGCCTACTTAAAAATGATCATGACACAGATTCAGAAATCTGAGGCTGATTATTGATCTGTCTGATGATCTGATTTATTTATTTTAAAAGTTAAAGACAGTGACAATGACTTTGCTGCGTGTGACTTAATTATCACTAAAGCTGTGGCGGCCACAGAGCAGGCGGAAAATAATAAGCGGCTCAAATATAAGTCTCCTCCAACTTCGATGTTCCCTTTGGAGTAGAGACGCTTGGGCCGTGGGGTTCAAGTGCACAGGCGCTTATTAAAGAGTTAAGTTGGGGCCTGGTAGATAGTACTAGTGAACCCAGAGCTGGTGCTTTCCTCAACGAATAAGTATCGCAATACAACGAGGAAATGCTGCCAGCGTTAAAGGTACACTGCCACGGGACCAAACTTTTAAAATTTGTTTTAATTTTCCAATTATTATTATTATTGAATAATAAATACAAAGATTATTAGCATTACAAAACGCTGATTTGTTTTAACGCATATCTACTGATACCTATTAAAGATTATATGATTTTGAAATAAGATATTTATAAAATCTAGATATTTTTATGTTTTATAGATATGAAAAACGTTTACAAAAACTTCGCCATGCTATCGAATTTTTCTTTAGATTTAATGATATGATTTCGCCTATAGCCATAATTTTCGGTATATTTATTTTTACATCAACATTATTGATGTATGACTTTATATTTGCTGCTAGAAGGCGAGCGACAATTATGGAAAGTATATGGCAACACTAACCTCATCACGAATGTCAAAAGCATCGACAAGTCCCACAGCATTAGGTCGTATTGAGGCTAATAAATCATCGTATCTGTTTTGCAACTCATCTATGTCCTTTTCTGATATCGGAGTATACTGAAAATGATCGCCATGGTCATTAAGACAGCTTAATAAACTTAATAGGTTCTTCGCATAATAAGCTCTGAAAGTTGAGAACCTACACAAATATCAGTAGAAGCAATTGTATTAAATTGTAAGCAGAAGGGGTGGGCATAATCGTCCATTAAATGAACTGGAAATGAACTGGTCGATTAATTGAATAAAAAAATATATATAATCTCTCATAAAAATTTATTTTTTAAATATAATTTTATATCATAACTTCAACTTAAATATTTTAATGAATTTCTGGTTGGTTATCGACTTATTGAAGCATACGCTGCCTGTAAAAGGTGCGTAAAAGAGCGTTCCAAATCTTAAAAGGCCGGCCATGCACTCGCGAGAGCTCTGACATTAAGAATATCCATGTGCGGCGGTATTCAACATCAGGTGGGCCCCATTTTCTATAAAAAGTTTTATTTGAATCTAATTGCCCCAACCATACACTCTTAATTAACCATTCTGAGAATAGTTTCATTAGACTTTTATAAAAAAAAAACTTTAAAGTTTTTTAGTCAAATACATACTCTTAATAAGTCCCCGGTTTTTTCAAGGCTCCAAAATATTATATACAGTTGAACCAATTGGTCGATAACTTTCTGTATATTTACGCTCGAGTTAGCCGTTAACCGTTTCGCTTCTTGATGATACACTTTCAGAAGAACAGCTCTACAGTGTGCCTGAAAGATACCAAGGATATATTTATTCCTTGGCGCTAGTCAGTGCTATATTGCAGTAGTTCAGTAATAAACAAAAGCCAGCTACGACCTCGAATTTCTGTATTCTACTGTTATTTTTAGAAACAAAGTACCTAATGACAAAACTTAATAAATATCCAGTCAGCCATACTAAAGATGTATAAAAAATATCACAAAGGTTTTCATTCACATTTTGTTCCTGTTAGTTATGTCTAAAGTGACACTAAAGTAGATCCTATAGTACTATCGAGTTGTTTTAATATAAATTTTTTCTGAAAAAAAGTGTCTGATATGTATCTGTCGTGCTCCTCAAAGATCCAATCTAAGGATATGATCAACCAGGCTCCAGAAGATACTTATATGAAAATTGTATTCGTTTTTACAACAAACTCCCTCGAAATTAGAGAATTATTATCACTGAATAAATTCAAAACTCTCGTTAAACGTAAATTAATCAATATAGCTTTTTATAAATTTGACGATTATTTAAATGATCTTAATCCTTGGGATTGATATGCTGCAGTTCAAATAATTTTTTATGACTCAATACATGGAGATTAAAAAGAATACATATAATTAATGAAAACAATTCTTTAATACCTCAGCTGCAGGAACCAGTTGATTTGTTGTTAGAAGCCAGGCTTCATCATAACACATTCCAGTTTTCATCTTCTCTCGGATATTTTTTACGCAATGAGATATTTTCCTGAAGAAGAAACTTTGTTTGGATACAGATTATACGTATTTATTCATAAAAGCTTGCCAACGCTCGGCACTCTAAATACATTGGTACAAGAAAAATAAAATAATTTTTTTAATCTGACAAGCACTTATAGGCAAAAATAACATACAAGAGATAATAAAAAGAAATTGAACAAAACAATTAAATTTTAAAAACTAAACGAAAATCGATTTTAAAGTGTGAAGGGAGCAACTATAAATTTCCATTGTTTATCAGAATGCTCAATCTGGACATCGGTGAGTTTTGGCTAAAGCCGCATTTATATTTATCTGACGTGTTGTGTTGTGATGCTCTCTGTCGTGATGGCTACTGTTCACATTGATATGACGTGTTATGATGCATTATGACGGTTTTTTGTATCAGTTCCGTCTTGACTCCCAGAGAGTTCACACATTTGCAATGTTTTTTCAAGAATCATCCGATTCAGATTCAGAGATTAGCTGCTCTCATAACTTGATCTTTATATTCTTTACATTTTGGATTATAAATCACTTTAAATTGTCTTAAGCCGCATTTACATTTATCTGACGTGTTGTGTTGTGATGCATCAGAACGGTATCAGTTTCATACATTTAATATGGAAGCGTTCACATTTATTCAATGCGGTGTGTTATGACGGCTTCTGATGTGTCGTGTCACAGGCGATCCCGGTCCGCGTCAGAAAGGGTGAGGTGCGGGGGGCGGTGCCGTGAGACGTCATACCGCATCAGACTAGTGTGCACGCGCCAGTGTTGTGTTATTACGCGTCAGAAATGGACGAAGACGACGCGACACATCAGAAGCCGTCATAACACACCGCATTGAATAAAGCCGCATTTATATTTATCTGACGTGTTGTGTTGTGATGCTCTCTGTCGTGATGGCTACTGTTCACATTGATATGACGTGTTATGATGCATTATGACGGTTTTTTGTATCAGTTCCGTCTTGACTCCCAGAGAGTTCACACATTTGCAATGTTTTTTCAAGAATCATCCGATTCAGATTCAGATTTTGAAGAAGAGTTGGAATTATACATTACTATTATTATTATTCTTTACATTTTGGATTATAAATCACTTTAAATTGTCTTACGTATTCAATTAGTTGCTCTTCGGCCATTTCTGACGCGTAATAACACAACACTGGCGCGTGCACACTAGTCTGATGCGGTATGACGTCTCACAGCACCGCCCCCCGCACCTCACCCTTTCTGACGCGGACCGGGATCGCCTGTGACACGACACATCAGAAGCCGTCATAACACACCGCATTGAATAAATGTGAACGCTTCCATATTAAATGTATGAAACTGATACCGTTCTGATGCATCACAACACAACACGTCAGATAAATGTAAATGCGGCTTAAAACGCGTTCTCCGGAAAGGAGGGACAAATGGAATGATGTGATGCCTGGGTTATCTAGATTTTAATAAAATTTTGGGTTTATATTTGATTTTAGATTAACCTATCACGTAAAACGCTAAGTTTTACGTAATTATTACTGTAACCGTTTTTTCATTTTGCAAAAAACAGACCACCAGTGGACTGCAACAAGAAGTCAATCTCTGTATTAACAACATAAATTTATTATGATATGTATGTGTATCATTATTGTTTGTCTGTGTTTATTTGAACGCGCTAATCTTAGGAACTACTGGTTCGGATTAAAAGCTTTTTGTGTTCCATTGTCCACTTATCCGACTATTGGCGATATAAAATACGACTACACCAAACTTGACATGGTCAGTCAGTTATTACCTTTGGAGATTTTCATACTCTACTATAATAGCTTGACTATTATTGAAGTTCCAAGCTGGTAGCAGCAAATTTAAATACAGTAAAGTAAGACTGTATTTTAATGACGCTCATACGGTTTTTGTTGACTAATCTTTATTTATTTTAAAATACAATATAATGGTTCTGCGTTTACTGAAACCAAGTTATTATATTATACAACGCCAAAGCGAAGGTCTGAGTTTGGCCAACGCTCCTTTGCATTTTAGGGGCCCTTAAAATAAAATTTCCAAATCTATGGATTCTGAGATCTTCAAACTATCCAGATACAAACTCGCAAATCACATAGAAATTATACTAGCCATATTGGATTTCAAATCTACAGAGGCCTTACACCGTATCTTGGTATGATTTTGAGGTTTCAAAAACTAACACAGACACAGTGCACGATCATAACAACTTTCAGCTACACTCTCAAATACATGCGCATACACACCTATTCACACACTCACTCATTCACTCATTCTTAATCTGTAACACAAAATTTATTATTATTTTTTAAACTGTATATGTACCATGTACCATGGAATAATTGTTTTCTAGTTACCCACAACACAGGGCCCCCCTAATGTGGGGACTAGCGATATATGAATTCTGTCATAACTCTTTCGTCGCAAATAAAGTTTTTATTATTATTATATGTCAAAAGAGTACCCCTCAGCCACGACTTCAAAAGATCGTATGAGTCCTTCCATACTGTTATCCCATACTAATTCCTTGTGTTTGTTAACCCTGTTAAGGTATGACACAGTTGGAGACACATCCACACCTGATTCAGCAAGTTCCCAAGCTTTTACTAGAAATCTGGAATAAGGAAATACTTTAAATGGTTTATCTTTTTCATTAACTCTTTTCCCTATTCCCGACGCAGAAATTTTTATTCAATTGAGACTTGCTCGTACTTAAAGGCAAATATCGAAACAGGTATGGTAAGTCAGTTTATTGCCACGTATGACTTCCGTATGTCAAATCCAATACGTTTCTGACATATTTCAGTGTCATTATTATACTAAGCGCTCGTCTCTGTCTCGACACTGAATCTGAAGTCTCATACAGCTCGACAAAATTGGAATTACATTAAAGTTCTGACTACTTGCGAGCTAGTCGCTATATTGCTATATTGGATTGGTATTGCGTAGTAAGCTGGCTTAATCGTCAACAATATTAGTTCTTATAACACTGGTACAAAATTGAAATTACTGAAAATTAGAAATATATAACGGTAGGTTACGTGGTTACCTGGCAGTCTGCAGCAAGAGTACTGTATAATCTCCTTCATAGGTCCGGGTGGCGACCACAAAACCGTATATTTGAGGCAGCCTTGATGACGTCATATACCCATGACCACCACACGCAAATCTGCATTGTTCTATCAAAAATGATGCATCCGATGTACTCACTGATTTTAGACAACTTGAAAGTGCATGGAGCTGGAATTATAAATTTATGTTAAAATGCACATTTACCCAGGTAAAATGCATAAAATATAGTTGTTTTCTTTTAATATAGTGGTTTTATAAACCTTCGTGGATTTTTAAAAATCTGTCATAAGCATGGTCACCAAAGTAAAAGTCTTTAAATTAAATATATTTTAATAAAATGCTATCATTTGAAGATTAACAAACCGATAAAAAGTAATTTCTAATGCGTGCTAGATACATAAATAAAACACAACTTTAATATTAACCTAAAACTAGCCACGTCCAAATTTTTGACTTGACATTTGACCTTCAAAGTTAAAATTAAAACATTTAATTTATTTACTCAGTATTAAACACACGTAAAAGTACACGGAGGCGGAAAATATATTACTCTAAGCTTATACCTCAGGTAAATTATCAACATTTCCCTTCCTCATTTCATTCAGGTACTTAGAAAAGGTCACCCATAGCCAGTTAGCTGTCAATTGCATCGCCAGGGCAGTTGAGATGCAGATAAAGAGTTTATGCTGCTGTGTGGGATAGTCCAGTACCTGAGATTCCGGAGCACTGGAAAAAAATACTGTGATACAATATAGTGTAATCTCCATACATACTACGTGAGAGGTAAGAAGTTTGGTCTGGAGGTTGAGTAGGCCCTTGGTCAGTGCCTCAGATTTCTGTATCTGTGAATGTTTTAAGTAGGGATAAGCCTTTTGTGACTGACACAGGCCGTCGACTTTTGGGTCATGCATGTTTCCTTCACCGTACGAGCCAGTGTGACCATACAAGTGACTAAATGCATATAAAAACAAAAGTCTTATGGTGCTCTGCTGCGATTGCAACTCAGGGTTGAGAGTCATACTCAAGGTAAGTAAAGTTGAGGATTTCCTGTGTCGTGGGCATCTAGCCTTTTCCATTTGACATACTAATGATTTTAGGTACTTTGCCTAATAAATTGTACATAACACTTACAATTTTTAAAATTACACTACTGTTGCACAAGAAGAATACTTTCCGTTTCAGCATAGAACAGGTTGAGGTGTTTTGAATCGATAGAAAATTTTGTTTTTAAGAAAGTGGTCAAAGATGAAAGAGAAAAAGCGTTGGGCCAAGAAAATGCGATTTTGGGGTAGATATTATGTGGGTTTGCGTTGTTTATGATGTGGTGTGATCAGTGTTTGGTTCCAAACAACTATACATTATTAGTTCTAGTTGGCATATTGCCATTAAGTATTTCTATTCGTCGTTTCATATTTTTTTTATTTTTATTTGGACCACAAAATTAGGACAAACACATGATAGAAATTGACATACATACATAAATATCAAAAGCGGTGCCGTCCCTATAACATGTGGACACGACCAGGCCATATTGGCAGACCATATTGGCATTTCCATAAGGAAATTAAGTTTTTACTACTTAATTATTTATTAACCGCATGACAAAAGAGGACACACAATGTTTGACTTGTTGTAGTAATAACAGTGTTGTTTTAATGTGAATTGTTTACTGATGGATGTGAAGGAAGGATGGTCTACCTCCAACCTAAAGGGAGGATCCTCGAACAGTCTAAGGGTGAGATCTATAGTGCGCACTTGGACTTTGCTCAGACTTACCTTACGAAAAACTTTGCTTAGTGTACACTAAGGTTAAACTATGATTTCGTATTTATAGACATTTTAACGGTGAGATTAAGCTAAGCCCAAGCTAAGACAGAAAATGTCAAAATACAAATTGATGTTTCATTTCATGCAATACTTTGTTTATTATCCTTTAAAAAAGTAAACAATAACAAATATTTAAACATCTAAAACGGTACACATATATCTTCAATTTATTGTTATTTATGTATTCATTTATTTTATTATTGCAATAACTAGAAATTTACGAGTAACCTTTAGAAAATGTATTAATTATTTAAAGATGACAATAATTTTATTACGTAGAACGGATCGCAATGTTTTGACAACAGCAACAAAGCACTTGTATCAACAATTGAAAATTTTAAACCACTTTTTCTCTTTTCTGTTTCTGTTTGTATGAGCTTATAAATATTAAATTTAACTTTCTTCAAAACAACGACTGGCTTTGTGACTTGGACCTGGACCAATCTGGATCGTATACCTACTTAACTCCTACGCATTCCCGAAGCACTGTGACGTTTTGTGATTTGGCTTTGTTACATGGACCGCTTGGAAATATCAATATCGAAAGTGACATGATGGAGAGAGAGAGTTCTATCTTCAATAGAAAACATTGAAAGGGTAGGAACTGCAGCCGATATGAATCCACGAATGCCTAAAGTATATGTTCGGAACTGGATGTTTTCAGGTAATATTGTGTTCATAAATATGTATGGTTTTTCAATTTGATATATTATTATACCTCTTCTCAAATGATTTTAAATACACTTTTGTCTTCTGACTTTCAGAAACATAACATATATGTGACTAATAATAATTTATTGACATTACAGATGGTGTGTGGTGATCTGAACAGCATAAGCCAATCTACAGTCTGTTTAATTATAAATAAAGTCTCTGCAGAGTTGAGTAAATTACTTCCTAGATTTGTAAATTTTCCAAGAAATATGAACACAGCCAAAACGAAGTTTGAAGAATTAGGAAGATCTAATACTCCCCATGGCCTAAACAGTATAATCGGAGCTATTGACTGCACCCATATAAAAATTAATAGACCCAAAGGTATCGCTCACTCTGAAGCATACAGAAATAAAAAAGGGTATTTTTTCTGTAAATGTGCAAGCAATAATAGGGCCTGATATGGAAATATTTGCTATAGTGACTAGGTGGCCTGGCAGTTCACACGACAGCAGGATATTTAGAAAATGCCTGTTTTAGTAGGTGACAACGGTTATCCAGCACTTAACTTCATGTTAACAACACTTTTAAATCCAATGACAAGAGCTGACAATATTTATAATTATTCTCAAATAAGAACTAGGCATATTTTTTAAAGGTTTTTCGGAGTGTGAAAAAGGAAATTTCCATGTTTACAGCTAGGACTACAGTCTAAATTGACAAATACTAGTTATATATAATTATAGCTTGTGCTGTATTGCATAATATAGGTATACAGAGAGGCGATGCTTATGATGATGGTGATCTTGCTGACAGCAGAAGTTGAGTAACACAGAAACAATGAAAGATCTCCTACAGGTCTAGCATTCCGGCAATCTGTGATTGCACAATTTAACTAGGTAATTTGTTTGGTAATAAAGAATATCAAAACAAAACTTGTTTCATTTTAATCATTTATTTTCTGATTCTTTTTTTAAGTGTAATACATATTTCTAATACTAATTTATATTTTTGTTGAAGAAATTCTATTTCTAACAGATTTTTTAATTTCATATGTTCCACTCCTATCTCAAATTTTTTAGGGTAGTCAGGTAATAAATGGTAGAAGATTCAGGGAAACGAAAATAACAGATGTGAAGCGAGAGACATCGGTTAGGTTATGGTTTGAATTTCGTTGTCACTATAATATGCCAGGGCTGCCAGGTGACATACAAAATCACACCAGTTATTTTTAAGATTTCTCAAAAATGGGGTTTGAACAATTACATAAATAATATAAATAAACAACAATAAATACCATAATAATGTGTAATTATTTTATTTCATGCATTTCATAGGTATTTATCAAGATCATTTATAATTTCTTTGAATTCAAATTCTATTTTTCCCAAAGTCTATGGAACTCCGATACAAAATGGCAACACCGTTCATTAAAAACCGACAAAAATAAAAAGTCCAGTAAAAGATATGATGGTAAAGCAAATTTTGGGCCATTATTTTTGTTAGGCTTATAGTCAAAGTTTTTGGTAAGTCGTCGATTTCGTGGACTTGAGATTAAGCTAAGCCAACACTAGGGAGAGATTCGCAGTTTGCTCTATAAATACCGACTGTGTTTTAGCTCGATAGTTAAGTCAGAGCAAAGTCTAAGTGCGCTCTATAGATCTCACCCTAACTGACTGTTTGGCCGGCCCTGCCCTATAAGATCAAGAAGTTTCAGGAGGTCATCGAAGTAATTTGCGCTGATTATAAGATACTTATATAAATTATTTACCCGGGTTTAGCCTCCGACTGCCGTCTCACAGCTGAATAGCGAACAGCAATTGTAGCAGCTTTGGCCAAGTTAAATGCGGAGTCCGATACGAGTGTAACACGAACGAATACCATTGTACCATACGTCAACTTTGCATTCGCTAGCTTTTTGTATGTCCCGTCCTGAAAATTGGTTAATAGAATATTATTTGGTGACTCAAAGATTAAGTTAAAAATTCAGAAGATAATTCTAATAATACAATAATTGATCTACCGCATTGCTTAATTTGTAAGTAATACTTTGTGCCTATTTTAGTATAGTAGTTTTATTCTAGGTGTACATTGTCTTCACATACAGATATTTAAGTAATGTATACAAAATTTTGTAAACCCTATTTTAAAAGAGTAAGTGTGGAGATTCTTGCCCATTCTTCTCCAGACGAAACTACCTTTTGGAAGGGGCAACTAGAATAATTATCATTATATTTTATTTAACGTTCAAAAGTGTTATTTTAAGTGGTCTAATTGAAATAAATGATTTGACTTGACTTGACTTGACTTGAGAAGGGCTAGTAGAACAGTCAGTCACCAAAATACCTGGAAAGTTTTGCAGAAGTTTTAAAAATTGGTCGTTTTATAGATTTTCTCTCCAACTTATTCGCTAAAACGATTTCTAATAATTCTTAGGACAAATTAATAATAATTTTAGTTTACGTAATTTAAAAATAAAGTCTCTAAAGAACCTAATCCCAACAGTGTTTCCCAACTTGTCTTATACCATGCCCCACCTCACTAAAATTCTTAGGGGCCATCCAAAGTACGTCACACGAATTTTAGGACTTTTGAACCCCTCCCCCCATCCTTGTCACAGGTTGTCACATTTTTATAAACCCCCCCTCCTGATGTGACGTCACACATTTTTTACTGCGCCGGCGCGTGAGGTAGCACTTGTCGAAGGCCTCGCAAACAACCGACGTCCGGAACGATAGAAAAGCGAGCGAGCACTTGCCGACGACTTCCTATTTAAATCCTTACCATTCAAAATTCTCGTGAATTTGAGTGTCTCACTTGCATTACAACGCCGCTCTAGAAGTTAAATGACGTTGTATGAGAGATTATCGCATAGCGAGAATGCTAAATTATTAATAATTATAGATCAAGTATAGATCAATTTTTAATTCACATCCAAACTTTGCGTTTTAGTATTTTAAATTTTAAAATGTGACGTCACAAAAGTATTGCCCCCCTATGCCCCTTGTCACACGATGTCACACTTCGGTGATACCCTCCCTCCCCATTAACGTGTGACGTACTTTATGGATGGCCCCTATATGAATCCAACAATTCAACTTTTAATAAAAAAATATCGGCAAAATAAAGAAACATAGTCATCATAGGTTTAGGAAGATATTACTAGGAAATTGGTAACGATATATATATATATACCGTAAGTAAAACATATAATGATAAACTTAGATTCTAATTCCAAATAATGTTAATAAATTTTCGCATGGCCTTTTATAATAAAATTGCCCCCCTGTGGGCACCACGTTGGGAAACATCATAACTGACAACTGACCAAATCCTTATCATTTAATGATACGAAACTCAATTTTGAAATGGAAATTGATATGAAATTGGCGGTGTAAGCCTGGTGGTTCATGATAGTCACCTTTAGTACTTGGGCGTTTTTCATCAGCATATGATCTCTTGGAATCCGATAGTTATTGAATCCAAGAAAGCCATTATCAGCCGTATTGGAACCGAGTTTAGGACCTATTTCGCCAACTTTAACTCCTGGGAGTGGCTCATGCGTTTCCAGATCGCGAATTTGAACTATAAATGTATGGACGCCATAACATTTTCCTTGTGTGTACAACTGGGCAACTACAATGCAATGATTTGCGGTTTTTCCCACTGAAAATAGGAATAGGTAATGACGTCAATCTGTTACATAGTTACCTATTACGGAAGTTACACAAATTTTGATGAAATTAACCCTAAGTATGAACTCGATATGACTTTTAGTTTCCGACATTTGCTAAACATATGTGGACCCATACATACAGGTCGTACAGTCTATACATTTTAAATTGTTTTTTATTAATTGTTTTTTAATAAATTAAAAATTGTTTATATACTACATATAGGTACTTTCATTAATATATATTCATATTTGATAGAAAATTATTAAATAAGTAAAGTACTAGAACTGATTAGTTTATTTATATGTTAAAGCCATGAAAACCCTTCTTGCTGTCGTTAAAAAAACATTTTCATCTTTGACAAATATTTTTACTTTATTTAAGTGGATAAAATAATATTTTTAATGCATGTTGTATCGAGACTAGACGAATCATATCTCAAAGGCAAATAATCTTAATATGTACAATAAATAATAAACGCATTCATAGCGATTCCTAAAGTACGATGACGTCACACTAGAGTTTTCAATCGCTGGAATATAGGCAACATCTGGACTTAAGCCACTTGGTCCTTCGAGCCGGACAGGTTCGACTGGTCGAAGATCCTACCCTAAAGTTAGAGGAACAGTGCACTGTTTCATGAATTAAACACGTTCTAATCTGGTTTTATTAATACTTACACCCTCCTATCCACCATTTGTATGCAGTAAGTGTGGGTGAATGTAAAATGAATTCTTCAGTTGACGGATCGTAGGTGGCAGTTGTTTCCAACCCTCGTATAAAGGTTCCGTGGCCTAGCTCCGTCTGAAATATTGTTTATCTCTACATATTAGTAGCTTGAAGTGGGCAACTCTCCACCCCAAGGCTATCTTTGAACGACCAATAGATTTGTTTATGTGCGACATTTAAGGTCTTAGAGCCACAAATGCCACGGGCCCCCGACCCAAGAGGGCCCCTGTCCAAGAGATATTATGTTCTATGAATGAATGTGAAGTCAATAAGTAAGTCAACGGGTTAGCGTGGGGACTACAGACCATTCCCTTTCGCCTAAGAGAGGAGGCCTATGGCGTCAATTGGTTAAGGGCGGAACAACCAAACGCGGGGCTAGATTCCGGCGGTAGGTCCGAGGTTCGGGAGGGTCTTCTAATTAGAGATTGTCACAAAAATTGGTAAGTATAAATTAGTGCACGCTCGCAGTTCCAACCTCTCTAACACATTAAGTTGTTGGTGGGATTATATTATTTCTATTTACACTATTATTTTGATACGTGAGAAATCTAAGGTACTTTCCCTCACCTGGGCATAAGCCCCGTAAATTTCAAGGTTTATAGCCGGCAGTAACCACTTCGCCTGTTGCTCTGGGGTGCATTGTCCTATAATGGTTGGTACAAACATACCAAAGTGTAGCAACATGGGTGATATGTCCACGAAAAATGCATCAGCCAGACGCCGAAGGATTGGTGTGCTAGAATAAAACGCTTTAGTTTAGTTAAATAAGTCCAGAAGACACCGAAATGTATTACCATTACTGAATATTTGCGTGAAATATAATTAATATTAATTTGATACCGTGATAATATTTTAATAATATGATATTTTATCACTACAATTATTATAACATTTGTCTATATTATATGGCTCATAATGTATGTAACTTCTATGTAAAATTTCATTTTAAGACAAATTTGCACGCCATTATGTGTGGCAGAATTTGCGAGTTTTAGATTGTACTTCTTGCAACTAAATTATTTTTGAAGTGAAACTTCTTTACGCGCATGAGGGTAAAATTTTTACAGAACGTCACGAAGATGTGCAGCGTTTTTGTCGAAGAAAAGGGAGAGAGCGAATGAGACCGATTGAGAGAGAGTGAGAAGGGTGAATTACCTTATAGAAATTCTAGTTTTAACTACGTTAAGAGAATTTATGAAATATTAGTATTTTATATTTTATGCAAAATAATTTATTGAAATCTCAAATTACGAATTGTAAATTAAAATGCCACGTGTTTTTATTATCAAAGACATGAATTTAAAAAATTAAATTTATTATTTGTATTGATTTTCGACACTTAATATTTTAATGACAATTAAATTCATTAAATTCCTAACATATCTTCCTTTTTCCCTCCTTCTAAGTCTCGGAAATCTAAAGTTTTAGATTTGTATTAATATGAACAAGAGTTAAAAATTATTTTGCCGCACGCACTTTTTGAAGTTAGGCGCGTTATGAAAAATTTATGAGAGTGAAATTTTACGATGTGCGCGCACTGTGACACAAAATTAACAGAATGAAGTTGCCCACAGAAGATACTACGGCATTGGACATAATTGAAAAACAACATTCGAATAATAATAGAATTTATGTTACACTTAATGTAAGAGAATAATAATAAATATTTATTTATTTAATTTTTCAAATGTAAACTCAACTTTTTTGACGATAATGACTCCTTTTCCAGTCTTTGACTATTTAATTGTAATTAATTATTTGCACGCAATCAAAAACTATTTTTAATAATGCCAAAGAAGTATAACTTCTTACGCGCTTACATAAGTACACGCACCCTTTTTTTTTTTAATGTCTCTCTTTCCCTTTTGTCCAGATTCTGCTTCAGAAAGAATAATACTTATATTATGGTGGAGTTTGCCTTGAATGATAGTGTCTCATCAAAATAATGTGTCGTTCTCGACATAAAAGAATCGAGATCTATATAAAATGTAATAAGGAGGGAGCTTGTAGTTTATTGTTTATCAGAATTGCAAAACGTAAAATGACTGCTTCACGACTGATTTGAGCGCGATCGCCACTGCGTAAACCGCAGTGAGAGTTTCAAATCCAAATTCAAAAATCATTTATTCACGTAGGTTACACAATGTACACTTGTGATTCGTCATTAAAGAAATACATATTAATGCTTCTAATTTTACATTTACTGCCAGTTCTCAAATCAAGGGCGTAGAACGGAAGAGAAGAACTGGCTATAAACTCTCCGCCACTCTTTTTAATCGCCATGTTTTTTTTTAGACAACGTTTGTAAGGAGCTGCAACCATTACACCATGTTCCACATGACATCTTAAGTAATTAATAATAATAACATAAATTAAAAACAAAGACTTGTCCTCTATCAGCAGGAGGCATGGTGAAATAGGAGCACGCACTTACATTCTCGTGGGAACAAAGTTCGAAAAGTGACTTAAATAAATGATATAGAAATGTTTCCTTACCCATAACTTTCAATTCCCGTAAAAGCGGCTATTTCATTTTTAACCAAATCAGAGTACGCCAGAGATTTCTTAACTGCATTCTCATAACGCTCCTTCAAACTTAAACATTCGTCAGGTACCAAGTCCTTGTGCGCGCCAGTTTTAAGGACATTCTCCTCTGAAACCAAATCGTGAAACAAATAGACGTAATCTATGGAAGCTATTATCAAAACATAATTTTGATGTTTATATTTATAAGCTAAGACGTTATCAAGGACTGCAACTGCATGAACTCAAATCCTATTGTGTTTTTTAAGATAAATGAGAGATGGCAAGTGGCCGGATGGGATGTCGTTTGGAAGATGGGACGGCCTTTTTTTTATTTATACGTTGTAAAACAATGTGTCTGCCTAACAAAATGCAAGAAAATATGACAACACAAATTTAACATACACATCAATTATATTAGAACATTAGTAGTAAAAACAAAACAAACAAACCCAAAAAGTAAAAACTAAATATTAATAATAACTAAAACTAAAAAATAAAATAAAAATTACAAAAATAACCTAAGCTAAATGAAAACTTAAACCTCATTAAGAGCGTGATTAACAAAGTTACGGTTACTTAGCAGACTGTAAAACACATCAATATTTTCATCGATGTTAGTATTAAAGTTGTAAGAGCGAGACAGCCTATTCACTGGACCATTCAAAGTAGCAGATAGGCGAGTCGTAGGTACGTATAGAAGACTTTTAGGGTGAGATCTATAGTGCGCACTTGGACTTTGCTCAGACTTACCTTACGAAAAACTTTGCTTAGTGTACACTAAGGTTAAACTATGATTTCGTATTTATAGACATTTTAACGGTGAGATTAAGCTAAGCCCAAGCTAAGACAGAAAATGTCAAAATACAAATTGATGTTTCATTTCATGCAATACTTTGTTTATTATCCTTTAAAAAAAGTTAACAATAACAAATATTTAAAAATCTAAAACGGTACACATATATCTTCAATTTATTGTTATTTATGTATTCATTTATTTTATTATTGCAATAACTAGAAATTCACGAGTAACCTTTAGAAAATGTATTAATTATTTAAAGATGACAATAATTTTATTACGTAGAACGGATCGCAATGTTTTGGTTAGGTTATAGTTTGAATTTCGTTGTCACTATAATATGCCAATTGCCAGGGCTGCCAGGTGACATACAAAATCACACCAGTTATTTTTAAGATTTCTCAAAAATGGGGTTTGAACAATTACATAAATAATATAAATAAACAACAATAAATACCATAATAATGTGTAATTATTTTATTTCATGCATTTCATAGGTATTTATCAAGATCATTTATAATTTCTTTGAATTCAAATTCTATTTTTCCCAAAGTCTATGGAACTCCGATACAAAATGGCAACACCGTTCATTAAAAACCGACAAAAATAAAAAGTCCAGTAAAAGATATGATGGTAAAGCAAATTTTGGGCCATTATTTTTGTTAGGCTTATAGTCAAAGTTTTTGGTAAGTCGTCGATTTCGTGGACTTGAGATTAAGCTAAGCCAACACTAGGGAGAGATTCGTAGTTTGCTCTATAAATACCGACTGTGTCTTAGCTCGATAGTTAAGTCAGAGCAAAGTCTAAGTGCGCACTATAGATCTCACCCTTAGTTCGAGTAACTCTAGCTTTGGTATGGGATGCTATTTGCGAGGACACGTTAGCCCCGTCTCGCCTCTCTAGGACAAGAAAAAAGCTGGGGTGGCCGTAGTGCAGGCGGTAACTAATAAACGGCTCAAATATAAGAGTCTTTCCAACCTCGGTTTTGTTTCCTTTGGAGAAGAGACTCTTGGGCCGTTGGGTTCAAGCACGCAGGCGCTAACTAATGATTTAAGTTGGCGTCTGGTAGAAAGTACCGGTGACCCCAGAGCTGGTGCTTTCCTCGCTTAACGGATAAGTATCGCAATACAGCGAGGAAATGCTGCCAGCGTTAAAGGCACACTGCCACAGGGACCAAACTTTTTAATTTTTCTTTTTATACTTAATATGTAAAATTAATACTGTAAATACAAATTTTACATTCATTAAAACAAAAATTAAGTTTGTTTCTTTGGGCTATCGAGATCGTGTACCAAGTACAAATTTTATGTTTCATGCGATTGGGCTGCCTACAATTATGTTCTTCTTATCAGCTGCCTTGCTATTCTGTAACTCATTCTGATAAGGAGGGAGCTTGTAGTTTATTGTTTATCAGAATGCCAAATCGTAAAATGACTGCTTTACGACTGATTTGAGCGCGACCGCCGCTGCGAAAACCGCTGTGCGAGTTACAGAATCGCAAGGCAGGACTGGCGATGGCCAATTGCTAACATATGTTTGAGAGTTATATAAATAAAACTATTTATATTTCTAATAGATCTGACAACTGCCTGATGTTACAGATATAGAAACACAAAGACACACGTTAAATTTGCTATGACCTTATTCGGTAAACTAATATTAATAAAAGCATTTTTTTTTTTTTTTCATTTTTTGTCTCTTCACTAAGACATAATTAAATATTACGATCTGGTCTAACTTCAGCAATAAATAATTTAAGTCTGACCTGATTTGTTTTCTATTATGACGTTTTTATATTTGTTTAACATTAATTCAATTAATTAATAACAAAAAAAAACAATAACTAACCTTAAAATATAATAACTAAAATATTATTAAAGGAGTTCCTATAGGCAAGTTTCCGAAGATACTGGCAGCATTCCCCCTTTGAATAGCTAGACTAAGTCTTTGTCCGAGGTAGTTGCCAGCTAACCTTTTTGATATTTCCTTACAAAGCCTTATAGCGCTAGGACCCCACGGACCAAGGGTTTCGACACCGAATGTGAGAAAATCATATTCAGAGCCTAGACCACTGTATTTGCATGCTTTACTAATAAGGAAATTTAAGATAGGAAAGTGTACAAAACACTACTTACAGTTTTTATTAAGGTAACACTCTGTTCTTGTGTTCTACCAATATTAAGACTAACATGCACTAACACTAATTCAAATAAAAGCATAATAGGTATACTTTATAAATATTTAATACTAGATGACCCCCGAAAACTTTTAAAACAGACCAGAGGTCGGCCCTCATACAGCAGACTACATACTAATACTATGAAACACATATTTTTAAGAATCTACAAATATGTAAATGACAACCAAGTGACAATTTTTTATTTCTAAAAAGACGTTCAATTTCCCATCTAAGAACAGTTTGTATTGGGAAATTATTCAATTGTCCTTTTTAGTATTATCTTTAATTATTATTTACGTTTCCCATCGTTTAAACCTTCCCTGATCTTCCACAAATATTTCAAGATCATAATTAGCCAAATCGGTCCAGCCGTTCCCGAGTTTTAGCGAGACTAACGAACAGCAATTCATTTTTATATATATAGATTAGACATTTATTAATCCGTGAGATATCTTAAACACCGCTATAGATTTCTTGAATATATTTATAAATTTAACTCTGATAAAACTGAAGATTTTTTAATATTTAATGTATATTCGAGAACTTTCCACGTAAAATCTAAATTACGATATAAACCATGGCTTACCAATTAATCTCCTCTGCTCGGTCTTATGTTTTCCTCCATCTATTATATATGTTAGTTCTTGAATGTCAAAATTGCACTTTCGTCTCTCTTTAGCGAGATCTTCATTAATTTTATTTACGGACATTTTAAATTCGTATAACTGACACAGAGCCACTCGATCGAGTGTAAGACATTTTAGTATTAATATTATTCTACGCAGGTCAAAAAGATCAATCAGTGTTGAAGTACACAAAAAACTTGAACGTTTTATTTTGAGGTAGATTGCTGTATTATTTACCTAAAGATAATTTTAAAAAAAGATTATTTGATAAAAAAACAATTGATTGTCAAGATTAGATACTTAATATGAATATTTGATAATTGATAATTAACAAATTTGCAGAATTCGGTGAATGGTAAATTATTATATATATACATGTATATAATCATATATCATTATATAATAATTATTTTAATTATTATTTAAAAATTGTAAATTCTGTATATTTGATTGTTATGATTAGTAATAAATTAATATATAATATAACTAGCCGTTTCGCGCCCGCTTTGCTGGACGAATTAAAATAAATTTTATGTTTCATTATTTTATTTTTTTTCACATTTTTATTATTCTTCTTTTTAACTTCCCGCTAAGAAAATTGAAATATTTCGAAAATCGAGTTTTTAACAGATGTTGACGTTTAGAGGTTCTAGGAAGCCTCCCCGAATGTTTCCGCGGTGAAGTATGGATAAATTTTCATAAAAGTAAAACAGCAATAAAAAAATGAAGGAACGAAGGAATTTAATAAATAAATAGCCATAAACCATCTAGGAAAAATTTCGCATCGAATGGTGGTAGTTTCATGTCGATACGATTTGTGTGATTTAGGCGGTTTAGTGGTTTAGGCGTGAAGGAGCCTCAAACGAAGACCATTTTTCTTTTATATATATAGATTTAAGTGATATAAATATTCTCACCGAGTTATGTACGTTATATTGAAATTCTAGGATGTTAATAAATAAATTATCGAAACGAAGGACTAATCTTCAAGTAAAGAGCGTAAGGGATCTGCAACACATAAGTAAGCCTATCGGCGTTGCAGGTGTCCGTGGGCGCTGGTTCTAGGTGCTGAAAGAACGAAACTTACCCATGTCCATTGTTAGTGTAGTCTCATTGCATATACGAGTATATATATATAAGTTTTCATTCTCTAGAAACCGTTTTAAAATGCTAGAAATAATGAGGTAGTATTTTTGTATATTTGTCAGGCGTTTTTAAGTCATAAAACGGATTTTGTTCTTGGCTATATTTTAATATATATACAGGGTGGCCAAAAAGTCGTGGATCAAACGCAAATAGAGGATAGATGAGGTCATCAGCTGCAAAAAATTGAGGAAAAAATAAGTTATAACTCTGCAGGGGTTGAGCTTAGAGACCTCCCGTAGAACAATTTTTTGCAGCTGATGACCTGATCTATCCCCTATTTGCGTTTGATCCACGACTTTTTGACCACTCTGTATACAAATAAAATTAATCATAAAAAATGTTATTGTTGGCAGCCCAATCGCATGAAACATAAAATTTGTACTAAAATATGTTGCAAAGCGCAAATCTCGAGAAATTAATTTTTAGATTTATTCCTTAAACTCTGAGAATGGTTTTTATGGAAAAGAAATGAAAAATGTGTTTTTATTCAGTACTAGCGGCCCGTCCAGGCTTCGCACGGGTGGACATTTTTTAAAGAAAAAACTTTTTACCGGATTAAAGTTATGTATTATTATAAATTTACAATTATTTAACATAATTTTAAATTTATCCGACGCTTCGACGTTTGTGTAAAGGTTTTGTTAATCAAAGACAATATTTATTTTCACCTTGGGTAACATTTTTGTAGTTTAGTAGGGATCCTTATTTTTTCTTGCAATTAAAATAGCATTAATCAGTGATAATGTAGCATTCGTTACAAACATACTTAAGTACATATAATCTTTACTCTTTATAATATTAGTAGTAGACTAAGGTTTTTATTCCGGAAAAATGAACAGACTATGGGGTATAACAAAATGTTCCATGTGTTGATATGTAGCAACTACAAAGGTAGGTTAAGTATATTAATACGAAACTAAGTTCGCGGGGGCAGCTAGTATAAAATATAACTGGACTTCAAGGTACAATATACATAGTTTACATTTACAATAATTTAAAGTGTTTGTTATTTTTTCCTAAACAAAATTGTTACTCGGTGAAGTATTGACCCCTGGTTAACGACTTATATAAGTAAACATACAAAAATTAAATACCAATGTGTAGTCTTAGGATGACGTTGTGACTCGTATGGTCTTGAGTCAAAAACTAACAACGGAACGTAACTTCCAATAGCCGTAGCCATTCCGACTTTTTTGTGTGCAATGGGTGGTTTGACGGGATTTGTGTAACCAGCTGCCCACTGAAGTATTTCCGAACCAATTCGACTTAGGGTCCTTCAAGAAAAGAGCGTACCAATTCTTGAAAGGCCGGCAACGCTCTTGCGAGCATTCTGGCATTGTGAGTGTCCATGGGCGGCGGATATCACTTAACATCAGGTGAGCCTCCTGCCCGTTTGCCTCCTATTACATAAAAAAAATACCTTTTCAGATAATTGTATATATTTTATTACTTGAATATAGAACCTAGGCAAGATGGCGTCACAGTTCCAACGACCGTGCTAACGTAAACAAACGTGAAGTTTTTTTGTACCTTTTTAAATTACACAAAATAGTATTATGATTAGTTGCAAGACAATACTTATATGCTACATTTAGACTAGTCTGTGACCGTTTTTTGTCTCAAGGTTTTTTTTTTGATAAATAAATGATTATTTACAAGTTATTACCGAAAATACTTTTTAAAGCCATGTTTTATGTGGATTCTCTCAATAACACTTTATTTTTCATGCTGTCATAGCCTATTCACAAATATACAGTAGTTACATATTGTAAGTACTTAACCTAACAGTAATTATAATAATTACAAATGGATAAATTGAACACTAAAATAAATTAAAAAATGGTTGACTGTAAAGTCGGTTTAATAGTACGGGAGGTAGCAACGTTTTCGAGAAAGAATTTTAGGTCAGCTGATTTTGTGATATGTCTTCCTTCTTGCACTTTCGGTTAGAGTCTTGGCAATCTGGCTGGCGGTAGCGGTTGCGTTCTTTAGTGCGCACCCTATCTGTCCAGGTAATATCCTGGATTTTAAAAGCATTTTAAGAAGCGTAATTTTTAATTTTTCCTTTTTAAATAAGTCTACCTGACATACTTTTTTTATTGCCAGACATTTTTCACATTGCTAACTATGTGCCAGACGCGATTTAAAAATTTTTTTTTATAAAAATTTCAAAGTATTTTAGAATGTCTGTAATTTTAATATTATGTTATTTAAATATAAGAAAATCTAAAAATGAATTTGCCAGACATTAATTCGATTGTTAAGCCTTGAATTAAAATGAAAAAGTATTGCAGTATGATGAAGCGTTGCATTTTAAGAAGCGCAATTTTTTATTTTTCCTTTTTAAATAAGTCTACCTGACATACTTTTTTTATTGCCAGACATTTTTCACATTGCTAACTATGTGCCAGACGCGATTTTAAGTTTTTTTTTTATAAAAATTTCAAAGTAAGGAAACATCCCGAACTGAGCTGTCAAGGCCCTTCAGGCCAAGAGCGATATTCCTTTCAAAACACAAAAAAAACGCTATTGCAACGTACCTACCGTACCGTAGGTCAGTAACCCGTCCATTGGTGACTCATTAAATACAATAAAGGTTAAAGTTTACTGTTCGGACTCGAACATTGTATCTAATTAAACTGTGTATGTTTAATTAAAATTGTATTTCGTCCGCGAGTATATCAGAAACTCGAACAGTATAAAAAATTGTGTTGGATTCTATTTATCGAGGATATAATGAGACAAGAATGGAATTTAAATTTAATGGCTTCCGCTGCGTGCGAACGTTACCCAATAATCAAGCTTATTATTTCCATATAATTAAGAAAAGTTTCTAACAGTACACACTATGTTTTAAGGATTTACTATAACCAATTTCTTATTCAAACGTAGACATTCGTCACAAATATTTGAATTCAATAAAAAATCCCCTGATGATTTTGATATAAATTTTAGGAAATATAAAAAAAACAGCGACAAATATGTAAGACGTGTGAGTTTACGTTACACGTTATCTTAGGAAAGAATCAAATGCTTAGTCTGGGCATAAATACTGTTACAATTGAAAATTAACAAAATGTTACATTTGAATTTTGAATCTGTCATTTTTATGTGATTGATCATTGAGTTTTCTCATTTTGGCGCCAATACATTGGGATATTAAAGTGGGCGGTGATATAAAAAAAAAGGGTGCGTGTACTTATGTACGCGCGTAAGAACTTATACTTCTGTGGCATTATTAAAAACAGTTTTTGATTGCATGCAAATAATTAAATAATCAAAGGCTGGAAAAGGAGTCATTATAGTCAATAAAGTTCAGTTTACATTTGAAAAATTAAATAAATAAATATTTATTATTATTCTCTTACATTAAGTGTAACATAAATTCTATTTTTATTCGAATGTTGTTTTTAAATTATGTCCAATGCCGTAGCATCTTCCGTGAGCAACTTCATTCTGTTAATTTTGTGTCACGGTGCGCGCGCATCGTAAAATTTCACTGTCATCAATTTTTCATAACGCGCCTAAAGAAGTATAACTTCAAAAATTGTTTTATATTTATATATTAAACGAATACACTGTATTATTATAGTACAATAGTATTATATGTTATTTGCAATAGAAAAACTATTTTATTGTTTCACTATTTATGGCAAGACTAGTTATATAGCAGTGCTGCCCTTGTAGCTTGAGCATGGCACTCACATCCCTGAGGACGTTTGGAACCCAGGCTGTGCACCAATAGACTTTCAGTCTATGCCCGTATTTAACACACGCTCATTCGATGTAGGAAAACATCATGAGGAAACCGGCATGCCTAAGATCCAGAAAGATCCAACCATCCAAAAATCTGAGTCATACATTATTTTTGAAGTGAAACCTCTTTAGAATCGCTGTGATTTCAAACCGGATGCAACGGAAAAAGTGACACTAAAAAGAGATAGTTGTATAATGCTACCTATCTCATTTTCTCCCACATTAAATTTTATGAATTTATGAGTCTGTCTATTTTTACTGTCGCTTTTTCATTTCATCAAATTTCTTATTAAAAAAGTTAAATCCTACATTTAGAAATTAAAAATTGTCTAATTTTCATATTAATTATAAAAACTTTGTTTTTGAAGTTTTCACTTCTATCACGTGTGAATTGCACACATGAGGTTTTTTTTTGTTTACAAATAAATATTTGTATTACGAATAAATACTCGTTATATAAAATCGAAAGGAATTAAAAAAAAACAAATTTAGTTTTTCCATAAAACAGTTTATTTAATACACATACTAATAAATTTATTAAATAGGTACATTATTTACAAGTACGTCTGAACATAGAAAACTTTATCTCCCTCATAACTTTCCCTGCATAAATGGCTTAAGATATTTGTGAAAACTCTGATTAACAGGTTCACCGTTGAGCGGTGATTTGAGAGCTTCTTCCATGAGTCGCTCATACACTCTACCGTCGTAGGCTCCGAGAGTTGAGTGTAGTATCTATAATAAATATTTATAAAACTATTAATTATGTGCACGTAAATACAGGCAGTGGCGTAACAATAGGCAGGGCTGGCAAAATGCCACGGGCCAAGAGATATTATGTTCTATGGATGAATGTGAAGTCTCCAATACACATTGTATAGTATAGTCTGAGAAGTTTGACAATTGACAGCTTACTACTTACACCATCCCTTATGTCAAATGCATCTACAAGGGCTACGGCGTTTGGTCGAAGTTCTACCAAAATGTCTTCATACCAACTTTTCATATCTCGTATGTCGCTCTGAGCGATTGGAGCATACTGCAACAACACATTTGTGGCTAAGTTAATAATATTTATGTATTAGTATTGTATTTACTATTATGGTTATATAATCTTTATTTCTGTAAAAAAATACACAGAAACATTTATATACCCATAATTAATCTCTTAACAGGTAAAAAACACAAAAAAAACAAGATAAAATAATACAAAGAAACAACAATAATGAATAAGAAATATAAGTAATTTAATAACACACACAAATCTATAATTTATTGTCAATCTTAAATCACGCAAAACATGTCTTAGGGTGCGTACAGACTATGTAACATATTATATAACTTGTGTTTTATAACACGTCCACATTATGTAACCTTGTTATTCAACATTATAACATAAAACAATACTGTACACATTAGAATAACAATGCAATATAACAATGTTATTTAACCATTTTAAATAACAAAAGAAAAACAAAAAAACGTAGATGCTGGGTTCGTCCTAGCATACATATCAATAACATGTTATTATAACATGTTTTATAACATTCAGTGTCCACATTATCTGAAACATGTTGTATAGCAATGTTGTATAACATGTTATGTTATATAGTATGTACGCACCGTTAAAGGCGCCAACTGTGTTGGCATGTGTAATCGCCGCAGGCTGGCTATTAAATAGTTTGTACGAATTTTTGGCAAGGCAAGATATTGCTCGCCTAGTGACCCGACTACTAATGTTTTTTTTGGTATAATTAGTATGGATTTGGTAGTGCAAGACTTTACACAAGAGAACACAGATAATATGATATTTGAACAAATTTCAAGTGGATCAGTGTAACAAAATATTCTTGCTGTTTGTGTTCTATAATTAAAGTGGAATATTTTTTTTAAATGTAATAGCAGGAAAACGGACAGGAGGCCCTTCTGATGTTAAGTGATACCGCCGCCCATGGACACTCATATTAATGATATGTTTAAGAAACGTATATAATCTATTATATTAAATTCTCGTGTCACAATGTTCCTTCCCATACTCCTCCAAAACGGCTCGACCGATTCTTATGAAATTTTATATTCATATTCAGTAAGTCTGAGAATTGGCTACTGTCTACCTTTCATACCCCTTAGTGAAAAAGGGTGTCCACCCCAAAAAAAATTTTTTTGACTAAGTTATTTTTTTACGATACAAAAATACATACAAGCCCTAATTTTCACCCCTCTACGATCAACCCCTATTTTTTATTATTGTAGATAGTTATTTTTATAGAACTAAAAAAATGTTTCCTAGAAATAATATAACATGGCAAAACAATGCAACGTTTGCCGGGTCAGTTATATTATAATTGTTTTGTAAAGTGATCTTAACTGAATAAATTTTAAAATAGCTATTCTAGCTTTTACCCACGTGTATTTCGTGTATTTTAGCAAGATTTTACGACCTCTTCGACAGTAATAATCGTTATATTTCAGTCATATAAAACCAAAATGTATAAATTATACACCGAAACCTCATAACACTATTTGTGACAAATATTTTCTATTCTTTAGACTTTATACGAAGATTGTAATAAATAGATACCTGTAACAAATCCCCAACTTTCTCCAGGGCCCAGTAAACGCAGTAAAGTTCAACTAATTTCTGCAAAACTTTACGCAACTCTGGGGACACTGTAGCCATTGCTTTATTTATCTCTTCGTAAAATGTTGACATGATGATAACACGACAATGCGCCTGAAGATAAAAACGGTGTTATTTTAGAAACAATAACTAACCTTAAAATATAATAACTAAAATATATTATTAAAAGGAGTCCCTTTAGGCAAGGTTCCAAAGATAGGCGTTCCCCGTTAGAATAGCTAAACTAATTCTTTGTCCGAGGTAGCTGCCAGCTTTTAGGTCTCCTGTGATGTCGACTAACTTTTAGCTATTTCCTTAAATTATAGCAATATGTTTCTTGCCAGTTCTCGTCGACGTCCTTGAATAGTACGTGTGGGAACGGGCTGTACATGTCCAAAAGTAAACCAATCTGAGGCCAATACCCAGGGTTATTGCGCCACTGGATTATTGATACTTATAATTAGTATGAGGAGAAAATTGTTAGCATGTTTGTGATAACTTAACTACTGAAGAAAATCTTTTAAACAGATTTGTTAAAAAGATTTACTCTTTACGTATTTAGTAACAAATATTTTTTTTGCGGCCGCAGAGCAGGCGGGAAAAATAAAGTTTTTAGTTACAATATTCATAACGACATGGTTTTAATAATTAAAAATGGATAAACCGAAAACTAAATTAAAAAAGTTTGGTCCCTGTGGCAGTGTACCTATAATGCTGTCAGCATTTCCTCACTGTATTGCGATACTTATTCGTTGAGCGAGGAAAGCACCAGCTCTGGGGTCACCGGTACTATCTACCAGGCTTAAATCTTTAATAAGCGCCTGTGCACTTGAACCCGGCCCAAGAGCCTCTACTCCAAAGGGAACAAACTCGAAGTTGGAGGTTAGACTCTTATATTAGAGCCTTTTAAGAGTAAAATATAGTTTTAAATATACCTCAGCTGCAGATACGAGTTGCACTGACGTCATGTTCCAAGCATCTTCAAGAGCCATCCCATTAGATATTCTTTGCTGCATGTGATCCACACTTGATGAAATTTTGCTAGAAAATACAGATAGTGCATGAAAATGGAAACCCATGGAAAGGGAAATAAATTTTTCTCGGGATATTTTATATGATGTGATTGAAGCGTATCGTACTATTAACACTGGTTCATTAAGATCTTACGGACTTACTACTTATCAGCACATTCTAGCAACGTCAAAATCTTTTTAAATAGAAAATAGTTTCTTTAACCAGCCTAGAAAACTACTGAGTGTATTATTTAAAAAAAAAGGTAAAAACAAACCCCATGGCAACGATTTGAAATCCTTTAATGATGCATTCGATGGAATTCTGCCATTTGTCAATAAACCCTTTCGATCTAGTGATCTTTAGATACTCCACAGTTGGTGTTAACTTCGCTGTGTCAACATTCTGCCATGTCTTTACCAAAAACCTAAAAAAAATAATTATCTATTATTAGTCACGTCACGTCAGCCGTTATGATCCCCATCTGGGCACATACTCTGTAAATACTAAGTTTCTGTTCCGCGCGACCCAAGGTTTCGACATCTGAGATCTACATCGAACTTGCTAACAAAAACTACGTACATACTTAAATAAATTGTCTTTGTTCTGAACTTTTAAAATGTAAAACAAGCTAAACAAGCAATACTCTATCGCAGTGTGTCCCAACCCCAAAGGGAGCCAATTCGATTATGTTGGGCAGTTTTTCATTATTTTGAAAATTAACTTACTGTTTTTCGTTCACAATTTCCTTTCTTCCACATACCTATCATTTAAGTTTATTAAGTGTACAATTTTTTAATATCAAAAATTATGTTACGCAGGGGGGCATAATAATTTTAGAAAGGCTATGGGGATGGTACAAAAATGGGTTGCGAAACACTCTATCGTCTTTCGAGTCGTAATAAAATTCAACACAGGCACCTAGTCTGTAACTTCCAGTGACGTTTTGGAAAATTTGAAAAAAAGGGCGGGATCAATTAAACTTTTTTTGACACTTAAAATTTATGAAATGTGTTTTGGCTTCGGTGAATATAGGTCAAATGAACGAAGGAGTAACTTAATCTATAACAAATGGAATTAAAATAATTCTAGGCTTCAAGGACGTCGCCAGGCCAGGACTAAGTCGCGGCTGGGGGGCTTTTTTTTTCAAATAATTAATTTGAGTATTTTTTGTTATTACGTAATATATCTTTCAGTTACATGTTTACATGTTTTATTGAAGTTATACTTCTTTTGGCGCGATGGAGAAAAATGATGAGAGCGAATTTTTACATTCCGCGCGCACACCGACACCTAAATTCTACATCGTAAAGTTAATTCTAGGTGGCATGAAAATCGATAATAACTATGTTCAAGTTGTATATTCCAGTATTTTTAAATTTAGAACACGTGTTTCGTAACAGTACAATTAAACAGTGTGAATAAATAAATATTATTTTGGTGTTTTTATTAAATCAATTTCATATACGACGGTGATAGTATTTACTAATAATTTATTATTTATTAGTATATCTATATATTATATTGAATATTTGTGATAAAAGTGATTTGAACAAACTGTTGTGAGTGCATTTATAGATTTGAGGTTAATTGTCGGTATGTATAATTTTTATTTAAATAAAATCTTTTTGATTAATTTTAGTATTTATCGTTAATCACTACTGCATTTTAGTTATTTTTTTTCCATACGCCAAAGAAGTATAACTTCTAACGCGTGTAAGTGTAACTACACACACTTTTTATGTTATCCTCTGTACATACTTTTACCAACTTGCAATCGGTTAACAACATTCTTGGTATGCCCAAAAAAAAAATCATTAAAATAAAATACCTAGCAGTCTGCAGTAACAGAACCGTATTCTCCCCTTCATATGTGCAAGCGGCAGTGACCAGACCATACGTCAGGGGCAGATTTGAAGACTGCATATACCCGTGTCCACCGCATGCTAAACGACATCGTTCTACGCAATTCGCAGTATCTGCTGTACTCACAGCTTTAAGACAACAGGCCAAAGCATGTAGCTGAAATCATTATTAAATTGTTCGATAATCACAATTTAAATTACACAGTTAATTATAATTTTTATCTCTGGCTTAGTTAATAAGAAACAGCTGTCTTAAAAATAAATTTCATAAAAATAAAATCATGAAACCCTTCTCCATAACTTTTACCATTATTATCGTACATTTGCATGTCTTGGAAAATACTTGCAATAAAGTTTTTTAGTATTATTTTAGCTTATTTCATGATTTTTATAATATTATCTATATGTGCGTCAAATTTAAAGCTTCTAAATGAACACTATCTATATAGTTTAATTAATTAAAATTGAAAATATGTATGTAATATAAACCGAAACGCCGATAGTAAAATAACGCGGGACGTATCAGGGGCCTTAGTCAAGACGCCTTAACAGTAGTGTATGTAGAAAGTCAAAAATTAATTTTGTATGAAAACTTTTCGACACGAACTGTCATTTCCATACAAATTTAGTTTTCGACTTTCTACATACACTACTGTTAAGGCATCTTGACTAAGGCCCCAGGTGACGTAAGCAAAAGTCGGCGCGGGCGTTTGAGGTGCTCAAATTTATTCAAAGTATTAAATTTAATTTTTAAGTATTAATTTAAATAATCCTAACCTATTTTTTCTACGTTATTCAGATGTGATTATAATAAATTGATGATATATATATATATATATATATATATAGCAAAAAATACATGAAGATTTCCTATTTTTTCTGGTAGGTGAAAAATGAAACTAAAATAGTTTCCTCATGTATAGATTAATTAATAAATGATTCTAATAGTAAAACCCAAAATTGGTTAACGTAAAGCATAATTACTTCGATAATAAAATCAATAGGTAATTATAATTACACAGTTGTGTTACCTACTTCCGGTAGTCGGTTAAGATTTCCTCCACCCAGCTCTTCAGTCACAGCATTGAACGTGTCCCATAATTTGTTAGCTGTCACTCGCAATGCGTGCGTAGTCGCAATAGAAATGAAGACCTTGTGTTGTTGCGTTAAATAGTCTAGAATCTGTGTTTCAGGCGCTCTGAAAATATGTCAATTGTCAACTGTATATGATATTTGGCCGCGAAATAATTAAAAGGTTATAATGCATTTATTATAATTGTACAACGGTATTTATTAAAGTCAAATGTATGATTTAGTATTATTTTGATTCCCTAAAACTTACCGAGATCTCTGGGAACACTTATAATGTCTGTGATGAAATTCGTTAGTTCCTGAATATAATAAATAATAGTTTATGTGCTTGCTTTGATGTGCGTTGATGTGCTTTTAAAGCGTGTTTTTTTAGTTTTTTTTAACTATTATTTTATTTTTATTTTTTAGTTATTTTTTTATTTTTTTTTTCGGATTATTGCATTGTCATCGATCTTTGACAGGTGCGCAAAATTTTAATTAAATCTGTCCGTTAAAAGTGGGTCAAAATCGAGTCCGAAGGAGTCGGTTACATACATACATACATACAAACATACATACATACAGGTGAAGCTAATATAAAGCGTGTAAAAAAGGGCGTTTATAATGTTAAACTGTACAACTACTCACCCTTCCTTCATGTGACACTGCCGCCTAACCGCCGAATATCTAACAGCAATCGTCGAAGCCTTTGACAGATAGTTTACCATATCGAATACAATAACAACTCTTACAAACACCATAGCTCCATAATTAAGTTTACTATTCTTCGACTTCACATACGTTCCATCTTCCAAAACCTGGGCGTGCTTCATCAACATATGATTTCTCGGTATCCTTACATTATCTAACCCTAAGAAGCCATTATCAACCGAATTTAAACCCAGCTTAGCGCCAATGTCTCCTACTTTGATACCAGGCAACGGTGCGTGAGTTTCTTCGTCTCGTACTTGAAGAATAAATGAATGTATTCCGTGGCATTGTCCTTTTGAATATAACTGTGCTACCACGATGCAGTAGTTAACCGTATGGCCCACTGAAAATTGTATAGAATAAATGCGAAAGTAAGTTTTTGTCTATGACGCGTTTCGTTTTACTGTGATTGATCAAATGGGGTCGTGTGTCAAGTCTGTGATTGTCATTTGAACTCGTGAACGGGCGCTTCTTTTGGTGTGGCGGACTTGAATTCGTGTATGATGGTGATGTTAGTTATTTTTTTTATTTTTTTTTATGGCTCTGGCATGGTTTGTGCATTAGCCAGCGTCAAGTATGAGATTTTTATCATTCGTGCTTTTTGCCATAGAAATTCGATCATGTCCTCCATGTACGGTTTAGGCCGAGAACAAATTTTAATTAAATTAAAATTTGTCCTCGAACCGGGAATCGAACCCGGTACCCCTCACCTAGCTGCCACTTAATAAGACCGCTAGGCTATGAGGCCCCCATGTTAGTTATTTCGACTATGTATTTGCGTGTTGTTCCCACAAAAATGTAAGTGCGTGCTCCCATTTCACCATGCCTCCTACTGATAGAGCACAAATCTTTGTTTTTAATTTATTTTATTATTATTAATTACTTAATATGTCATGTGGAACATGGTGTAATGGTCACAACAAGCATTGTGTAAAACAAAAAGTTTATTGCCAATTCTTCTCTTCCGTTCTACGCCCTTGATTTGAGAACTGGCGGTAAATGTAAATTTAGAAGCAATTGATATATATATTATCATTGATATACAAAAAACCCAAGATGCACACTCAACGTCTAAAAAACGTCCTCAAAAAATGAGCGCAACATTCTAAATTGTGCGCTCATTTCAAATAGTCTCGCGTCTAATAAGTGGAGTCGATGTTATTTATTTGTGTTTTTTTTATAAATAAATTTATGTACTTTTGAACTTTTTTGTGTGTAGTTTTTGACAAATATATTTACGCTATATAAAGTGTAGGTCAGGAGGTAGCAAATTTAACATTTTTTTTTAATTTAAAGAAAAAACTTTTTAACCGGATTAAAGTTATGTATTATTATAAATTTACAACTATTTAACATCCAACACCTTTTGTCTTCAGTCACCGTGACCACTCACGCTGTAAAGCACCCGAAAAGTCGGATAAATTTAAAATTATGTTCAGTAGAACCTCTATAAGTCGAACATCAAGGGAGACGCCAAAAAATTCGAGTTATAGAGTTTTCAACTTTTGGAGGATTTCGACTTAGGCGGATTTTGATTCGACATAAAGAGTTTGAGGTTTATTCTTATAAATTTTGAGTTAGAGAGGTAAAATAAATAAAAATTCAACTTGCAGAGGTGACAAACATATTTTTATTTAATACATATAAATCAACATTATTTCAAATCATTTTAAAATAAAAAATATGGCATTAATAAAAGTCAGTATTTTTTTTTTTGCTTTAGATAATTTGGTTGTTCTCTATCTATAGCATTGTCTAATCTATAAAGAGCAGAAAATTCTTCTTCTTCAGAGTTACTGGTTTGCTCTATAAAATTACGTAAGGTATTCAATGCGGCTCGCGCCTCTTTGATGGAAACCCATGGAGCGCATGTACTATTCACGTCTTCACTTTTCCATTTGTTACAGGTTTCAATGTTGACACTTGCACTTTCCCCACAAACTTTTTTAAAAACAAGTTCCTGTCTTCTTTTGAATTTTTCTAACCATCCATTACTGGCTCTGAAATTAACGAGTCCCAATGATTTAGAGAATATTTGGGCTTTTTCTTGTAACAGTGGTCCACTAACACAAATATTTTGGCTGCGACACTGCTCAAACCATTTAAGTAAGCACTCCTCCAAGCCCGGATATTCTGCAATTCGTCGTCTTTTGCAGGACAAACTTTGACCGTTTTGTATTTTTCTCATGATGTCTGATTCATTTTTTATTATTGTTGAAAGAGTACTCATTGGCAGGCCAAATTGTTCAGCAACATCTTTCTTTTTTTTGACAGCTCTTCACAGCTTCGAGCACTTCTAATTTTTCAGCAAGACTCAAAGTTTTTAGTTTACGTTTCACAGCACTCATGTTAACTGTTGTACTAATTGATGTGTATTGCAGTAGAACCAAACTACTTCTGACAGTATTTAAGTCGAAAACAAATGACTGGCTTAGCTAAATTTCACAGGGAATCAAAATTGAACACCTGACACAAAGCAAGCAAACACGTGTTTCCATGAGTCATAAATTTATTATTGTATACTCCTAAAATGTTTTCTAAGAAACAATAGTGTACTCACATTGTCGGCAAGTTCTTAAAGTCGGTAACTTATTTTTGTTCGAACAATAGAGATAATAAATTCCAAATGATCAAGTTGTAAAGTTTGTAAAATAAAACGTTCCTATGTTCGAGATACAGAGGTCAAATTTAATTTTTTGAGCTATAGAGTGAAAATATGTACTAAAATGGCTTGGAGGGACTCGGTGATTATTTCGATTAACAGAGGGTCAAGATTTCAAGTAATGGAGGTTTTGGTGTTTTAAGGGAAGGGAACAAAACATTTTTTCGAGATTTGGAGGTTTTTGACTTATCGAGGTTCGACTTAACGAGGTTCTACTAGTTGTAAATAAAAAAGTCATGTTCGACTCCACTCAATACCTTGTCCTGCGTTGTAATAACAACTTTAAGCAATTCGCGTAAGGTTGATTTAAGGTTGTAACATATTCTGTTATAGACATACTGTTATAGTAAGGGACAGAAATAGTGTTTCGGGACACTTTCGAGCGTTACTTTTATTCGAGACTGTGCATCTTGGGTTTTTTGTACATATCAATGATATATTATATTAATTTTTTGACGTTCATAAGTGTACATTTTTGAATTTTGAATTTTATACCAGAAATGACCAATCGCAATAAAAAGAAACGCGCCGTTCTGTCACCTTTCATTTTACGTTTCATTATATAGACCAGTGCCGATAATTTAAGAAACCTAAAACAATAATAGTAGGATGAAACCTATAGGAAAAGGAGGAGAATATTATAAAAATTAAAGGAAAAATAATTTAATTAAAATAATAAAATATATATATATATTAATTAAAAAAATAAAATAATAAAAAATTGTAAAAGATAAAAATTAAAAACCAAAAAGCTGGTTTTATGAATTTTTCACATAAATTTTGAGGTTATGTGAAAAATGTGTGAATACAAAAGTTTTAGATCTTTTTATTACCTACAACTTTGCCATTTAACTTTCTTCGATAGGGCTTTTAGTTTTTCCGGAAATCGAGATAAACCGTTTTTTACCCTTAAAACTCCCCCCTTCCCCTTCCCCTTCCCGACCTCAGATCGCCCGTAAATTATTTTTCCTTTAATTTTTATAATATTATCCTCCCTTTCCAATAGGTTTCATCCTACTATTATTTTTTTTCACTTTTTATTTTTTTTAAAGGCTATCTGCACTGGTCTAATAGGGGAAGTCGAATATTGCATGCCAAACTTTTACTATCATACTCACATCCTCCAGGCCACCACTTGTACGAGGTGAGAGTGGGTGTGTTGAGAACAAACTCTTTGGTGGATGGATCGTACGTAGCTGTCGTTTCCAGTCCGCGGATGAATGTACCGTGGCCCAACTCGGTCTATAATATATAAAATATTTAAACGTCTTGTTCATATATTTTATGCAAATTTAAAAGTTTAGATTTCCGAGAGTTAGTAGGAGGGAAAAAGGAAGATATGGGAATTTAATGAATTTAATTGTCATTAAAATATTAAAAATATTTTTTATTTATTTCTTTGATAATAAAAACACGTGGCATTTTAATTTACAATTGGTCATGTGAGATTTCAATAACTATAAATAAATAAAATACTAACATTTCATAAATTCTCTTTACGAAATTTTAATTTAAAAAAAAGGGTGCGTGTACTTATGTACGCGCGTAAGAAGTTATACTTCTTTCGCATTTTTAAAAATAGTTTTTGATTGCATGCAAATAATTAATTACAATTAAATAATCAAAGACTGGAAAAGGAGTCATTATAGTCAATAAAGTTCAGCTTACATTTGAAAAATTAAATAAATCAAAATTTATTATTATTCTCTTACATTAAGTGTAACATAAATTCTTTTATTATTCGAATATTGTTATTAAATTATGTCCAATGCCGTAGCATCTTCCGTGGGCAACTTCATACTGATAATTTTGTGTCACGGTGCGCGCGCATCGTAAAATTTCACTCTCATCAATTTTTCATAACGCGCCTAAAGAAATATAACTTCAAAAATAAGCAAAATAGGGAGTTTCTTATTTACGTACAACAACAAATTTATGGCCTAAAGTTCTAAGCGAATAACTTTAAATTAAATTTGGAGATGTGTGATAGATCATGTTCTATTGATTTGTTTTCTAATTTAAATACCCTTCTGATCGACAAGACTTTACTTAAATTACCTGAGCGTAAGTTCCAATTATGCTGGAGTTCCACGCTCGAGGCATCCATTGGGCTTGCTGTTCTTCCGTTCCTTGGTTGAGAATAGCTGGCATGAACATGATGTAGTGGACACCCATGGGTGAACCATCGCGGGTCTGCGCTGATGCCAATAGTGAAGTAATCACGTCTCTGAATAAAATTTAATTTATTAAATGAAAGAGATAGGAACTCAGCTTACACAATGTTAGCTTTAATTATATGGAATGATATAAAAATTTATAAAAGAGATGTAAATATAGATTTAAACCATATTTTTATGTATGAATATAAATATAATAATATCTGATATATAAATTCTCGTGTCACAATGTTTATTCCCATTCTCCTCCGAAACAGCTCGACGGATTCTCATTAATTTTTTTATGCATATTCAGTAAGTTTGAGAATCGGCTACTATCTATTTTTCAAACCCCTAAGTGATAAGGGGTGTCCACCCCATATCACTATATACATTTTTTATTATGTGGCATTAAAAAATACATACAACCGTTAATTTTCACCCCTCTACGATTAACCCCTATTTTTACTATGGTAGATAGTTATGTTTATTGAAAAAAAATGTTTCCTAGAAATAATAAACATGGCAAAACAACGTTTGCCGGGTTTGCAAATTTATAATATTATAACGCTGAAGAGTTGGGTCTAGCGTAGTATAAGGACTGGATCAAAACGAAGGAGAGTTAAAGGATCAGAAGGTTATTTCCCAATCAGTGAACACGCTCATATAAATGAGACAGACACATAATAATAATGTATGTGTCTTGGCGCCGTCTCCGCAGACTTTATTACTAGGTATATTAATAGTTATACTAGGTACTAGGTATATTACTAGTCTGTTACACTAGGTACTTGGTGTATTACTAGTTATACTAGGTACTAGGTATATTACTAGTTATACTAGGTACTAGGTATATTACTAGTTATACTAGGTACTTGGTGTATTACTAGTTAATAGAATTAACAAATAAAGAATGCAGGTGCGGAATCTAAAACACAATAATTGTTGCAAACTAAAGAATTCTCTAAGGTGTACAAATCGATTGTTGTTTCAGTTAACAACAAAACTATACACAAAAACAGTTATTAAAAAAATACAATTCTTGATAAATGCTTGTGTGGGAATTTGGTGTTAAATAAAAACATTGTCATTATACAGTACCCAACAGTTAATAAAAACGTTATTATTCAATAATTTACATTTGTGTGGAAACCTGTTTTCATAATACCTAAAGATATATATAATTCAATAAGAATAAACTCCAAACATGACATCATCCGCATTTTAATTTGACTTTTTTGTCCTATGCAAAAAAATAATCCAGACAGAATCACATCAATTGCTGAAAAACAACCGGTTTTATTTTAAAGACTATAACATTTTTTTTTAATTACGGCGCTCAATAATTACATTGCCACGATTCAAAGACATGGGGAAAACTAAAAATAAACGTGTGGTACTCGGGGATTGCTCGGTAAAGCTATTGCATAGCGTTTTTTATCAACTTATGCAATTTTAATTATTTATTTATGCAGTATTTTTTCTTTAATATTAATTCAATCTACCTCTCTATCAGACTCAGACTAACACGCCTATATAGTCTGCCTCACTCTAACGCGTACCAGCTGCACCGGCCGCGCTTACGCTACGTCACCGATCTCGTCAGAGAGATGTGAATACGCAGTATGCGTTCCGTCCCACTCTAGCGCACCTGCGCTACGTCACCGATCACGCCACACCGATGTGAGACGCAGTAAGCGTTCTGTCCCGCTCTAACGCGTATTGGCCGCACCTATATAACGTCATAACGGTTAACAATTGATGTTATGCGTTAACTCTCTTTCACTCTATCCTAAATATTTATCGTCTTTAACAGCAGGTTACCATTATTTGCGGCCAGATTTAACTAAGCACCCTTATACGATAATAAATAGAAAAAACTTAGCTTCGATTTGATATATAATTAATAAATGTACCTTATGAACGTATAAATGTATCGAAATTATACCTGTACACACCTGGCTACCTAAGAAGTACGGCCAGGTGATCAACGGCACCCGTGATTTTTTAAAATCTTTATGTAAATTACCGTGATGTAGACGATATTTTATATAAATAACAAGTGAATGAAATGTTTTCCCAAAAATCAATTCAAAAAGCTCTTTTCTTGAAGGTGCAGTGTTGGCTTCAGCGTGCGACTCTCATCCCTGAGGTCGTAGGTTCAATCCCCGGATGTGCACCAATAGACTTTCTTTCTATGTACGCATTTAACATTCGCTCGATCGGTGAAGGAAAACATCGTAAGAAATCCGGCTCCTTAGACCCAAAAAGTCGACGGCGTGTCTCAGGCACAGGAGGCTGATCACCCACTTGCCTATTAGATTGACAAACGAATATGAAACAGATACATTAATGAGGCCTAGACTTTAAAAGGTTGTAGCGCCACTGATTTCTTTTCTTGAAGGACCCTAAGTGTAATTGGTTCGGAAATACTTCAGTATCGCTTTCGGTTTTGCTATGGGAAGTTACACAAAGTAAGGGTCAAGAGCCTACTAAGAGTAGGTACCTACCGGTTTTAACCAAGCTCCCTAGCCATATAATAAAAAACTAATACGATCCTTGTTAACAATTCAAAATTAATTACCTGTAATCAGTAACTGATGTTTTCCCTTCTTCTTGCATTTGCCGAACTATACCAAATAGTATCACAGAATTTTTTATAGCGCTCTCATACTTCTCTTTGTGACTCAAATATTCTTCCGGGACGCCGTGGAGGTCTTTAGTCCTACTCAGTAAAACTTTTTCTGAAAATATACGTGAGGCATGTTTTATTTACGCCCTAACCCAATAATTAATCCACAATTTGACACACAGATTGTTTTCAATCTGAGATTGTGGAAAATCGATTATCAGACCGTGACAGTCGATCGATCTCCTATCTGCATCCCAATAACGTTACCCTACGAAGACAATCCATTTTTGGCGACGAATAAAATGTTCTTTGTCGTTCCATTTTAATCAGTTTTCACTCATATTTAATAATCAATGAACCTAAACCAATTTAAGTAAATAAAACCGTACAAATAACATTAAAATATACCTGTGTATGTTTAAAACATAACAAATAGTTTTTTTTCATTATTTAAAAAACTGGTGTACCTAAGTTAAAATCTGTTAAAATAATTAACTTTTGAAATCGAGCTTTCGTCAACTGTCATTTTCATACAAAGGTCTATCCACAGACACCGATACGACCTCCCATTGATAGCAAGTATGACAGATGGCTATTACAATCCGTCGATTGGTTATTGGCACACTCGTTACAACATTTGCCTTAAGATTAATAAGTAATATAACTTCACCTTTGACCTCCTATTGAAATACCTGGTATTTTTTATTAAACGTTAAAACATTTTGTGGACGCGCCTATATTTAAAAAAGTTTGGTCCCTGACCTCTAACTCCGGCGGCATTTTGTCGCTGTATTGCGATAATTATTCGTTGGGCGAGGAAAGCACCAGCTCTGAGGTCACCAGTGCTATCTACCAGGCGCCAACTTAAATCTTTAATGAGCGCCTGTGCGCGAACCCCACGGCCCAAGAGTCTCTACTCCAAAGGGAACAAAATCGAAGTTGGAGGAAAGACTCTTATATTTAAGCCGATATTATTTATTAGGTATACGAATATTTGGTAGATTCCATATGTGATTAGGGTGTCCCTATCCTTTTTTTATGTATCGCATAACTTCTGCGATTTATTAAAGCAGGACTCAGCTAGTACAAATAGATACGATAATTTAATTGACATTTATTAAAAGATATAAAAAATATCTGGTTTATAAATTATTATATAGCGTTATAATGCTCAACATATTAACATAGAGGTATATATCTTGCTATGAGAACTAAATATGATAATAAGTGTCAGTCACCTCTCTCCCTTCTAGCGTCAGTTCTGTCCCGTCCACCGTCGATCAAAGTTGTCAATTCTGCAATTTTAAACGTACACTTATCGCGTTCTCTTTGCAAATCTTCATTTATTTTTGCCATTTTGACACACGACAACCCAACGCTCTAGCGCACAACTAACTGTACACTGAGATTTGAGAAGCAAGTTTCACCGATGTATAACATACATGAAGCGTATTTATCATTTATGACTAACATATGTAAATGTACTGATTTAATTATTTATTTAACTCATTACTAACAGAAAACTTAATTAAGGCAACGACCTTATCGCTTAGAAGTCAAAACATAATAGACTTAGTATATTAATATATTTTTTGTAATTAATCGTACATATATATTCGTAGACGATCGTACAGATGGCGTGGTAAGGAATATTAATATTGAAGCGTGCACACTGCGCCAGTGGGTTCTTAGACACTGATGCAATTTATCGTAACTTGGCTGGACCGGATCATTTCGCATTATATTAAACCTAACCCATTTGATTGCCAGTCATGGCTCATTAACTCTAATTATATAACAAGGTCATAACTTAAAATGCTGGAGTGTTTAGAGTTAAATGAACTAATACAGATACTAGCTGACCCGACAAACGTTGTTTTGCCATGTATATTATTTCTAGAACAATTTTTGTGTTTAATAAAAATAACTATCTACTACAATAAAAATAGGGGTTGATCTTAGAGGGGAGAAAATTAAGGGTTGTATGTATATTTGTATGCTGTATCGTAAAAAATAAAAACAAAATGTTTTATCAAAAAAAATAAAAATTTAGTGGACCACCCTTAACATTTAAGGGAATTAAAAATAGATGTTGTCCGATTCTTAGACTTACTAAATATGCATAAATTTCATAAGAATCGGTCGAGCCGTTTCAGAGGAGAATGGGAACGAACATTGTGACATGAGAATTTTATATATTAGAAAAGATAAACCTAGAAGTCGCGCGGTGCTCTGGGCCGGCGAGATAGCTGTGTAGGAGGTTACCATATTTCCATTGAATTGGAAAACCTCACATTCTCTAATGGAAGGTGAAAATTCCGCAAATACCTGTTAAGTTTGAAATGCTTAATCAAATGACTTCTGCCTAAAATAAGGATCCTTGACTAAGGATTTGAAGTCGTATTGCAAAATAAATCATATCTTTTAAATATTTTTTAAACAACGCCCCAAGTTTCTCATCAGTTTCCATACCCACATTACTATTTCACCGTTTCCGTCGAATTTTAAGTATGGACACATCAATTTTAAGTTCGATCGCGAGTGAAACACCAAAGTCGCTCTTGTTGGCGGCCATCTTTTTTGACCATGTTGAGGATTTACCAATTATTGCTCAAGGTTTTCTACAACTTTTGTTAAAACATCTCAATTCGATCACATACGGTTTTGTCAGGCCGTTTCTATGGAAGATAGAAAGTTCCAGATTTCATAAATTTTCCTATATCCCCCCCAACAGTCAATCTAGTAGTTCTAAACCATAGGTCGCATTTTTTCAGCATAGCGCCGGTTATTTCAATTCAGTTTGTTTCGACACCGCTAAGGCAGGCAGGCAAAAATTTTGAATCTTCAGAACCCGAAATTTAGACATTTTATCTACTTGATTTTGAAGTCTCTATACGAAAACATTCAAAAAGAAATGGTTACTGAACCAATCTAACATAATGGTGTCCACCTTACGGAAAGCGTGGTAGAGGACAACCACATAAGTGATGGAACATATTATTTACAACCGAATTTATGGCGTTGCGTCGCGCGCAATGAAAGCGAATGGAGAAGAGTGGGGGAGGCCTATGCCACTTGTCAAGCGGATTAGGAGCAGCTGCCAGATATGCCTTTCGAATCAAGGCTAATATTGTAATACTTATTATCTGAATAAAAGGCTTTATTATTATTATTTTACATAAACATCAAAAGAACCCCTCAACCTCGATATTAAAGGGCGTCACTCAACTATATAATATATACTATCATAAATAGCTAAAAATCCATTACAATTTTCTCTCATTTGATATAAAAAACAACAATTTGGGTCCAATATTTAATTGCTTATATTACAAATTACTTCTTAGCAGTAACGGCGGCCTCGTCTTCCCTCGCGAAGGTTTGCAGGAGCTCCTCTTTTTTAGCGGCAATACGTTCTTCACGCCGCTTGCGCGCTTCCTTGACCTTGTTACGACGAGCTTCAGCCTGGTCACTGTGGAGAATTGTGAAAATTTAAATATACAGAGAAGAATTAGTCCTGGCATCTTATTTGTGTAGCTACTAATCTTTATAGTGGGGCGCATGTAGTTTTTAATTTTCATGATGTTTTTCAGTATTTATTAATGACTACTGAATTTTGTCACAGTAAACAAAAAAAAATATCAATAAATTAATTTTTTTACACTGTACATTAATAATTATAATAAGTGTTGAATGAGTAAAATAAATGCACTGTAAAACATGTATGTACTGCCATAACTATAGCTAGGGTAAATATTCCTTGAATACAGTAAATCTACACATACAGTGTAAACTCCATGTAATATCCCTTGATTTAACTACAAACCCTATAAAACGTCGAAATCACTCAGCTTTGGTTGGTTTAGCTTGTCTTCCATACAATGATACACTCTACATAGCATTACACCCACTCTCAATAACAACAACATTTAAATACCAAAAAGTACTTTTTAAGTTGCCAAGAAATCCATTCTTTTTTACAAATTGTGCATGCTTGCATGAAGATGCCTCGATATCGTAAGAATAAGTAAAAAATACAACCTAACTACTGGTACAGTACAGAACTAACAGGCAACACAATAGCGTTCAAATACGAATTGTTTTTATGTTATTACTAACACAAGTCTACAATAAAATTTCTTTTTCTAATACAGATTTTTCATTCCATTTGACCACAAATCTTTTTAACGTCAAAATAGGCCGTCAATATAGAGTTTACACTGTACATGTGTGCATTATTTTTTATATGCAGTTTTAAAACTAAATATTTGCAATATTATAAACTTAAAATATCTATGAACTGCTCTCCTACCAACCTGTCTCATCTAGCAAAATCTTATAATCACATGTTAATGTGTAAATATAAATGGCAGTTATAATAAAGTGAATTATTATACAAATATAATTTTTACACCATTATTGACAAAATTTTCTTCAACATAAATAAATTTGATAAGAAGTCCCAACATACCAAAATAGCTATTAGAAGATCAATTACCCTAATCCTGTAGTAATTAGCAGTGCAATATTTCAATAGCAAACACTTTACCTCAACATCTTAGTCCTAGCCTTTTCAGCCTTCTTCCTGTGGATGTACTCCATCAGTACACGCTTGTTCTTGAAGACATTACCCTTCGCCTTCATGTACAAGGCATGGTACAGATGCCTGTCAATCTTCTTAGCTGTTCTGTACTTGAGCAACAACTTTCGGAGTACCCTTTGTCTTTGTACCCACAGTTCCTAAAATGATACAATATTTATAAAAAATTATAAACTACTCAGAATCCTTTATTTAAAGCACACTTAAACATATTGAGTTTAGTTTGTAACATATTAGGTTATATAATTGACTAAGAAAATATAACAGACAAACTTTAGTGACATTCAAATCTTATTTATTGGTCATTTGTTTTGATTTCTTAGAGCTTAAGTTACAAAAGTAATGCAAATATTGGTGACCCTATGACATTTTTCCTAATATTTAATTTTTGAAAATGAGCAATTATTATTTAATGGAAGGGACTGCAATACTCACTTTCTGTGGCATCCGGGCATTAGCTGTACCTCTTCTTTTACCCATTCCACAATGACGACCTTTCCTACGGGCCTCTGTGTTCTTACGGACACGGGCACGGGAATGAACCGCTACAGGCTTCTTGATGACCAGACCATCCTTGATCATCTTACGGATGTTCTGTCCTATAATAAAAGTTTCAAAATAAGCATAATTGTGCAAGCGAAGAGAAAATATTAATCACACAAATGAGGCCTAAACAAGATTTTTAGTTTTGCATAAAACAGAAGGTTTTAATAATATTAACAAAACCTATACTTACTGGAATTAGTGTTGGCGATTTCATTGATTTCATTTGGATCTAACCACACTTTCTTTTTACCACATCGCATAACAGAGGCTGCAAGCCTCTTCTGTAATTTGAGGGAACTGAAACAGAAAAATTTGTGTGTGAGAACCACATGGCTTCTCGGACCGACGTTGTTGACAACGTGAACACTATGTATAGTAATAATCAAATGATGCAAAAATTATGCCAACGTAACATTTGCGCGTCTTTCCATTCGATTTTATTGTAAAACAGCCAAAAAACCTTTAAAATTAAATAAATACAATAAATCTAACCTCATCCTGATTCGGTGAGATCCAACGCACACAAGAAAGAAATATGGCGTCTTTTAGATTTGGCAACTGCGCATAAAAGTTACCATGATCAAAATTTTTAACTTTACGGAAATTACAGAAAGTAATCTGTGGAGACAATAAGTACTTGAACATAGTTGCCATTGTCACCATTTGATAATTTACTGTTTGACATTGAATGGCAATTGATAAAAGTGTAAACAGTAATGACTAATGACTGAGTAAACTCATTGTCTGATGTGTCATGTTGATGTGAGATGTCTCACAAAAACAAAAAAAGCAATCATTGTCAGTTGTCACACAAGTCACAATTTATTAAATATTAATCATAAATAACACTTAAAAGGTGTTTCAATAAAAATGTTTAAAATAAACTCTTATATTAATTATTGTTACATTATTATATAAAATAAGAATAAAATATTTTTAATTACTTTCGACGTCAATTATACTTATTCCAATTATACTATTAAGTTTCCAACAGTGAAACTGATACAAATAATGTATAATTAAATACTATTTATTTTCTCTATAAATAATAGAATTGCAAGAACTTTATAATAATCTAGGTGGAAACACAAAGTTCTAGTATTATTTCATATTAATTTTACGTCCAAGTCATCAGATAAGACTTCGCTTTTGCCAATCACTTTATTCTTATTTCTTATAACCAGTTTCGACTTGGTAGTCGTCGCGTGTAGAGTGGGATTTTACGTTGTAACGTCACTCATAACTTTTTACGATTTCGCAACTATTGCGAAGTACGTAACCATTAATTAGTTTTAAAAGTTATACCTTCGTCAATTCGCCAAAATGTACGTGACAAAAGTGAATACAGATTTACAAAGAGAAAGAGATAATTGCACGTTCAATATAACGGAGTTAACAAACATTTTGGATGGAGGTGCTCAAAAGACTGCTGAGAGAAAATTGCGAGGTAAATAGGTTTTTTACTGAAGATTTTATTAGTGAACAGAGATTTGTTTGCACAGAAATTATGTTTGTGACTAAAACTTAGCATTTTTATTTTATAAATATATGAAATCACAAAGGTTTGAGTATTAGGTACAGAGATCATTATGTTATCAGTATAAAGTGCAATCACTCCTAAATGTCTGTCTATGCCTAATTTTACTCAGAAATAAGCGTTGCTTATTTTTCTGCATTTACATTTAAAAATAGTTCATTACAAGACAAATAAGTAATTTATGATAGATTTGTAAGAATAGTTTAGTAAGAAAGAGCTTATATGTATAAATCAATTAAAGTCCAATGATAGAGATTTTTTTACACTATGAAATTTTTAGAGGACACAGTACTAAAACAGTTGTACAACACCACTGATGTACCAGCCATATACTTGAGTCACAAAGAGAAATATGAAGCTGCTGTCAAGAAAGCATGTGCAATGTTTCAAATGATTAGAAAGTTACAGGAAGAGGAAAATGCAGGAATGGAAAATTATCAGTGAGTTATATGTATAAAATAAATACCATTGTGCCTATTTTAAACCTTCGTGTCTCCATAGCTTAATTAGATACTTTTATTACAAGTAAACAATAAAAAAAAACTTCATGTAGAAAATATACAAGCCCACCATTCTGGTTATCCATATCACAGGTTCTAACCTAGTTTGGAAACCAGTCTCCCAATACCTTCTCAAGTGTAATCTTGTTGTTTGTTGTAAATGTTATATGGGAGAAAATAAATTATTATTATTAATATTGTAATAGTCGGTTATGGAGACATATTAGACGTATGAATGTTTTAAATTAAAACTTCTTGAAACTTACAATAAATTTTGCAAGTAAAATTAACATAGCAATTGTTTATAGAGTACAATAAGTACATAATAAAAGTTATATGTATTTAATATAAAAACTTTACATAATTATTTACGATCACAACTTAAATACAGTTTGATTATTTATTTTATACAGTTTGATATTACTATTACAATATTAATTTTTAGTTAAGATTTGTTTTAACTATAAAAATTATTAAACCATGTGGATTGTGGGTGTACGCTTCCCTGTACATACTGCAACTGTTATAATTATAAATTAGTAACATGATGTTTATTCGACGGATTTTTTTTATATTTATATATGTTTTGTAGGGCTCTTCTGGGTGGGTCTCTAGGTTCAGCTATCCTGGGCGATGGCAACCCTATCACATTGCATTATGTCATGTTTATACCCACTGTTATGGGTCAAGGAACTGTGGAACAGCAAGCATATTGGATTGGAAGGGCCTTCAACCTCAGCATTATTGGAACCTATGCCCAGGTACTATGATTCGTAGTTACTTGACTCGGTCCCATAGATATTTTTTTTGTACTAGCAGACTCGGCCAAGCGTTGCAGTGGCAAGTTTCTTGGTACATTGGTTACATAGTAGTAAATTATTACTACTAACGATAGGAGAACACTAGTCATGAGGCCTACCATGCTTTTTTGGTGGTTATGCCATTAAATTGTAGCTTATGTGAAACGTTGGTACTTTCAACACAGCGCCATCTGTTAGAGTTGTGACTGTCAAATAATAAACAAATAATTTGCAATAAAATAATATTGCGGGTATAAATTAAGATATAAGGTATCCTATCTTTTAAGTTAGATCAAACTGCACACGGTGTGCTAATTTGATTGAAATCGGTTAAGTAGTTTAGGAGTCCTTAGCGGACAAACAACGTGACGCATAATTTATACATATTAAGATATACCAACATGGCTAGATTTCTTTTTTTAGAACAGGGGGCAAACGGGCAGGAGGCTCACCTGATGTTAAGTGATACCGCCGCCCATGGACACTTGCACTGCCAGAAGGCTCGCAAGCGCCCTGCTGGCCTTTTAATAATTGGTACGCTCTTTTCTTCGGAAATACTTCAGTGGGCAGCTGGCTCCACATAGTAGATGATTAGATTGTTTAAAAACAAGCCGCACAGATATTATAATTACTATAACAACTTGTTAAAATAATCACTTTCTTCTGTTAAATACATATATGTATAAAAGACCATATGACATTATTAGTTCATAATATGTTTCTCATATTTATTTTCATTATAGATTTTGTATTATTAGGTCAGTACTGTCTGTCGTCCGCGCAATTTGATTTTGCAGAACGGAAACTCAATATTAATTGTGTGAATAACAGTTCAAAAATAATTTTAAGAGACTAAACTTATTATAGACCGAGTTGGGCCACGGTACATTCATCCGCGGACTGGAAACGACAGCTACGTACGATCCATCCACCAAAGAGTTTGTTCTCAACTCACCCACACTCACCTCGTACAAGTGGTGGCCTGGAGGATGTAAGTATTTTTAAGGTTCCTATTTTGTAACTATAACCGGATTCTATTTTAAATTTAAAGTATTACTAGCTGACCCAGCAAACATTGTTTTGCCATGTATATTATTTCTAGGAAACATTTTATTAGTTCAATAAAAATAACTATCTACTGTCTACTATCTATTGAGGTGGACATCCCTTATCACTCAGAGGTTGAAAGATAGATAGTAGCCGATTTTCAGACTTATTTTTTATTTGATGCATTCGCGTCGGTATGGCGGGCTGTATGTAATTCACATCGGAAAAGTATGGCATGACATTCCCGCTCTTATTTTTTATGGACTATCGGAAAATACTAGAATTTTTCTGGAACAAATCGTTTGACACACTAATTGATCCGACGAGTTCGACTAACGCCCACGCGACTGGGCTGCCGATACCAGCGCTATGACCGTCATTTTTCTTTTTTTCATTGCGTAATAAGACCCCTGAAGAACCTGCATACTGGTACAAATGAACCACTATTTTGTGTCACTATCTCCCGTCCTATAGGGGTTGTATACAATAAGCTAGAAACCAGAAGGGACTTGCTACAACGTTGTTAAAGTACGGAAATTATTTGTAATCGTAGTGTTCAGCAAAAAGTCAATTTATTTGTACCAAACCGCTATTTGAGGCAGAGGAAACTTGTTTGTGTTCAAGATTGTCTATGGTCCTAGGAGCAGAACTAATTTAACCAGGCCCTTTAACCTTTGTGTGTTTACATTGCGCGTGCTAAATACGCTATACTAATTACGACATATAAATTATGTATGACTCAATTATAAAGTTGTAGTGTTATATGTTTAGGTTGTAAATATTTGGTGTTCATAGTGCATATGTCTAACTTTTACATATTTATGTTCTTTCAAATATAATTGTATCTTAAGATCAACAACTATTGCTTTGGTTATTAAGTGTTAAAATAAATCAGTGGCGCTACAACCTTCTTAGGTCTGGGCCTCAGATTTCTTTATCTGTTTTATCATCATTTTTGAATCTAATAGGCAAGTAATACATATGAGATGTGTTGGTAAGTATGAACTTCCCAATGCCGGAAACCCGTATGGAAGAAAGGATCAGCCTAGCAGTTTGACCGAATTATTATTTAGTAATAGTTGTGGCAAACGAGGTTCCAAAGAGTCCAGAAGGACGATCGCAGGCACGGGGAAAAGGCTTTGCTGTTATCCCTGCATGCGAGTAAAACGGGGTATAGTTCGGATATAGCCAACCGCTTCTCGGAGCAGTGTTGCCAGATCAGAGGATTTTCCTCTAGATTTAGGGGTTTCTAAACCAAGTTAGGGGAAGAATAGGGGGAAAGATTATTTGGGGGTTTTTTTAGGGAAAATTTCAAAAACACGCCAAATATAGTTTTTTTGCTATTGTATATCACGTTCCTAATTTTGGAACTAAATTGATGTACGAACATAAAAATTCATTAATAACACTACACAAGAATTTTTTTTTGTATTTCAAGGCATCCTAGGGGGGGTAAATCAAATTAGTCTAGGGGTACGTCGCCGAGACCATCTGGCAACACTGTCTCGGGGCCTCAGTTTCACTCCCTGCGCCATTTCACAGCCCCAGCAAAGAAAGCCATAAAGGATTTCCCCTCTTTGAAAAAAAAGGAACTTTAATTTTAAGGGTAAGATTCGGAAACGAGAGTTAGCGCGAACTTACTCCTTAGTCAAAATTTAATACGTTTTTGACATACGGGAGTCACACTTAGCAGTAAGTCGCGCTAAATATCACCATAACTTGCAGCTAGTCTTAATGTGATGCACGTGTACCACAAGAATTAAGGATTTGTTTTTCAAATAATAAGAAACATATTTTTTTAATTATTTTGTGTGATTGATAAAAACTATTTATTAAATATGTTTGCCGGAACCGTGATAACTTATCAAAGTTAATGCCCTTGTTGTTCAATTGGTATTTTATTGTTGTTTTGGATTTATGACCTTATTATTAATCAAATTAGCTACCGTCCATTATGCATTTGGGATGTGAATCCAAAACGAGACTTAGAGCAACGAAGAGCGATTCGCATCGTCAACGACCAGTCACTTTCCGAGATCTCTCTGCATCTTCTACCGCATTTACGATGGAGAGTGTTCAGAGGTGTTGTTCGGACTAATACCTGCAGCTGAGTTTCATCATCGGAATACAAAATACAATTCGTACCACCTCGGCGTCTGTCGTTCCACAACTGAGCATTTCTTAATGCAAATTTTGCCGCGCACCACCACTATGTAGAACCAGCTGCCCACTATTTCCGAATCAATTCGACTTAGGATCCTTCAAGAAAAGTGCGTAACGATTCTTGAAAGGCCGGCAGTGCGCTTGCGAGCCTTCTGGCAGTGTGAGTTCCATGGATGGCGGTATCGCTTAACATACTAACAACTCCCGTTTGTCATAATCCAATGTATTTTAGGCGTACGGGAAGCAGACTTAGCGCAAAGTCAGACTACATCCTAAATTATTGGATTGTCCTAGTAACTTATGCAGAATATAACAAGCTCTCAGATATTATTCGGTTTTAGAGGCAGCATTAATTTTATACTCTTATCTTCGCCGTATCAAAATGTTTTTTCTTTACTAAGCACAGTTTACGTATATCCTAGAACAGTTCTTAATATTGACATAATTAAACTCATAAGGACAGTGATACTGTGCCTACATGATTAATATAAATGCATCAATGTTTTAATATAGTTTTAGTATTGTACCAACACTCATATCAAATAGTCGTGTCCTAAAGAGCCTCGTTTCATTACAATACTCAGTACCTTATAAGGACATACTTATACCAAATCAGGTACAATACCAACTTGGGGCTTTTCTCCCCTAATTTAGGGCGAATCAAAATGTCCAGAGGGAACTTTATTCAAGATTTTTTTATTCGCACGATACACTCTGTATTACGCCTCGAATCTAATCAAATATAAACTTCAAGCGTGGCTATAAATGAAATATGAAAAAGCTATAATAATCCAAGATCGAAATAACTGCTATTTTATAGTACTTGAATGCATTTTTAATGTATATTTGAAATTACCTCTCAAACTGAGTGTACAACACTAGAGGTTTTTAATAGATTCTTAGGGGCATTTGAAGTTGGTTGGGGAGTTGACATCACTGCATAAAAGTACAAAGAATAGTTTGCCAGTCAATATGAGTCACTGCTAAGGCCAAGGTTTTGCATACGTGGACACGGTCGCGTATTTTTTTGTTACTAGCTGTTGTTTTAAAGTCCATGCAGAAAATGACATGGCATTATAAATTAATGTATTTCGTTTAAATTGTTGTAAAAATGATTTTTTACCTTATTTTAAATTTTTTGAGAAATTTATTTTATTATCAACATAATTTAATTATTTCAAAATAATTTTATCAATTTAAAATTGAATATTTTATCTAACCTTGCATAACAGATAAATCACAATCGATTAGTAATTACATTTAAAGCTAAAATAATTAGGACTTTCCATAGACTTTGTCTATGAAGATAAAACGCTTTAAATAATCTTATTTTATCTGTGATTAATTTTTTTTGGTATGTTGTAGGTATTTTCTGTTAGGTACTATACCCAGAGGTTGTACGAATGTCAATGGATCTATATATCTGTCTAGTTATTACCAAAGCAAACACCGTGTTTAAACCGGCAATTTAAAATACAAACTTTGACGACATCTTAGTTGTATAAAAAATTAAATTATCAAATAAAAAATCTATGGCTATATACGGTTGCCACTAGATTATAAAATAATGTATTAAAATGATCTCCACATTTTTAAAAAGGAAAAAAAGCACGCTTTTTAAGGACAGTAATACTTCATCTCTTTCTGTCAAAATGTATTTGCACTGTAAATAAAAGTGACGGATGAGTAATTATGTTAAACAATTTAAGAGATAATGTAAAAATATTATGTATACGTATATTATAGGAAGTGTACAAAAACCAGTTTGTTACAAAAAAATTTAAACTTAAGATAATTTAACTTGTTAACATACATTAATTGAAGGTTAAATAATAATGTGTGTGTGTTTCTGTTGATTTTTGGCATTTAGACAATATTTAAAGAGTTTAATAACTTATAATAATGATCGAATCTGTTAATCAACGAGTTCTACCCCGTACGGGATTGGGATCCTGATTATTATATCAACTTGACACAAAGATTTGTTAGGTTACGATTTAGTATGGACAGCGTACTGCTTACAATTTAACGTATTATTATTCGGTATAGATTGTAATATATCGAAGTGAAACCGTCAAATTGTGAAACGGTTATTTTCTACTATTCTATTGGTTATAAGAGATGTGACATTCTCGTTTTCTATTGGTTATAAGTGATGTGACATTCTCGGTAAATTAATCGAATCGATTATTTCCTCATTGTTAATTTTAAATTTAAACCTATATAGATTACAAACTAACTGTGTCTACAATTTTACGGTGACATATATAACACACGCCCGTCCGGTGATGTAAAACGTCGTGAGGAAATTCCGGTTTCCTCGGTTTTCCGGTCGACAATTTCACTGTTTTCGATATGTATATAACATTTCACATTCTTAACAAGTTATTTCATGCACATAGTGTTATTATCGAAATAAATATATATATGTACTGCACACATTAATTGCTCAAACGTGACAATATATTTTATTAAAAAAATCGAACATAAAACTTTTCCTGTCGTTTACAGCCTGACAAACTACGTACTAAGGCATTTCCACAGAATAATCTTAAATTGATAACCGATATTAGTAGATGGTACTAGAAACTATAATGTCGTGGAAAAGATTTATTCCACGATCTTGAAACGATATTTTATATGTCACGGTATATTCAACTTATTACTTCTTTATATTCGAAGTGGAAATGTTCTTTTAAAGCCTCGTTATATACCTAGAAGCAGTCCTGACTGTAAAAAAATATCCAAAATTATTCAAAACATTTTAAGAAACTTGCCTGTACCGAAGAATCGAACACGGCTGTGAGTGCCGGCTGTTGTACCATGTATTTAATTCAATTTTTACGCCATGGCTATTAGTATTTAACCACCTTCCCAAAAGTTACAGTTCACTGCCGTGTAACGCTTTCAATGAGAATGTGATTAAATTTGAAAGGGCTAGGTGCTTTTATGTGGGAGAGTTTTTAGATCATAAGTTTTGACAACAATTATATATATCTAACTGTTCTTATTATTATGACATTATGATTATTATTAATATAACGATATTTGCAAACCATTTAGCTTGTCTCAACCTCGGACCTCCTCTAGTTCTTCATAAACTTACTTTATCAAATATTTAGTTAAGTTATAATAGTAATATAGCCTTTAAATTCCGAAACTCTGTGATTTTATATATATGAACTTTAATATATTTTCACTCCAGTATATCTCGGAGTTCGGTGTCCCTCTTGGCAATGGCCTCCTCTAACCCTTTCCACTGTTCTCTATCTTTTTCGACTCTTCTCCAGTTGTAACCTGCTGTTAGTTTCAGTTCGTCCTCCCATCTCTTGCGTGGTCGGCCTCTTCTTCGTTTTACGTCTCTAGGGTACCATTCCTTCAATATTTTGCTCCATTTTCATGGGAGCTTCGTAGCATATGACCCGTCCATCTCCATTTCATTTGGTCTATATTCGTCTTATGTCTGCGTTTATTTGTTTGTCTAATTTTCTTATTTGATAATAGAACAATTTTTTACCGGATTGAAGTTATGTATTTACAATTATTTTTCATAATTTAACCGACGTTTCGCGTGCTTTACAGCGTGTGTGGTCACGGTGACAACAAAATATTGTAAATACATAACTTCAATCCGGTAAAAAATTGTTTTATTATCAAATGTGTAAAAGTTATGTGTCAATAAAAGAATACTAACTTTCTTATGTTTAGTCAAGTTACTTATTGTAATTTAGGTCCGCATTAAAATTTTGTTTACGTTTTCCAGTGGCCCACACGGCAAATTACTGCATCGTAATGGCGCAGTTATACACACAGGGCAAATGTCATGGCATTCATCCGTTCATAGTACAACTGAGAGATGAAGAAACGCACATGCCTCTACCTGGTATTAAGGTCGGGGAGATTGGTGCAAAACTTGGCATGAACGGCACGAATAACGGGTTTTTGGGGTTCGAACATGTCAGGATACCAAGAGATTTTATGTTGATGAAGAATTCTAAGGTTTTGGAGGTAGGTTTTTTAATTACATTCACGTTTAGGAGATAGCGGGAAAATGGCGTCGGGGGATTTTAGGTGCTGTGCTAAATTACCTTTTGTACTATGTTGACAATATTGTTACGTCATTATAGTACGACAGTAATCATCTTGATACTTAACAAAAAAGTATATAATTTTTGTCAATAAATGAAATTACATTCTTATTTGCTACAGCAAATAAGAATGGGCTAATTACGGTGTGATAAATAAAGTGTTATTGAGAGTAATCAATTTATACGTCGATCACGTGACACAAAATGGTCACAGATTTATGACGAACCGTGCCTTGCCAGTCAAATCCTAATACTATCTTGTATTTTAATTCGTCGGAGACTATTCTTGGCCGAAAAATAATATCCGGCCAATCTACACATTGCAAGAATTACCATCAAGCTGAAACTGAGTAAACTTGTTCAAATCACAATTAAAACAACTTTTCGAAATTCCCCATCGTTACGACCCATGGAGAAAAATTTATTCAAAGTCAAAGGTCAAAAAATGGGTTTTTCGCTATTTTCTTCAAAACAGCAAGTTTTATCGTAAATTACCTCAGACAAAAATTGTAGCTAGCTAGCTAGCTTCTGAGATAAAACGATTCTTGAAATTTAATAACTATAATTAACACGTAACAATGAATGGCTGCCAAAATTTACAATTTTATAATTACCATGAGAATACAAATATTTTATACATGTGTGGGTTACAAGTAATTAATTTTTTAAGGACGGCACGTACGTGAACGCACCCAGTTCGAAATTAACTTACGGCACAATGATGTTCGTACGAGTGATGTTGGTGAATGACATGTGCAATTATATAGCAAAGGCGGTTACCATAGCAACCAGGTACTCGGCTATTAGGAGACAATCGCAGCCTAAACCAAAGTGAGTCAAATAATAATCTTTATACTTTTTAACTCCTCCGAAACGGCTTGACCGATTCTCATGAAATTTTGTGTGCATATTGGGTATGTCTGAGAATCGGACAACATCTATTTTCCATCCCCCTAAATGTTAAGTGTAGTCCCCTAACCCCTAATTTTTTTTTTAAATTTAAGATATTTTTTTTTATGATACAGCATTAAAAAATTCATACAACCCCTAACCCCTCTACGATCAACCCCTAATATTTATTATAAATGATATACATGGCAAACGACGTTTGCCAGGTCAGCTAGTGGTTTTAAATAAGTACGACTCGACTTGTACTATGAAACCAACCATATTTAACCTTTCATCGAGTGATTTACAGGTTAGATAGTTCTAGGTCCCTCTATTACTGACGTAGTTAAAATTAGTAATAATAATTTAATTGAATGTAACAGTTAAAAATCTAAATAGTAGACGAGGATACGATTACTATATATAACTGGATATTCTCTAAACTGTAATCTGTTCGATAATCTGTGCATTACGTAATTATAGCAAACCTTATCCTGTGTTGCCATATGTAAGAATCCTGCCATTTTTACAATTTGTTTTTTATGACAGAACTTATGGTTCATAAGGGTCGTAATTGATGCATTGAATGCACTAATATTGTCTTTGATCAGACTAATGGGTAGGCAACCGACCCCGATTTTGATTGTCACAATAAAATTTTTTTTCAGTGAACCCGAACCACAGATCCTAGACTATCTAACACAACAGCATAAGTTGTTGGTAGGTATTGCGTCTGTACACGCATTTAAGACGAACGCCGACTGGATATGGAATATGTATAATAATGTAACCTCTGAGATGGAGAGTGGAGATATGGAAAGATTGCCTGAGGTAAAAAAAAATTCAATAACTTCATCAATACACACATATATATATATACTTTTTAGGGTTAACATATAAACAGTTTTCCTTTTTCGATAGTCTACTTTTAAAGAAAGGTTTGCAAACGGGCATTACGATGAATTCTTACATTTTTAAAGTGGAAAACACAGCTTGCTTCGTACTTAATAACTTTTTACTTACTGATTAATACATAATAATACATAAAAAGCAAAGTTTAAATAAAAATAAAAGCAATTTGCATTTAAAAAAATACTTATAGAAAATATTATAAAATAAATTGTATCAAAAGACAATACAATGTCCTACATGCAATTATGTGTTTGTCACAAATATGATGTTAAAACGTATTGTATACCAACCTAGTGACTGAGACAAGAAATCTATGTTTTATTTTTATTTTTCTTAAATAGTATAAATATTTATAGTCTGTGTACGAATGTATATTCTATGAAAGCACCCGCACACACCTTGCATGCGATCTGACATCACCTACTAGATAGAGACAATCGATGACAGGTGTCAACAGACTTTTTGATGGTCGTTATGAAAACTGAGTTATCATTATATTTGTTCTAGCTGCATGCTCTATCCTGCTGTCTTAAAGCAATCGTGACAGCAGATGCGGCAGAGTGCGTAGAACGATGCCGTTTAGCGTGTGGCGGACACGGATATATGCTCGCCTCGAATCTGCCGGTTATGTATGGCCTGGTCACTGCTGCTTGCACTTATGAGGGAGAGAATACCGTGCTGTTACTGCAAACTGCTAGGTAATATTTAGTGTATATACATACAGCCAATAATGAAATACACTACATATCATACCGAATGGGGAAGTGTTATAATTTAAATCTAGAAGTAGTTGTTATATGTACTTAGTAAAAATTATATGATTCAGTATCAGTTTGGCATATGGTGTTCTAAGAAACAGAATTGGCAATATTGAAAAAAGAAAGATAAAAAATTAAGTTTTTATTCGGTTTTAATTTTTATCTGTTATTAACACCTTGTGACATAAAACATACATGATTATCTGTGGTACTGTTTTGACGTTTTCATTTATGTTAATCATAATATTCCTTAATTTTAGAATTTAAATTTATATTTGGTCATGCGTTTTTAATTTATATTTAAGAGATAAAATATAATTTACATTTAAAGTAAACGACATGAAAATAAGCAATAGTTTGAAAAAGTTACCGTCCTCTATACGCGATATCTAGGATTTTTTGAAGAGTTATTCGTAAAATATAATGTATAATTTGTGGTTACCAGGTACCTAGTAAAATCGTGGCAACAGGCGTCTTCAGGCAACACCTTAACCCCCACCGTGTCTTACATCTCTCGAGTGGGGAACGGACGTCGTTCTCCACCCTGGGACAACACTATCGAAGGAATCGTCGAGGGATTCTTCAATGTGTCTGCGGGGTGAGTAATTTGATTAAAATTTTTAAATTTAATTTAAAATTATAATAATCTAGTTGTCAATGAGTATGTGTAAAAAAAAACCAAAGACTTCATGTAGTAGACAAAGTTTTGCTATGGAAAACTAAACTAAACAAATTATGACGTTGGATGTCACAGACTGTTTAAAAATTTATTTGTCTTGCGCTAAGTCTGACTTTCGTATAACTACAACAAGTCTTACATTACATAGCGCTGAGTTCTTAATAATATTCTAATTTTAAATTGACAGAAAAATCGGTTTGTGCGTCGCGCAGATAGAGAAACGTCAGAAGAGTGGCATGTCGTATGAAGACGCGTGGAATATGACTTCTGTTCAGCTCATATCAGCTTCTGAGGTGATTCCTCATTATTTTTTTGTATTAATTATTATACAGGAACGGACAAAACGGACAAGTGATTTAATCAAATGCTTTATTTTTCTTTAAGAAACCAAAATAAGCAATGGTGGCAAACAACCCCAGTTCTAGTATTAATCTTGGTTAGGTTTAAACCAGGTTTTGACGCAAATCACAACCAAACACTTGAAACCTTGCACCTGATCTTACTCTACTCCAGTCCTGCCATCCGTCCGATTGCAGTATTGGAATTACGGAATAGAGTCCACTTCTCTCCATGAACTGTCTCAATAGAGAACTTTTAGAAATATCCTAGGAGCCCACGACGGCCAGACCTTCGTCATTTAATAAAAGCTGAAAGTTCTTCTGTGCGTGTCCCCTATACAGGTAAGAACGACCAGGGACTATTGAGTTTGGGTAGTGGTTACTTCGGCAGGTAACAGCTAGTATAGGTGTATAAAATAGTACCTTAAATTCGTTAAAGTATAAAGCTCCATTTTATTTTATTAGGGATAACTTAAGGAATCTCGTCATGCATTGCCAGACACTTATGATAGTTGTTACCCCCTGCCAGACACCCCTAAACTTTAATAAATTATAATTATACTTTCGTTAGAGTATAAAAGCTAAATTTTATACTCTTAACGAAAAATATATATTACTTGGGGGACCTATGAAAAAATGTTACCTCAAAAGCCGGACAGTTTGAATGGTTTGAACACCTAGCCAGACACATTGAAAGTCTGCTGTAGGTCCGAGCGCGAGCGCTTAGTCGATTGCGATCTCTAGTCCCTGGTCGTTCTTACCTGTATAGGGGACACGCACAGAAGAACTTTCAGATTTTATTAAATGACGAAGGTCTGGCCGTCCTGGGCTCTTGATCTAAAATACATTTATGTTTTAGGCGCACTGCCGAGCAATAATCTTATCCACATACTACAAGGAGACGCAAGAATTAGTGAAGACAGTGTCTGCTGAGTTAAAAACAGTGCTATTGCAGCTAGTTGACTTGTACGTTGTGTACTGGGCGTTAGCCAGATTGGGAGATTTGCTTAGGGTAAGTTTTTAAAACCAAGATTCATTTAAATACTCGTCAATAACTAAACAACTGTTTTTTCTAATGTTGAATAGACTTTAATTTAAAGACCATACCGCATTTTCTCAGTATATTTTTCTACTCTAAAATTTCCAATCTCGTTTATTGATTTAGCAAAGTCTAGCGTCAGCTAGCCATTCTAAATTCAAATCATTTTTAATCTGGAGACATTAAAGCTATTTAAGAGACCCAAGACGAAACGTTGCGGTCGATTGTCATCTGTCAACGTCAAACGGACGCATGTCAACGCCTATTGTTACGATTGCATTGTATTTTAGTTCACATCGATATCGGAGCGCGATATTGAACAATTGCAGAACTGGTACGAGAATACAATGAGCAAATTGCGTACGAATGCCGTTGGACTTGTCGACGCTTTCGATATTAGAGACGAGGTAATATACTTATTTTCTTTTATTAAATTATTTAAAAAGCAATTGCTAGTAAATCTTATTTTTTCATAGATTTTAAATTCAACACTTGGATCGTACGATGGTAGAGCGTACGAGCGACTTATGGAAGAAGCGATGAAGAGTCCACTTAACGCTCAACCGGTTAATGAAAGTTTTCACAAATATCTAAAACCATTGATGCAAGGAAAACTTTGATTGCACCAGAAATAATAAGCCCAAATACAGTAGATTTTAAACTTTTTACATGATAGTTCTTACAAACCTCGCTAATTATGATGTACTCTTAACTATTAAAAGCCCCTTCAATAAGACTTAGCTGACAGTTATCATAGAATACTGAATAGGTACTAATTCTACCTGTTTCCCGCGCTTTCATTGAACGATTGACAGGAGTTGTAATGTAATGTGACGTAAAACCCCAAACATATATCATCGATTTCCCGCCAAAAATTATACTTTACATAGACAAGTAAATAACCAACTCCTTAAAAATAAACCAGACGCAAAAATGTGTCTGCTCTATGACCTTTTTACGAGACATCAATAACAATTTGATATTATATGATTGGGGTACAACAAAATCATCAAAGATTATAATTGTTGTTATAGTAATTTTTGTAGAGAATGTCCTGTAAAAAGTTAAGTGTAATCTACTGATATTTCTTCATATTGTACTCTATCTTTCAAAAAACAAGTTGATTCCTTTCATTAAATTATAAGCATTGTGATGATATTTTTCAAACAGATTTTTTTATATTATTGTGTTATGTACTAGAGTATTTGGGATTTAAGAATTGTAGAAGACTGTTAACTTTTCTATATGGTGCAGAGATTATATATTGGAGTTAAATTAAATTAATTCTAGCGACCAGTGACTTTTTATCTAGGGTTGCCAGAAAGATAATATTTTTTAAAGATATCAATTAATATTTTTTTACAAAGTTATACCTTTGTTATGATTTTGCATTCCATCCCTTTTTTAAATACTATAATATAAGTTAATGCCATTAGGTGGTGGTTATTACATTGTGATTTATTTCATGGTATTTGTATCGTATTGTATAGCATAGAGATCTAAAACATGAGATTTTAATTTTTACAATAAATTTTATATTTCGTTAATAGTTATTTTATTAATGTTTAAACCTAATGTGCCTACTAAAATTAATATGTATACCAACTAGGGTCGTTGGCCATGACATTGCAACAATTCTATTAACACAAACAGGTTTATAGAGACACGAGTGTGAGCTACTCGTCAAATAACATCGTACTGCCGTTGTCAACAACTCAACAATATGATTAGGACGTTAAAACATTTTAGTGCTCTCGTATTAACGCAGTGGGCATTTTTTTTTAGAACACAGACTAAAATATTTCTTCTAGGAACTTCAGTTCAATAGCGAGATGCAACTCCAAAAAAATCTTGAACTTGTCAAGTATGAGTGGTAAATTTTTGGTATATGTTTACCTTTCAAACGTCAAATTAACAAATTCTGAAATAGTCGTAGCGTGCCGTAGGCCGTAGCTATAAGCTAGTAGCTACAGAATTTGAAGTTACAATAGCTATTAGGAATGAAATGGATTTTAATGAATTATGTCGCGCTTGCCTACTAACAATTGATGGCTCAAATAAAATTATCTTGTTTAAAGATGTTTCAGCTTATACTTATTGGTTTTGCACTTCAATACAGGTAAAATGAAATAATAAACAAACAGTTAAGCGTAATTTTATTGTATTATAATATATTGTGTTTAGATTTTAGAAACTGAAGATTTACCAAAAATATTATGCTCTTCGTGCTACGATTTGTTATCAAAATTTGCCGCATTCAAACAAAAATGTATCGATGCACAGCAATATTTGTTGAATTTAAAGTGTAATATTAAGAAAAAAACTGAATGTTCAGTATTTTACAAAACCAGAGAGAAAAAAAATTCAGGTGATATTTCAACATTGAGTATTGGTGGATCAAAGCATGTAATTCAAGGCGAGATAAAGCTAGAACCCAGTTATGAAGAAATTGGTAAATGGATTATTTTGATTTAATTAAAAATAAACTCTTAATTTGTGAAAGGAATATGGATTTTGTAAAAAGGAATTGTTTTTAACAAAACACAGTCTACCAGAACATACTTAAAATATGTTTTAGTCATTAAGGTAGTGAAATTCTAAAGAAAACAGACTATTATTATTTAATAATATTAATTTTAATTATTGACTAAAACATATTGTCAGTAGACAATTCGTATGTAAAATTTTCAGAAGGCACTTATAGTATTGATGCTATGGAAAAGCAAAATTTTAAAAATGACATGCCACATACAGAGTAAGTATTACCTTGTAAAGCCTTATTATATCTTTACACATAAGTTTCATAATAAAGTAATGTTTTTTAATTATTTTTAGGATTCACAGTTCAAAGAAAATAGATTTTTTCTGTGATGTGTGTAAAAAGGTTTATAGGACCAGGAAGACCTTCAATAATCACAAAAAGATTCATGTAAGTAATAAATATTTGAACTCAATTCCTTTTAGTCATAAACATACAAGACTCAATAACTATTGAATGTTTTGTCTGTCAATGACTATTCTAGAAAATCACTGTCTGTTTTAATAAATAAATGTGACATAAACACACATCCAATTTTTCAATATGTTTGTTGTCTAAAATGTGTTTAAAATTGTGTGACCAAATCAGGTCTAATGTAATCCAGAATTACTTCCAAACAAATTACTTACAAGGAACAATCTAAAAAAAGCAGACCACATTTGTGCTAACTCAAATTTTATTACACAAGCTTAGTAAGCTAAGTATCCGTGGGTTTTCATAGTATATGAAGAATTATACTGAGTTCATTTACAAGAAATAATTATTTTAGTTTTCAAAAACTTGGTGTTAAAGTTTTAAATTTTAGAAGAAATTAAATATGATTTCAGAAGAACAGATTATGCATACCCTGTAATAAATCATTTAAATCACAGCCTGCATTTTATCAACATAAAAAATTGAAGCACTCACAGTGGACTTTCAAAGACACAAAGTGCAAGAAATGTGGGAAAGTGTGCAAAACTGTTAAAACACTTCACTTACACATGAAGACAAAACATAGTGAAACCAACAAGTACATTTGTGATGTCTGTGGTAAAATTAGCAATTCCAGAGGAAATTTAAAGGTATATGTATAGCCATATTGTTATAAATTAATAAAAGTAAAACTAAACTTAAGACGAAAACTACTAAAACAATTTGAATGGAAGTTATACATACAAAATAAGATATCTGTTGCAGTTTTATAAAAAAAAATATGAAGAGATATTATAAAAGAAATAAAAAAAAGCAGTTTCCATTTTAAAATTATTTGTTTTAGCTTCACATTGACCGACATATTGATAATAAAGATTACACCTATAACTGTGAACAATGCAACAAACAGTTTAAATCTAAAGTAGCACTACAAGGCCATTTCTATCGATCACACACTGGCAAACAATATATTTGTCATTATTGCAATTTCTCCTACAAATACAGAGATAACTTAATCAAACATTTATTAACCCACGAGGGAAAGAAATTGCACAAATGTACTCTTTGTAATAAGTCATTTTCAACGCGCTCGTATTATATAGAACATCAGAGATTGCACTCCGGAGAGAGACCGTTCAGCTGTTTGTACTGTTCAAAGACTTTTGTATCCAAACGTCGCTTGAATGACCATCACATGATACATACAGGGGAGAGAAAACACAAATGTACGATTTGTGAACAGAGCTTTACACAAAAGGGTAGTGTAAAGAGGCACATGAAGATACATAATAAAGTACAGCCTGTTTGAAAAGATGGTCTATAGTTCCTTTTTGGTTTAAATTTTGGCGCTATTTAATTCATATAACATGAAAATATTTAACCAAAGAAAAGAGTACTATACCCAGAACAATAATAAGCACTGGTTTACTACTTAACCCTTCATACCCTTTCTTTGAATCATCAAGCAGGATAGAGGCAGAAGAACTACTATAACTTAGTCAATAGAGATTTATATGAGTTGAAATATTGTATAGAATGTTTTTGTTTTTTTATGTTAATTAAAATATTACACACATTTTTCGTTGTCCGAATTTTTTTTCAATTAATAAAACACTGCACTGCCCTGCTCAGAATTGCGAGCGACTCAAGCGTGAAGCGACTCAAACCCGAAGTGCGAATCACGGCTAGACAATAGTTTTTTAATGGACGCAATTTTAAAAGATGTTCGCCGAAAGCAAATATTATCGTAAGGAAATGCTAGTCCTAAGGGGACTTAGACCCAATAAAGCGTTCTGTGTCTGCTACAGAACACTAATCAAGACCATGATTGATTCTGTCAATTAAGATGAAATATCCAGATCACACAAATTAGAGGTCAGGTTTAGACCTCAAATAATTTGGAAATTTATGGTGATAGGTACACCATATTTTTTTTGCAATAATATCCTGCAAATGTTTTATCTCCTTTATACATTTGTAAAATATATGTTATAAAGACCAAATATGTATGCAGTTCGAGTTCTTTGTGAAACAAGGGGTTTGGTTGGCGGACTCAGTTTCCGCACTTTGACGCTCATTAGTTCCGTTGTGCGTATAGTGAAATAATGGGATAAAATAACCAACAAATAATACATATTATTTTGACTCATTTAATCATATCATTTACAAAATTTACACCTTAATATACAACAAAACTCTTCATATATTTTTTATAAATCATACACAAAGATCAAATATTTAACATAGATTTTTGTCGCTTGAATAAATAACCGATACGATTTTAAAACATGCAAAAATATTTGCTTTACACCAACGAGAAATAGAAAAATGAAAAATCGATTATTGAAAAAGGAACGCAATCATTTCAATTTATTTTTTATTCAAAGGTGGCCATTATTATAGCAAGGAGATAAAAACTTTTTGTCATGAGACAACAACAATTTAATGATTACCACAATCGCTCCAGACGCGCTCTTCATTTCTGAAGGTCGTGTTAGACGCACAACTTTCTCCACTCTACCCTCTCTTTGGCAAGCTTCTGCGCATGCGTGAACCTGTAAGGTTCTTTACTTGATCGGCCAGCGAATAGCGGATCGACCTCAAATCTGGTGCCCTCCACTCTGCCAGTCACGATAAGCTTTTCTTTTTTTCTGGATCTGTGTTGCATGTCAAAAAAACTCAGGATCTGTTGGTGTTGATAGACGATTTATTAACTGTAACCGTCTTACTATGCACATGTTTGTATCTTTAACTATCGCTATAGCTACACCACATTTCCAGAGATTATTTTCCTTCTTTCAGATGTTCGTATTGTCCTGGATTCAGTGCCATAAAGGAAAATCGGAAATACCAGAGTCCCAACCAATTTTATCTTTGTTTTTAACCACAATAAAAGATTCCACTCTCAACTTTCGCTTTTGTCATACAATTTGAAAACTGGGGGTTCTAGGTTTGTTTGTCGAAGAGAAGAAACTACTTTTCGATTTAAAACAAATATATATATTTTTTTAATCAATGTAATCACAAATATGGATAACCAATTTGCGGTGTATTGTCGATCGGTATCTCCCTGATCAAATCAGGTTTACTATGTCCCTTCATATGCCGGTTCAACGCACATTTTTGTATGAACGCCTGATTGCATAGCTGACATTTGTGGGGTTTCTCGCCAGTATGGATCATTCTGTGATTGCGTAAGTCTTTTCGTGCCATGAACTTTTTAGGACATATATCGCAGGCGTACGGACGTTCACCTAAAATTTATACAATGTCATTAGATAAAGTAATGAAGAAAAACACTTTTTTAACGGATTTGAAGTTATGTTTTATTATAAATTTACAATTATTTTACATAATTTTAAATTTAACCGACGTTTCGCATGCTTTACAGCGTGCGTAGTCACGGTGACTGAAGACAAAAGGTGTTTCGTCAATGTTCATTAAAATATTATTATTTGCTTTTGTCAATAGTTTTAGATGGTAAAAATTGTTGTTAAAAATAAGTCCTTACTTCATTAGATTATACCAGTTAAATGACATAAGAGTCTAAGAATAAAAAATAAATGCTTTTTTGACATACGAGTTTATCATTTACAGTGACGATATATATAGCAACGGCGCTACAACCTTTTAGGCTGAATTTAGTGTCACACCGACCACACGCGCACCGTCGGCGCTGATGGTCAAGATATATGAACTTCCAGAAAGCGTTTTTGAATGACGCGTAGCTATAAGCGCGCACGGTGGTCAGCGCTGATGGCTGCGCGGCCGTACGCGGCGCCGACGCGCGTTTTTATTTTTTTGAGATAGGTAGTACAAAGCAGCAATAACTAATACACTCCGCATTTTTGTCTTCGTCGGTACAGTAAGGCGGTCAGTACGATACTAAAACGAACCACGCTGAGCGTCAGCGCTGACGTACTACGCGCTGATCTATGAGCGCTGACGGTGAGCGTGACTAAATTCAGCCTAAGGTTTGGGCCTCAGATTTCTGTATCCTGTATCATTTCTAATAGGCACGTGATCAACACTCTGTGCCTCACACACAACGTGGACTTTTGAGGTTAAGGCCGGTTTCCTCACCATGTTTCCCCTTAACTGTACGAGCCAGTGTTACATAGATAGAGAGTCCATTGGGGGCACTGCCGGGGATCGAACCTACGACTCCAGGGATGAAAGTCGCACAGAGAAGCCACTAGGCCAACACTGCTGAATTTGTCCACAACTAGGTATTAAATATTGATAATACTACTCTCAGCACATGGCCAGATTTTTTGTAGTGGGATTAGGTTCGTGCAAAAAATGGCCTGTAAATTCCTGCCCACCTTTTTGTACGTTATACATAGCTCAAAAACTACTAAACCAATTTTGATGAAAACTAGAACTATTTCGTTGGCTTTCATTTTAAATAAATATATTCTCGACTTAGTTTCCAACAATTTCACCCACATACACAATATAGGTATTACTATAACTATTCTCATAATGGATTGAAGCCAATAATTAGTCAAAGGTAATAAAAGTATACAAATATAAACGCAAAGCGAAAGTGGCCACAGATAAGAAAAAATAAAATAGACTATAGAAATTGGGTTGCGCTTGGTAGTTGGTGGCACAAATTTCAAAAAACCTAAAGAGGTGGTTATCAATTCGATTTGTAATTTTTTAAAATAAATATTAATACAGAACAAAAATCCAATGGAACTTTGATATTCTGTGTAACGTCATTTACAATATGACGTTCGTTGGCCTAAAGGTCTATCTAGACCCTTTAGGTTTAGGACCGTTTGGTATCTACCAGGCCATAGACTCCAAAAACTATGACGAAAATGTGACGTTCGTAATTCAAATAATTCGAAAAAGATACCTGTATGAGTCCTCATATGTATTGACAGAAAACTTCTACTTTTAAAAGTCTTATCGCACATGTGACAGGAGAACGGCTTCTCAGCGGAATGTGACCGCATGTGTTTAACTAAATCTGCCTAAAATTGAATATACTGTTAATATATATCAGCAATATCAGATTTAAAATGTAAGAATATATTATTACCTTAATATAAAATCTCATATCACAAGCGGAACAGGCGTAATTCTTGATCCCGGAATGTCTCACAAGGTGGGTCTTAAGGTTCCCGGGCTGAGCAAACTGCTTCCCACATTCACCACAACTGTACTTTTTCTCGTTGTTATGTGTGTCAATGTGCATCTATATTAGGAAATGTATGTAAATGGCTTGCTTTTATATAAAGGGTTTAACTTTGTTTTATTTTTTACTTAAAAATAACATAGAAAAAAATTCACATCTCTTGTCTAGTGAGACCAGCCAGTTCAACCAGACTCAGACTAACACGCCTATATAGACTATATAGGCGTGTTAGTCTGAGTCTGGTTGAAAAAACTTAATTAATATTCAAGACAAAAATTACTGCATAAATAAATAATTATAGTTGCATAAGTAAATAAAAAAAATGCTATGCAATAGCTTTACCGCGGCAGTCCCGAGTGCCACACGTTTTTTTTTTTAAATTAATCATAATACTTTTTTTTAATGTTATTAACATAAAATCACATATTTGATTAGAGTACCTTTAAGTTATACGCCTGCACAAACTTAGCATCGCACATATGGCACTCATGTTTCTTAACACCTGCATGTATCAGTTCGTGGTTCTTCAAAACGTTGAGATATGCAAAACTCTTGCCGCAAGATAGGCATTGGTATTTTCGTACTGCGCTGTGAATGCGAATATGGCTACTCAGACTTCGTAGTGAGAGAAACGTCTTGTCACAATGCTTGCATTTTATATCTGGCTGGAAGATGAAAGTTCTTTATTGACACCCTTTCCAGTTGTTTAAAGTATTTATTTATTCTATTGACCTTTAGTATATTTCACAAATCGTAATAAACCATAGACAAACGACTCAGGCCGCCATTTTTTTTCACTAAAAAGGGTTAATATCCAAGATGTGATATGCATGTCTTGTGTGCCTAATTGTGAATATTTCTAGATAAACATATATATAGACAAGACGAGATGGTCTATAGTTAAGCCTGGCTAAGGCGAATAATAAAATAAAAACAATAGCTCAAAATAGAAATATCTAGGTTGTAACTTGTAGCATATTGACTATATGAATGAAGTTTAAAAAGAATTAGAAGGAAGTCCATTACAACAAAAAAAAAAATAGCCAGCTAAAGTGTCTAAGAGCCCCCCGGGGTTGGTCTAGGCCATTTAGCACAAGTCCGGTGAACTTAGCTACAGCGCACTTAATACATGTTTGGAGTTTATAAATTTATTTATACACAGAGATAAATCATATTTGAATACAAAATATATATTCCCAATGTTACTACACACAGCCGACAGGTACTAAAACAACTGAAAAATGTTATACCTGTTTTCCAAAATGTCCTCTCATATGTGCCTCAAAGTTCTCATACTTTTGGAAACTTTTGCCACACTTGACGCACTTCATACGCTCGGAGCGGCGTTGGGCCCCACCCGGTTCTTTTGGCGGTCGCCCTGGACCTCTTCGCCTGCGACGGGCGAGTATTTGACTGTAAAATAAGGTTGTTTTATTTTATAAATTATTTGACCAAAATAATAAAATAAGTCGAGTCTGTGCTGACAATGTATAATGCCTGTGTCATAAATTTATTTAAGAAAAATTATATACTTTTGACTTTTTTTTTCATATTAAGTATGAAGACTGTCAATTTATAAAGATGTCACAAGAAAAGATTACTGAGTACTGCAGTAACTTCAAATCCCATGACGGTTCTCTTTCTGCACAGACTATTTATTAATTCATAATTTTTGTAGTTTTTAACTACAAGGCGACAAGAGACGTAAGTAGTTGGCGCAAGTTTTAACCATCATCTCTGAGATAATATGCTGAAAACTATCCCCTAAGACAAAAACATTTTGTGCCAAGATTGATCCATAGGAGTAATTCTAGAAATTAGATACAAAAGTTACATTTGAAATTGTACACATTCTTCATTAAAGTTCATTAAAAGTGAACCTTTAAATTTAATGATTTAAATGCGAATTACTACTACACATAATCTGAAGGCAGTATACCTTATAAGACTAGCTGTGTCATATGGTTTGTCACTACAATTTTGTGTCATATTTTCTGATGTATTTTCTAATACATCATCACTTGTTTCTGTAATATTCACATCTAGGAAACTGTTTTCATTGTTCTCTGTAAGGTGAGATTCGGGTTTGACCTGAAATTCACAAGATGAAATGTTTATGAATTCCTGGTATAATTTTTTTTTATTATTACAAGTAAATATTTTCAATTAATTAATATATTAATTTTTTTTGCTTATTTTAAATTGGATTTCTAAGTACATATTATTAAAACTTGTTTAGCAGTTTAACCACTGAGACAAAATAAACAAACTAGAGTCAAATCTATTGTCATCAGACAATATAATCAAGATTAAGCATAATAATATTTATTTATACATAATTAACAGAGAGGAACTTACTGTAGTTTTGACATGACTACTGACTAATAGAAAAAAAATATTTCACTAGAGTATCCCTGAGAAAATAAATGTCTAGCCATGCAAACACAAGATAGGGCTCAGTATGTCAAATAAATGTAATAAATCCATGTTTATATACAATATAAAGTTTCATTTAAACACTACATAATTGGAGAGTAATATATAAGGAGGTGAGTTTTAAATTTTAATGATTTATTGGTGTAACGGTATCAGACTTTTAATAACTCTTTTACCTGTAACTTCCATTGTTGTTTCAATATTACATTTGATCTCACAACCACTTGCTTGAAGTTATAGAGCTTGTTTAGAAGATCTAGACACTTTTGACAGATTAACTTAGGCATACAATCACTATCAGAAATCTGGAAACCAATCAAAAATAATTTACTCAATAGTTATTCTCTAGACCTGGAACCAACTATCTAATTTTTTATATAACAATATTAATAATTCTAGAAATCTTTTTACATTTACCTCAACAGATGTGCAATATTTAAATATTCCTGATGTTGAAACAGTAAACAAATCGCTTAATGGACCAGCGTCAGATAAACAAGCCCGACATATTTTCTTAAAATCTAGCATATGCGACATTTTTATGCAGTTTCAAAACATTTTAACAATTATTATAAATAAGGATTAAGTCTTAAGATAGTCACAAAAACTATTGTAATCAATTTGTTTTTGTTTTCCTTGATGATTTTGATTTTTTACTTTTCTTCTATTCCCTTTCGATGTTGACACTTGACATATTATCAAGAAATGAAACGTCAAACAGAATTAACAATGACCCCATGAAGTACATAACAAAAGTTAAAACTATTGCCATAATATTAAAAAAAAGTACATATTATCACAGAGTCCGGAAAAAGGGTCCGTGTACTAATGTGCGTTTTCCAATTACAGCACTAGAGCGCAGCGCATTATGCGGCATAATGCTCAACGTTGAATGTTCCAACTACAGCAACGCTTCGCACAATTGAGCACTCTCAAAAGTAGTGCTCTCGCGTGGTGCTCGCAATCAATACCAACACAGTGACAGAAAATTAACTAGTGTTTTTTGTCTTTAAGTTGGCATTGATCGAAATTTCAAATTATCGTTAGTAAATAATATATCGTCGTAGTATTTCAAACTGCTAAAAAAATAAATATAAGTATGGACGAAGGTATAAATAATTACTTTTTTTTATATTCCACATTTAAAATATGAATACAATTTCATTTTAAAATTCGGATCTGTCAACAAATTTATTTTACAGGATTTTACTTACTTATTAAAAATAAAGAAAACTGGCTCAAATAAGTCATCTGTTTCATTATTATATATATTTTCAATAAATATATCACTTGATAATGAACTAATTGATTGATTTAAACTCGGAGCACTCGATAAATCATCGTCATCACTATCATCTGGATAAGATGATTCAGTAAAAAAGTATATAATTTTTTTAGAAATCATTTCAAATATTACTCAAAATAAGCACAAATAGTTTTCAACCAATTATTATTGTTTACCACATTATTTATACATTAATGAGGTTGCTAACTCCATGAATTTTTTTTTCACAGACAGCGCACTCTGCTGATGCATTTGAAAACAATTAAGCTTCAGCATAATGCGGCATTGTGCGGCACTCTGTAATTGGAAAACGCACTATGTACGCGCGTAAGAAGTTATACTTCTTTGACTTTCTTTATTTTTTTAAATATTAAATTTTTAACGTTAATAATATTTAATAATTAGTATATTATTCAATTATTAATTAATATTAATAATTAAAATTATTATTATATTATTCATTCAATTTAATGGTATAATGGTATGGTTTTTAATTTTTTTTAAAGAATCAAATATAATTTTTTTTATATTATGGCAGTAAATAAATATTTAAATATCATTCATTGAACATTCACAAACTCATTTTCAGTTCAGTCCACCTTGTTTTGTTTTTGTTTTAAAAAATAATAAGTATTCCTTAAAAACATACACATAAGCTTAAAATAAAATATATATGAATAAGATTTTTTTAAATACTTATAATATCTATAAAAGTTCTAGTATCCTATGAACAGCTATGGTTTAAATTCTAAATATGAAATTTAATAATGTTCTATTCAAGTAACTTAGGTTAACAACAACTCTTGGTGACAATAAACTGCAATTAAGTGATAAGATATTAGATAACTAGGTATCAATGGGCATATTAGGGCTAAGGATAAGTGGCTATAGGATAATTGATATCTTTTATTAAGAGCATTTCAATAAGGTTAAATTAATATAATATTGTTAGTTTATAGACCAAGGCATTTCTAATCTTATCAATAAAGCGCCAGGTTTACATTTTAGTGAAAGATCTTGTTAGGCCAGTTTAAAAATGCGCCACCTACCTATATTTATTATGAACTTAGCATAGAACTTAGATTCATGTGTTTGCTTCGTCTGCTAATAACTGTTATACTTTTCTGACATATAATTATAACTCTTAATATGTTAAGGATAAAGGTGAAATTGATAAAACGCTACTTCCCCATAACATTGGCCGTATGCGTCATTTCAATGCTTCACAAACACAATTATTCACATCAGTCGCGGTGGCATTATTATTCATGCACGACGTTCCTTTACATAGTTTTTATTTTAAACTTTAAGGTACGAAGACATCCCGAAGCTTTTTAAGCTTAATACAAGTGCTTAAAATGTATATATAATCCATTATAAATGAGTTATACGTCATAGTGCAATTAATAACTAAAATAAGACACCGGAGAGAACCGAACGGTGGAGTGTTTGTAAATATTAACTATTTTATTAAAGTTGATAACAATCCATTCTGATAACAACTGAATACGTGGGACGTACATTTTCCTGCCAGTGGTTACAAAGTAGCGCTTGTAATTAGCCGTGTTTTTAGAATTACTCGAAAAATGACCACAACAAATGGAAATAGTGACACGGTACCAATAAAAGGCGTTCCATGTAATAACAGAATTGAAGCTCTCTCTAAACATTTTTACGACGAATTTGGATGCAAACCTACATATTTTGTTCGAATACCAGGCCGAGTTAATATTATTGGTGAACATATTGATTACTGCGGCTATCCAGTGTTGCCCATGGCATTGGAACAAGATATTTTAGTTGCTGCCGATCTTACAAAAGATTCAAAACTGTATCTACGAAACATAAATAGTAAATATGAAAAGTTTGACCTTAAAATTAACCTGTTTGAAGACATCGATATTAAACCGGATTCTAATGGAAAACCATTTTGGTATAATTATGTCCTTTGTGGTATAAAGGGAGGTTTGGAGTTTATAAATAATGAAATGATTCACGGAATACGTTTATTTGTTGACGGAATAATTCCTCCAGCATCAGGATTGTCCAGCTCTTCGGCTTTAGTCAGTGCAGCCTGTTTAGCGTTTTTGTACGCGCAAGGAGCAGGTTTAAATAAAATAGAAATAGCAACTCTATGCGCAAAGAGTGAACGATATATTGGAACACAAGGAGGTGGTATGGACCAAGCTATAGCATTTTTAGCAGAAAAATATAGTGCGCAGTACATTACATGGCAGCCTTTGAAAGCTACACCTGTAGCTTTACCAGAAGAGGCATCCTTTGTCGTTGCGCATAGCTTAGCTGAAGCAAACAAAGCAGCCACTAACGACTATAATCGGAGAGTTATAGAGTGTAGATTAGCTGCTCGAATCCTTTTAACTTCCTCTGATGCCACTGCAAATCAAAAGGTCATAACGCTATGTCAAGCGCAGAACATTTTGGGCAAAACATTAAATGAAATGGTAGATTTAGTGCACGACTTTTTACCCAAAGAAATGTACACTAAGAGTGAAGTGTGTAGTATATTAAATATAGATGAAAATACAATGAATAATTTATATTTAACACCGAATACGAGTCATTTAAACGAATTTAAATTGAAACAAAGAGCTCTTCACGTCTTTGAAGAAGCCTTGAGAGTTGAAGATTTTCGCAAGACGTGTACGCAAACTACTGTTAATGGAAAAACTGCTCATTCTAATGGATCAAATGGCGTAACTAAAGATGCCACTGAGACTACTATAGTCAAGCTCGGTAAGCTAATGTGCAGTAGTCATGATAGCCTGAAAAATCTTTACGAATGCTCGCATGAAAATTTAGATCGACTCGTAGACATTTCGCGTAAAATGAATGTACATTGCAGACTAACTGGAGCAGGGTGGGGAGGCTGTGTTGTCGCTTTATGTCCCAATGACAAAGTTAATGAATACATTGAAATGCTAAAAGATGAGTTTTACGTAAAACATTGCGATATCGAAAAAAGCAAAGCCAATGCCTACGTTTTCGCAACAACGCCAAATTACGGGGCTATCATTTACGATATTAGATATTAAGTAATTTTCATTGTATTATTCATGAATTTGTTAATAATTAAGTGCCGTTATTGGCGTAGTTATATTTATTGTTTATATATTTTATAACGCTGGCATAGGTAATTACCGATACTGTTGTCATGAATTTGCATTTGAATTAAATATTAATATATAACCATTGTGGTTTAATTTGAAATGAAGCGCTCTGTAACTTCCAATAGCGAGCCCGATCACAATAATATCCACTCATTACTTCTCTACTTATACTCAAGAATAGTAGTTACCTACTATATATATGTAGTATTGAATTTTATATAACAATTATTATTATATAATTTGCGTGTAGTAATTTTTTTTATTTTTTTCAATCAATATTTTTAATCAGGGTAGTATTATATATGTATCACTATAACTTTATTTTTTACTAAAGATGTATATATACTTTAGTGTCACATAAAAAATATACACATAAATAATTAATTGATTAAAAACAACCTAACGTTTGCATATTCTATGGGCTTCATACTTTCAATTGGTATAGAATTTATCTAATAATCATACCGGTGAAATATTAAAAAAAAAAATTTTTAATATTAATTAAAATACTCTGGGGCCTTAGTCAAGATGCCTTAACAGTAGTGTATGTAGAAAGTCGAAAACTTAATTTGTATGGAAATGACAGTTCATGTCGAAAAGTTTTCATACAAATTTAGTTTTTGACGTTCTACATACACTACTGTTAAGGCATCTTGACTAAGGCCCCAGGACTGAAATTTGCTAGGCAACCCATATGGATTATATTTATTGACATATTAAATTAAATATAAAATACGTTTCATTAAATAAGCATCTCGGTGAAGGTCGTTGTATATCGGGATCTTAGACCAACATAATATAAATAATTACTTACACTTATATTTTGATTCATTATTTTATTTCGATTTATTCATCTGGATCGATAGATGTCAAGTCAAACCATAAATATGTCAACTGTCAGATAGCAAGAAAAAACATTAGTACGAGAAAGTAGAAAACAGAACTATATCAAGAAGTAAAAATAAAATATCCCTCGTTCAACGTTTACTTTTATTTCTTGCCGTTTTTAAACGTTTTTTAATTTACCTAATGCACCCACTATATTTTTTATTATTAGGCAAACTTACATTATACATATAATTGCATCTAACCTGTGTACATTTGGATAGGTATTAAAAGGTTTAATTGCCAACTCAGTAAGTACTATTTTATTCCCATATTTATGACATACCATAATGAGCTTAAATTATTTAAAGCAGATTTTTTCATTTATTAGTTTGCAATGGATACAATGGAGGTAAGTTTATCCGTAGCTTTTGTCCATTTAAGGTTACAATATTGCATCATTATTTTTATAACTAACCTGTTGAATAGATCCTCTCAGGTTCAACTATATTTACTTCACTTTAAAAAAAAAAAGACTTCAAAAATATAAGGAAATTTATTTTAGGTTTATTAAGGACAAACAACCATATTTCCTTTTAGCTATTATTTTTATTTTTACAGGTTCATACAGACAGACTGACAACGTCGCAAAGAAGAAGGTTACGTCGCAAAACATTAAAAAACATAAAAAATCCAACTAAAACAGAGCAATATATTGAGAAGGCAAATTTACCAGAGATTTATACACTTGAACAGGGGTGTACTATAAATAAACCATCCTTAAATTTAAGTGATAAAGGGGACACTGTATTTGAAAAGTTAAATAACTGTGTGCAATCCTGTAAAGAGGATAGAAATAACATAAAAATGGATACTAAATCTGATGTTGACTCAATTCAAAAGGCTCGTGATGGAGTAAAAGCTGCAAGGGATGCTAAAAAACTAGCTAAGCAAGCCAAAAAGAAAGGTCTATCTGATACTAAAACTACAGAAGTACATATAGATAGCAAAGTATCAAATAAAACTATAGAAAGTACTACTGAACATGAAAAAACAGTTGGCAAAAGTAGCATTGATGAAGTTGACCGTGCTGAAATAGGGAGTATGCAAGACACCCTTCAATTGTTAAATTTATTAAAAACAAAGTTAAAGAGTGCCTCACCAAATGATCAAGACATAGGAAATGTACCAGTAGGTGAGAATTTGACAGTTAATGATGTTGTAAATACATTAAAGGATATTGTCAATGTCGCAAAGGATGTAGAGAATGTCACGGCCATCGTCCAATCAATGAATGTTCAAAAGGTAATACTCAATTAAAAAAATAGAATTTGAAAATGCTTTATTTACATATTAATAGAGTGATAAAATTTGTTCAATATCTGAGCACTTTTCCAAAATTTTAACTATTATAACAGATTATCTCATTTTTGTGTTATCTATAGTAAACATACATTCTATATATCTTCTAGTTTCTTTGTTTATAAGATAAGTATTGCCACTTAACAAAATATTAATGAATTTGTTTTTCTATAATTTTGACTACAGTCTGGAAATGAGAAAGTTGAAAGTAACATTAACACACCAGTACAAAAAGAAAAGAAACCTCAAATAGAAGAAAAACCTGACATCAAAGGAGAGGATGACAAAAAAGGTGTAGGAGAGGGAAAAAGTAAGGCTGAATTAAAGGCGGAGAGGAGGGCTAAACAAGAGGCCCAGAGAGCAGCCAAATTAGCACAAACACAGGAAAAGGAACAGAAACCAATTATTAAACCTAAAATAGCACCAGAAAAAGCTAAAGAGGTTGATATTAAAAAGGTATTTTTTAGAAATTAAGTAACAAACTTTCCTCCTTGAATAAATTTCTGTATAAGAAAATTAAAATCATACTAAAAACTTAGACCTGTTTTAGTGAAAATAAATTAATTTGTAAAAATATTTGTTGTTATTAAATTTTGTGTATATTTGTTTACAACTTTTAATTATTATTTTGAAGTGGTAATATATTTATTTTTGGAACCCATATGTGAAATTGGACTTATGACTTAAAGATTTGTGAAATTAGACGTATTACTAAAGAAAAAATTAATGTTATCGCTCTGTTTTAAAGTACTCACCTATCTCCTTTCATCACAGTGGAAACACAATTTGAGACAAAAAGTTTAAACACTGACAATGTGTTTATACATAAATCGTTTAAAAACATAATTTTAAATATAAATATGTTAATTTACAGGAAAAGTCACCAAAACCGAAAACATTTGAGAAGCCGAAAAAGTCTCAAACAACACAGAAATGCAACTGGTTTCAACATCTTCACACTGTACATGACAAGGAGGCTCTCAAACAAGTTGCTATCAATTCTAAGTATGTATTATGATTATAAAGAAAATATTCATTATATGTATTATGTATATGTCGCAGCCAACTAGCTTAATAAGCCGTTCAACTAACAGCCTAGCCTTTTAACTAAACAGCGCCGTTAAACTGGCGGCCCCATGACCTGGTGCTAGTATTTGCAAGGGATAAAACATTACTTGACCATTTTCGATATTTAGAAGAACCCTACTTTGACGCATCTTAAAAAAATTGTTTTTTTGTATAAATTATTATATTATAAATTAATGTTATTATTTTATAGTTTACACCCGGCAGTGATAAAATTGGGGGTTCAGCTCGCATCGCGTGTTGTGATCGGATCCAATGCAAGGTGTATAGCACTGTTGGACGCACTTAAAAAGGTACGTTTTAGTTTAAATTTAAACATTTTATAAAAAAATAGCTATACCTTTTTTTATTCAGTGTTTTTAAATCAAAAACATATTGTAATATTATGACAAGTTATTTTTGTATTTCACTAGATTGAATCCATTCATTGTTATATGTCTATTTTATTTACTACTATCTGCCGTTTCGTTACTAACTTCGTTCCTCCTTAATACCTTCCTCAGAGTTAGGATAGATAGAGTCTAGGATAAAATTTAAAAACGAGATTTATGACTCCCGATTGTCAAAAGTCAATGCAGTTTTGACGTACCGGTGTCATAAATTGTAAATTACAGCCATAGAGTGTGATAAATACTAGAATCTATACTGAAAAAGAATCGTGGCAGTAATTGTTATTTTCTACGCGTCATTTAATTAATTCACAATAAATGTAAATTTTTAATATCCAGTATTAAGATGATTGTGACTGTCGCACTACAGTGACGTAATAACGTGCGACACAATATTATTATATTGTAATAACAAATATGCAATTTAGCATTGCTGCTATTTCAAATCCTTCGACGGTTCTCTTTCCACACAGACCATGGCAACACTTATATCATTAAAATTGTCTATTAATTTAAATTTTTCTATAAACAGATGGTCCGTGACTATACCCTTCCAGCCAAGACAGAGTTCGCTCGAGGCTTAGAAGCTCAGTTGGCAGCGAGTTTAGCTTTTCTATGGAAAATGAGAGCTCCTTCAGCCTCTCAAGTTAACGCTATCAAGCACTTTAGACACCAACTCACCCAATTACCGAACAATGTTGATGAGTTTGATGTAAGTATAATATAATGTGTACACCACTGTATGGAAAAATAAAGTGTAGCAACATTACAAAAAAAAGGGTGCGTGTACGCGCGTAAGAAGTTATACTTCTTTGGCTTTCTTTATTTTTTTAAAATATTAAATAATTAATAACAAATATTTAACGTTAATAATTTAATAATATCTAATATTTAGTATATTATTCAATTATTAATTAATATTAATAATAATAATTATTATTTTATTGTATTATTCATTCAATTTAATAACTACGTATGTTTCATAACCTTTTAACTAAGTAACAATAGGTCTTTGTGAAAAAGCATTGCTAAATTTCTTTGAAAAAATAATTAAAACTCCTTTATTTGTTTAAAAGGTAAATGTCATTATGTCCATTCAAAATTCTTTTTAAAGCTGCTAACTTCACGCATATTATATTTCTTTTTACTTGTAGATTGTCTTATTCCCATCTCGCTCGCGCACACTATAATCACACTGACAACTTTGTGTCTCAAGTGCGCGCGCATCGTAAAATTTCACTCTCGTCAATTTTTCATAACGCGCCTAAAGAAGTATAACTTCAATAATATGCAAAAACTTAAACATATATATATTTATTTATAAAATATCATGATTTCGAGTTCAATGTATTAAATACATATTGAAATCTAAATAGGTTGCCAAGTTCTACAGCATATAAAACTAATGAAGGTATTTAATAATAATCCAAAAATTTAATCTGACATATTTTTATAATTTATTATTTAGATTATAGTTGTATTTTTCATCTACACGTATTTAAGTGTAGTTGTTGCTTAGAGTAGTTGAGATCTAAATAGGTATCAAATTCTATACAAAAATTTCTAGTAAAAAACTTGCTATTTCGCACTTTAACATACCATATTGGTGAGTTTTTTTTCTCAAAGTGTAAAAAGTTAATACTGATCACAAGAAAAGTAATTAACACATTTTAAAGATTGATCACATAGTTATTATTATGTGTTACATATAGGAAATTAGCAGACCGGCCAAGCGTCGCTGTAGTAAGGTTTTAGTTATATTACATAGTAGTAACCTATTCAAGGAAAACGGTAGGAGAACACCAGTCATGGGGACCACCATGCTTTTTTGGTGGTTATGCCATTAAATTGTAGCTTATTGGAAACGTTGGTACTTTCAACACAGCGCCATCTGTTAGAATTATGACTATCAAATAATAAACAAATATTTTGCAATAAAATAATATTGCGGATATAAATTAAGATGTAAGCTATCCTATCTTTTAAGTCAGATCAAATTGCACACGCTGAGCAAATTTGATTGAAATCGGTTCGGTAGTTTAGGAGTCCATAGCGGACAAACAACGTGACACGTAATTTATATATATTAAGATTTGTACATATACTCTATAAGAAAGTTTAAACAACGTTAAATTTTTTTATCAATTACTTGAATTCATCAGCTTACTAAGATCAATTGACTGACTATGGGTAAGATTCAGAAATGAGGCTTAGGGGGCGTGTGTGTTGCGTAAGCAGATTTATCCCCCTACGAAAGTAATTTCCTACTTAAGGAAGAGGTAAGGTCTCAAAAATAATAGTACATATACAAAAAATTAATACGCTACTGCCTAGTAGACAGTGTGTGGGTAATATGTGTAAAAAAATTACTGTTGACGTATTCACCAAATAAGAAAATGGACCCCCCTCCCCTGATAGTGCTTACGTAATACTTGAACGGCCCCTTAGCACTAAGCTAGACTCTTGTACGTCATAAGTGTATTAGATTTTGACATACGTGAGTAAATTATTCTAAATCTTATCTATGTCTAGACTGCTTTCTTCATTAAATTTATCTTTACCATTGAAGCAAAAAATGTTGGTATTATAAGGAAAAATATATGAGCGCAAATACACTTAATACTCAAAATGTTAGTTATAACGTTGCTGTCTGAACGTATACATTTTATTTTAGGCAAAGAAGAAACTTCAAGAGGAAATAGACAGATATATTCGTGAACAAATCGATATGGCGGGTGAAGCTATTAGTATCGCTGTGAGAAATAAAATATCGAACGGTGATAATATCCTCACTTATGGGTGGTAAGTTAATTTTGCGATATTGGAGAGTGTTCAGAGGAGTTGTTCGGTCTAATACCTGTAGCTGACTTTCACTATCGGACGTCAAGGCAAAATACAAAATACCATCCGTATCACCTCGACGTCCGTCGTTCCACAACTGAGCGTTTTCTAAGGCAGTTTTTGCCGCGCAGCGCCACTATGTGGAACCAGCTGCCCACTGAAGTATTTCCAAACCAATTCGACTTAGGGTGCCAGTTCTTGAAAAGCCGGCATCGCACTTGCCTTCTGGCAGTGTGAGTGTCCATGGGCGGCGGGGCGGTATCACTTAACATTAGGTAAGCCTCCTATTACATAAAAAAACTATAATAATATAAACGACAGTAATATGTGTGCTAGGCTGCACACTTATGTCGAATTTAAAAAAAAACCAGCGGCGCTACAACCCTATACAGTATTGGCCGCAGATTGCATTATTCGATCATTATGTATAATGTAGAATATAGAGTATGTGATCAGCTTTCTGTGCTTGACACGTGTCGAAGATTTTTGGGTTTAAAGACATGTTTCCTCAGTGCCTTCATCGTAGCAAGTGTTAATCGCACATAGAAAGATAACTCCAATGGCGTAACAATAGGATGGCAGGGCTGGCAAAATGCCACGGGCCCCCGACCAAGAGATATTATGTTCTCTGGATGAATGTGAAGTCTCCAATACGCATTGGGCTAGCGTGGGGACTATAGACCATTCCCTCTCGCATAAGAGAGGAGGCCTATGACCATTAGTCGGACATATACACGTAGGTCGATTTTTACTGATAGGGCCCCATCAAAAGAATTTGCCACGGGCCCCAGATAGTATAGTTACGCCACTGGATAACTCCATTGTTGTACAGTGATTCAAACTCGGGCTTAGTGATTTAAATCACTAGATATATTATATATTCTTTACATATTTTAGTTCATCGTTAATCGAACGAATCCTAAGAGAAAGTCACGAAGCGGGGGTGCAATATCGTGCGGTCATTGTTGGGAACAGAGTGAGTCATTCAGCGCGAGAAATGCTTCGACGACTTGTATCTGCGGGTGTGGCCTGTACTTATGTCGATATCTCGGCGCTTAGCTATGTTATGAAGTCGGTATGTGGGATTTTTAAAGAAATTATTTATTTATAAAAACACTCCTGCCCTAACAGTCGAGCCTAAATTGACATGAGAACAATAAGTGAATAAAATTTACAGACGAAACAAAAAAAAAACAAACATACGAAATTAATTAGGAAAATCAAAATAACATAAAAAATACAAGAAACTAACTACTATAGGCACTAACAAATAATAGAACTTTTAACCAATTGTATTATTGTTATTTTGTATAAAAATATATGATAAGAGCCCATTACATCAGATATATTATATGGAACAGTTTTCTCATTAACTTTTCGAAGCAAACTAGGGCTTTAGTGACTAAGATAAGATACCAAATAATATGACAGGTCTCGACTAGATCTATGATTGATAATGAACCAATAACTTAAAATTTCAGATTAACAAAGTCCTTTTAGGAGCTAACGCATTGCTGGTAAACGGTTCAGTCCTTGGTGCAGTGGGTACGCTGCAGGTGGCTTTAGTTGCGCGTGCGCACAACGTTCCCGTTTTGGTGGCATGTGAGACGCACAAATTTTCAGATCGCGTGCAAACTGACGCATTTGTCGATAATGAAATTGGTAAGTTGAAATATATTTATTATTTTTGCACTATAGATATATATAAATGTTTTAAAGTTATAATGAAAAAGAATTTGATTTTATGCTGAATTATTTCAATAACCACAGGTGACGCTGATGCACTAATTGACAAGTCAGACGAGAACTCCCCTCTAAAGGACTGGCGTTCAAATCCCAACTTAAATCTTCTGAACTTGACATATGACGTCACGCCAGCTAGCCTCGTTACTGCAGTGGTCACTGAATTGGCAATATTACCTTGTACAAGTGCACCAGTCATTCTTAGATTTAAAACTTCTGAATATGGAATGTAATTTAATGTTATGTAAATAAATTTAATTAAATTTCTTATAAATGTATATACTATAATTTGAAGTTTTATTCATTGTAATATCTAGAAGTAGGAAAGCCTTAAATGATTAACACTAAAAATATGATTAAAACACTCTTACTTTTCTGTATTTATTATATAATAAAAATTTAATTATGCTTTTGTATTAGAATTGATAATACCCAATTGAACACGAAATTATACTTCAATAAATTATGAAATCACAACAATCAATACAAGCAGTATATTAGATATAATCAATTCAAAATACAGAAATTAGTCCTTATGGGCATGTTCTGGCTTATGAATAGAAAAGTCTAATCTTACATAAATAATAACACAAAGGAATAGAGCATATAGTGAACCAACTACTATTAATGGTTCCCTCAACATGATGATTGTTGGGAATGTGTACCGTAGTTGAAAATCTTGAATATGATTTTCAACAATATTTTTCTTGGTAAATGAAATCACTGGACGTCCTTGAGTATCCAAATAAGTGTAGTGTAAAGTATCAGGCAGTTTTGTTATTGAATAGGGAAAGTTAATTTTGATATTATGAACTCCTTCTGGTAAAATCACCTTGGTAACTAATTCATCGACTTGCATGTCATCTACAATGTGATCAATTACACGCATCTTTAAAAGATATTCATTTCCAGAATGGTAAACATATTCATAACTTGGGACATTGTAACCTAGAGTGTAGTGAGTCTTCCATCCTCCGAAGAGAGGGTATCGAGGTCTTAAATCCAATTCTACCGAATCCTTTTTCACCTTCATGTTGGATGTAGAGATGTTGCCATTAGTATCCCGATAATATACATCAGCAGCAGAAGCAGGCAATAATGTTTTGTATGAGCGGACACTAGCAGGGCCACTGTGGTGATCCTGTTGATAGTGGTAGCGAGAGAATGGTCCACTTAACTTAGCACCTGTATGCTCAATTTCAATCTTTTCTTCGACTGCTATATTGCCCCAGTGTGATACTTCAATAAGACGCTCAACGCGAGTGACAGTTAAGAATGGAGAGTTGTTCTTGAAATGTACACTCAATTCCTTTTCAGTGAATGGTCCAATATTGGAATAAGTCCCAAATATAAGTGTACCATCAAGCTGGCTGAATGGTTTTACTTTCGTGAAGGATTCAACACTCTTTGTATTCAAAATTACATTGGTTTTCTGTGATATGACATAGTAGGGAGAAAAGAAGTATAGGTTACCATTAAACTTGACCAATTGGTCTTCCTGCTGAGTGATGGCGGTAGGATATGGTTGCAGGGCTTTAGTGAAAACGGATTCCGCAGTAAGAATTGATGAAGAACCTGCATTAATTGCATCTTTTAGCTCGACACGATAAAACTTGATATAGTCATAACCCTTTACTGTTGTTTCTATTAAGCGTAGATCTTTATTGTGGCTATCCTTAACTCCCAGGAATGATATGTGGTCTTTTAGAACATTTTCTATAGCCAATAAGAAACTTTTTATTGGTGCTTTGCCTGAGTTTTCCAAAGTAATTTTAGATGTTGTTTTTACGAGTTGAGAAGAACAATCGATTATTCTATCAACATTCTTAATTTTAATATCACTTGATACTGTGTCTACATTGGTAGAGCCACATATTGTGAAAATAAATAGTAGATATACAACACAAATCCGCATTTTGTTCCTCGCCGGTATTTCACTTGACATTTTAACAATCATCGACGCAGCCGGAAGTACACGCCATCAATTTATCGTTAGTAAAACTTACCGGAAGTTCTTAGTCTGTAGTAACAAAATTGTCTATAGATTTTTAGCAATAAGAATAACCCAATCTTGATATACTCCCATATCATATAGATAAATAACCTACTGGTTATTTACTATATGCTAAGGACCTAATAATGATAGCAGTCTTTGTCCTTAATATTCTTTTTCGTATAATTATCGCTATAAAAAATGTATCCCACGTGAGCAAATGATGTAGATATTTTGCTAATCGGCGCCCTAGCTACAATATCACGGCACACAACTCACGAGGGGTCTTTTTGTATCAAAGGATTCACATGGGTATGCCAATCATGCACGGATAGACAATGTAAATACATAAATAGCAATTAGGTAGTTATATAACAAAACCAAATATGAAATATTAGTAAATAATTAACTATGCTAAAACGACTCGCGCGAAGTTACTGAAAATGTCCACCTAGTTATTTTTCATCACAGTTTCATTGTTAACCCGATACAATCTACTAACAAGACCATTAAACGATGTGATACAAACACAAACGTGAGACAGGCGTGAAATTATATTATGGATATTTGTTTCTAATTAAATGTGTACTGCAGTGAATAGGGATTTAAGCAAGCATTTCTGTATGTATATTATTATGTATTATCTTGTAAAGATACACTACATCCATGACACGTTACGTCGCAATTCAAGTGAAACGAGTTCAAACCCTTTAAAGCGAGAGTCGTTGGATTAAAGTGAGTCCTTTAAGTAAAGACAATGTTGAGTAAGTCCCTAATGCAATATCTTCGAGATATTACAATATTACCGAAAGCATACTGGAAATGTAGTGGATTTCTTTTGATTTAATTGTGTTGTTTGCGTTATTTGTAAGTTTTAACCTTGGACTTATTTTAGTCTGTGTTGTTTGTCATTTATGCAGTATGTTTGTCATCTGAGTTGTCAAATGTCAATTGTCTTCAATGCATGTGCTTGAAGTCACGGTAAATATAGTTTTGTATTACCAAAATTTCAATTGAAATTTGGAAGTTGTGCTATTAGCTATAAAGTATAACTATAACAGGGGCCTTAGTCAAGATGCCTTAACAGTAGTGTATGTTGAAAGTCAGAAACGAAATTTGTATGAAAACTTTTCGACACGAACTGTCATTTCCATACAAATTTAGTTTTCGACTTTCTACATACACTACTGTTAAGGCATCTTGACTAACCCCCCCTGGTTATTTTACAGTATCAGTTACATACTCAAAAGTAACATAATTTCATTATCGGTGGCTTTTATGTTCAAATAGTGTAAAACTACAGAATTGTTGGCTTGCTAAACGTTTTAATTAAAACAGGCAAAAATATATAGAAGTTTGAGTGCATTAGTTCGGCTATTACTTTAAAATCATGTACAGCTTTGCAATTAGATTCTTTTTCATTTGTTTTGGTGAGTGCTTGTTTATATGTTATATTTTCTATTCTCTGCATAAACTATATATTTTAGTTCACTAGATTATTTTAATCTTTTCCATATATCAGTATAATTTTCTATAAATATTTCAGTTGTGAACCTCATGGTATCATCCAGTTATGGATTCCGGAACAGAGGTTATGGAAATAAACACAGTAAGGAACTCCAAGTAAATCAGGCTGCACCTATGGGCACAGGGAATGATGTATCTCCATCTAGTCCCGCTACAATTAAAAGAGGTCTTGGAATCTCTGCTTGGGGTCTAATCACACTTATTATTTCTATTATATTAGCAATGGCTGGAATGTATTATTTTTCAATTTGTTACCCTGTACTTTGTAAGAAGCCTAGAAAGTATGACATAATTGGATCACCAACTATAGCCTAACATTAAGTAGAACTATTAGTTATAACTAAAGAGTTATTGTGTGAACCTGACAGCCACACCCAGATTTTTCTAATTTAGAGATAACTCCCTAATGGTATAAGTATTTGAACACTGGTGCTTGGCTATTATAGCATTCAATTCCAATCAAATCTATGGTGAACTTAATTAAATCTATCATAAGTAGCTAATTACAATAATATAGGTAACTGTGAGTATGGCTGTTAATCTACAATTCATTTAGGTTAAGATTAATTACTAAAGTACCATTTGCACAAATATATAAGATATGGAAATTGATCTGTTTTGTAATGAACATATTAGCAATGTTTATAAATTTGTGGAAATATAAGACTGAATCATCTTCATATATCGCATTTATTAACCAAATCATGTTCATAATAATTCCATTGAGGTTGTGAGTACAAATATTTGTCATATTTTATAAATCATACATATCTCTATTGTCTGAGATGTCCTAATTGTAATGTTTGTATTTTACTTCATTAAGATTATAAATGTAATTATTATCACTTTGTTGATAACATACACAAATACAGTTAGTCTATTGTGAAAAAGAATTCTTTGTAATTAATTATATCAGTATTAACACATATATTTTTATATAATTATTAATTGGAATGCTCAAAATAAAGCCTGTAATAAGTATATATAGCATTTTCTTTATCTCTGGTATAATGAAATTGTAAATATTTTTAATAATCAGTCTTAAATAGTCAGTTATTCAAAATGACAAGAAATAATGCTTGCATGTTACTAAAAACTATCCTAATGGATATATTTAAGGATCCATCACTGTCAGGGAATTTACAAAATAGTTTTTGTTATATTAAGTCACACAAAGAGGTGTCTTTGTGCTAACTATGACTCCCGTTTGCCAAAAATGTATTGGTTTTGATCGGGCTATGTCATTACTGAATCTTACCTAGAGTTGTGTTCTGAAAGTTCTTCATTGGCTTGTTATTTAACATCTTTAACGTGATTATTCAGAGCGGAACGAAAAACGGACTAATGTTGCAATTTGCAAATTATGCAAACTAAAATAAATCCTCTTTGCTATGCCTCATTTCAATTATTCACAATGGTTCTGTTTCTACAGACCACACTAATGGTAGGGGAGCCCAAGAATAATGAAAAATATATAATCTGACGATTTCCGCAAGCCGAAATAACAAAAATTCGTCGATAAAGTTAAATGCGTGCAGCTGCGTGATGCCTACATTTCCTTAAACCGATCGGAATCTACTAAACGACGTTCTAAATATTTCCCTAAAAATTACATTTCCTGTGAATTTGAACCGATTCGGACCGATAGATTTTGAAAAATCTTAAAAAAATAAGAAATATTTTTTTTTTAAGTGGTGACTTTATCGATCAACTTCAAAAACTAATCCGCCTTTGAGCTTGAAAAACCACGTCGATCGCCACCAAGCTGGTCAAAAGCGGTTGATTAGTTCGAGAGATATCGTGAACGAAAGAAACCCGAAAAAGTGTTTTTTCGGGATTACTCCGAAATTTGTGGTTCGATCAATTACAATTCAAAATTACTTATGATGATGATAACACTGCGTCGAATGCCGCCAACCGCGTGAAAATTGCTTGATCCATTCAAAAGTTATTGCGGTTTGAAAATTCCAAAAATAGTGTTCTATGAAATTTCTATCAGACTTTCGAGCTGGGAAAGCTCAAATGCATAGAAATGTTATTTCTTTGAACTCAGCGAGCTCAAAATATCAATTTTAAGAACCCAGGAATGGAATTAGCGGGAAGTTGCAGGGATGGCCCTTTAGGTGAACCGTTTTTCTAAATTTTTTTTGTCAGATCAGGCGAATCCCTCTAGATAATCGTCAGATTATGAGACAGTACGTTTAGAACATAAAGATGAACCACATATATCTTAATCTGATGCGCTTGAGTATTTCAAAATTGCGATTTTTTTTTTGCAAATTATGAAAATGGCCGTGGGTTTGCGTCCCATCGAAATCGTCAGATTAGTGAATGAGAGCTTTTTTTTGGTGCACTTAACACTCCCTTAGAAAATCTGACGCGCTCGATAATTTTTATTTTTTTTTCATTTTCAACCCTTAAATACAACCACCCGCATCATGCAAACGATCAGATTAACATACGTACATTATTAAAAATACGTAGGGCATTGATGCTATCAATATCTGACGCGCTCGAGGATGTCCATGCAACAGTTTTTTTTTACATATTTAACAATCTATAGGCGCTTCCCCCACCGATGAAAAGGTATATATCATATAACATTTTTTTCTTATTATCTAAGCTTTGCATCCCAATAGGTCTCTACGACGCTCGAGTAAATCCCCATTTAGCATCGTGGGCTCCCCTACCATAATAGATGAAAGTGGTTTAGTAAATTTAAAGGTGAAATTATTAATCTAATATATACAATTCTTGTGTCACAATGTTCGTTCCTATACTCCTCCGAATTTTTTTAATGCATATTCAGTTAGTCTGAGAATCGGCTACTATCTGTCTTTTAAACCCCTAAGTGATTAGGGGTGTCCACCCTAAAAAATTACTTGTTTATGATACAGCATACAAAAATACATACAATCCTTAATTTTCATCTACCCTCTACGATCAACCCCTATTTTTTATTTGTTAGTTAAGAACTTGATATAGAGAAAAATCACAGAAAATCCTAAAAAGTTTTCATTCCGGAAAACCGAACAGTCTCTGGGGTAGCATTGCAAAATGTTCCATGTTGGTTTGTAATAAAAAGGTAGGCTAAGCATTAAGGAGAAACGAAATTCGCGGGGGCAGCTAGTATTTTTATATAATATTATGGTACATTTTACATAACTCGGCATCCTGAGTGCTTTAATTAAGGAAATATATAATTAAATAAGGAAAAGGGGTCAAGGAGCCTCAACTGATTCATTATGTGTCAGCTAAATACTGAGGTGAAAATCAAACAAAAAAGTTAAATCATAATTTATTACATAAATAAATTTCACTGTAAATGCATCTTCTTAGTCAGAATGGAAGCTTTATTATAAAATGTAACATTAAGATTATAATTATTTTAAAACTAGTATTTATGGTGTTACATTTTGATTAGATTCGGCAAAAGGGATGAGTAAATTCTAACAACATTTATCCCCTTAAGATATGTTAATTTGTACACAAAATTATCGAAAATAAATTTGGCAGTGTTTAAAAATATTTATAAAAACAGCAATCACTTATTATTTAAGTATTTCCATTATTATGAGAGTTCATTTTAAAAATTATTTTTTAGTACAAATTTAGTAAGTACTTATATAAAAAATCTAAACAGATTTTTGAAAGACGATTTTATGTCATAGAACTTAGTCTAATCAGTTCTGTGGAGTAATGTTACACTTATTAGCAGTATTTTATTGATTTTTTGAACTGCTGAACTTTACTACTCAGAGACATAATAGGACCTTTGTTTAGACTACAAGAGTTATGATACAATGATACAATGATACAACAGTTACGATTTATTTTATCATATCCACAATTACAAAAATTATAGCATTTTTTTTTAAATTTACTTAGATCAAACGACTTTACAAGCATATATATCGTAATGCAATAACTAGACCATGATTATTATTTAAAATATCGATACAATTAAAATCAATATAATAATTACTTCATGGTTTTCAGTAAAAAAAATATTTTTGTTACTACAATTTATGAAGTACACCATTATGGTGGCAGATAACAAAATATGCACTGAGAAAAACTTAATTTTGCTCTATGGCAGATGTTAATAAAAAAAACAAAATACTGCTAAAAGGTTAATAACCCCTGGCACATTATAGCTCATCCTTCTCGAGATCAATGTCCGAGAGGTCAATGTCCTCTTCTGGCGGTAATTCGCCATCTTTGCCGTCCCAAGGCTCAGTCTTGGAGATTTTAGGCATTTCAGCGCCTCTTACTGGCGCTGTCTGGCCACGACCGAAAGATAGATCTCTGTAAAATAATAATATTATTATTCACAAAAGTATTTAAGGGAGCGTTCAAGTATTACGTCACGCAATTTTTGAAGATTAGTGAAAGAAAAAACGTGTGGTGTAAAGTACTGGAAAGTCGAAAATAATATTAACAATAACGCGTAATTAAATCCCCGCCCCGCATCGTAACGTTTTACAAAACGACCCCCCCCCCCAAATTCGTTACCCAATACTTGAACGCCAAGTTTGGTATTGAGATCCAGCTGCAAGGTCATACCTGAACACCTAATTGATTAAAAACCATGACGGACAGAAATCTCTCTTCGTGCTATGATGTTGAATAACAACCAAATTTAATACCAATTTAAGTATTTAAATGCGGGATTTTGTATAAAATGCGGGAAAGCATACCTTAAGAATTCATTGATACCGGTTTCAGAGAATGATCCACGTAGAGTAGAGAACTTGAGTTTCTTAGCATTGACGACGGCCATGGCTGGGTAACCGAAGCCTCCCATTTCCAGAGATTCTTCAAGCGATGGCTGTGCACCAGCTTCTGACCAGACCCAGCTGGGAAATTAAAACAATATTTTATTTATCTTTAGCTTTACTTTAAGTCAGACTTCTTTAACATATAGAATGGCAAATTTATTACATCATAAGACATTGCAGTTGTAAATTGTCGTTCGACCGAAATCTTCGCCAAAGAATATTTTTGCTAATTAATACGCGAGGCTACCTACCTAACTAGTGTTTTATGCACCCGTTTCAAATGATTTTTTACTAAGCCTACCGTTTAGTACAGTTTTGAGTTTTGCAATGCAACTCCTTACTCCATAGAGAATGTTCGCTATTCCGGAGTTAAAACAGAAGTAACAGAACTTAATATTTTAACTCTATTTTCCCAATTTTTCTAAAGAATACTATTCGAATTGGTCCAGCCGTCTTCGACGTGTTGGATTATAATACCCTAATTATTATTTTGTTTGTGTAGTTTCTGCTTCGGTCTTCAAAAAACGACAAATATTAGGACTGGCCTAATATTTGTCTAGAAGGATAATATGTACGTTTAAAACATGGGTCTATTCACGAAATAAGCTCTGTCGAACGACACGACACTTTCTTGAGAAAATGTGTTGTATTGAATTTGTTTATAAAATCTTTCAAGTTTTTGGAGTCTATATTATAGTCCAATGTCAATGTTATTAAATTGAAATAAAATCAAATGCATTTTTGCAAAGGTTTTTTAAAAACAAATCCATATCCAAATACGCCAATACCATTGTGATGTAATCATGACAAAAATTTAATTTTAAACAAAATTACCCTTAACTTAATTTTTTTTTAAATATTAGAATAAAAATGTCTCCACAACAAAAGAATAGCAAAATAAGACGCGCGCTATGATGTGCACGGGTCTTTCATCATCGCGGCTAAAAGCGCGGGAAACCGTTTACCATAGCTGTCACTTGTATAATAGACCACAGAGTATACATGTTTTATAAAATATCGAACAGGCTAACTTACCCCCACATCTTGCTCTTGTATTTATCTCCAAGGCGCTTCAATATCGCGATGTAGTCATTTCTGCACGCGGCATTACAATCAAGGATGTGAGGCAAAATTGATACCACACAGAGTGGCTTATCACTACAACCTTTCATCACTTCTTCATCTGTTACCTGAAAAAATATTGGAATTATTTTGCCATCCAGTGAAGTCCGGCGAAGCATAATATTTAAAGGTTTAAAAGCATCACTAAATTTGTATTGAAAATTATTTCATCACTACTTCACTGCGCTTTTATTGTTTTGTATTAATTAATACACATAGCATTTTTTATTTTCTGTAATATTGTAAACATCATTTAACCTTTTTTGATGAATGTAGAAATTACGAAATTTTACGTAAGAAGAAGGTTAAATAAGGCACGCATTTTTTAATTTTACAAATTAAAAAACACAAACTGCACGATTTCAAACGCATACAAACTATTAAATCTAGCTTTAAAGTATTTTCAAATATAATTTCATATTTATATAAAGAACGTAAAGAACTTTATGATGTAGTACGTTACGTAATATATGATATCCGACATGTTTGAAAATGGAACTGAGAAGCGGAATAAATAAGATTTATATAACATAAGAACAATGAATGTTTATATTATAAATATCCCATTGTCTATGTTTTTATTGTGTGATGTTAAATTGCGTCTTTGAAATTTGAATCAGTCTTAATTCGGATAAAGGTGGGTTGAGTCAAAGTTGTGTGAATATATTTTTAACCTTATATTAATATAAAGTGTTTTCATTCAGAATATTTGCTTCAAGTGTAGTAAAGTGTGCATGAGAAATAAATTTTAAAACCATTTCTTTGTCCAAACCGATACTAATAAATCCCTAAGTTATTGATTCAGGCTTAGCCCCAAGTACGACTCCCGTAAGGCAAAAACATATCGCATTTTGCTATATAACGACATATGTGATGAAATATATACAAAGGATTGTTATGACCTGATCTCATAGTAAAGTTTTCCATAGAAATCTAGCAATCAATAATTATTATAAAATTATATTTTTAATGATTAGAAAACAATAGCAAAACAAATCCAATAGTCCCTAGTAACGAAAGAAGAAAATTTATCAGTGTTAGGGTCTTCTAATGGAGTCCCCAAAAATATCTGAGTGGCTTCCCTATATAAATTAGTATAAATTTTAGGAATAATTATTTTATTTAAGTACAAGTAATGATCACATAAATTTGCTATCTTTTAAAGTGAAGTAGCCTGGTTTCTTGTGCTGATATATTTATGTGTCTATTTCAAGAAAAACCTGTTTGTTTGTTTCAGCAAAGAAATAACCAACCCTAATGAAATAGCCGTTTCAATAAGACTACATACCTCCAATACTTCAGGTGCTGGTACATTTTCAGCAAGCTTTTCAAGGGCCCAGCTGACGATATCGCTGGAAGTTCTGCCTCCATTATAGTCTTCTACACTGTCACTGGTCTTCTTACCACCAGCGAAGAACTTGATGGTTGGGTATCCTTGCACTTGGTAGCGGGAAGCCATCATTTGATCAACTGTGGCATCAACGGCTCCGAGTTTTACCTGTATTTATTGTATCACAATTATTATAATATATATTAATTAACAAAAAAAATAAAATAAATAAAGAATGAGGATAACAATTCAAAATAACGGATTGTGGCAATCTTTGTTGGACTAGAGAGGCTGTGACATACAATTATATAACAATTAAACAACATATGCCTTCGTTTCGTCTCATGTTTAGCATTGTTAGCCGTCTGTCATAATGGCGTGAAAGAAAATTAAAAAAAAGTATTATTGCTTATGATTAGTATTATAACTTTGAAATTTTTTTCCCAGATGTGTCAATAAAAGATTTACATAGATTATCCCCAAATTTTCGTAGACACAATTATTACAGAGAGTTGTCAATTATGCATTTCTGTCAACAAATTAAAAATAGATAACATATTATTTAAATAAACTTTATCAATTTACCTTTCCTTTAAGCTCGGTTGCGGCCTTTGCCCAGTGGGGTTCCAGATTCTTGCAATGTCCACACCATGGAGCATAGAACTCAACAAGCCACATGTCATCACTATCCAGAACCATCTCCTTGAAATTGCTGTCTGTTAGAGTGATAACATCCGACTGAAATAGAAAAATGTATTAAATATAAATATATTGAAATGTGAGGTTGGTTTAGCCAACTATTTAATATTTATTTAAACATTTGAGTTGTAAATATTACTTTTTAGTTAAAATAAGGGATGTTGGAAAAATATTGATTTCAAAATAAGATATATAAAAATGTATGTTTGCATATGATAGAGACTAAGACTACACATTGTTTAGTGTTTTTAATAGAACATTTTCTTTGAATGCTTCTGTTAATTAATTAATATTATTATTTCAATTATACTTTCATATAACTTGAGATTAGGTGTCAATAGGAGATGATGTTATTAGCATTATCTGTTTTTGCCAAATTTGGAAATTGTTATTGAATTTACAAAGGCTGATCTAAATAAGTGCCAGCTAATATACTTTGGCTTTCGGTAGAACTGTTTATTGATAAGAAATTTTAGTTTACACATTTTGTCTCCATAATTAAGTTTTAGGTAATCAATTATGATGCAAGGCATAGTATCTAGCTTGTTATAATATTAGCTTTGTAAATTTAACAGGGAATTGTTTTTAGAGATAAAGTGTCATTGCCCTGCTCACTCCCTAGTTTAATACAGCAATTTTCAAATGATATAAAATGGTCATAATCAAAATGGATTTGATGATTTGTTTTTTAATTATATGAATAAAACTTTTAAAAACCTTCATTAATAACAACTAACTTAATCTAATCATACTTTTTAACTAAATTAGTTTTTTGTCTTTATTATCAAGTTGCAGAACTATCCTACCATAACAATTAAAAGTGTCTAAACTTATAACATATATTTTTTTATTAAAACACTATTGATACAAAGTATTATAATTTCTTTTTAATAAGTGATGAATGATTCAATTTGACAATTCTCACAACACCAGAATCCCTTCTACGAAATAAATGTGCTTGTAATGCTTTGAATCTTATTGATTTTATGGATGGTGTATGAGTTGGTACTTCAATTTGCTTCTTAGTCTGTGGTTTCCAGTTTATTTTATGACCAAACACTTTATATGCCGTATGCTATATTGAAAGTAAATTTAAGACAGGTTCATAAAATAGTTCTCTTACTATACAAAGTGATGAAGTGAAGACTATATTATCTTTTAATAATATAATATACTAAATCGTTGTATGGTATATGGTAATTATTAACACGTTAATAACTTACAGTTTCTCAGTACACTACTATGCTCTCAATGTGTTCAATTTATGGTTAAATAAAAAGTAATCAAATCCTACAGTAGACCAATCTATTACGGTTAATAGACATGTAGAATGATTTATACTAATGGTTGCATATTTGTTTACTTAAATTTTTTATGTTTCTTACCATGAGCCTTTAATATTAAGAGTAGTTCTTTGAGACAGTTTACCTTGTCAGAACTGGATCCGCTTGCTTTCTTTCCAAGGTTTTCATAAGCTTTATCTTTAGCTGCTTTCAATGCTGCATCCACAAAGGCTTCTGCCGTTCTCTGTCCCTGATATGGAGTATGTTTACTGCCCGTGAATATTTTAATAGTTGGGAATCCACTGACTCCATATTTCTGACCAAGATCTCTGTGCTGATCCGCATCCACAGCACCTACTTTGACGATTCCCTGAAGAAACATAAGATAAATTAAGGTTAAGTTGTAGTTCAGCTGTAAAAACATTTTCTTGTGTTAAACAAGAATAGATTATTTTTTGTTACATTTATGTTTTTAATTATTTATTACTCACTTTAAGGGCTCGAGCTGCTTTTTTATATTCAGGAACAAGATTCTTACAGTGCCCACACCATGGTGCGAAGAATTCTATGATCCACACTTCATTTGAATTTGTTACGAGCTTCTCGAAGTTACTTGGTGTTAATTGAACCACATCTGATGAAGAGTCATAAAGAGCATACGACCCAACCACCAGTAATAATATTCCTGTGTAAAATCAATAAAACAATGTAAAAACCGGTAACGTCTATCACGTTAATCATAATTTCATGGCTGTTATATGTTTATAAACTTACCTATACAACGTAAATGTATCATTTTTTCAAATTATACCCGCACACTTAATTAAGAGTTCGCTAATATCTATAAATAAATTAGAATTTGCGTGTTATGAACCGTGTGGCATGAAATAAACACGTCAATTATTTTTCCTATAATAACAGATACAAAGGAAAATTCTATTAAAATACTAGAAGTTGTCGATGGATTTCGTGGTTGTGTGTGATTGGCTACGGTAGGATTTTTTTAACTTCGTGTGGAATAATAACGGAATTGTAGAGTATACATAAACGATAGCTCATCATATCATCTAAGATAATACATAATATGCAGCATAGATTTTTTGGCGTTTGGATAATTAAAAGAAAACTTTAAAGATTCTACTGGCTAATGCACAAACCGTGCCAGAGCCATAAAGGAAGAAAAAAGAAAAAAAAGATTCTACTAATATTTTTGGCAATGCAGTGTCACTAAGTTGGCCAACAATGAGAGAATATTTTCGTCAAAAATGTCCTCACTCCTCATGATCACGGTGACGGATAAAAAGAATACCAATTTTTATAAAAGGACGTCAACGACGGCATATCAGTAATAACGACATACTTACAAAACTCGCAATTAATCACAAAATACTTTTGACCCATTTGAAAAAATCTGGGTACACGAAAAAGTTCAATATTTGGATGCCACACGACCTCACTGAAAGAAATATAGTGAAAAAAAAAATGTGTGCGTGTAGTAGGTGTACACACGTAAGAAGTGAAACTTCTTTATGACCTTATTTTTCGAAACATGATCTACTATATGCAACTTAACGAAATTGGCTAAATAAAGTTTAACAAAAGGCTTTTATTATCATAGACATGAATACAAATACAATTATTTCATTTTACCTTATTACTACTAAGATTATTACAGAATTTCATTAATTGTAATAGAATTATTACTATCATTGTTATCGTTATTATATATTTTTGTTATTAATGGCTTCGAATCTCTTCGGATCAACCGTGGTAGGGACAAGAAAAAGATGGCGCGTAACCGAAAAACGTGACGATTTTCTACAAAATTTCTCCCATACGTCGATAAAAAATTCATTCTAACGCCGATAAAGAAGTTTGACTTCAAAAAGCAACATGGCGCGTAACCGAAAAACGTGACGATTTGCTACAAAATTTCTCCCATATGTCGATAAAGAACTTTCATTCCAACGCGAAAAAATGTTACACTAAATTTTTTTCCAACCCCGATAAAGAAGTTTCACTTCAAAAGAATACTCGAATACATGAACTTTCTATTGTTTCAATAAATTGATACCGAACCGTTTTAGAAGTTCACTTTTCATCATCAAAAAATCCACTTCTCATCATCAATTAATAATTGTCGATGAAACGTGGATTATTAAACAAGAACGTCCAAAAAAGGTCTTGTGCCTATGATGGTCAGACTTGAGATTGTTCCAATACCCGGGAAAACTCAATAAGGTAATGTGTGTATAGTGTGATTGAAAGGGCATTGGTTCATGATGGGCTTTACCATCGGGCATATTTAATTGAAGTAAAAGTTTTAAAAAGCAGCCAATTATTGTTTTTCATCTACTTTAAATCTTTAGTTTTATTAGTCTATATAAATAGTGTGATTATTATTTTATGTCTGTGGCGCTGTGATTGTTAGTTGTTTACTCATGTCGATATCATTCTCTGTGTATTCTTATGCGAAAAATTAAATTAAATATCAATTCTAGTTAGGATTTTAAGTAGCTTAAAGCTAAATTAGTCATTGGAATTAATTAAAAATATAATGTGTACTAAACATGATGAAAATAACAAAATATTGCATAAAAACTATTCTACGTGTCCCGACTAAAGTTAGGTTATTTTCATTAATGTCTAAAACATGCTTTGACTTTAAATTGTGTCAGTAACAGTTACTCAGTTGTCAATTTAGTTTGGGCGGGAAATTTTACTTGTATTTCGGCCACTGATAAGATTAATAATTCTCTTTACACTTTTAGGTTCTTTACGGTTAAAAATGAACTGTGCAAATTCAAGACCGTTTACTGTGCTCGTAGAAGGTAATATAGGAAGTGGAAAAACTACTTTCTTAGAGCATTTTAGGCAATTTGAAGATATAACTCTGTTAACGGAACCAGTAGAAGAATGGCGCAACCTCAAAGGCTGGAATCTTTTGGTTAGTACCATATATTTGTAATAGACAGTGTTGTTTTTTAAAAACCTAACAGGATTTCTTAAACATTTCAGGATTTGATGTATAGCGACCCTGCAAAATGGGCGATGACTTTCCAAGCGTATGTGTCTCTTACTATGCTGGAAATGCATCGCAGACCGACAAGCACTCCAGTTAAATTGATGGAACGTTCTATCTTTAGTGCAAAGTACTGTTTTGTAGAACAAATGAAGAGGCTAGGCACACTACATCCTGCACAATTTGCAGTTCTAGATGAGTGGTTTAAATTTATCAACACAGAGATTCCAGTTGAAGCTGACCTCATAGGTAATATAATTTTGTTGTCTCAACACTTATTATGGTAGTTCTTTAAGTATTAATGGTTTTAAATTATGTTTATATTGTAGTGTATCTCAAGACTACCCCATCTATAGTTTATGATAGGATTAAAAAACGGGCTCGTTCAGAAGAGCAGTGTGTTCCACTGAGCTATATAGAAGAGCTACACAAATTACATGAAGACTGGCTTATTAATAGAACTCATGCTGATTGCCCAGCGCCTGTAAGTATGATTGTAAACATGTTTAATACGAAATGAGTATTGATTCCATTATAAATGTATCCTCAAAGTTTGCAATTTTACAATCGCTTAGTAGCTTTTGTCATTTTTCCATATCTTATTACTTTTCACCAAATTTAAACTAATAAAAGTTGTTTTATAATAAATACAATGCGTGATAAAATTATAATGTTATATTATCAATGAAACTTTGATATTTTTTACATAGTTTCTCCAATTTTTCTTAAATCAATGAGAGAATAGTCTTACTTTATGTCATAATAGTTTATAATATTATTAGATAAGTAGATTTTTTAGTCTCAATGCATGCCGGATTCCTCACGATGTTTGTGTAGTGTTAACACATAGAAAAGTCCATTGGTGCACAGCCATGGTTCGAAGCTACAACCTCAGAAAGAAGAGTCTCACACTTAGTGAGCATAACATACACAATAAAGTAATCTACCAAACAGATTTTTGTATGGTTTCTATCAAATGACAGCGTCCATATGTGTATAGATTATATAAATTTTATGTAAATTGATAATGGTTATTGACAAAGAAGTTGCAAAAAGTCTTGTTGCATGGGTTAAGCTTTGGTCAGAAGCTAATAATATATGTATAAACTAATAATATATGAATGACATCAATGAATGTTTTAATTTCAGGTATTAGTATTAGACGCAGATCTTGATTTATCTCAAATAACTGAAGAATATAAGAAAAGTGAACACCAAATCTTAAGAAAAGCTGTAAATGTTGTTATGCAATCACCGAACAAGTTGAGCCCAAAGAAACCAATCAATAGTGATGCTATTCAGATTGCTCCTAAGATAAGATTATAATTAATTTGAATATTTGATAAGCTTAATTTATAAGAAGTTATATTTTAAATTATGTAGGAACGGTAAATATCTGTTTGAAAGGAAATTGTTACTCTAATAACATTGTTTGACGTGAAACCAGTGACATTTAGATAAGAATATCTTTCCAGTATTATATATATTCCATGCATTTTAATTAACAATCAATCTTTAAAAATGTGTAGTTGAAAAAACATACTAACCTTTTTTTATAAATATAAAGTCAATACAACAACATTGCTTTATTAAAATCCTTAGTATAGCATTCTTAATGAAACTAAATTTTGTGAGGGGAATAATACTATATTCTATCACCATTCATAAGACGGACTTAATTTTAATTATTTTATGTCATGTACCCAGACATGGTTAAAAATATAAATATATACCCCCTTGGTCAATAATAAAAATGGCTCTAATTGCACTCTTTTAACAAAAGCATGTTTACCTCTCTTTTTATTAAATAGTGTTTTCAATGACATGACAACACTACAAACAAAACAAACAGTTAAAATGGTGTTATAAGACATATATTTTTAAGACTAAGAGGGTAAGACTAATTGATGTTGCTAATATCCAGTTAAAACGTATTAAATATGCACATTTATTTTATTGGAAAATGAAGTTGTATTAAAAAAAATTGCACTTAAGTTCTCAAATATTTTTGCCAAAAATAGACATCTGTGTGTGTCAATGGACTGTCTTAATAGGCATACAGACTTATTTACAAATTAAATTAATATTTTAGATAAAATTAGTTACTAATATTCTATATCATGAAGGTAATAAACGTTTATAATATTGTGGTACTGTTGGTTTTTATTATAATTTATTTATGTTATTGGAAACTAGGTAAGTGTTAAATATTTAGTGCTTACTGTATTAAGAATATTAAGGTAATAGTTACGTTTATATTTCGTAAACTGTCGCTAAAGTTGTTAGTAATGTAAAGAACATTTGACTCGAGCCCTTCTACGTATGGATTGAGTATCCTGGCACAGAAAGTATACTAAACTAGTCTTTTTTGTTTTAGAGTTTTGTTACTGTTGGCGACGTTAATTTATTTATATTGTCATTTAATGTTAAACACTTAATGTAGCCATGTTAACTAGAATTATGTCAAATATTAGTATTTCAAACCGAAAACCTTAGCATAGTTTCTTAATACTGAACTCTAAAGTAAAACAGTAATGTTTTTTTTTTTTTTTTTTTATAATTTTATGGCCTGGTAACGAGACCTTTAAGCCAAGTCTTATTTTCGGTCACTAAATTTCACTTATTTTCCTTCATTTAATTTCACATGTTATTCTTATTCCAACATTCCACTTGTTTTCTTAAATCTTCCCTACGGTATTTTTAACGTATTTATATAATGCACTATAACACTTTTTGTTTTTGAGTAAATCACACAACTGGCGGCGGGAGGGATCACTAACTTCCATTATTTCACTTGCTAATAGTAGTCTATTAAAAATGAAATTTTGGTTTTGGCATTTAAAAAAAATATGATTCATATCTGCGATCTCGTTAGTGCAGAAAGAGCAAACATTGTTATCTATAATATTAAGTTTAGCGAGGTGTGCGGGTGTAGTGTTGTGACCAAAACGCAATCTGTTGATTGTGGTAACGAACTCACGACTAACTGTATCCAACTCATAATCTTCATACCAGGGTCTTCTCAGTAAATTTTCTTGTATACTTCCATACCATTTTCCTTTAAGTTTTTGATCTTCTTTCCATAAATTTGCCCATATATCTTTTATTGAATTATTTATATTATAATAATAATCGGTCATAGGAACATGTACCACATTTCTGACATTAAGAGTGTTAATCCCTTCATATGCAGCTTTGTCTGCTATTTCATTACCAGTAATACCTTTATGTGAGGGTACCCACATAAAGGCAATAGTTACATCATTCTTATACAACCGCAAGACAGTATCTTTAATTAAATAGAGAATATAATTGGTTTTAAAATTATTAAGAGTAGCATGCTTAAGACTATTTAAAAGACTCAAAGAGTCTGTCAAAATTAGAAAATATTTACAATTGTTTATAGAAGTAATCGATTTTAAAGCTGCAAAAACTGCATATGCCTCTGCTGTAAATATGGAGCAGTTTTTATCTAGAACAAAGCTTTGAGCAACATCTTTTTGGGAATCATATACCGCACTTCTCACAAAATCATTGCCTTTACTGCCGTCAGTATATATAGTATAGTACTTGTTATTTTCTTCTTTGAAAGCCAGTAAGTCTGAATTATTTTCAATTGAATTTGATAAAATCGTAATAGGATGTGTGATACAACTGTATGAATGAGTGTAACACGACCAGTGAGAATGTTTTTTGATGTTTGAATAATGAGATTGTATTTCTGTAAAGATCTGGCACAAAGTTGGAGATGTACCTGTCAGAAGATCATTTGGTGAAGTGAGAGGACCATCTATATTGATTGGGTGAGGTATTATCCTGTTTATAATTTGTAAATTATTTGATGATAATAGTTTCAGACAGTATCTTTCTGTAAGCATAAGTCGTCTCAATATCAATGGCATAATATTAGTTTCGACTTCCATGGCCCTTATGGGAGTCGAACACATTGCTCCTGATATGATCCTCAAAGCCCTGTTCTGCAATATATCCAATTTATGTGTATGAGTGCTATTTAAATAAGCCAAAGAACTGTAATCAAAATGACTTCTTACAATAGATTTATATAATATAGAAAGTATTTTGGGATCTGCACCCCATGAAACACCTGCTAGACATCTTAAAATGTTAACACCTCTTAATGCATTTCTAGATACATATTTAATATGTTCTTCAAATGACAGCTTCTGGTCAATGATAATACCCAAAAATTTGTGTGAGGTGACTCTTTGAATGACATCACCATTATATACAACATCCACTATTGGTGTGTCCTTTCCAAATATCATGGCATTACTTTTGGCAGCATTTATTTTCAAATTTAATCTGTGTTGATAATAATTACTTAACTGCTTTAATCCAGTGTTAACATTTTCAATGGCTACTGTTAAATTTACATCAGAACTATACAACACTAAATCATCTGCAAATTGAAGTATATTTACATTTTTAGTATTTACATATTTACATATCTCACAAGTATACAAGTTATATAACAAGGGCGATAATGTTGCACCCTGTATAGTACCCTTTGATGCAGTTCTAGGTCCATACAAGATATTGTTATGCCTAACCTCCTTCTCCTGCCTAATTTCCTTAATAACAGAATACTATAGTATTCTGTTATTAAGGAAATCATAAATCCATTTAGATAATTGTCCAGGTATACCAGAATTACTGAGTACCTTCACCAGTATGCCAGGATCCACACTGTCAAATGCACCTTGCACATCTAAAAATACACAAACTGTGTGTAATTTATTGTTTTTTGCATTTTTCAGGTCGGATATCAGAGAAATGAAGCTATCGGCACAGCTTCTTCCTTTACGGAAGCCATATTGAATATGTGGTATGACATTATTGGATTCTGCATACCAGTCAAGTCGAGATTTTACCATGTTTTCAAATATTTTTCCAATACATGATGATAACGAGATTGGACGATAGGAACTAATCTGTTCAGGTGACTTATCTGGTTTTAATATAGGTATTACACATTGAGTTTTCCATGAACTTGGTATGAGTTTTTTATGCCAGAGATTATTAAGAATATTCAAAAATATCTTTTGTACAGATTCAGATAAATGTTTTATTAATAAATATGGAAAATCATCTAAACCAGGACTAGTATTTCTTCTAGATTGTATACTCATTAAAAGTTCAGACCATGAAAAAGAATCCAGTAAAAATGTTGATTGAGGATTCTCATTGTTAATATTAAAATAATTGTCTAATGAATCTGAATCAAGTAAATTGTTATTCAAAGTCAAAGTCAAATCGTTTATTTCAATTAGACCATCTAAAATGGCACTTTTGAACGTCAAAAAAAAAAATAAAGATGATTCTAGTTGCCCTTCCAAAAGGTAGTTTCGTGTGGAGAAGAATGGGCAAGAAACTCCACACTTACTCTTTTAAAATAGGTTTACAATATTTTGTTACATTTGTTAAATAATTATATGTGAAGACAATGTACTCTTAGAATAAACTACTATACTAAAAAAGTTAGTATACATGTTCCTCACATATTTACAAATATCGAAACCTTAGAATATTAACATTAAAGAGTAATAAAAATATTAAAAAAACACAACAAAACAGTGTGTGAGATACAAAAAAAATAATTACATTTGTAGCATTATATAAATTAAAAAAAAAAATAATAATAATAATAATAACAAAAATTAACATATTTTTTTTTTAGCAAAAAATCAGCAACCAATTTGATTTTGTCCAGGCTATAGAGCCAATCATAGGATTGTCCTATGGAGCAGGACCAGCATGTTTCCAAGCATTCTTATCTTGAATATAATCATCTAATTTGTAATATGCTTGTTTACAAAGTGTACTTTTAATAAAACATTTAAATTTTCGTTCATTTAGTTTTAAAATGTCACAAGGTATTTTATTGTAACATTTCACACAGTACCCCATAAATGAATTTTGAACTTTGGCTAATCTGAAAGATGGTTGAGCTATTTTATCTTTATTTCTAGTACTAAAATTATGTCTTTCATTTATTTTACTAAAAAGATGTAGATTCTTTCTTACATACATAATATTTTCATAAATGAATTGGCAAGGTACTGTCATAATATTAATCTTTTTAAATAGTTCCCTGAGAGATTCGCAACGACGTAGATTATAAATGGCTCTGACCGCTCTCTTTTGCAAAATAAAAATGGATTCTATGTCAGCAGCCCGACCCCACAGTAAAATGCCGTAAGACATTATGCTGTGAAAGTAGCTAAAATAGACCAAACGCGCAGTTTCTACATTGGTTAAATATCTTATCTTTCTAACCGCATAAACGGCTGAGCTCAGCCGCCCCGCAAGAGATGTGATATGAGGTCCCCATTGTAACTTCTCGTCTAGCGTGATGCCTAGGAAAACCGTTTGATTAATAAATTCCAGTTTTCCTTCATTCAACATTATGTCACATTCCTTACTTTTAACATTTGGCAACGTAAATCTAATACATTTAGTTTTTTTATCATTCAGTGCCAAATTGTTTACCGTAAACCAATTTTGGACCCGAAGAATAGAGTTATTCACGTCGTCACGATTTTGTGACCGTCGATCTACTTTAAAAATCAATGATACCTATTATTTATTATTATTATCTGATAACTTATCTAAAAGTGGCTGTACAAATTCATCCCTATATGATTTATTACCAGTTCTGATTCCCTTAAACTTTTTAATGAGATTCCATATTTGACTGATGGGTGTAGTTCTATTGAAACTATTGCAAAAACCAATCCAACTGATTTTTTTTTGCTCCTTTATAGTGCGTTTTTTTAAAGCATCTAATCTTTTATAGTTGATGTAATTATATTCTGTTGAATTGTTTCTATACAATTTCAGGGCTTCATATGATTTTATAACGGCTTGTTCACATATACTGTTCCACCAGGGGGCTGGTGATCTACTCCTAAAGTTAGTCCTAGTGAATCTAGGAACTACCATTAGTTTGCGTTTATTAAGCCGACTACAAAACTCATCATAAGATTTCATTGGACTCTCTTCACTAACCATCATGTCATGGAAGACCAAACCAGACAATTCGCTATACTTTGTCCAATCTATTTTATCATATAAAAATCTGTCAACATGTTTATTAATTGTGTATCTTTCAATGCACACTGTAATGTTTGTTATGGTTGGATAATGATAACTACCCATAGCATCATCATGTACATACCATTCACAAAGTGGAGCCACCTGTGGACTAACAAAGCTTACATCTATTGCTGAGGGGTTGCGTGTAGGATAATTTACTGTAGTAAAACTACCATTATTCAAAATACATAAATCACATTCATCAATTATATTAAATAAGTTATTGCCTCGACTTTTCGTAGACAGGCATCCAAAAGCAATATGATGTGCATTGAAATCACCACTTACAAAAATAGGTTTTGGTAATCCTCTTATAATATTGTGCAATCTATTCATTCTTATATTCCTACTGGACGGAGGACAGTACACACAAAGAATAGATATAGTAGTATTTTCTGTGTATATACTTATGGCTATTGTCTGTATATCTTCATAAAAAGTAGTATTTATGACATTATGTTTCAAATATGGTTTAATTAATATTCCTACACCATTACGAGGATTTTTTGAATTTTTATTGTAGAAATTATAACCAGAAATATAAAAAGAATGGTGTTCTTTTAACCATGTCTCATTTAGTAAGCAAATATCAATATTTTTTTCATTTAAGAATTTTGTAAGAAGATGTTTTTTATTATTTGCACCTTGAACATTAAATTGCGCAATACGTAGAGTGTGTTATATATGGTTGTGTATCCATTATGTTGACAGATTCTTAATAAGTATATCTTTTATAAATGTTGCAGTGATGGGTTCATTATCAATCTTATTACCTATTTGAACCAGTGTTTGTACCAGGGCCATAAGTACATCACTGTTTTCAATTATTTGTAATTTTATATCATTAATACTTACAGCCTGTGAGACAGGCTTATTAATATTTACAGATTTATTTACATGTTTTACATTAGGTTTATTATTTACACTAATTACTTTTTTATTTATAGGGTTGGACCATGGTGGAAGAGGAGGGAACTCATCATTATCTTTTGTAATGGCAACGCTTGCATAAGTTATTTTATTTTTCTTTTCTAATGTTTTCTTCATTTTTATGGGACACAATTTAGAAATAGCTAAATGAGGTCCGTTGCAATTAGCACAGCAAATCTCATTTGGCTTACTGCAGTCTTTATAGGAATGTTCACCTGAACAAATAGAGCAACGCTCTTTGCCATTACATATTTTTGCAAAATGATTAAATTTAAGACATTTAAAACATTGTTGCAGAGGAGGAACATATTCAAATATTCTATAAAAAAATAAGTCGTATTGGACACTTTCAGGTAAAGTATTTGCCAGAAATGTGATACTAACAGTTTGTGTTCTGACTAATTCATTACCAATTTTTTTCACAAATCTCCTAACTGCTATTATTTCATTTGTAGAAGTCAATTTAGCAAATAGTTCTCTATTTGTAATATTTGTAGGCACAAATCTGATAATACCAGTTTTTTCAATTTGAGCTGCTGGAATATATGCTCTCATTTCGTGTTTATCAAGAAAGCTGATATTGTTTATCAAATTGTTAGCTGTATTATGTTGTTTGAAGAACACAACAATTTTATTTGCGCCAATACGCCTTATTGCAACCACACCTTTAATATCGGAAAATATCTGATTCAAATATATTGGGCTTTTATTTCCCAGTTTGTCTTGTATATTTTTGCTCTGAATGAAAACCTTAAATTCTGTGTTAATTGAATTTTCAGGGTATAGTCTTTTATAGTTGGGCTTGCGATATGCCAAATAAGAGTCTTTCTCACCACCTTCGCCGCCAGCATCAGAAACATCTTGGAGATCTTCTAACCGCCGTCGTGGTCTCTTTTTTGAGGTGGGCGGGTCAAACCCGCCCCCCTCGTTTCCTTCCATTTTAATTATTTATTCACTATATTTATATTTAATTTGCCAATTTATACTGTTATTTACAAAGAAATAATATTTATTTTAATTAAAATACAATTTTGAAAAAAAATTGAACCGCGCTTTTTCAACTTCCCGCCAAGAATCCCAAACAGTAATGGGAATATTAATTGAAATCATATTTTGTTGACTCCGTGTAAATTAGCTGAACAGTCAACTGGACAAGTTTATGCCTAATTGCCTATTAGCAGGGTAGTGGGTACATAGTACACATAGACAGCATACAAATTACAACTAAATATACTTCTAGTCTGTGACTGTCAATGTCTATCTACTGAGTTGACAGTGAGTAGTGACACACTTATTTTTCAGCTGTTTACATTTTACACACCAATTTTACTAGATTTAGGTCAAATTTATAATTAAGTTTCCTAGGAAAATATTACTTTAACCTTATTAGTGCAATATTTTATTATTCTAAGTATTAAAACCAATGTAGAAATATATATATTGTGATGTCTTGTTGTGGTAATGAGTTAGTTTACAACTCAGTTATTAGCGAAGTTGTAACATCAAACTTAGTTGAAATCGTAAATCTATTACATAAATTGAATAGTTCTTTCTTTGCTTTTGGTGCTATAATTATTGTTGGTTCGTTAGTGCTATTCACGAGGCGAAGAAGTGTCAAGTTCCACGAGTGACTACTACAATGAAAGCAACAGTGATGTGTGTATATCATTGATATAACTTTATAAGGTTAGTGAATTTACTTGTTACTTGTAACAGACATGTAAAATAAGAGCAACACAATTATATTAGTTGTATTAAACCTAATTTTAATGCACTACCATGTAAATTTTGGTATCATGCTAAAATGTAACATAAGTATATGACTTTGCATATATTTAAAATATCCTATGAAGATAAGGTTTTGCTGAATAATTAAATACCTATGTTAAGGTGTATTTGAGCCTGCTTGTACTAGTTATGCTTTTATTTTACTACTTTGTTTTTCCTAATTGATTTAATTAAAGGAAGCTTAAAATTTCTTGGTTCTGACTCTTAGCTGACATTCATAAAATAAATGTCGTTTTTATTCTGATAGTGTCCTAAATGCTGTATCAAGTCTCTATTATAAAGAAACTTTAATTATTTAAGCAAGTCTTTTCTTAATTTATTATTAAGCTAAATTTATTAGGTATGTTAGTGTACCCATATTAAATCCAGACTGTGCAATCCAAGTAATTTTTAATTCAAAATAATATTTGAGTTGATTGAAGACTGTTGTTGTGGACATTTCTGAACTCATTATTTAATTGATGTAAATTTTGAAAAATGGTGATTGTGCCACACATAAATGTGTGAAAACTGTGTTTAAAAATTACTCAGTGCTTATTTTATAATATGAAAGTAATTTTACATCTTTCACTGTTTATGTATGTTAGTAAAGGTATGTTTTTTTACTGATTTGTTTGAAAACGTCAAAAAGTGTTACTAAGTAAACACTTTATTTAAAATTTGGTAATTTTTGAACAAGTGGGACCAATCTTAGCAAATGTATTCAGAATGGAAGAGTAATGAAATCTTTTTGTAACAACATTACCAAAGTCTGAATGAAGGGTATAAAAACATGAAGTGTTGAACCTCACTTGTAAAGTGATCAGCTACATAGCTACCACGTTACTATAACATTGAAAGAGCAATAATGATGATATTACTTATTTCAATGTTTTTTGTTTTTCTCTGTTTTCGTAATGACGGAATTATCGAGAGAACTATATTGTAATTGGGTTTACTAAGACGTCATTGTGTTTTTGTTAGGGAGTACCAGTAAGGACTGGGCTGATGTGAGCAAATTGATTTTCAACCAGTCAATACATTTACACAAATAGAGATAGTGGAAAATGAAATGATTTTATTTATATTCAATAATACAATTATTCTAATTATTCTCTATGATAAAATACAGGTACAACATGTTTAATTAACTTGTAATATGATAATTTGATTGCAATATAGGAAAGTGCACTTTGTTATCTCACCTCAAACGAAAGTGAGCGCGACCGGGCGACCGGCTAGTGTGGGTTACCTCACAGTGGTATGCGTAGACGGGACCATTTCACTTTCCTAGACAGAAAGCATTTGTGTTTCTATAAATTATTTTACAAATATTATTTAAACAAGTTTCTTATTAAATCTTTAATTATATAATCTTATCCGACGATAGTAATCAATCATCGTTAATTACCTATTATTTATTTCACTTGCGTTATTTCGATCGTGGTCTGATGTTACCTATAGATTCCCGAATAAAATGTTTAATACACATTTTTTTTCAATTCAAACGTTCTTTTATTATATTTTTTAATTCATACTAGTTTAAGCAAACACACACATAGCTTCTTAATATTATCTCTATCGTTTTAGAGGCCTGGTTTTGTCGCGGTATGGGCTTATCTAAATAATTTTATTTATATGCAATGTGTTTCATGTTTGTTTGTGTATGTTTAATGCATCGTTTGTACGGACACTAATTTTGATATGTAGGTACATAAAGTAATTCTTACTTTCGGGAAGACACATATAGTATATTACTATGATTGTGTTTATAAAACATACAATACTTCGTCCGGTTTTAAAACTGTTTTAGTTTATAATTTATACCTAGCTTTAAACGATCTTAGTCTTCAATTGTTGACTAAAGCTCTATCAATCTGCATCTCCCAACGCAACACGGGGTAATATAAAAAAACTAGGTGCTAGCTTCTGTGTCTGACACGTCATGTTAGTTTTGTCACGTTGTTTTTCTCGTATCGCACTGGCTAACGCACGACCGAGTCGATAGTCTAACATCACTGGAATATAAATTGTACTGTATTCTTAATTGTACTAGAATTGTACATTACGAAAGAGGTAATGTGGTGTAATGTACTAATGATAATACAAATCGAAAGTGTATAAAAATTTACCTACAAAACGAAATTACCGTTTTATAATCAATTTGTATCAATATGTCGTCTCGATTGTGGCAATATTGTTCCCATTCCAGAAGGTTTCACTCGATTGCCCTCTCGTTTTTAAAACCACTTCTACCAATTACAGACAATGATGTCCATTGTACACGCTTTTACCGAAAGGACACCACGATCAATTCGTCATTTACAATTTATGTAATGTCAATCTGTTTCAATCAGTGCGGTGTTTGTTAAAGTGTATTGTTATACTAGGAGTTGTTATATTATTTAATGGTAGATTAACTAATATTAAATTTGGTAGCATAAATTAATTTTTAGTAGCAGTAAATAATGAATAAAGTGACCATTTATTCTTTGACTCAAAACGGGACATTGGTTAAATTTAGGTCAAATAATAAGTAGTCAAAGAAGATTTTTTTTAAAGTTATTTATTTAGAAATAGTTTGTGGCATAAAAGTTACGAATCAAAACAAATAGGTACCTACTCAAAATGTTTAGTTATATTTATCAGAAGAACCAATTTGTTTTAATATAGCTGTTGACGATTTCAAATAAGAATGATACTCTCGCCACGTTTTTTTTATATACTGCTGCTGAAATTTTCGCGCGCTTTCTGAAATTGGGACAATTTTGCGTCCCACAGTTCATTTCGGGAACACCGGGATTCGTAATTGGAAAAAGGGACAGTCCCGTTCAAAACAGGACCCCTGGTCACGTGAGTAATGAATGACTTTGAGTTTAGAACTTTAGTACATAATCTTATCAAGTATCATGATTTGTGGTACTTGCATTTTTACTGTTGTCATGTTGTGTTTTCAGATATCCCTTTTCGACTTAAAAATGAGGTTATCAGTTCGACGTGTATTTTTTTAAATATTTGAGAGAAGTCTAGCTTTAATCTTGGCACAACATTCATTTGTGTCAAGATTACAGAAGTTTAAACATACTGCACGAAAGAACCTATGTTTTATTATTGATATGAAAGTCTATACTGTATAATTTGCAGCTTCTGAGTTCGGTAGGAGGCACCCGAAATGGTTTAAGTGGGTACTGTTCACCCGGCTGTTAGCAGATCTTTCCTGGAGGAAGTTGAGGCTCAGTATCTCGTACTCTCTCTGGGGATATGTAAAAACCCCGGATATAAAAAAAATACAAAGTCCAAACCTGTGTTTGTACTAAACGAATATGTACCCGAGAACTTACAGATAGGTAATGTAATGTCCATTCTATATCGTTAATTCGAGATCGTTAATTCGAGATCTCGTGGGATTAAGAATAACAATCTCGCGAGATTTTGGTATTTTCGAGATCTGTGCGCTGTAAGTTACAGCTTATAAAGAAGTAATATAAGGATTCAATTATAGTTTTTTTGTTTATCCGTGATATTTTAACACTAATTTAAACTCCAATCATTATTATTACAAAAACCGTGTACAATTGTTGGTAATTGCTATGTTAAAATAATATGCCAGTCTTATTCAGGTAATACACGTTTAAATCGTTCTGTAGTCGCTGATGTCGCGGTATATGAGAACAGTCTCGCCACGGTGTGAATCGTTTATAAATTATATTAATATTTTTTCAAGTAACACATTGTAATAGTTGGAAATTGCAAAAAGTTCTTAACAAAAAATATTGCTATCTATATTTGCTAATGATATATAATATTAATACGTTATAATTAATAATCTCAACATATTAAATTTTTCTTTCTTTGCATAGTCTGAAAGACTTGATTGTAACAAATAATGAGCTTCAATTTTTACTTATTTGGAATTGTGGTTTTTAGATAAATTAAAAAACCCGAAGTAAAGGAATTTTGCAATTAAGTCAGTTTAAATTCTAGTATATTAAACTAGCTGACCGGGCAAACGTCGTTTTGCCATATATATCATTTATAATAAAAAAATAGGGGTTGATCGTAGAGGGGTGAGTAGGGGTTAGAGTTAGGGGTTTGTATGTATTTTTTAATGCTGTATCATAAAAACATAAAAAAATATCTAAAAATAAAATAAAAAAATTTAGGGGTGGACTACCCTTAACATTTAGGGGAATGAAAAATAGATGTTGTCCGATTCTCAGACATACCCAATATGCACACAAAATTTCATGAGAATCGGTCGAGCCTGTTTTGGAGGAGTATGGCAACGAAAACTGTGACACGAGAATTTTATATATTAGATATTAGTAAATTGTGCTTCGTGGTCCGAGAGAATTGCTACATTGTATAAATTTCTTTAATCATGCGGGCGACCGAATCGCGGCTGCGGCTGAAATGCATTTTATATAAATTAACCCAATGTTCACGTATCACGTACAGAAATAAATGCAAACTGCCGTAATTTTTTACTTTTGTGTCATTTGGATCGATTTTTTTTCCGCATTGTGAATGTTTTAATGAAACGTTATTAATATCTCAATTATTTTAATATATTGCGCGACTATACGAAACTTAGTTAAACCACATCTTAAGGTTATTATCATGATTTACGTTTATTAAGTTCCTATTATATTATAGGAGAGTGTTGGGTTTAGTGGTTACAGTGGACCCTTAACGTAGAGACTGTTCGAATTACGGCTGGGCCATCGCTCGTACGGTGAAGGAAAACATCATAAGGAAACCTGTGTGCATTAGATCTGTGTTTCCCAACCTTTTTTGTGCCACGCCCCAGCTTAGGCCTACAACGCACTAGCGGCTGGCCGCAATGCGGTGTGCCGCTGCGGCAGGCCGCACATCGATTATTACATGAAACCGCACGATAACAACGCACTCATTTGCGGACAACCGTCAACCGCTCCGGTTGATCTTGAGCTGCGGCGAGCCGCACCGGTTGAATGATGCGGCGCGCCGCGTCCCCTCCACGCACTCGGCGCGGTTAGCCGTCCTACCTACGTCGTCACATATAATTATTTAACAAATGTAAACAGAATAATGTAAACCTATTTTAAAAGAGTAAAAAAATAAAATATGTTTATTATGAAACATAAGATACATGTAACACTTATTCCACGTCATTAAATTTGAATGTGTAATATTTCAAGAAGCACTGACGAGTAACGATTGCGGCAGACCGCAATAGGGACGGTTAGCCGGAATACGGCATGCCGCTACGGCAGACCGTATATACCGTGGCCTGCCGCAGCGGCACACCGCATCACGGCCAGCCGCTAGTGCGTTGTAGGCCTTAGCCTTTCTAAAATTCTTAACATACATAATTATGAATATAAAAAAATTGAATTGTTCACTTAAGAACTCTTATTCACTCTAGTTAAATCATAGGTTTATAGAACAAAGTAAGTAATTTTTCAAAACATATAATGAAAAACTGGAATTCAAATTCCAAATAATTTTAAGAAATTTTTCAAATTTTCCCCTGTGGGACGTGGTCCCCACGGGAAACACTGCGCTGTCCAAATATCCACGGCGTGTGTCACCTACTCAAAAATAAATTATCACGATAACATACGGTTAAGACAGGATTAGGGTTGTATCCCCATTGATCTTATTTAAATAAGTATTGCATAACTCCACTTGCAAGAAGAAGTAAATGAGATGCCGGTTGTTCGGGTGTTTTATATACAAATTTATATTCAACATAAATATTAACAACGCGCAATGCGTCAACGCTGAATTTGAAACTCAGATCGTGATCGCAATTGACTTTCATCAAGGTACATTGGTAACTTACGACGCAATTGCATTTTAGCCAAAATAAATCGGAAGATAAGGTAGTAGAGGAGTATTTGTCAGGAACGTGCGACATTTGTGCCTTCTGGTTGTGCACCTGTTAATTAAACTCGCTAAGTCAAAGTCAAAATCATTTATTCATTTAGGTAACACAACATACACTTATGAACGTCAGTAAAGAAATACGTATTAAATGCTTCTAATTTTACATTTACTGCCAGTTCTCAATCAAGGGCATAGAACGGACGAGAAGAACTGGCAATTAACTCTCCGTCACTCTTTTTAATCGCCAAGTTTTTTGTTTTACAAAATGTCTGTTAGGTACTGCAACCATTTCACCATGTTCCACATGACATCTTTAAGTAATTAATAGTTAATCAATAATAAAAAAACTTAAAAACAAAGATTTGTCCTCTATCAGCAGTAGGCATGGTAAAATAGGAGCACGCACTTACATTCCCGTGGGAACAACACGCAAATACATTGTAGAAATAACTAACATCACCGCATACTCGAATTCAAGTTCGACCAGTCACCACAAGTAGCACCCGTTCACGAGTATGACGCATGGCCAGCCATCGGCCTTTAAGGCTTTAAGAGCTTTGTAAGACCCAAACATTCATGACGTGCCAAAGCCTAAGTTTTTGGGAGATGTCTTCCCTTATTAAATATGTATAAGGTGATGTATATTTCGATTAAATTTAAAATACAGTAATGGAGGTAAACTAAAATCTATTACTATTTAATATGTAGTCTAGACTGCAGTAAAAACTTGGCTAAGGTGAATGACCACGTTCTCTATAAGATTCTTATAAAAAGTCGTACTAATACAGCCATGCAGGCGATACTTGCCGATTCAAAAGGGTGACGGAGAGTTTATTGCCATTTATACTCGTCTGTTGTATTTATAAGTTATAACATGGACTAGCTGACCCGGCAAACGTTGTTTCGCCATGTTATTTCTAGGAAAAAAAATAGTTTAATAAAAATAACTATCTAGTTATAGTATAATAAAAAATAGGGGTTAATCGTAGAGGGGTGAAAATTATGGGTTGTATGTATTTTTTAATGCCACATAATAAAAAATAAAAAAACACCCTTTATCACTTAGGGGTTTGAAAGATAGATAGTAGCCGATTCTCAGACTTATTGAATATGCATAATAAAATTCATAAGAATCGGTCGAGCCGTTTGGGAAGAGTATGGCAACGAAAACTGTGACACGAGAATTTTATATATTAGATATAAAATAAAAATCTACTGTTTAAGTAACAATCTATGACAATCACGGGAGACATAAGATTTACAAATAAATAATTAAAATGATTTCCAAAAAAATATACAAAGAAATTTAATAGTTAATTAATAGACAGATTAAGGTACCTAGGTAATTAGATTAATTACGCTTTTTTTAATTGATCAGCCCACTACATAATACGCTCTTAGTAGTGTTCACTCTATTGAATTTATGAAGAATCAATTTGAGTTCCACGGTTAATTCAATAACTAAAGGTAAATTTAGGAGCAGTGTTGGCCTAGTGGCTTCAGCGTGCGACTCTCATGCCTGAAGTCGTAGGTTCGATCCCCGGCTGTGCACCAATGGACTCTTTTTCTGTGTGCGACTTTAACATTCGCTCGAACGGTGAAGGAATACACTGTGAGGAAACCGACAAGTCTTAGACCCAAAAAGTCGACGGTGTGTGTCAGGAACACGAGGCTGGTCTCCTACTTGCCTATTAGATTTAAAAATGATCATGAAACAGATTCAGAAATCTGAGGCCTAGACTTACAGAGGTTGTAGCGCCATTGATATTTTTTTTTAAAGTAAATTTAATATTAATTTTTAGTGACGTTCATAAATGTACCTTGTGTTACCCGTTTAAATGATAATTTGTTGTAATAAACGGCTAAGTCTACTTATGTACCTATATCTAATTATGAAACTTTTCCAATGACATACTAATCAGTATAAATTACCAGTAGTTGCTACTAGGCGTATAATTTGTCGATTTATTTTGATATACTAAATTGTTTATTGGTTTTTTCCATATCTAGAATGTTAAGTAAGCCAATATACACATACTTTTTTACCTTAATATTTAGCGAAAGGCGACATACTTGTGTAACGTATAAAATCATTGAACCGTCTCCAAAAACACTTAATATTAAATAGCAATGTTTTTATTTCTATTGATTAGTATTGTCCAAGAGAATTGAATGCACCCCACTAATATTATAAACGCAAAAGTTTGTAAGCGTGGATGGATGTTTGTTACTCTTTCACGTAAAAACTACTGAATTAATTTTATTGAAACTTTACAATAATATAGTTTATACATCATAACATCACATAGCCTATAATTTATAAAGATATTGTGTGAATTGTCCAAAATATCAAGTAAGTAGGAAAAAATGCAATCTGCAAGCTATTCTGGCGTGCGCTGCCAAAACCGCTAGAGTTACATATATCTAATTTATAATAGAAATGTTTATCTTAAATAGTCCTACAAAAAAACCCGCCACAGTATATATCTATGTCTTATGTTTGAGCCATTATAGCCAAAATAGTGAACCATAACTACAATAAAAATTGATCATTTATTTTAAATACACATTTGGTAGTAATCAATTGATGCCTAAATGAAAATAGATACTTCTGGGATTTAAATTAGATGATGTCTTTTACGCTACATCATTTGGACAAATATTATTTTAATCCTGCGCAGACGAAGTCGCGGGCACCAGCTAGTTTGAAATAAATAGGCTATTATTTTGAAGTCGCTATGCCATACGTCAATTCAACCTTCAGTATTTGATGTCGGTTAAGCGTTTATTTCGCCTCAAAGTCAAAATTTAAATGTAATAAAAATTCATCATACATAATACATGCCATGAAACGGTTCGCATCCTACATGTTTTAATTCTGGAGTATTGTTAAAATTGTCTATCTTGGATGATATGGTCTACTTTTTTATTTATTTATTGACAGAAACACGCAATATAGCTCTCAGTTGGTAGATTTTTTCCTACTTAATTGATATTTTAGACAATTTACACAATATCTTTATAAATTGTAGCCTATGTGTTATTCTGATGTATAAGCTATATTGTTGTAAAAATTCATTAAAATCCATTCACTAGTTTTTAAGTGAGAGAGTAACAAACATCCATCCATACTTACAAACTTTGGCGTTTGTAATTAGTAGGATGTAGTAACTACTGAAACGATTATGGTAGCGATAAGAACTTGGATAAGAATGTGCCGTTTGACAAACTTTTTGTTAGTTTCTGACTGTAACCATACATTAATATAGAATTTTTGAGCTGGTATTGTTCCAAATAGGAGCACAACGCTGTTCAAGTTTCCATACAAAAATGTATAACTATTCTGTAAAATTTCCATAAAAGGTCTAAGACCTCATTTCTAAACAGAGCCGCAGTCATTAGATACTATAATAATTATTGAAGTTATACTTCTTTTGACGCGTTAGGGAGAAAAATGATGAGAGTAAATTCTTACGATTCGCGCGCACACCGTCACAAAAAACCGACACCCTGAAGTTATCTATAGTTTTTTCTATTCTTAGTGTCGTTTTTTCTACAAACGTAGAATAAAAATTTTTGAAAAGATTTTTATCTGGTTTGCGCCAAAGAAGTAACTTCGTACTCGTAACTAAGTAACACTTCTAACGCGTGTACATAAGTATATTTGCACACGTTTTTTTTAACATAAGAAAGTGTAGCACTTAGTACTTACGTGCGCTAACACTAGATAAATATTATAATACCATAAAAATATAGATTTAGATTTGAGAGTTTATTTAAATTCTTACACAATAAATGGTATTTAAGACAATCTAATAGAAAAGTAGTGTTGTCCTAGTGCCTTGGGCCCAAATCCCTGAGGTCGTGCCATGAATAACGGCTGTGCTGCAATGAAGTTGTCTTTACATGTGCATGTGTCAAACCATGATGACATGTGTCAGACACAAAAGGTTGATCACCTACTTGTCAATAAAATAAGGGAACGAAGAAAGACAAGACCCATAGCGCCACTGGATTATTACTATCTAATAAACTAACATTGATCTAATAATATATATAATAATAACTTTTTAATTCAGCTACTTTTAAATTTAAACACATTTCTATTTCAATCTTCATTTAGGTATCTGTGTGCCCGTTTTTGGCAAAGGCCTCTTCCAAATCCCGCCATTCCTCTAACTGTGCCACTCTCTGCCATGTACCACCTACTGTTTCTTTAATTTGGTCTATCAACCTTCTAAGTTGTCTTCCCCTTATTCGTTTAGTACTTTTGTGCTCCACTTTTCTGTTCATCTTGCCTAGTGCCCCTCCAATTTCCACTTTAGTTTATTTATTTTTATTGTTACATCTGTTCCCTTAGTTGCTTTTCTTAATGCTTTATTTTAATAATATATTATTTAATAATAATATGTAAATAGCCTTAATAAAAATTGATAAACTGCTCGATCTAAAATCGAAATCTAGACTGAGCTAATTGCGTCATATTATAGTCGAAAATAAAAATTAGAGATAACCATTACATAAATAGAATAATTTATTTATGCCTGATATACAAGTTCGATAGTGTAACAGGTATTATTTAATAGTGGTGATTCTAAACTTCTTATAATAATAATAACTTATTTGCAAGAATATGGTAGAAAAATGTTGTGGTGGTATAATCTAAAGTTCGCATATTCTGCCCACATAATGGCGTGAAAATTTGTCTTAAGGGGTAGAAAAGAAGTTACAATTACATTGAGTCATATGGTTATAGTCAATTCTTATATTTATCACTACATCATCACATTATTAAAATATATTATTAAAAAAACGTTAAAAATTAGTTAAGGGATCAACCAGCAAGGATACCCAGTAACTTCCAAAATCGATGACGACTCCGAATTTAATGTTGAATTGTACTGCGCGATCTCAAGCGGATGTTGAGAGAACTATATCGAAACTTGATAGACAGCGGGATTGGTATCAATATCGCTATTGGAATTATAGAGCACCATTGCTGGGGTTGCCTACTAGTTGTGCTTCATGGCGTTTTGGGGTCACACAATGGGCTGAAAGTGAGGGTGTAGAAAGCCAGATGTTAAATTTACTCGGGAGGCACCCGACCGCGATGCCTGTTATTAATGTAACTATTTTAGTTTGATTAAATTCGTACATAAAAAGCTAAACGTGTCGGTACGGCCAATCTATCTCACGATACAAGGTACAAGGTCAAGTTTTAATGTAGAATAAAAACTAGAAACATCTTTTATCCGGACAGTTGTTACGGTTTAGTGACCTACATGCCTAAAAATGTATAAGATGAAATTATCAATTTAAGGTATATATAGTCAAACCAAAAAGATCATAATCACTTGAGACTTTGGCTTAAATACTAACAGTATTTAGATAATATATTCCTTGAGAAGTTTCTGGAAGGATTCGGTGGCAAAGGTGCAGTCAGCACATAACAAGGCGAGCTGCTTAAAAGTTCTATAATTTAAAACCAAGAAGAATGTATGTCGTTCTTCGTTTATGTAAGACTTTGTATACGAATGGTGAAAATTGGGTTATTTCAGTGCATTCCGTTCTGAAATGATGAGGACAAGATATAGCCATTGCACGTATCAGTGATAGTGACGTAAGTGAACGGCGTGATTCGCCCAGGCTTTTCGGGGCCCCCACCAACTATTTGTTTACAAGACTCGGCACCGCACGCCGGCACTCGACTCTGACTAGCGCGGCGCGTCGCACCGACAAACAATTGTCGTATTACCGATAAGTGATCTGTGCCGAGTTTTGGATATCGATAGATGAGCGTATGCGCCGGACCATTTGGGTCTACAACTCCTAATACAATCGTAAGTGACTCTCTTTATTACGTCAGATTTCGTGCATTTTTGCAAACTTTGAAATGTGTAGGAGTTTTTTTGGGTTTGAATTCGGAATGGAATATTGTTATATACGATTGGTTATTGGATGGATGTATTTTTCGTTTCGTTTGCTAGTACTTACACTCACGTGCGTTGGGAAGCGGTGGGTGGAAAATTGGTGATTGTTTTGTTAGGCGAATGAACGTCAGTTCAACTCATTTCGCACACTTGCAGAATCTTCGCGCTATCAAGATTAGGTCGTAGATAGATAAGTTAATATTCATATTTTTTGGGTACATTTGATGAAACTTCGTATTACTTAAACGTGAAGTTGTGAAGGTCGTTTTATGTCACTTGAGCACCATTTCGAAACAACCGGTTGGGATGTTTTTTGAGTTGTTGTAATAAAATTAACATATCGCAGGCAGGGATCAAACACGTCACTGGGGAACGCGTTAGTCTAATCACACTAAAAAAGGAATTTCCATACCTATTGTATTTTCAGTTATATCATTTATTTACAGTTAATCTTATTGAATTGCGTTTTACTTAATTCACAAGGCGATCTATTATTTTTACGAAAACATTGGATTTGTGGATATGCAACAAAATTCGAAATTTTGCAGAAGTTCGCGATTTTTAAAGTGTATCTCGTACAGATTTAGTTCAGTGTACTTAATGACACATGCTTTTTTGTGTCAGATTGCATTCTAAATAGCCTTTATAGATTCTAGGTCACATGATATATAATATCTCCAGAGTAGTTTGAAAAAATATGAAATTGCTTACAGTACTGTCTCTAAGATTTTAGAGATATAGGCCGAATTTCGGATGTCATCTGGCGGATGTATCGTGCACCATATGAGCCCTTTGCTTGGCTCTTTTGACATAAAAAGTAAGTAAAATTAACTACATATGATGTTTACAAAGTTAAGTTACTAAGGACTAAGGATTATTATGTATTTGAAGCAAGGTTTACAAAAGACGCACTTTTAGTCTTTGTCATGTTGGAGTAATTGCTTCAATCTATTTTATCTATTGACAATCCCCTATCTCTAAGATTATTGTATTTCTTGAATTCTGTATAATAATAATAATTTATTTATTGCAAGAATATAGTACAAAATGTTAAGGTAATACAATCGTAAATCGTTCGAATATTCTGCCACACAATGGCGCGCAAATTTGTCTTAAGGAATTTTAAATTATTCGTCAAAGTAAATTCATATATTATATATTACATCATTAAATTTATATCAATTACAGTGTCTCAAGCAAATAATCATTTATTGAATAGTACATTTTATCTTAAAGTAATATACTAAGTAGCTTTTTAAAGACTCTAAGACGAAAGATCTTTTAATTCTTTTGGTAATTTATTGTAAACTTTAATTGCCATACAAAAGGTCTTTTTCCGAAACAGTTCTAGATTGATTTTTGGCACAGACAATTTCTCCCCATGTCTACTTCTTGCTTCAACTTCTACATTCGACTTAAAAATATTATAATTATATATAGTATAATGTTTTTTTCAAAACTCGCTAATATGCTTGACTGGTGGAGTTTGCTTATTAGCAATATTAAATATTTTGTTCATAAAGTCTGTGCGTTGTGTGTTTGACTGGGCGCAATGCACTTTATCTTGTTTAGCCATATTTACACTGCAATTCACTTTGATTACATGCACCGATTTCTGCACTACTGATAATGTTTAATTAAACAGTATATATGTAACTGCCCTACTTAAGATACAAGTAAATAGGCATGATTACTTAGATATACGCAGTATTGGCGAAATGTCAATTACTGAATGCAAATATGTTGTTACTTAGAGTTTATTAGATCCTAGTAAATTATTTTGTATACACTTAATGTGTATTTTAAAGTAATACACGCTGGTTTATAAAGCTATATAGCTTGCTGTTTAAATGTGATGTTTCCATCATCATTGTGTCACAGTATCTATAAGAAACGTTTTTGTTTATTTAAAAATTGGAGTATATTTGTAGACGTATTCTAACGCTATTATCGCTCTTAACAAAAATTTGGGAGATTCTAAAATTTGAAGGAGACGAGTAATGTCTCCTTTTCGACCTCTAGACGTCTGACCTTTCGTCTCTTGGTATTCTTCCACCAACCCTTATTTCGGGACTATTTTCAATTTTAAGGAGATAAGCTATCATTATTATATTCCTTCACTTCACTTCACTTTATTTATAATGGCGACCTCTGTGTAAATCACAATTCCGCCAATGTCGCGTTCTAAGTCTTCACACGGTGAGGATAGATTTGATAGATTGAATGTAATCTAAGCAGAGTTACCCAAAACAAAAATGACGACACAATAAAGACAACACACACAGACATTTAATAATATATACAAGAGGTTAACATTATACTACAAGGTATGGAGGGGAGAATCTTATTTATAACTTTAATTTATTAACAGAAATAAATTTCCCTAAAATTTTGCGATCGGGCTGGATGGGAAGGAAAGTAGGGAGTTAAGGTTACATGGACGAGGGAAATTTGGAGAAAGATGGTCAAATAACGAGTCATTAATTAAAGAACAGTTAAAAAATATATAGTCTGTCGAGCTCTATAATATTCTTTTTTTTAATTTTTAACATACGACAGTTAAATTGTTAAAATTATTAATGTCAAAACTCGAAGTGTCAGGCTTACCAACTTGTTTATAAAAAATCAAAGAAACGGATGCAATCTGTGGCCTAGCGCATAAAAGGTTGGCGAAACTGGATAATAAATATTAAATCGACCCATCGACTTGTATCCAGACAATATAAATAAATATTAAATGGATAGGTAGTTTTAAATTCAGATTCTATAATGAAGGAATATGTCAATTGTCAAATGAAATTTGACAGATGAGATGATTCAAATCAAGTATATGAAAACGTTTGTGTATACTTAACTATCGTTTTTAAACCGGTTACAACACTGATAATTCTTTCTTATCTGTCGTTGACCGATGCTTAGAACCGAAACTCAGTTATTAGGGGTTATCTTGTGAAGTAAGTGACTTAAAATGGTTAAATGTACTAATGGAGTTTTTGTCTGTGCGTTTCATACGAGATCAGTATTAGACACAAATGGTACCTACTATTTTTAAATCGTCGTTTTTTTTAATATTATCATGACCAACAAAAATATCGCCGAACTATACGGCTTTTTTAGTTGTTCTTCTGTTGTGTATAGGTATACAAGTTTACTCCTATAATTGAATATAATAGGATTGTTTAAGAATCGAATAAAATTATCTTTAATAGTTTTTATTAACACACTAGCTAACCCGACAGACGTCCTATGAATATTTAATTGGAATTGGTATGATTAAAAAAAATAAATGTTATTCAAAAACATAGTGTTTCTTGATGCTCTGTGATCTGTGTTAAACGATATTATTTCAAACAACTTGACAGTTGTATGAAATTAATAGTCGTTAAGTATTTTTAAAATGTTTAATGTTCCGCTAAACCTATTTAGTTTTTCATTCATAAGAACCTTCTCCGGACTATAATAAACATGACAAAAAATAATTAGCGAAATTGTTCCATCCCTTTAGGTAGCGTTCAAGTATTACGTCACGCAATTTTTGGAGATTATTGACCCCCTCCAAGGTAACGCGCCGTAACGTTTTTCTGTACCCAATAGAAAACCTTTACGTGACCACCCAGTGACTCTTTATACCTAAAAGTTACCATTATGTGGTGTAAAGTACTGGAAAGCCGAGAATAATATTAACAATCACGCGTAATTTCATCCCCGCCCCGCATCGTAACGTTTTACAAGAGGACCCCCCCCCTCCTAAAATTCGTTACGTAATACTTGAACGCTCCCTTAGGGTAACCAAGGAAAATAGAGATTCAGTTGTTTATACATAGAGCTTATACATTAACAAATAGACAACTACTCATATAGTTCTATAGATAATTTCGTCATTTCGATAGTGACGAAATTGCATAAACCTTATCAATTTTAATATCACCATATATAGTCAAGTGGCGCGTTCTAGTTCTCCATATATATATGTTTAATATTAGCTAAATTAATTGAGTATAGCAATATTAAATATCAAGTTTACGTTAATTAAGCAACGTAAAAATAACGTTATTTGAATCTAAACCAAAAAATATATATAAAAGGAGTCCCTTTAGGCAAGCTTCCGAAGATACTGTCAGCGTTCCCCCTTTGAACAGCTAGACTAATTCTTTGTCCGAGGTAGCTGCCAGCTCTTCGGTCTCCTGTGATGTCGACTAACCTTTTAGCTATTTGAATTGGAGTATTCCAATTCGAAAAACACAGAATTGTGTCACGAAATGTCTTAAGGAATAATTTTGTGTGTGGGTAAGTGGTTCACATGGCGTTGAACTTGCTCCTGGGTTCGGATAGGTTTGACGTATTTGCCTTGAAAAAATATAGGATCTTAGTGGCATACCCGCTCGAAAGACATAAAATATCGAATTCCAATCGGAGAACGTGCTTTAATTATCAGTTGAATGCTATGCTAATAAATTAAATGGGTAAGCTTTATTGTAGACAATAAAATTTTTATATTCAAATCCACCTTTGATATAAATATATATGGCGTTGTTATTATACTCGAAACACATTGTTTCACAGGGAATTGAGCTCCAGATTATATGCCATGACTCATGTGCTTTTTTGGGTCTAAAGCTACGGTTTCCTAGAAAAGCGGTGCCGTTAACTAACGGCCGTCATTTTACGGTTGTTAATAACGGCCGTATTTACGGTGGCCAAGCTGTGGTTTCCTAGAAAGTAGTGCGACCGTATTTTTGAAGTGTTATTCCAATTTCGTTCCACAAATTTTGCTTCATCTGAGCTTGTCTATACTCTTTGGATTTGATATTGTACAACGCTCCATGATTTTTAACAAAATCAATTAGTTGTTCATTATTTTCGATCGTCCAAGTCATTGTATAAATATGCGCACCGCTACACGCGAAAAACATTGAACTACTGTTTATCATTGCTATGACGGCCGTCATGCAAATGACAGCACCGCTATTTGACGTTACGGTGACACTCAACGTTCTCTAGAAAACCTACTCCGATGTTATTTATAGATAACGTATGGGTGACGTCACCCAACGTTACATTACGGCCGTTAGATAACGGCATCGCTTTTCTAGGAAACGTTTTCTTTAATATAATTTCTGTAAGTCAAATTCCAATGAATTAGTGCTTTGTCTCGACTACCAATTTTCACACAATAATTTCCTTCACCTTACTAGTAGTATTATAATAAAATATTAGAGCACAGTCGACTCTACTTACACATACACATTTATTACCAACAACACACATATAATAACAATAATCAAAGAAAAAAGGAAAAAATATTATGAGAGTTAAAAAAAGTTTATGTTTCCCTTAAAGAACAAGGCTCGTTTTAAGTGTGTGCTGTGGCTGTAATTGGCCCTGGCTCATGCTGAGGAGCGGACTGTTCCACAACGCTGGTCATTCTGCCACAGCAGCTAGTTTGCGCCTCAGTCGCAAAAAAGAAAAAGAATGTAATAATACGAATAATAATAATAATATTAGTAAAAGTTAGTAGTGTAAGTAATGAAGTCTTGTGTAAAAGTGTATAATTGTTAAGAAATAGATAGAATATTTTTGGGCTGTTTCACGTAAAAATGCCTTCTGAATGTCAGCTGTCCGGTTCATTACCCAGGAGAACAATGGAACTGTTGTGAAGGTTTAGGTTCACAACCTGCCTCGATCCTGTTTTTAAAGTTAGGTTAACGGACTCAATGCCGGCAGGTTTTATAGCCAATAAAAGGAGTAAGACGCGCTATGAAGGGCTTTATAGCTTGTACAATTTATCGCACCATTTAAACGCTAAATTGTAACGGTGTTATAAGATCTAATCAAGTTAAGGGAATAATCTTGTTGAATTTGGAAAATCTATGTATCGACAATCTAAGTCTAAGTATGTCTAAAACAATATATTAAAAAAAAAAATTATACTTCTTTTGGCGCGTTAGGGAAAAATGAGAGTACATTTTTACGATGCGCGCGCACACCGACACTAAAAACCGACACCCGCACACCGTCACAAAACACCCTAAAGTTAACATAGTCAACATTTTGAAATAAAAAATGTCTATTTTTCTAATAATTATGTAGAAAAACGAAAAACTAGATAATGCGTTATAATAAAACTTGCAAATTATTAAATACCTTTTTTCTATTTTTAGTGTCGTTTGTTCTACAAACGTAGAATAAGGCGAAATTTGAATTTTGTGAATAGTTTTTTATCTTGTTACGACAAAGAAGTATAACTTCTAACGCATGTAAGTACACACACGTTTTTTTTATTTGAGTGATCATTAACGTTGAATCTTACTCTAAATGCGTGGTTAGACCAACTAAAGTCTCAAGTTCTAGAATAGTTAAATGATTACGACCAACCATTGGAGTAGACAGGATGTTACAATTTTATGAGATATTCAAGGGTAGATCGGAAGGAATGTTATCATTCTGAATCTTATTTAAAATAGGAAGTACATTGTATGCACAAAATGTATATAATGTTGCCCAGTTATCATGTTTATTTTTAGTACCTATAAAATATCTTAATTAGGTATGACATTGAACGATGCTTGATTAAGGAAACCAAGATTGAAATTAAGGTATTATGAGCACACCCCACATACACACCCTCAAGTACATAACCTTACTTTCACACCATCACACAACATAGCCGAATTAGGTATTACTTAGTTAAATTGTATGTATTAATTTTTTTTTTCGAAAACGTTGGAACCTGTACAAACATACCTGCTGACCCGGCAAGTGTTTTTTTTTTGCTATGTATGTATATTTTTTCTAGGAAACATTTTTTAGTTCAATAAAAATAACTATCTACTATAATAAATAACAGGGGTTGATCGTAGAGGGGTTGTAAGTATTTTTGTATGCTGTATCATAAAAAAATTAACACAAAAAAAATTCTGATTTTTTCTTGGGGTGGACACCCCTTATCTCTTAGGGATTTGAAAAATATATAGTAGTCGATTCTCAGACTTACTGAAAATGCATAAATCATAAGAATCGGTCTACCCGTTTCGGAGGAGTATATGAACATTGTGACGCGAGAATTTTATATATATATATATATTAGATTATGTATTATATCTTTATAGAACAATATTTGTTTTTTGTTAACGTAATGAACAACAATAAGATTAGATTGTTAAAAATCTTAAGGATTTAATTTCGATTACATATGAGATACATTAAAAAAAACTGCACAAATGGTGTGATTTATTATTCTGAATTTAATTTTGGTTTTATACAGTGCACTAAATGTTGTGACTGGATAAGCATCGATGTCGCTGTAAGTGCATTACGGGTGGCCAATTAAACTTTAATAGCCTGTTATCTTTTGTTATTTTGTTTGACAATTAATTAAACTGAGCGATGAGTGTGAAAATAATTTATTCATTTGAAAAATTGTATAGTGAAAGTTATATATGATAAAATAAAATGAATATCTGCATACCGAAAGTAAAAGTCACTTTCGGCATCTCAAACAAATGAAAGTAATACACCGGACTAGCTTGTATTAGTTTCGCTCTCCAGTCTCACTGCTGCGTTTCTTGTTTCCATAAATTATAACTTTTACGAAATTGTGGAACTGATTTTTGGACTTTATGAACTTTGGATATGAACGATATAGTTTGGTCAAGAATTCGTAAATCTCCATAAAATTTGTATAGTAGTACAGTTATCCATACTATAACGCGGTACCCCTATAACGCGATTTTCGCCCTCCATATAACGCGGAGATTTCTGAAGTTATATTTCTGGAGTGTGGTATGTATAATGATTTGTCAAGTCCAAAATTAGCCACCACCAACTATGTATTTCAATTGTGTTGTTGTAAAATTAAACCAAATATTTTATTATATTTGTGTTCGTAGTTTTTGTATTGTTGAAAAAAAAAGGTTTTACGAGAATACTCCTAAAACTCGCCTTCCTATAACGCGGTATACTCGGACCGCGTCTCGTACTCGAATGGGGTTTAATGTATATTGGAATTTGGAGTGTTCTAATTGTATCATGTCCATGCGCTTTTAAGTATTCCGTACAAATATCTATTGTTAATATTCCATTACATTTTCATCATCGGCCATATATATATATATAAGTAACTATTTTGTCGTACATCGATGTTGCTTCAAAGCGATGTATTGTTCCAGAAAACTGTTGAAGTTGTGTTTCATTTGTCGATCTAACAAAAGCACCTGGTTATTGAAGGTGAAATTGGTGTCATCAACGGTTGCCAAAGTAAAAGTGTTCCGAAATAAAGTCGCGAAATTACATCGCGATTTCCCCGTATCGGGGGCGATGATGTGGGTCGTATAACAGCTTTAACTGATATTTGTTTTTTTTGGAACAATTCAGGGTCAACTTTCAAAATGAATTCATGGCCAGTCAAGTGTAAGTACATGGTTTTTTTCAATGACGCTCGCTTTACGAGGTCTATATTTGGAACAATTGTTGCGGCCTTGTTACATCTCTCAACTGTTTTTTATCTTAGATAATAAATGGGCTTTTAAATCTAGGTTTGCTCACTAATTAAAAGCTACATAAATAATATATATTTTTTTTATACATGTGTCTTCACTTAAGACGAATAAGTAATATAAGTCTAACCTAATTTACTAATAAGGATGTTTAACATAAAAAAGTGTCCAATAACACTACTTACAGTCTCTATTAAAGGGAAGACACTCTGTTCTTCATCTTTTCTCTAGGCTTTATTGCTGGAATTACTTATACTAGAGCATAAATGTGAAACACTAAAAAATTCACACTAAAATAAAAAAATAAATACTGATAACTAATCGGCAAGCCGGTTGATTTCTGTTATACAGCTTGTCCTTGGACATAGGCCTGCAACGAAAAAATAAATGTGGTTTTAAGCTAAAACAAAGGAAATTCACCGGAGACCGAAGAGCTGGCAGCTACCTCGGACAAAGATTTAGTCTAGCCATCAAAGGGGGAACGCTGCCAGTATCTTCGGAACCTTGCCTAAAGGGACTCCTTCTAATAATTTATTTTAGATATTATTTTTTATGGTTAGTTATTGCTTTCATTGTTAATTTTTTGTGCTTTTTCCGTTTTTAAAATAAAACACGACATGATAGCCACATTTCACAATTTTTCGTGAAATTTAATTTAGCTCCTTATTTGGGCGATTTGTGTGGTTCTTAATTTCTGCCTTGTACATCAATCTTTGAACATTTCTTGGATAATTTAAATGGGTTTGTTTATTTTGCTAATTTATGTAATCAGTCGGCATTTCTTGTCTTTAATGTATGGGGTCTTTTATTTATGTTTCCGTACTTTATTGAACTTAATTTAAGTAACTGGCCTTCCAAAGAACATACCTCTTATTACTTACATTGACTCAACAAGTTGAGTGATGTAGCATAGCCAATATTTAATATGCATAATTTGTACTGCGTAGTGGAAACCAGTTGTTTTGCGTCGTCATGTAATATTATATTTTCGTATCCAATCAAACATACAATATTCAATAATTGGTATTTACTTGTGTATCTCATTGACGTCCTTTCATGACTTAATACTTGTATTCGGAATATAGTCAGTCGGTAAACAAACGCTTAGACTTTTACGCTTTCGATTTCAAATGGTCCTTCAATTTACCACATATCAACAAAAACTATAACCAATAGTGTATAGATCAACTTACTAGTAGCGCTCCATTAAAAATTTACATTCAGGTTACTTGCGCGTAAACTATATCGTACAGTGATTATCAAATAACATATCTATGTCTCCACTCTGAAAACAGTTGAATAGAAGAACGAGTTCGTTGATTTCTGATCCGCTGATAACCTTATAATCGTGACTGACAGTGGAAAGTATTTGAACCGTATATTGATAAAAATTATTGACACAGGATGTTTGTTAGCAAATTATAAGTTATCAAGAGCTACTCAACGGCGGTTTTAGCCCCAAGATTAATATGCCATAGTGACAGAATAGTAAAAGCTTATACATATAAATTTTTCATGGGAAATGCTTTAACAGACTCTCAAATAACATTCCAGTGTAGGCACTGGAATACCAGTGTGTACAAAAAAGACTGAAGTGGCATATGTAGATGGAGCTTAAAAGCTTTACAAGTTTCACACCACCTCCGTTTACTTTGAATCCTCCACAAACATTGGTAGACTTCCTACACGAATGTTAAACAAAACGAAATACGAAGCAACATATGCGGCTAATGGAAGAAACAACAAAAAACTCATGACACTTAGCTTTTAACCTTGACTCAAATGGAAAGATAAGGGTACAAACGACTATTTTTATCACAATTTGTCAAGACTGTGTAGCTGCGGAGATGTTTGAATTTATTTTTATACTCGAAAAATAGGGGAGCTATAAGTAACATGATAAAGCGTCAGGAACACAGGCATCTGTTTTTGCTTTTGCAGTTCCGTATTGTACTAAATGTCTACGATTTGTTTGACGAGTAAATAAGGAATACTGTTTTCTAATTGAACAAAAATATATTCTGTTTTGTGTAGAGAATTTGACGTGCGAATACAATTAACAGATATTATGTTAATATTCAAATTGAAAAGGACCTATCCACAGGTTATAACAGTTATACTTATTAGACAATTGAGATACCTATTTACTATAAATACTACATAAAAATAAAAATAAATCAGTGGCGCTACAACCTCTTTAGGTCTCAGATTTCCGAATCTGTTTCATAATCATTTTTAAATCTAATAGGCAAGTAGGTGATCAGCCTCCAGTGCCTGACACACGCCGTTGACTTTTTGGGTCTAAAACATGTCGGTTTCCTGACGGTGTTTTCCTTCACCGTTCGAGCGAATGTTAAATGCGAACGTAGAAAGAAAGTCCATTGGTGCACAACCGGGGATCGAACCTCAGGTATGAGAGTCGCACGATGAAGCCACTTGGCCAACACTGCTCTTATCACATCAATAATACATACAGATTTATATTTTTAAACGCGAATGTCGTTCTGAACCGGCCCTCACCCACTTAATGCAGTACGCGCTTCGTTTTTTAATGAGATTTATACTTAGCTATCGCGGCTGTGCAAATATAAGAGTAAAAGAAAATTTAATTTATTGATGCCAGGAAGATTATTTTGTTCGGCATTTTTATTGAGTACAGAAATATAGCACTTGTTTCTAGGTCAATATTCGATGCTTAAATTCAATGATCTATAGATCGGAAGTCCGAAGGCGTATCTGACATTATCACCGCCCCTATAGGCCGAATTTCATGAGTACTTTCACCGTCAATTGAGGGCAATTTAACAGCTGCAAATGCGAACATAGTAATATAATTTGTGGGGCTTCTCGCTTGTATGTTTTGACACAATTATCTTTACACGCGGTACTGTACTACTTTATATGGTGATCCGTAATCTATAGTTAATTAAACCAATAAATCAAGTCGTTTTGATCCTTTTAGATGTAGGTTTTAAATGTTTTAAAATAAATTATCACAAGTAGTGTATTAATGGATTACATCGATAGCAGATTTTAGTAATCGCGATTTAATTGTTTGTTTCAATTAATTGGTCTTCTAAATTTCCATTTCATATTTGAATTATTATTACCTTCAGTTGTAGCATTTGTTACAACACATTCGTTAACGGCGCTCACTGATATAGCTTCTTCATTTAACACCATACTTTAAACAATAAGTAGAGGTGAATATGTCAAATTGGTATTTGTGTCGCAGTTCGTTAATGAATCATATGTGTAATTTGTTCGTCTCTTTGTGAAAGGATTTACCGTTTTGTATGGTGCTTCACAGGTCATAAAAGCTGTTAACCTAAGCTCTGAAGTTTACAAAAAGGCCACATCTGTGGGCATGAGATAAACAATGTCAAGGGCTGGTTATGTCATGTTGTGCAAGCTGTGTTGATCACGTTCCGTTAGACGCTATAAAGATTTCTTATCATAGCTTACATCATTATTAAATCTAGGCGACCAGTGGACAGTTTAGTATGCATAATTTAAAATTCATAATATTCAGTAATTTCCCAATAGAACGAGGCTTTTAGTGCACGATTAATTTTAAGTTTTATGTACTTGTGGTGTGCAACGTTTTCCTTAATATTTCTCTTCATCGATGATTGATGTTTATGCTATAATATATAAAAATAAAATAAATATTTGGTACTTGCTTTTTATCTGAAGGTTATTGGTTACTGGTGTCATGGTGGCAGCTCCTTACAAACATTGTGTAAAAAAAACTTGGCGATTAAAATAGTGGCGGAGAGTTTATTGCCAGTTCTTCTCTTCCGTTCTACGCCCTTGATTTGAGAACTGGCAGTAAATAAGAAACATTTAATATGTATTTCTTTTTTGACGTTCATAAGTGTACATTATGTTACCTATATGAATAAATAATTTTGACTTTGTATTTTTCTAATGTCATACACAGTCGAAAGCTATTGTAAAATTTTAACCGCCACGGATTGGATGCTAAAAGCTAAAATTGTCTACAATTTTAAGTAATTAATAATATGCCTAATATATGATAAGGTGTATAATAAACTGCAAAACTTGTATGATAAAAAAAAAGATTCAGGGCCCTCCTGTCAAATGATGTTTTACGCAGGTATTGCATTTTGATTACTTGTTACTTGTAAATTCGATCGTTTATTTCTTAACGCGTATTAAATATCGATTTGAGGTTGCGGTTACGTTGGCTTGTCTATTTCGACTTGGATCATGTTTCCATTAAAAGGAACTTCAAAGATTTATACAATATTCTCAACTTACTCAAGGATGTTATGACTTTTCGTGGCGTATTGAAAGGGATTGCTGTATAGAACTGTTTGGTGACGCACTATTAAATCAGACTTAAGTAGATATATGTAAAGAAAAAACTTTTTAACCGGATTAAAGACAATACTAGATAGATGTATTTCTTTATTCATATAATCATATATATCAAACTCAAACTCAAAATATCTTTATTCAAGTGGGTAACCAAGTACACTTATGAATTGTCAAATTAAATTAATTTTAAATTTACAATTACTACCAGTTCGCAAGTCAAGGGCGTAGAGCGGGTAAGAAGAACTGGCAAGAAACTTTCCGCCTCTCTTTTTAATCGCCAGATATCAACCTAGATATGTAGGATATTGGGATGAATTTTAACATAGTAACAATGGTCTATTAGAACACTTGACCTACACACGCAATGAGCTAATAACCCAATAAAAACTTGATTTAGTATTATTTGATATATTTCCTTAAAAGGAATTGGACGTATAATTAAATACATATATTATATACATTTTGTTAAATTACAGTTGACCAAACTTGTTTCTCTTGAAAAGGCCTACATTACAAGAGAAAGTTTTTTGAATAGATCTGTTATAAAGACTCGGTCCAGCTTTGTATGTATAACGATAGATAGTTATTAGTTCAACTATAAGATTAAAATGTTAAATAAAATTCTATCATTTTTACTGGCTTTAGAGAATGGTGGTTTGGCCATATCGAAGGAATGAATGTAGACTTATTAGAATTACATATAAGGCGAATGTGGTAATGTGTACCTATACGTTCCTGGACCATATTTAATACGAAAACTGGTAAAAAAATTGACAATGACATTGATTGACAAATGTTTATTGCGTGATTTAGATTTTTTAAATGTCTATGGTAATACAATTATCTGTTGTTAATTTTACTTAAAGACAAAATAACTTTATTCATATAGGTAAACAAGTACACTTATGAACGTCAAAAAGAAGTTAAATTAATTGTAAATTTACATTTACTACCAGTTCGCAAGTCAGGGGCGTAGAGCGGGCAAGAAGAACTGGCAAGAAACTTAATAGAGAAATTTGAGTTTTTTCTACTAGAGGGATGACTATGAATAAAGCTGTAGCTCTGTCGATGGTCTAGAATTGGTTATGCATTAATAAATAGGCTTAGTTAATAATTGTTATAAATTTATTAAAATTTTCTATGAAACCGGCTCTATCGCGTGATTATCAGAATATTTGCAAATCAAATTAACTTCAGATCGAATAACAATCTACGAATGAATTAATCTCCACGATTTGCACGTAATGATAAACCATTATGTAACTATTACTTGCACATGCGATTGTGTGGAATTTGCCCACGAAAACCCAATTTTTCTTGGTGAGTTCTGGCACTCATTGCATTTGTATATAAATCCATGTTTACTTCAATACCTCTTTTAACCATAATTAGATTTAATCTTTTGAAAAGCAATATTTTCTGGCTGATCGCGATTTCCTTTAAACAAATCAGTAATGCTTGTATATATATCGTCATAAGTTGAAGTTTTCGTAAATTTTGTTGAATGCCCTAATCTCTGTAAGGAAAGTTGGAGCTGAATTTTGTGTCAGATAGATGATGTATCTATAATATACACGACCGATTGAAGGCTGAATATTTTTAAGGCCGCGAATTTTAGCTTTATTTGTAGAATATAGGGCATTAATTTCTAATCTCTGTTTTATTCTATCTCTAATTTCTGTTTTATTTAACTAAAAAAAACATGCAAATAATGTGATTATAGATGAGAAGATGTTATCTCTTCAAAATTTAGTTTAGTAACAAAGTCTGTCGTTATCACTTGCTATAAGTTGTGGCGCATACAATTATAATGTGCCCACTCACCTTGACCGAGCGTCCTCTCACATCGTCAACAACTATCATATAATGGTTATAGCCACTTGTTTTTTTAGTCATCTAATGTGTGTATTACGACTGGTAATGGTATGGAGGAGTCATGGCAGGAGAATTTGGGGTTGATCGCCTACCAACTACTACTACCTACTCGCAATATATTTATGAAAATATTATGTATGTATACAAAAATAGTTATAAGCGAGTTAACTCCTGAGCGAAATTAGAGAATTATCACTGAATAAATTCAAAGCTCTCGTTAAACGTAAATTAATCAATAAAGCTTTTTATTAATTTGAATTTGACGATTATTTAAATGTTCCTAATCCTTGAGATTGATTTGCTCCAGTTCAAACAATTTGTATGACTCAAAACTTAGCGATTAAAAAGAGTGGCGGAGTGTTTCTTGCCAGTTCTTGCCCGCTCTACGCCCTTGACTTGCGAACTGGTAGTAAATGCAAATTTAGAATTAATTTAACTTATTTTCTGACGTTCAAAAGTGTACTTCTTTACCTAAATGAATAAAGTTATTTTGAGATTGAGATGATTAGCTTTCTGTGCGTTATATTAGCTATCGATTTTTGGGTCTAAATCATGATTTCTCATGTTTTTCTTTACCGTACAAGCGAGTGTTAACTCTTAATTCGATCTATTATAACAGCCTTGTACCGTATCTGGCTAGCACTGTTACTTTCTGTAAAGTCAGCATTTCCTATCGAGTTATGAGACTAAATACTAACAGTTCGGTATCATCGGACATATATTGTAATGTTATTTTCAATCAGTAGGTTAATCCTACAAACTCAAAATCTACTAGACGAATATTGCTCTTTTACTATTAATGTTAACTAACCCATAATGTGGAAATATACATGATTACTAGCTGCCCCCACGAACTTCCCTTCCATTAATTTGATTGTACTTAGACTACCTTTTTTAGTACATACGAACTTGGAACATTTTTTCAATGCTACCCCAGACTGTTCGGTTTTCCGGAGTAAAAACTTTTTTAGGTTTTTTGTGATTTTTAATAATAAACCTCAGAGTTCAAGTTATAAGTTATTAACTAATAAATAAAAAATAGAGGTTCATCGTAGAGGGTAGATGAAAATAAGGGTTGTATGTATTTTTGTATGCTTATTTATATTTTTGTATCATAAAAAAAATTGTCCATAAATATATAAAAAAATTGGGGTGGACACCCCTTATATCTTAGGGGTTTGAAAGATAGATAGTAGCCAATTCTCAGACTTACTGAATACGCATAAAAATTCATAAGAATCGGTCAAGCCGTTTCGGAGGAGTATAGGAACGAACATTGTGACACGAGAATTTTATATATCAGATATATAAGATATATATGCATGATTTTATTTGCGCGTGCAACTGTGTAGTGTCATGTTCCTAAATTTATGAGTCTCCCCGTCCAATTATTCTCTTTTCGTGTTCAAGGACTTAGCGACGGCATTATTATTTACGTTTTTCATTCTTAGAATTCATTGTTTCAATAAATTAAGCAAATATTTTTAATTAATGTCTATATATTATAAAAAGGACAGATTTCATTTGTTTGTAATGGCTAAACATAATGTAAAGTTACATTATCAGTATCATGTAGATGTAGAAGTCGAAGTAGGTACACGGAGAGAAATTGGCTCTGCCAAAAATCAATCTGGAACTGTTTCGGAAAGACACGTTTTGTATGGCAATTAAAGTTTACAATAAATTACCAATAGAATTAAAAGATCTTCCGACTAGAGTCATTAAAAACCGACTTTTGGAAGAAATGTACTATTCAATAAATGATTATTTGCGTGAGACACTGTACTTGATATAAATTTAATAAAGTATGATATGTACGATACAAATAATATAAGAATTGACTTTGACTAATGTAAAATTCCTTAAGACAAATTTGCGCGCCATTGTGTGTGGCAGAATAGGGGAACTTGCGATTGTACCACCTTAACATTTTTGTACCATATTCTTGCAATAAATAAATTATTATTATTATAACAACACTAGGATGAAAAGGGAGCAGTGTTGGTCGGGATGTCACAAACCTAAAAAACTACACATGTCTAAGAAATTTGTCACCACGAACTGTCATTTTTATACAAATTTTATTTTCGATTTTCTACATACACTACTGTTAAGGCATCTTGACTAAGCCCTGATCACCTACTTGCCTAATAAATAAGAAACAATAGTAGAAAGATAATTTATTCGGTCCTACATTGACTACAAAAAACTTACTTATATTGCATTATTATTCTGGAACTCCATGTGAAGACCCCAACACTGATATTATGCAGTCTCTTGGGTGTAGCGCGCTGGCATAAATGAAAATAAAGAAATAAAAACCAATATAATATAGAATGCATTCAAATGCATTTACAGAAGTTAATTTATAGTTGATGAACTAACATTTAGAGATGATTTTCTCGTGTCTAATCCTTCAATTACTGTCTTGACAATGTTTTATTATTTTTATATTCAATGTGTACTAAAATTTTGAAATTAATACATTGAATTATATATGTCACAAGCGGACCCCACAGACGTTGTCCTGCATGATATTTCAAGCGATTAGGATATAAAACAAAGTAGTACCAACTGCAGCGCCATCTGCCGGGCGGATTTGTGAATCTAAACCATCCAGGGCTCCACCCAAACACATACAAAAAGTCATTCAAATCTGTCCAGCCATTTAAGAGGAGTTCAGTGACATACACACGTACTGTAGAATTATATATGTAAGCTATCCTATCTTTTAAGCTAGATCAAATTGCACACGGTGTGCAAATTTGATTGAAATCTGTTAAGTAGTTTAGGAGTCCATAGCGGACAAACAACGCGTCGCGTAATAAATATATATTAAGATAATGTATGTCATCACAAGTAAATAATAATCGGTTGTAGCGCCACTTATTTATGTATTTTCCTTAAATTTGTAACTAAACCAGTCTAAAATATATTAGCATTTCTTTTAATCCGACTTCAGATTATTTTACAACGTGTATGTAAGCGAAGTTTTTTTATTGAAGTCCGACAAATGACTAAGTTTTCCATTTGTAATTTAAATCTTTAAATGCAGATGTCGGTTGTTTTTTTTTAATTTATTTAAATGCATATTTGGCAGTGTCTTTTTGCGTTGAACACACAGACAAATTTTGATGTGGGTTGACGTTGAAGATTAAGCGTTGCGTGTTTTGGAATTATATTAAGCAGTTGTTAAATGAACATTTATATATTTTATATTGGTTTTAATGCTGTGCACATTTTAATTTCGTAATAAATTAACAAACAAAACAATAAAAAAGTGCGTGCGTACAAAGTACACATGTCAGAAGTGAAACTTCTTTGTTAATTAATTATTACTAAGGTAAAAAGCTCCAATAGATGATCATGTACCAGTATTGATTATATACTCATAGTATTTGTATATCTATATTCACGCTGTTTAGACACTGTATACGTGCTAATGATAATATAAATAAATTAAAATCTGCGTTTACTGCACAAGACGTTATGCGACAGAATTGCCATCTAAAGTTCTAAATTCTAATATGTAACTACTAAACGAATACATCAACCAATAGCGTGTATTTTTTCTCGATCTTCCTTACTCTATCTTTCAATCTTTCTCATTATGGCTCACTCCCACCTCTCGCTCCATGGCACTGTGCGTGATGCGACGTTCGCTCTATCTCACTCTCTCTCTCGATCTTTCTCACTTGCTTGCTCCCTACTCTCGCTCCATGGCACTGTGCGTGATGCAACGTTCGCCCTTTCTCACTCTCTCTCTATCGGTGTCAATCGCTCTCTCCCTTTTCTTCGACCGAAACGGTGCACATCTACGTGACGCTAATTTTATTATTATTGCGTTTCATCCGTACAAAACTTCTAAAAAAAGGATTTCATTTGTTTTTTTCGATTTAACTCAGGAACCAAAAAGAAATATTGGTGTTTTAATGTTTCTATAAGTGCGGATTTCTCTTCCATTTTTCCAATCTCTGTTTTTTACTAGCGTTATTAAAATGTTTATAAGATATTAATTTCGTTGCCTTCCAAATTAAAACATGCGTTTGAAGCCCTAAAAGACAATTACCGTGGCTTAGTAATGCAATTGGATATATATGTATGTATGACATGGGTTAAGTTAGACTGTTCACCTGCTTGCCAAAAGATACTTGCCTATAATGGATGTGTAAATTACCGTAAGACCTTCTTTATTACGGCTTCAAAAAACCAGGTTTACTTATTCATTTACACATAGGGCCTCTATCTAGCCACCTTTGCAATAATGTTTGTCAGGCGACATATTCCTGGCGGAGAATGCAAGGGTTTTTTTTTAAACTGTATTGTCTACAGGTGTATTTGAATATATATTTATTTAGAAGAAACGAAATAATAAGAAATATGATTGTTATTGCTGTAAGTGTTTATTATATTAACCTACACAATCTGTGCCAAGATGAAAGAGAAATTTAATTAAAGCATAAATTAGAGATTCCTAATGATTCGTTTGTTTTACCTTTTAATATTCGAAATTATTTAGCGTTTCCCTCTTGAAACTTTCTAAAGTTTTTATTATTTATATTGTAATTTTATTTATTTATTTGTACTTTTTATTTTTAAATAAAAAGAATACTGAAATTTAACATTAAGGACAATTAATACTATTTCAAGGAAAAAACTAAATTCTTTTTTGTTAATTATTTATGCACTTCTTGTACTTTACCGTCTGTAGGTGTTTCTTTTTATTGTTCCATATTAGAGTTCCCTGGAATAAATCGCTTGTTAGCTATAAGGCCGCCCGTTGCCTAATAACTTATGTAACCTGGGTAACGAAGTGTAAATAAATTATTACTGCTAAACAAAGTCAAGGTCCTCGAATTAATTTTAACAATATTCAGGTTTTAATTATTTATAGAAACCTCAAAAATCAAACCATTTTTTGGATGTATTACAATGCCCAAGACTAGATAATGACCGAATAAAACCTAAAGTTATAAAAGTAATTATTTAAAATCACATTCAAATTTTGTTTTGATGTCATAATTGCTTAAAATGTGCAACAGTTTTTTTGTGATACCCAATGGTTTTAATGATACACAATCGCAGAGGACGTTTAGGATTGTACAGTCATGCCTCCGATATCTGTAGGCATAATTTAACAAGTGTTACCAAGGCTATCAAACTAGAGCTTGATGTGTTAAATAGGGCATTCTGTTTAAGGTTGTTAGGCCAGTAACCCGCTCAACAAGTGGCTGGCCTATTCGCTCCGCGCCCATTATCAACGCGATAAGAATATATTGATAACCCGTGCATTGCATATGTCATAACTCACTATCAGAGAATGCAGTTACACATATCGGCTCACGAAACTGTGGCTTCGACAAATTCGCCAGCGATTAGTATTATCTGTGCGATAGTCCAGTCAAGACTTAGACCACCAGTGTCACTGGTCAACGCCCCGGTGGTGAGTTTCGCGAGTCCTGTTACTCGCACCACACATTCACATTAATATTCCGCACCGGTAATTGCGAACTTAGCTGTTGATTCCTGACGGTTGACGCATCGGTGTCCACATTACTTTATCATACAATTTTGCCCTCATTAAATATTTATAGATTTACGATCGCCGTGCACGTTTTGAATGAGCGCCAGATTAAAAAACAGTTTCCAACTTCATCTACATTTGAATTGTATGTAAAATGTAAATAGTGAGTAAAGACATGCTCGAGACAAAGACATTCCGCAGACGGGGCGAGAGGGAATCTCGCGAGGAGGGCGACGAACAGACGGCTTTCATCGTGAGTGAACGCATACGGTGTAAAAAACGGATAGGCAGCCAATAAAAACCCTGTGGGGAGATGTCGAGGGGCGGGTGCTGTGCGCTCGGCTGCAAGACGCAAGTGCACGCTGCAGTCTCTCGGCGCCGGGCTGGGTGCGCGCACGCAGCTTTACATCCCTCAATCGCTCACCAGTTCCTATCGAAAGCATGCGCTTGAGTCGCTTCGGGCGCGACGACTCAGAAGTTTTCCGTATCGCTAATCAACATTCCTTGTCTCCCCGTTATCAGAAAGCATTCAGCGAGCTTCGCGTGTATTTTGTTTCCGCTCAGTCGATTGCGTCGCGCTAAGGGTTGTTCAGACTAGTCGTGGTCAAGCGATATGACGTGAGTCTATACAATTACAAAAATATTGTTTTGAACTATTTGTTGAACTGTTTTTCATTTGTTGCAGGGCACCGGTTGTTGTAACTGTACCAGCGGGTGGGGAGGGTCCCAACGGCCTTGCACCCCAGGAAGACGTTATGAAAGGCGTGGAGGCCACACCAGAGGAACAAGAACGGTTAGCTTCCGGAAATAATAATGGCTCCCTCGACTGCAAACTTCCGCCCACCCAGCCTCGCTCCGTGTTTCACTCGACTCACGTGTTCATGCTGGTTTTCCTCTCGGGTTGGGTGTTGCAGGGCATGTTCCTCACTTATTTCGTGAGTGTGACGACGACAGTTGAGAAGCTGTATAAGGTGGAATCAAAAACGACAGGGATTTTACTGTCTGCGACGGAAATTGGACAAATATGCACAGCGTTATTTTTGACTTACTTAGCTGGCCGTGGACACAGGCCGAGATGGATTGGATGCATGATGATCGTTCTAGCAATAGGAGTTATTGGATGTGTGGTACCTCATATACTGTATGGGACGCAGTTGATGGACGTACATTTGGACTCGCATCGGGCTGAAGCTGCGCCCGTGTGCAATGACAATTCGTCGACAGCTTGCGATGCAGCTTATATGAAAAGTACTGCTGCTCGATCCTCTATAACAGCAGTAGTGATTCCCTGGCTCTTCGTGTGTCTCCTGGTGGTTGGAGTGGGCCAGACTGGGATAGCAACGCTTGGCATACCCTATGTTGATGACAATGTCGGCAGCAGACAATCTCCTCTGTATATGGGTAAGTCAATTACAATGTAAACTCTTTATAACGTCATTTGTTATAATGACAATCTCTCTGTAACGTAAAATAAGTTAAATTTGAAAATGTAAGAAACATTTTCATATTTAGACATCAACAACATACTTAAGTGTTATTGTTTTTATAATCAGCTTACGAAACGAAGCTTTTGAGGTGCCGAAAGTTCTAAAAACAGAGAGGAAGACACCTGAGGTCATAGACTGCCGTCTCGCCTTTGTTATTGTTTATTGCATTAACACGTGTGCCATTATTCTTAGATTACATTGCTTGTAGGAAATTTTAGTCTAAGTTACTAAACGCACCGTTGCTACCTATCTGTTATACATATAAAATATTGTAATTGATTAAATTTCATTTTTTATTTTCCTTCCGTATAACAAAAACTCTCTATAACGATAAATAATACTCGGTCCCTTGAAATTCGTTTTAAAAACTTTACACTGTATATCGTAACTTTATGTTAGTTTTTAAAGAGAATTGAATATAATAACATCAACGTTTCATGATAGTAATTTAAAGCTGTTCGCTTGCATTTTACTCTCACTAATCACCGATGCGTGCGAGAGAAACGATTATGTCAATTCTTCACAATTGACATAATAGGGAGCCTATGCCCTTACAGGATAAGCTTATTACTTTTACTTTAGATATTAATAGCCCATTTCTCATTTTATTGCATACGCCATTTAAGAGAAGACGGCGTTGCCATGTTTAAATTTCTTGCCAGACAAGACAATTTATACTCAATCAGTGCTTCATAGGGATATTTTATTTTATTGCAAGCGAGATTGAAAGCCTTAACGATTCTCTGTAATACGTTGTCTTAGTAAGTTTTGAGAAGTACATGTACATAAAAGTAAATAAAAAAGTAAATAATTTCGATGTATCGATGCGGATGGCTATTGTTTCTTTGAAACGAGTTTCGTTGGGGCGTCGCGCTCGGTGCACTGCAATGTAAACTTACAACGTAATAAATCTAGCCCGTGTTTTTTCAAACGAAATACGATACTGCTGTTTGTATAGTTTAAAAACTAAATAAAGAAATAATTTAGCGCCTGGCAGAATATTTTCTGTATACCGAGGTGCTGTCATAACCTGAAAATTCAGTTGTAATTGCTTCAAAATTATCTCAAAAGATATGTTTAGCATATGCGTAATAAGAAGGGAGATTTATGCCCAATATCAAGAAAAATTAGTTGCTACTTTTCACTAGATGGCGTTGATAGTCGAATGAAACGCGCTAGCGTTTCGCCTATTTACAGCACTAGGTACTTATTGATTTGTTTAATTAATTTAATGACCTACACGTGCAAAGATAAATTTTTTGCAAAGCAATAGTTGATTATTGCTTATAAGTATATCTTTGTTTTAGTCAGCACTTGTTTGTCCTGTTACCTGTAGCAGAGTGAGCACTGAGCAGACTGTTTGAAGTTTTATCACTTAACTGTTAACTACTAAAATCATGAATTTCTCTAGTCTAATGATTACTGGGTCTAACTTGAATAACATTGGATAAAAATATATATATTTTATTCTAAGAAGCCTTTTCTTTAGTGTTTTGAAATCGGGTAATAACTAATAAGCTGAATTGAAATAATTAGAAAATTTAATATTGAGTCTTCTATAAAGAATAATAAACAAGTAGCAATAGTAACAATTCCTAATTCAATAACATTGAAAAGTATTTTTCATACTAACTTATGTTATTTCATATTAAAATCATATAAAATCACATTTTCTCATAAACAGTGTTTTAAGATTAATAGGATCGCTTTCGAGCCTTTCTTACATACATACTTAACAAGATCGTGCCATAAAAGTTAAAAAAATATTTATACTTTGTTTAAATAACAATTTTTTTACTTTAACAACATAACTTGGATTTTTTAGTTTTTGTTTAAGTAAAAAAATTATTATAACGAAATGCCATTTTTTTTTTCATCTTTAATTGTTTATAACTTTTGCAATTTTTTATGTGCTAATACACGCTTTTGGCACATTTTTCTAGACGTCATTCCGGATCCAATGAGCTATCGCACATAATTTTAAGAGCAGTATCTCTATTATGTACCATTTTCAACTTGTCGACTAGACTAACAGTAGAAATAGAAACGCTAAGTTGGTTTGAGTTTTTGAAGGAAATAAGGATTCGCCTATATTATACAATATTATAAAGAGGGAAGATTTGTATGTAAATATGGTTGCAACAAATTGTCTCAAAAAATACTGGACCGATTTAAAAAATTCTTACACCATTTGAATGCTACATTATCACTGATTAAAACAGGCTATTTTAATTGAAAGAAAAAAATAAGGATCCCTACTAAAATTACAATAAAATATCTTTCATCGCATGCGCTGCGAAAACTATTGATGATAGAACTAAAAAATGTTTCACAATATTAAAGAACTTATCAATGTCTAGAAAATTTACAAAAACATTCCACCCGTGCGAAGCCGGCATGTGCCGCTAGTATTGTATATACAAGTTTCTATTTATTTTAATCAGATAAAATTTATAAATAAATGTATAATTTCACTAGCGTGCGTTTAAATAATATACAATTGCCCAACTGCATTGTGGTTTACGTGCACGTGAGTTTACGAAATGTCATATGTGATGCGTTTTAGATGCATATGTGTCAGTAGGGCGGGACGTCTCGTCGCCACTTAAGCTTGTTAAAATATATTCCCTTTAACTGTCCACAAAAAAACAAGGAAATTGATCGTTTTACTGTATATTTTACGATGAAATCATTTGTTACTTGTCGTGGTTATTGCTTGGTTTAATTCTTTTGCTCTGATTTTAATTTTTGGGGGTTAAGAAGAGGTTCTGTTCAAGTGGAAATTAGGTGAGATTTTATTCTATTTGTACGCGAATATATTTAAAAAAAAATAATATTCAGGAAAATGTACTTACGTAACAATTAACAAAATTTAAAATGATTTAATAATATTTCCGTAAAAGCAATATAAACATTCTTTAGTAGTTTTTATTTTTTTATATGTTAAGTGATACCGCCGCCCATGGACACTCTCAATCCCAGAGGGCTCGCGAGTGCGTTGGCGGCATTTTAAGAATTCTTACTTAAGCTTCTTCAGGTCATACTTAGAAGCGTAAAGGCATGTTCGATTCCCATTGAAACCATTGCCTATAAACTTCATTGGGCAGTAACTTTATTACTAACGAATATATTTAATAGTGAAATAATAATAATAATATAATAATAATAATAATAATCTTTATTTTCTTCTCTCACATACATAAGGTTTTTATGATTAAAGTAAGATTATAACATTAGGAAGTGTATGTGAGAGACTGGTCTCTGTAACAGGAGACCTGAGTGACAGATAACCAGCCTCTCCACCACCGGACCGGAACGCGTACAATCATGTCATTGTCAAAGGTTACAATAGAAGAAAATAAGTATAAAGTGCTAAAGAAAACATTGTAAACGGAGTTTTAAAAATAAATTTGGTGTGTGTTTGTGTGTGTGTGTATGTGTGTGTATGTGTGTGTGTCTCTCTCTCTCTAAGTGTGTGTATGCGTGCGTGGGTGTGTGTATATGTGTGGGGGAGTGGGTGAGTTACAGAATGACAGTTATTAGATCCTCTGTTTCATCATAACTCAACGTCTTCAGCCAAGTAGTAACCTTTTTTTTACATTTGTATTTGGGTAGTGGGTAAATGTTAATTTTTTCGTTTAATTTATTATACAAATAACAGCCTAGGAAACCAAAGAACCTTTGCGAGAAAGAAGTTGTCCATTTTGTAATACAACAGCAAACTTTATGTTTTATCCGCTTGTTAATATTTAAATCGGGGTCGTAACTAGTTTTATGATGTTGTTTTAGAACTGTGTTCAGAATAAATAATTGACGAATTGTTAATACATCGGCTAGGGCATAAAGCTCTTTGGTGGGAAAAAGAAGCGGTAAGGAGTGGCTTACTTTTAATACTGCTCGTTGGGCTCTTTCAAGTTTTAGGAGATTGGTTTTGAAAGTACCTCCCCAAACAGTGATACAATATCCTAAAATTGATTGACATAAAGACTGATAAACTACGTTAATAATTTTTTTGTCTGCTATAGACCTTAAAGTTTTGAAGATATAAATGAGTTTACGGGTTCTGCAAGAGAGAAGATCCACGTGAGAATTAAAACTCAAGTTACTGTCGATAACTACACCCAAATACTTAATACTATGGGCAAGGGAAATGCTTTTGCAATGGCAGAGTTGATTTGAAGAGCAAGTATGGGCTATGATAGAAAAATTATTATGAATAAAATAATTGTCATTTGAAGGCTCTATACGTATAACAACTCCACATGCAATTTTCACATATTCTTATGCAAGTTTGGCTATCATATTACTCTGCAATCATTGTGGTTGACGTAGGTCAGTTTCGCAATGATTAGATTACGATAGTATTAGCAGATTATAAATCTTCTTTAACTGAAGTAATATTTTGTCTTTTCCTGTCTAATTGTTTACGTTGATAAAATGCATATTTTTGTTAAATCGAAACAATTGGACTCTGACTCTCGGAGGTGACAAAATTTACTGGCATTTTAAACGTGAAAATGTGTCTATGGTCTTTAAACAATAGCAGATGCCAATAGCGAGATGAGACTGATTTACCCTCTGACTGTGTAAACCCTCGAAAGAGTTACATCTAATATATAAAATTCTCGTGTCGCGGTGTTTGTAGTTAAACTCCTCCGAAACGGCTTGACCGATTCTCATGAAATTTTGTGTGCATATTGGGTATGACTGAGAATCGGACAACATCTAGTATCAGTAGTCCACCACAATTTTTTTTTTTAATTTTTAGATAATTTTAATTTTTTTTAATTTTTTTTATGATACAGCATTAAAAAATACATACAACCCCTAATTTTCACCCCTCTACAATCAACCCCTATTTTTTATTATAAATGATATACATGACAAAACGACGTTTGCCGGATCAGCTAGTAATGTAATAAATTCGTTACTTTGTAATTCTTAATAAATTTTTAATAAAACGCACTTGCGAGCTCTGGCGTTGAATATGTTCATGGGCGGTATTACTTAATATATTACGTTTGACCCTGGTTCTATTAAACAAATTAATTTGAATTAATCTCCAATAATCATTTTCATGAGATTTATAAGTTCCGGTGCGTGAAGTCTACTACTACTAGTCCTGTATAAAGTTTGTATTGAAAATATGAAACAGGAAAACTAAAACTACTAGTTACGACACACTACTTAGAAGTAAACTACTTTGGCATACTTATATAGAATTAATTATATTTGTAGTCAAACAGTTGAATGAACCACTATCAGTCAACCTTGCGTGTTTATCATTAAATATTGCACTATTGTTAATCTAATTAATGACAAACTTTTCGACCGAATAATTTGATTTATTGAGAATTTTAAATGCCTCATGGAAACTGTAAGGAAAGGGTTTCAGTGACAGTTTTGACTATATTTTCGTGTTCCGCTAGAAAGATTCTAACTTTACGCAGATTTGAAATAGTTTTTAATGATTTAAATAACGTATTATTTAATGGCATGTTGATAATATATAAATATCGAAAATTTAGTTCTAATACAGGTATGTCATGTAAGTTTTATATTTATAAAAGTATAGAACACTTTATAGACATTTTAAAAGCCTAATAATGTAGTATTGAGAGGTGGAATTCATTAAAAATACAGTGAAAGCTCCATGTAACGTCCATCCATTTAACGACGAACTCCCTAAAGCGTCGAAATCACTTGTCTTCCATACAATGATATACTCTACATAGCATTACATCCTGTCAATAACGACAATTAAATAATAAAATGTACTTTTTAAGTTGCCGAAATTAGTTAAAACTGCGGAACTGTGTACGTTCTTTTGTAGCTTTATTGTCCTAGCCCGTAATAAATTCGACTGTCGGCATCATACGTACCGAACTTTCTAAGATATCCATTATTTTGATTACAAATTGGGATTGCTTGAGCGTGATTTATCACGAAGATGCCTCTATTGAGGCGATTACGATATTGATTGCGATATTTCGTAAGATATGAATAAAACAAGTAAAAAAATACATCATAATTTCTGGTGCAACAAAAGGCGTCAGGCGGAAATAACAGACTATATGCAATAGCGTTCAAATAAGAATTGTTTTTTTATGTAATTACTAACACTAGTCTGAAATAAACTTTTTCTTTTTCTAGATTTTTCTACATTCTATTTATCGCCTACTCTCTGTAACGTCAAAATATGCACAGTCCCTTTAGTGTCGTTATATAGAGTTTATACTGTATATATTTTTATCAAAGTTTTTACATGGGGGCCTTTCAAATATTACGTAAGCACTATAGGGGGGAGGGGGTGAATTTCTTATTTGGTGATTACGTCAACAGTAATTTACTTTTTTCCATATATTACCCACACGCTTGACAACGAAATGCATTTTCGAGGATTCCTACAAAAAATTAATACGTTTATGTACTATTTTTGAGAGCTTTAACTTTTGCTGACAAGAGGAAGAGGGGTGGGGGATAAATTGCAGTAAATCTGCTTAGGTAATACTTGAACGACCCCATATTAAAACCCGACTCGAAGCTACACCTATATCTACTTGTAGCTTTTCGAGTTTATTAGGTCATGTAACAAGGTTATCATGAGCCCTACTGCCTTTTATACGTTATCGTCTGTAATTGAGTTTTTAGGTTTCAATATACAGTTCGTTATCAAAAGGACATTACAATTGGTTAATTAGTTTACTATTTGTATTGTTAATTCGTATAATAATTATGTAATAACGCATTCTAAAGTTTAACGAATGTTCTACTGTTTTGTGTTAGAAGTACTTGTTCTGATAAAGTATAGAATCTTTAGCTAATTAAAAGTTGTCTGCTTAAACTGTTAATCTATTCACAACCAGTTTTACTGTATACGTTTTTAATCTGTAGTCCTTTCTGTTCTCTATTTGTACAATCTGTTACTTTAAATATTCTATAATATAATACCAAAAGTATAAGGGTAGCAAGCAAAAAGTTCAGAATATTAAATATAAATTAAAGTTCCATTAAGCGAGTTTCGATGAAAAGAATTGGAACTAAACTAAACAGTATATTATTGTCCAACAATCGGTAATTTATGTTTCTAAAAGAACATTTCTTAAGGCTTTGTAAAGCTTTTGACGTATCAAGTAATCATGTCACGTCTACAGGATAAAGGAACAAAACTGGACTCAACGCGTCCCTTGTTGTGCCTCTATTCCCTCAATGAATGTGGTAAAATGCGTATCTTGTGTAAACTGGTTTTAGAAAATTTTAAACTTGATTGACAAAGGTTTTCTTGTTGATGCTTAGACTACTGGTGACTTGTAAGTTAGTTTAAATCATTCATTTTGATGCAATAAAGAGTACTATATGTTAGGCTCAGATTGTAAGTAGCTAGAAATATATCTTGTATAATAATCTATCTTGCTTGCTGCTTCTTGCCTTCATTACTGAAGGTCTCTGTCTTGAAAATCCCTAACCGATACGTATTAGCCATGTTGAGAACCATAATTGGCTTAATTTGGTCAGACGGGGTAGGTGATCGACCTCGACTTTTCCCGCCATCACTGTTCCCTTCCATTACCAGCTTGAGACTACTCGGACTATTCGGTTATGAACATATTGATATTGGTAATTAAAATAAAAGTTAATTGTGTAATGGTTGCAGCTCCTTACAAACATTGTGTAAAACAAAAAACTTGGCGATTAAAAAGAGTGGCGGAGAGTTTATTGCCAGTTCTTCTCTTCTGTTCTACGGCCTTCATTTGAGAACTGGCAGTTATTGTAAAATTAGAAGCAATTCATAAGTGTACATTTTGTTACCTATATGAATAAATTATATTTGAATTTTGTTGTCACAGACAAGCAACTTTGCTACATCAAAACCTTATTACCATTATCTTCCCAAGACCAAAAGCGAGTTGTTTCATCATGACAGCTTGTGGTATTTAAATTGCTTGTGGTGGTTAAAAATCGTATATCCACTCTGCTGAATATTTGAGTGTAATCAAATTTTAAGTAGTTAAATCAGTGCAAAATAACTTAAATTTTTTGACAATTGTGTTATGCAGTAGGTTGAAGCTAATTACACGAAAACCGGTAATAACAGTTATAAAAGCGGTACACGCAATATTAAATCATTATCAGATGAAATACTGAACGTTATTGCGCGAATTTCTTTTCGAGATAGAATCACGGCTACTTTAAACATTATAAAAACTACACAAGTAAGCTATCTATATACCTTTTCGAATGTAGTCACACCAAAGTGTATAATGATAATAGGAAAATTTATATTCTGTTCAAAGAGGACCATGCAAGCAAAATGCATTGGGTGATTTTGGCAAGCGACGCGGACGATTTCTCAGAATGATTACATTTGCTGCATAAGTACCTGATTGTTTTTCGGTCAATAACCCTTGGTTATATAAAAAGAGCTTTATAAATCTCTTTATATATGTACTTTAATTACTGTGTCTCAGATATAAAAGACGTTGAGTTCAGTTCTACTCGCCGTTTTTCATCGTTTCATGATTTTGCCAAGAGTTTTTTACGCCGGCTTTTTCTCTCGGCCTACATCCTCTGTCTTCTTTGTTGTAGTAATCTAATGATCTAATGAGCAGGGATGTCTACCGATACAAATTTAATGACGTGGAATGAGTGATACCTGTATCTTGTATTCCAGAATAAACATATTTTTTTTTCATGGGTTATCTAGCGATATCTTTAATACCTCTTTACTTAAACTAACTGTAATTAGACTGTATTTCTTAGCATTATTGGTCGCTGGCCAGTTTGTACTTATATAGACGGTTGCACTGTGGCTACTGGACCTCAACTATGAGGATACAGAAAAAATGCTGACAATAATTAAATAGTTGAGTTTAGAGTTGATTTTGAGTATAATAGTTTTAGCTTCAATAGACTAACACTTAAGTAATAAAATATAAAACATACACAGACACACACCCACACACATACACATAATTTACACATACACACATACCCCATCTGGTTTCCTCTATATACTATATATTGTAATGTATTGTATTGTATCTTCTGTCAATCCGAAGTAGTGGAGGCCTGATGACCTGTAACACAGGTACTCTTACCTTTATCAGGCATCAGTCTCACACAGACTTGCTTTTTCCATTAACAGAAGTGAGAATATAACTGTCACTTGCCTATGTTCTAAGTTTAAGTTTTTGTGAGAAAAATAAATAAATCAATAAAATAAATATCAATTTACATAATGCATGTCTCAGCTCCATCATTAATATCTTTAATATTGTATGCATCGTTGGCTCCCGTAGGACCTTCATTAATAAAATTCATGCCAGCATGCAATCCACCTTGCGTGTTACGTTTATTATGACCGCAGACGGATTTTATTATTTTTATTTTTACAGCAATAACGATTGGGATCAGAGTAATTGGACCGGCGCTTGGATTTCTACTCGGGGCTTTGTGTACGAGAGTATACGTAGACCCACTTCAAGACCCTGGATACGAATATGATGATCCGAGATGGGTTGGAGCTTGGTGGCTTGGTAAGTAAATCCTTATAAAATTAAGTTGTCTTTTACAGTAGCGTTGCGTTTTTAGCTGCATTAATCAGTGTCGTTGAGGATTTATTGTTTACGTTATTCGTCTTTTAAATAACGTCATATTTAAATTCTTGGATTTCTATATTTCAATGTAACGTGAAGTCGTCGTTGAGAGTTCATGTAACATAGAACTATTTATTGTTATTGGTTGAGCTTCGGTCTTTACGAACTGTACCGGTATAATGTACCCATTGAAAGATCCTCTACGGTATGGGTGCTGGAATGCCTTCGCAGCCATACACATTACACACATCGCGGAACTGTCAGCTACCGTTACTTAACCATTGACTCAGATTTGTGCGCAAAATCCACGAAGAAAGCACGAACGTGACTGAAGTACTAAAGGAATGCGTACAAAGTGATATTCCAGTCTTTGTAACAATGGCATCTTTAATACGTACAGGACAGAGTTGGCAATTCACTGTTTTTTTGCTTGTGCCGAAGTAGAAATTAAGCGTGCTTTGACTTGCAATAGATTGAATTCGCAAATCACGAAATGGTTCCGCGTATTTCCTTATTGTTTTTAGTTATAACTTCATCGATGAAGACTGAATATTAATAAGGGTTTTATGGATACATTTGTAACCGCCATGAATACATTGTACATATTTCAATGATATTTATATTAACGTTTATTGTCATTAAGAGCAGTGTTGTCCTAGTGGATTCAGTGTGTGACTCTCATCCCTGAGGTCGTAGGTTTGATCTCCGGCTGTGAAACGGACTTTCTTTCATGTGCGAATATAACATTCGCTCGAACGGTGAAGGAATACATAGTGAGGAAACCGGCTTGCCCTTAAACCCATTATCACCTATTACATTGACAAATGATCATGAAACAGATACATAAATCTGAGGCTCAGACCTAAAAAGGTTGTGGCGCCACTGATTGATATATTTTTATTGTCATTAAGATAATGCTCTTTTATTATCATTTTACGTTATAATAGCGATTGGCTCGATTGAAATCAGTAGGTTCGCGTTGCACTACGATGCAATTTTCTCTTGGCTTTCGCTTTTCCTCTGTTGCATCGTCGTCACGCTGGCGGTCACAACGCACGCTTTGTGTTATATAATGCGTTACATCATGTCGCGTCACTACGACTAAAATAAGCATTCTATCTACACGGTCATGGCCAAGGCTACGCCTTGTTGTCGACAATTATGCCATCGCCGGTTGTAATGAGGTTTTAGTGGGTGGACACGGGACCACCTCGTTCACTTTTACTTCTAAACCGGTTGGTGTTGTTTATGTCAAGAGGTTAAATCCCTGTCTCCAATTCTAATTTTCAAAACACGTTCGGTTTTAATTCGAGTAGAATACGTACCTAAATGTCTAGCAAACGCCCTTGACTGGCGCTGGCCGGATGACCTTGTAAACGCAAGTGTGGTCTGTTTTGATGTATCAGGATCCATTTTGGTTCAATGCCGAGTTTTTGTTTTGTAATTATGGTTTAGTATTTTGATCACACAGGTATTGAGATATATTTTAGCTTATTGATTCTGAACAACACGAAGCTTTTGTAAGCAACTAAGGGATATAAAAAAACGTGTGTGTACTTATGTACACGCGTTAGAAGTTATACTTCTTTGTAACAAGATAAAAATCTTTTTAATTTTTTTATTCTAGCTATATATAGCTAACTTCAGGGTGTCGGTTTGTGACGGGGTGTGCGCGCATATCGTAAAAGTTTACTCTCATCATTTTTCCCTAACGCGCCTAAAGAAGGATAACTTCAATAATAATAATAATAATTCTTTATTTTCTCGCATATAACATTTACAACAAACAATAAGATAACAGTTGAGAAGGTATTGGGAGACTGGTTTCCAAACTAGGTAAGAACTTGTGATTTGGATAGCCATGCTTCCATTCCTCAGCAAAGTCATATTGAGTGGTAACAAAAAGTTACGTAGGCAAACAAATATAAGTTTTAATACAGAAAAAAAAACAAAACAAAACTGTCAACTAGATAGACTAGTTAGAAGTTATAGAAATAAAGTTGTATGGGTGTATGTGAGGGTGTGCTGTGAGGGTGTGCTGTGTTTGTATTGAATACAATTCAAGAAAAAAATCAATGGCACTTCAACCTCTTTAGGTCTGGGCCTCAGATTTCTGAATCTGTTTCATGATCAGTTTTAAGTCTAATAGGCAAGTAGGATATCAGCCTGTGCCTGACACACGCCGTCGACTTTTTGGGTCTAAGACATGTCGGTTTTCTCACGATGTTTTCTTTCAACGTTCGAGCGAATTTTAAATGCGCACATAGAAAGAAAGTCCATTGGTGCACAGCCGGAGGTCGAACCTACGACCTCAGGGATGAGAGTCGCACCCTGAAGCCACTGGGCCAACACTGCTCAATTTTAGTTAAGGGAGGGGACATTTGAACTTTATTTAAAAGTTTACTCGGCAACTGTATTAGGGAGCGTTCAAGTATTACGTAACGAATTTGGGGGGTTCCTTTTGTAAAACGTTACGATGCGGGGCGGGTATTGAATTACGCGTTATTGATAATATTATTTTCGACATATCAGTACTTTACACCACATAATGGTAACTATAAGCTATAAAGAGTCACTGGGTGGTCAAGAAAAGTTTTACTATACTTGGGTACAGAAAAACGTTACGGCTCGTTACGTGGCGGGGGTCAATAATCCCCAAAAATTGCGTGACGTAATACTTGAACGCTCCCTTACTGAATAGCTGATAATCATCAAGGTTGTAGTCCTATTATCTTATGTCTCATACAAGGTTCAATGATTTTGGTATTATTACGTATATTGATAATGGGCGTAATATTGTTAAAAGCGCTAATAAATTATGTATAAGTGCGGTTTTGTTCTTTAGAATTCTTTGCTAATCATGGTTTTTTTGTTGTTTACTATGTGTTGCGTTCATTAGACCGATGCGAAGTTATTAGTCAGTAGATATGGCCCACCGTTTCGCCAGCGAATATTTTTACGATATCTCCAACAATAATTGTCATTTAGATCAATTTACACTGCACTTGCTAGCCCTCTGACATTGAGTGTCCATGGGCGGCAGTATGGGCAGCATGGGCATGCTTCGTATAAGCTGGATCCAGAAGGTCTCTAACGAGAAGGTTCTAAAACGAGTTGGAATGTCGAAAAGCTTTTGCTGACCATTAAACAACGGAAAGTTGCGTACCTGGGCCACGTGTTGCGCCATGACCGCTACCACCTCCTTCAATTAATTATAATGGGTAAAATCCAGGGTAAACGGCGTGTTGGTAGAAGGAAGAAATCATGGCTTCGCAACGTTAGGGAGTGGACGGGTATTGCAACTGCGGAATAGTTGCTGCATCTGGCACAGGACAAGACACGCTTCAAGATACTGACGGCCAACCTCCAGTAATGGCGAGGCACTAAAAGAAGAAGGGCGGCAGTATCACTTAATATCAGATGAGCCTCCTGTCCGTTTCAAAAAATACATAAACGCATAATAAATACATACATACACCTAAACCTTCGTCATACATTTGTACGTTATAATATGTGTAGATATAGTATGCTAAGTATTTAAATTTGCTAAGTAACTATAAATGTGGGCGGAGTGTGATAAAACTATTATTCTTGTTTACTTAAATAACATTTATGGTATTAGATATCGTGGGATATCCCTATCACGCGTTTGGCACATGTGTGACAACCTTGAACATTTTGACGGATAAAAAGAGTTTGACAGGTCTTGATATGTATTTGTATTGATTTATTTAAATGCGTAAAAAGTCAAAAGTCAAAATCTTTTATTCATATAGGTAACACAATGTACACTTATGAACGTCAAAAAAGAAATATACATTAAATGCTTCTAATTTTATATTTACTGCCAGTTCTCAAATCAAGGGCGTAGAACGGAAGAGAAGAACTGGCAATAAACTCTCCGCTACTCTTTTGTAGGAATCTCATGTTATGTAGTGTCATATAACATGAGATTCCGTTCTATTACTGGGGAAAACTCAGTTTTAAAAGGCTTAAGGACCTTTGAGAATATCTCTCTAGTGGTCATCCATAAGACATAGGATTTTATACTCTAATACTTTTTATATTTATATTTTATAATTTCTTATCTTTTACTAAGGTTTTGTTTTTGTCAATTCTAGGTATGGTGTTCATAGCAGGATTCGTTGTGATCCTCTCTCCTCTCTGATGTTCTGTTTCCCGAAGCAAATACGACAGAGTCCTCTACCACCGCCTCCCAAGAAGATTAAAGAGAAGAATGAGCCGTTGTTTAAAGGTATTTTACAAGTTCATTAATTAATGGAAATAAAGCTGACGTATTAAAGAATAGTCAAAATCTGTTATAACGACATCGAAGGGACTACTCATATTTGGTCGTAAAACAGATAGCCGTAACAGCCGATGTTATTAAGTACCTAATACATAGAATTCAGCCGGGATCTTTGATTTTTGGTAAATATAACCGGTATGTTGTTCTAAACGATGTCGACGTAAACGGTTTTGACAGTAATTGGATTAAAGCGTAATATACGTACGCTTTTAAAATAATGAATGTTAATATTAATATAAAGTCTTATTCCTTATTAGTATTGAATAGGGTCAAATGCACGTAAATTATTTCCAAGCGTACGAGTAAATTTGCACCAAAACAATGTCAAATAAACGTCAGTTGATAAATGACAATGACATTCCAATTCCTTACCTAAGAAATTTTAAAGTGTTTTAAATGCTATTTCAAGATTTTAATGCAATATAAAAATTAATCATAGTTTATTAATTCACAAATTTCTGTGCAATATCTAATCTTTTGACAAATGACAGTGACATCTTTGATATAAGCAATGTGTTGACAGTCAACTTTTGTTGTTTTAACTATCCACTCTGCTGAATATTTGAGTGTAATCAAATTTTAAGTAGTTAAATCAGTGCAAAATAACTTAAATTTTTTGACAATTGTGTTATGCAGTAGGTTGAAGCTAATTACACGAAAACCGGTAATAACAGTTATAAAAGCGGTACACGCAATATTAAATCATTATCAGATGAAATACTGAACGTTATTGCGCGAATTTCTTTTCGAGATAGAATCACGGCTACTTTAAACATTATAAAAACTACACAAGTAAGCTATCTATATACCTTTTCGAATGTAGTCACACCAAAGTGTATAATGATAATAGGAAAATTTATATTCTGTTCAAAGAGGACCATGCAAGCAAAATGCATTGGGTGATTTTGGCAAGCGACGCGGACGATTTCTCAGAATGATTACATTTGCTGCATAAGTACCTGATTGTTTTTCGGTCAATAACCCTTGGTTATATAAAAAGAGCTTTATAAATCTCTTTATATATGTACTTTAATTACTGTGTCTCAGATATAAAAAGACGTTGAGTTCAGTTCTACTCGCCGTTTTTCATCGTTTCATGATTTTACCAAGAGTTTTTTACGCCGGCTTTTTTCTCTCGGCCTACATCCTCTGTCTTCTTTGTTGTAGTAATCTAATGATCTAATGAGCAGGGATGTCTACCGATACAAATTTAATGACGTGGAATGAGTGATACCTGTATCTTGTATTCCAGAATAAACATATTTTTTTTTCATGGGTTATCTAGCGATATCTTTAATACCTCTTTACTTAAACTAACTGTAATTAGACTGTCTTTCTTAGCATTATTGGTCGCTGGCCAGTTTGTACTTATATAGACGGTTGCACTGTGGCTACTGGACCTCAACTATGAGGATACAGAAAAAATGCTGACAATAATTAAATAGTTGAGTTTAGAGTTGATTTTGAGTATAATAGTTTTAGCTTCAATAGACTAACACTTAAGTAATAAAATATAAAACATACACAGACACACACCCACACACATACACATAATTTACACATACACACATACCCCATCTGGTTTCCTCTATATACTATATATTGTAATGTATTGTATTGTATCTTCTGTCAATCCGAAGTAGTGGAGGCCTGATGACCTGTAACACAGGTACTCTTACCTTTATCAGGCATCAGTCTCACACAGACTTGCTTTTTCCATTAACAGAAGTGAGAATATAACTGTCACTTGCCTATGTTCTAAGTTTAAGTTTTTGTGAGAAAAATAAATAAATCAATAAAATAAATATCAATTTACATAATGCGTGTCCCAGCTCCATCATTAATATCTTTAATATTGTATGCATCGTTGGCTCCCGTAGGACCTTCATTAATAAAATTCATGCCAGCATGCAATCCACCTTGCGTGTAACGTTTATAATGACCGCAGACGGATTTTATTATTTTATTTTTACAGCAATAACGATTGGGATCAGAGTAATTGGACCGGCGCTTGGATTTCTACTCGGGGCTTTGTGTACGAGAGTATACGTAGACCCACTTCAAGACCCTGGATACGAATATGATGATCCGAGATGGGTTGGAGCTTGGTGGCTGTAAGTAAATCCTCATAAAATTTGTTGTCTTTTACAGTAGCGTTGCGTTTTTAGCTGCATTAATCAGTGTCGTTGAGGATTTATTGTTTACGTTATTCGTCTTTTAAATAACGTCATATTTAAATTCTTGGATTTCTATATTGCAATGTAACGTGAAGTCGTCGTTGAGAGTTCATGTAACATAGAACTATTTATTGTTATTGGTTGAGCTTCGGTCTTTACGAACTGTACCGGTATAATGTACCCATTGAAAGATCCTCTACGGTATGGGTGCTGGAATGCCTTCGCAGCCATACACATTACACACATCGCGGAACTGTCAGCTACCGTTACTTAACCATTGACTCAGATTTGTGCGCAAAATCCACGAAGAAAGCACGAACGTGACTGAAGTACTAAAGGAATGCGTACAAAGTGATATTCCAGTCTTTGTAACAATGGCATCTTTAATACGTACAGGACAGAGTTGGCAATTCACTGTTTTTTTGCTTGTGCCGAAGTAGAAATTAAGCGTGCTTTGACTTGCAATAGATTGAATTCGCAAATCACGAAATGGTTCCGCGTATTTCCTTATTGTTTTTAGTTATAACTTCATCGATGAAGACTGAATATTAATAAGGGTTTTATGGATACATTTGTAACCGCCATGAATACATTGTACATATTTCAATGATATTTATATTAACGTTTATTGTCATTAAGAGCAGTGTTGTCCTAGTGGATTCAGTGTGTGACTCTCATCCCTGAGGTCGTAGGTTTGATCTCCGGCTGTGAAACGGACTTTCTTTCATGTGCGAATATAACATTCGCTCGAACGGTGAAGGAATACATAGTGAGGAAACCAACTTGCCCTTAAACCCATTATCACCTATTACATTGACAAATGATCATGAAACAGATACATAAATCTGAGGCTCAGACCTAAAAAGGTTGTGGCGCCACTGATTGATATATTTTTATTGTCATTAAGATAATGCTCTTTTATTATCATTTTACGTTATAATAGCGATTGGCTCGATTGAAATCAGTAGGTTCGCGTTGCACTACGATGCAATTTTCTCTTGGCTTTCGCTTTTCCTCTGTTGCATCGTCGTCACGCTGGCGGTCACAACGCACGCTTTGTGTTATATAATGCGTTACATCATGTCGCGTCACGACGACTAAAATAAGCGTTCTATCTACACGGTCATGGCCAAGGCTACGCCTTGTTGTCGACAATTATGCCATCGCCGGTTGTAATGAGGTTTTAGTGGGTGGACACGGGACCACCTCGTTCACTTTTACTTCTAAACCGGTTGGTGTTGTTTATGTCAAGAGGTTAAATCCCTGTCTCCAATTCTAATTTTCAAAACACGTTCGGTTTTAATTCGAGTAGAATACGTACCTAAATGTCTAGCAAACGCCCTTGACTGGCGCTGGCCGGATGACCTTGTAAACGCAAGTGTGGTCTGTTTTGATGTATCAGGATCCATTTTGGTTCAATGCCGAGTTTTTGTTTTGTAATTATGGTTTAGTATTTTGATCACACAGGTATTGAGATATATTTTAGCTTATTGATTCTGAACAACACGAAGCTTTTGTAAGCAACTAAGGGATATAAAAACGTGTGTGTACTTATGTACACGCGTTAGAAGTTATACTTCTTTGTTACAAGATAAAAATCTTTTTAATTTTTTTATTCTAGCTATATATAGCTAACTTCAGGGTGTCGGTTTGTGACGAAGGATAACTTCAATAATAATAATAATAATTCTTTATTTTCTCGCATATAACATTTACAACAAACAATAAGATAACAGTTGAGAAGGTATTGGGAGACTGGTTTCCAAACTAGGTAAGAACTTGTGATTTGGATAGCCATGCTTCCATTCCTCAGCAAAGTCATATTGAGTGGTAACAAAAAGTTACGTAGGCAAACAAATATAAGTTTTAATACAGAAAAAAAAAAAACAAAACTGTCAACTAGATAGACTAGTTAGAAGTTATAGAAATAAAGTTGTATGGGTGTATGTGAGGGTGTGCTGTGAGGGTGTGCTGTGTTTGTATTGAATACAATTCAAGAAAAAAATCAATGGCACTTCAACCTCTTTAGGTCTGGGCCTCAGATTTCTGAATCTGTTTCATGATCAGTTTTAAGTCTAATTGGCAAGTAGGATATCAGCCTGTGCCTGACACACGCCGTCGACTTTTGGGTCTAAGACATGTCGGATTCCAAACGATGTTTTCTTTCAACGTTCGAGCGAATTTTAAATGCGCACATAGAAAGAAAGTCCATTGGTGCACAGCCGGAGGTCAGAACCTACGACCTCAGGGATGAGAGTCGCACCCTGAAGCCACTGGGCCAACACTGCTCAATTTTAGTTAAGGGGGGACATTTGAACTTTATTTAAAAGTTTACTCGGCAACTGTATTAGGGAGCGTTCAAGTATTACGTAACGAATTTGGGGGGGGGGGGTTTCCTTTTGTAAAACGTTACGATGCGGGGCGGGTATTGAATTACGCGTTATTGATAATATTATTTTCGACATATCAGTACTTTACACCACATAATGGTAACTATAAGCTATAAAGAGTCACTGGGTGGTCAAGAAAAGTTTTACTATACTTGGGTACAGAAAAACGTTACGGCTCGTTACGTGGCGGGGGTCAATAATCCCCAAAAATTGCGTGACGTAATACTTGAACGCTCCCTTACTGAATAGCTGATAATCATCAAGGTTGTAGTCCTATTATCTTATGTCTCATACAAGGTTCAATGATTTTGGTATTATTACGTATATTGATAATGGGCGTAATATTGTTAAAAGCGCTAATAAATTATGTATAAGTGCGGTTTTGTTCTTTAGAATTCTTTGCTAATCATGGTTTTTTTGTTGTTTACTATGTGTTGCGTTCATTAGACCGATGCGAAGTTATTAGTCAGTAGATATGGCCCACCGTTTCGCCAGCGAATATTTTTACGATATCTCCAACAATAATTGTCATTTAGATCAATTTACACTGCACTTGCTAGCCCTCTGACATTGAGTGTCCATGGGCGGCAGTATGGGCAGCATGGGCATGCTTCGTATAAGCTGGATCCAGAAGGTCTCTAACGAGAAGGTTCTAAAACGAGTTGGAATGTCGAAAAAGCTTTTGCTGACCATTAAACAACGGAAAGTTGCGTACCTGGGCCACGTGTTGCGCCATGACCGCTACCACCTCCTTCAATTAATTATAATGGGTAAAATCCAGGGTAAACGGCGTGTTGGTAGAAGGAAGAAATCATGGCTTCGCAACGTTAGGGGAGTGGACGGGTATTGCAACTGCGGAATAGTTGCTGCATCTGGCACAGGACAAGACACGCTTCAAGATACTGACGGCCAACCTCCAGTAATGGCGAGGCACTAAAAGAAGAAGGGCGGCAGTATCACTTAATATCAGATGAGCCTCCTGTCCGTTTCAAAAAAATACATAAACGCATAATAAATACATACATACACCTAAACCTTCGTCATACATTTGTACGTTATAATATGTGTAGATATAGTATGCTAAGTATTTAAATTTGCTAAGTAACTATAAATGTGGGCGGAGTGTGATAAAACTATTATTCTTGTTTACTTAAATAACATTTATGGTATTAGATATCGTGGGATATCCCTATCACGCGTTTGGCACATGTGTGACAACCTTGAACATTTTGACGGATAAAAAGAGTTTGACAGGTCTTGATATGTATTTGTATTGATTTATTTAAATGCGTAAAAAGTCAAAAGTCAAAATCTTTTATTCATATAGGTAACACAATGTACACTTATGAACGTCAAAAAAGAAATATACATTAAATGCTTCTAATTTTATATTTACTGCCAGTTCTCAAATCAAGGGCGTAGAACGGAAGAGAAGAACTGGCAATAAACTCTCCGCTACTCTTTTGTAGGAATCTCATGTTATGTAGTGTCATATAACATGAGATTCCGTTCTATTACTGGGGAAAACTCAGTTTTAAAAGGCTTAAGGACCTTTGAGAATATCTCTCTAGTGGTCATCCATAAGACATAGGATTTTATACTCTAATACTTTTTATATTTATATTTTATAATTTCTTATCTTTTACTAAGGTTTTGTTTTGTCAATTCTAGGTATGGTGTTCATAGCAGGATTCGTTGTGATCCTCTCCTCTCTGATGTTCTGTTTCCCGAAGCAAATACGACAGAGTCCTCTACCACCGCCTCCCAAGAAGATTAAAGAGAAGAATGAGCCGTTGTTTAAAGGTATTTTACAAGTTCATTAATTAATGGAAATAAAGCTGACGTATTAAAGAATAGTCAAAATCTGTTATAACGACATCGAAGGGACTACTCATATTTGGTCGTAAAAACAGATAGCCGTAACAGCCGATGTTATTAAGTACCTAATACATAGAATTCAGCCGGGATCTTTGATTTTGGTAAATATAACCGGTATGTTGTTCTAAACGATGTCGACGTAAACGGTTTTGACAGTAATTGGATTAAAGCGTAATATACGTACGCTTTTAAAATAATGAATGTTAATATTAATATAAAGTCTTATTCCTTATTAGTATTGAATAGGGTCAAATGCACGTAAATTATTTCCAAGCGTACGAGTAAATTTGCACCAAAACAATGTCAAATAAACGTCAGTTGATAAATGACAATGACATTCCAATTCCTTATCTAAGAAATTTTAAAGTGTTTTAAATGCTATTTCAAGATTTTAATGCAATATAAAAATTAATCATAGTTTATTAATTCACAAATTTCTGTGCAATATCTAATCTTTTGACAAATGACAGTGACATCTTTGATATAAGCAATGTGTTGACAGTCAACTTTTGTTGTTTTAACTGTCTCGGAATTTTACCGGCATTTATTTTGACAATTGACGAATTCACAGATTTCTTTGCGACGATCAAACGTCAGTTGACAAATGACATCCTGATGTGGAGGACAGCCAGTTCGGTTCTCCATCTGATGCCCATAAGTGGAGTCTACTCATTCCTGCCCAAATACCTGGAGAAGCAGTTCAGACTGCCCACGCACGATGCCAACCTTGTTTCGGGTGAGGTACTAGATTTTATGAGTTCGGATATTTCGTCTTGATATTTTGGAAATAAACAAAGAAATTACACGACGAAATGTAATCTTTGGGTCTTTTGAAGTCAATAAGTTAACGCAGATTTTTTGTTAGCGCGTATAATCTTTGAGTGACAGATTTTTCCACATACACCGCACAAAATGGTGTTATGCGGAATTGTCCTTTGCGGTCTTATAACGTATGATCAAGTTTACCTTCCAATTGATAAGAAATTGACAATTACTTTAATTTATTAAATGCCTTTAATATCCGCAGACGATAATTATTAATAAGATCATTTCTTCGAGTTCTATAAAAAAATATATTCTTTCCATTTACAGAAATGAACATACATTTTTATTAGTCTTTCAATACGCTATAATTTATATGGTAGACAAAAAGATTAGTGGTTTTCATTCACTTACAATAAGCGTCAATTTACATTATAAGTATTGATTAGACTATCTAAAGTTAGTAATTCTTTTTTGGGTAAAGGGATACTCTTCTTTAATAAAATCCCAGAGGCTCTTTTATCTCTGCCTTTCAATAAATTTAAGAAATGCATTAAAGAAAAGCTGTGAAAAAGGCTTACTATAAAGTCAACGATTATCTAGTTGATAAAAGGGCCTGGGACTAGTGCTAGACAGGCTACTTCTAATTAATTTGCGATATTTGTTTTAAAATAAGTGTTTTTTTGAAGATTTGCTATTTTAAAAGAGTACCGAGAGTTTTTTACGCCGGCTTTTTCTCTCGGCCCTCCCTCTGTCTTCTTTGCCGATGAGTAGGGATGTCTACCGATTCAAATTTAATGACGTGGAATAAGTGATACATGTATCTTATGTTCCATAATAAACATATTTTATTTTATTTATTTTTTTATTTTATTGCACTATCTATTAAATTTCCTTACATATTAACACACTCAAATCTAATTAATATAATTAACCGCCATAATTCTTTGTTAATTCTCATGTGTCAAAAACCATACAGACTATACTACAGTGAGAACGTACGAAACAAAAGATGAACGTTGAAGTGTCAGTGGTCGGACGGAATGACACGACGTATCATGTCGTGTCTCAATGCGTATTCATAGAGGCGTTCATTTGAATTTGAATAGAATTGCTCTCATAGAAGAAAAAATAAAATTTAAATTAGCGTAATAAGATCTTCATGTTTTGTGTATGTGACTTATTACTACTAATAAGTAGCTTCTAATTTTTAAAGGAATTTATTATTAGACAATTTTTATTTTACGAGTAAATTGAATTTAAACTATTACTTATGTATATAGGTAATATAACTACCTATATTATATATATTAATAATATTCAATAAATGACATAGAAGTTTATTTTTCCAGGTCTTGGCGGAATTTTGGTGATGGGTTTAGGTATTATCACCTCCGGAGTGGTTATACTAAAGCTGGTCCCGAGTGCGAGACAAGTTGCCGCCTGGACAGCTGCAACTGCTGCCATCTATAGCGCTGGTAAAGATTATTAGCTAATATTTTGTCCTTTTCGCTCTTATGATATTTTGATGGAACTATACTTCAAATTAATTATATTTTTAATTTAAATATCAGATACATTTTCAACACTAAAGTCGTTCCTACTGAACGGGCACCAAAAAAATATTTACGATTAATTCAAATTGAATTCTCTAATTCTTTATTAATTAAAGTATATTTCGGCACCAAACATTGTTTTTTCTATGTACTATGTTCTTCTAAAATGTTTATATTTATAAAACTGGTTTATTGTTTCAGGTATGATACTGCTTATGTTTGTGAGTTGTCCCGAAGAATCCTTTAGAGTGTTGAGTACGACAAACAACAACCTCACTTGTAGTGTTGGCTGTCATTGCGAGAATTCCTCATATAGTCCTGTTTGTGGGCAGGTTTGTACTCAAAATTTTTTTTTTTAAATGGCTCTGGCACGATTTGTGCATTAGCCAGCGTCAAGTATAGTATTTTTATAATTCGTGCTTTGTCTTTAGAAATTCGACCGTGTCCTCCATGTACGGCTTCAGAACTCGCCCGGTACCGCACAACCCTCCCAAAGGCCAAGAACAAATTTAAATTAAATTAAAACTTGCCCTCGAACCGGGAATCGAACCCGGTACCCCTCACCTAGCTGCCACTTAATAAGACCGCTAGGCTATGAGGCCCCCTACTCAACATTTACGTTTGGATAGAAAAGTTTTGAAAATCGAATCCTTTTTATTTCCTTCCTTTTTCAAAAGTGTATTTATACGTTCTATATTCAAAATGATCTATTAAATACGTTTTGAAAATCACCAATCACAGTCTATTCGTTTTTAAAAGTTTAGATTCTTCCGGGTTCTATTTTTGAAATATGAAGCAATGTTTCCGGTGTAAAAACAGTTCAAACTCTGGACCAATTACAGTTCAAGTGATCTGTATTTAAAAGTGTATATTCAAAATCTAGGACTCGTTTTGATGTATTCGTACGTAAGACAATTTGGATTTATTTATGGAAAAAAGTGAAAACTCTACTTTATATAAATTTTTCAGGACTCATACACATACATGTCTCCGTGTCAAGCTGGTTGTCAAAGCAGCAAACAACTAGACAACAACACTTGGTACTACAGTGACTGCGAATGTGTTAATAACAACACTATCGGCGATAAGGCTTACAAAATGTAAGTTAAATTTCGTTATATTTGAATTTCGAACGTGAATATAATGTTTACGGACTATCAAAATTAAAATCATTGTTGCGTTACGATATAGAGGTCAATTCCATGAAGTTTGTTTCCAAAAAGTTTTTATTTTTGTGATTTTGGACGACAAATCCTCTTAATCTATGGTAAATTACTAATATTACACTCGTTACCAGGCCATAAAATCTATAAAAAAAATATCATATATTACATACTTTCACTTTGCGCTTTGACGCCATACTTTTCAATTGTAGTATGTTTTATATTGCATATTTTTTTTATGATTGACTGAACGATGCTTCCAAGAATATTAAACATTAACTCAATGTTCTAAATCGTATCTCAAGTCATAATCTCGTCTTGAGCGCTGTCAAATTTCATACACAAAAAATGATTTGACAGCCTTTGCACACAGGCAAACTTTACTTAGACGTTTTAATTGGTCTATTATTTATTTGCTTCATTCCAAATATCAGATATAAATAAATAAAAACATCTAATTGGTGTACAAAACTGTACTTATTAATTTTTTTAAGATTTCTTCCTAATAATGACTGAACGTTTCAGATTGGAACGATACGATGCAGTAAACGTGACGTATGAGGACATATCGAACGGCGGATTTGCCGTGAGCGGCGAATGTGGCGGTTCCTGCAATCAGATCTATTTATTCATAGCGATATTTGCAGCCATTATGTTCGTACACGCCAGTGGTGAAGTCGGGGCTGTGTTATTAATTATACGCTGTACGGATAAACATGGTAAGTAATAATTAATATAATAGATCAATATAATTCATTTCACTAAAAAGTCTTAGTCTGTAATTTTTGACGTGACAAAGTCCAATAAATTGATGAAAGCCGGCTGCACGCACGTAAAAGCATGACTCATTGTCCCGTTACGCTCATTGTACGCTTGCGCAATGAGCGTAACGGGACTCTCTTCCACTAGGTTGGCCTATGCGTCCGTGGATTCACTCTTTTGTATCCATACAAAATAGTGGTAATTCAAAACTTTCGTCCGTAAACCGACTTTACAAACAACCCTTTTTTTTAATTTATTTTCACTTTTACACATTATTTTTCCTTACTAGGGTTGCCTGCAAAAGTTCGTTTGGAAGCGATAACAATAGCGTTGTCTCTTTAATTTGAATATGTTGAATGTTGATAAATTGACTAAATTTCTCGAAGTCAAAATTTTACTAACGAATGCATTTTCTTCTAATTAGTCGAAAATAATATTAAATATTTCCTTTAAAATTATGAACACAACTGAATTCTATCTACTTCTGTAAGGTACATGACTGACACAGAAATGTTGTGATGAATATGATCTTTGACCCACTCTAAAACCCTGGAACATAATGTTCGGATCCCGTCTCGTTTTGAGTTTAAGTCCGTTTCAGATAAGGCCATGGCGATGGGGGTGATACAGTTTGCAATTGGAGTGTTTGGGAATGTCCCATGCCCCATAGTGTTTGGGGCGGCAGTGGACGCGGCCTGTCGATTGCGGGACGTCGCCTGCGGCGTACTTGGCGGCTGCGTGTCGTATGACAGTGACAGCTTGAGGCATTTCTTCCTGGGTGAGTGAGATAGATATACTCCGGCCCCGGTACTCTGTAATTGAGAATTTGAAATTGTATTCAATGGTAAGTTTTTGTGACTCGTTTCATCAAGCGACATCCGCGTTACAGATACTCAAAAGTCAAAATGTAAAGATCATTTAATCATATAAGTAACACAATGTACACTTATGAACGTCAAAAAAATAAATGTATATAAAATGCTTCTTACTTTAAATTTAGTGCCAGTTCTCAAATCAATGGCGTAGAACGGAAGAGAAGAACTGGCAATAAACTCTCCGCCACTCTTTGTAATCGTTTTTTTTACACGACGTTTGTAAGGAGCTACAACCATTACACCATGTTCCACATGACATCTTAAGTAATTAATAATAATAACATAAATTAAAAACAAAGACTTGTCCTCTATCAGCAGGAGGCAAACGTTGTTTTGCCATGTATATTATTTCTAGTTCAATAAAAATAACTATCTACTATAGTAGAGGGGTGAAAATTAAGAGTTGTATATATTTTGTATATACAGCATACATAAAAAATAAAAACAAAAAATTGTGTCTAAAAAAAACTTTTTTGGAGTGGACACCCCTTATCACTTAGGGGTTTGAAATATAGATAGTAGCCGATTCTCAGACTTACTGAATATTCATAAAAATTTCATAAGAATCGGTCGAGCTTTCGGAGAAGTATGGGCTATATAATTTGTTATTTAAACAACAAAAAAAATCTGCTTTTTAAACTACACTGACAAATAATAAATAGTGGACGAGGTTTCACTAATGAATCGTTTATTTCGATGGAATTGACAGAAGCTGATAAAACACCAGCTCTTCTTAAATCCATGCAGAAGTTTCCGGGTAGCAGTAGCTGCATAGAAATATAAATATTCAGACTAATCATACTTTTAAACCGATCTTTAATCGGTTTAGGAATATACTACAAAAATACGATTCAAAAACTTTGGAGTTTCAGATTTCTTTGCTAACAGTGAACCAAAACGAATACATCCAGACTTAGTGGTGTAATTGAATATCTAGATTTAACTGATAACAATGTATGGATCAACTTGCTTTATTTCATCTCGATTAACATAAATTGTGTCATATTTAATATATTCAGTCACGTGTACGACGCGATCGCGTGATGACGCTGCGTGATTTATATTTTCTTAGAAATGTTGTGGGAGTGACTTTTGATCAGTGGAAATTCCGATTGACATCACGTTATGTAAAAAAATAATAATATTGAATTATTCAGAAATCTTCATTCCTATTCGGGTAGCCTATAGTTCTTTAAATAATTTTTCTTTATAGGCAGTAATAATTACTATTTGCTAGAAATCTTGTGTCTGTATGCACTACGCATTACTTAGCCATGATGGTCAGTAACTTCAGTATTAATTTTTGAAGTTATACTTCTTTAAGCGCGTTATGAAAAATTGATGAGAGTGAAATTATACGATGCGCGCGCACCGTGACACAAAATTAACAGAATGAAGTTGCCCACGGAAGATGCTACGGCATTGGACATAATTTAAAAACAACATTCGAATAATAATATAATTTATGTTACACTTAATGTAAGAGAATAATAATAAATATTTATTTATTTAATTTTTCAAAAGTAAACTGAACTTTAGTGACTATAATGACTCCTTTTCCAGTCTTTGATTATTTAATTGTAATTAATTATTTGCATGCAATCAAAAACTATTTTTAATAATGCCAAAGAAGTATAACTTCTTACGCGCGTACATAAGTACACGCACCCTTTTTTTACACCTAATAGAAATGTAGGATAAGCCTTTGATTTAATTGACCTCATTGGCAAATAACTTCACCGCTTTATAGGCAGCTACTACTTGACCCCCGGTACTAGAGAACGCCACTTTTGTCGGATATAAGATCTACTAAATCTGTATTTCCTTATTATGATTGTATTATGAAATATAATTTTGCTTTGAGGCGCGTCTAGTAACGACTGCACGAAATATTAATACCATTATAAAGGTAGTAATATTGTCTTTGGTTTACGCGAGTCATAAATACAACTTTATATAAACGCGAATTCGTTGAGTTATTTGCGTTTTGAGATCTTAGCAATCGTGGTCACCAAGTCTTGCTAAAATGTTTTCATACATTCATTCATTTTTTAATTTATTCATACAAGCATCAAAAGCTTTTTTTAAACGTATATAAATATTTACTGACCAAAGTTTGCTTGCATTCCAGGTCTGTCATCTGGTCTGATGTTCCTAGCGTTTATAATGGATATGCTAGTATGGAGCCGGGCGGGACGAATCGACATGAACCCTGGAGAAAGACAAGATACACCTCAAGACGCGCCACTCGCGCCTAACCCTGACACACAACTCTGACGTACAGAGACAATGTACGAGGACTCCGTGTGAATATCAAAATACTAATAGTTGGCACTGCTATATTTACGGTAACACAAGGATGTTTTGACAAATGAATTATGATGGGTTATGCAATGAACTGTAGAATGTTAGAAATAAGGTTTTATATATTCAAAAAAAAAAAACAAATGCCGATACAAACAATGACATGTTATACAATAGTTGAAAACCTAAATACGGTAGGTATATACTGCTATGCTTCAAGGAGACAAAACATATTTTTACAATTTAAGGAGAATCCGGATCGAAGGACCATAAAATTTCAACCTAAACAAATGAAAGTCGTAAATAGCAATATCGACTGTAAAATCTTATTGGACCTAAAATTAAATACGGAAAGGGACTTTTGAAAATCAGGTTTCTTTACAGAAGTCGAATTTTGACAAATATTTTTGAATTGTTAGATGAAGTTTTCTATTTTTAGCGATATTTGTGCAATATTTTTGATGTTGTAGCGAAATTTATATTTAAAAGTTAAGCTTTTTTAAATAGTCACTGCCTATTTTAACCTCATATAACGAATGTTTTGATCAACGATTTGTTATTGAAACTATGACGTCACTAAGCATAATAATTTTTCACCAATTTTGATAATGTCGGCTATCTCTGTCTAATGTAAGAAAAAGATAGAGAAATAACATTTTAAGTACTTTTTAAATCGTTTAGGCGCATAAATCGACGCAAATTTTATAATTGATCAATTATTTTCGTGTATTGGATTTAGTAAGAATTTTTTTACGTGTTTAGAAAATGACGTAATATATTTTTAAACAAAATTCTACTTTGTCCAGTGTTAGCTTTAGGTAATTGCATAATATTTTTTTGTATGCGTTTTTATTCATTTTATTTCACGTTATTCATTTTATAATAGTTGTGTACATCACACATATGGGACTGAGTTTTTGCTGAATTACGCTGTCTGTTTGTTAATTAATTTTAGGAATTATTATATGAAAAAATTTTGGATTAAAAATATTTTAAGAATTAATATTTAATTTTAATTAATATTAATTCTTAAAGCACAGTTTCTGATAAATGTTAATGTTAACTGACTACTGTCAATATCAAATTAATTCATGTTGATTAGACAAGACACGTCAGTTTGAATTTACATGTTATTGTTAATTGCAGCAACACTATTGAACAGGTGATTCTAGAAACTCAAAAAGCATGAAGTGGCAGTGGACTTTGTATCTGGCTAGTAAATAAATTAAAAAAAAAGGCATGACATTTTGTTTGACAGTTTGACAAATCTCTTAATTGACATCCAATCAACTTGTTTTGCGTTAGAAACTGAGTACACTATTTCGCATTGACGCATGCGTTCTCTCTTTAACAGCTCAAAATCAATCCGAAAGAAAGAGACAAATCTATATGCGTATAGATTGACGTATTTAGTTTCTATTGCGGGTTATTCAATATTTGAAGTGAAAGTCAAACACTGGGCTATTTCCAAAAAGACAGCGTACTTCGCATCATTTTTTATATAATTGCGAATTAAATGGCTAGTGATTAGATTTTTATATTAGTAACTAAATGTAAATATTTATTTTAAATGAATTTTACTCTCAATAGATGTAACGGCGTTTATGTACAAGTATGTATGGCCATGTAATTTAGAATAAAATATATATTTTTACGCACTTGATTTATTCAGTGAATTAATATAAAAGGCTGGGTCGAGTGTAAATTATTGTAGGATTATGTTTGTCTATGAATCTGGTAATTTTTAATCTGTGAATGAGTTTGGAAACTCTAGAAGTGACGTTACCGAAACTGACTGATTTATTATTCTATCAATTGCTGAGTGCAATAACAAAGTGTTTTTTGTACTTGTTGTGTTATGGATAACCAAAATACTAAACGTAATTGCTATCAGTCGTAAATTCTATAGACAAGAGAGTAAAGACCTTAGCACGAAGATTACCATAGATTCGTCAAGTAATCGTATGTACGCTGTTACGATAATTTTCGATAAACACTCGTGCATACGATAATTTTTGACAGCTAGAACTAATTGATTTTTTCATACAATTTGTATAGTTTACTATAGGTATTCTATTCAATGGATGTTTGTGCCTCCGTTTAGTTAAAAATACGACCACAGAGTGCTTCTTAAGTTTTCCATATAAAGATCAACTGTTAGTAATAGTTATTGCGTATAGTAAGTGCTAAGGTTTTCACAATCATGTCTTGAGACTAGTAGCATTACAAATTCCAAAAATACTGGTATGAATAAAGCGCTGTAGCATTTTTCATATAAATATTTTCGCTTGATACCGTCTAAGAACTTTTACTTGCAAAGAAGTGTCAAGATTAAATAAGGTTTAGTATCCAGTGGAAACATTTATGAATATAAAACGATTTTTCTAGATATATCACCAAATTATTATTGCTTAAACTTTGTGCATTATTTGTGTGCAATAGGTGTATGGGTTTTTGAATGTATTAGAATAATGTTATTATTATCGTTATATGTAAGCTGAACAATTATGAACATCACTTTAGGTTAATTTGTTATCTGTTGTAATTAAATTGTTATTACAACTAGTCGAACAAAATCGTGGTCAGTACCGGTTTTTTAATTGTCGCTTTGTAATGAAACTGTATGTTCTGTTGAATCTTCAACAGATCCACTCCAGATTGTATTCCGTTTATTGTCATCTGTCACTTTTTTGTATGACATCTGACAGTGTTCAAGTGTGCATTTTTTGTTACAAACTGATAGATTGAAATTTATAATAAGAATATTAATTATATCTTTTTTTAAATAAAATTTAGTTGGATTAAACCTTTTTACAATGTTAAGATCAATTTGTAATGTTTTAAATCGTGTTTTTTACTGTTGCTAAACTTTTGAATTTAGAATAATGTAGACTAGTTTTAATATTTTACCAAAAGATCACAAATATATTTAGAAAAATATTTTTACTTTTTTAATTGATTATTGGAAATAACAATTTATATATTCAATATTTTCTGGTCATTTCCGGTACAGCTACTTATATTCATAATAATTGTTATTATACGTATTTTATAATTTGTAAATAAAATAATATTGAGAGATTAAAAGATTTTTTATGCTCCGCACTTTTATAAAACCTTATTTTTCTTAAAAGGCGCGATACGAACTACTAATAAAGCCATCTTAAAGTTTGTAAGGCAGGTCACAATTTAAAAGAAATTACGAGACAGAAGCACCGTGTGAAAATTGACCTTTTTTATTTTAATTCGATTTTTGTGTCGGTTTTTCTGAAAACTAGTAACCGATCTACATTATTTAATTAGTAATAATAAATTGCGAAAAAACTACACTAACAATAGAAAAAAGGTATTTAATGCATTGAAAGTTGTATTATAACGCATTATCTAGTTAAATAAAGTTTATTTAAATACACAAGAAATTATTTCTACATAATTAAAGAAATGGACATTTTTTATTTAAAAAAATTGACAATGCTAAATTCAGGGAGTCGGTTTTTTGTGACAGTGTGCGCGCGCATCGTAAAAATTTACTCTGATCATTTTCCCTTACACGCCAAAAGAAGTATAACTTATGCGCACTATGGTATGGTTTAGTATGGTTGGTGACAATTAGACGCAATTAGACGCTCATTAGGTAAAGTAAAGTCCTGGCTAACTAAGCCTTCCTCCCAGAAGCATATAAGTCTCCGGGGCACGTCGCTGGCTTCACGGAACAACCTCACTGCTCCGAGGCATTAAAAACTAAATAAATAAATAATTAAGCACCTGGTAGAATATTTGCTGTATACCGAGGTGCTGTCATAACCTGAAATTTCAGTTCTAATTGCTTCAAAATTATCTCAAAAGATATGTTTAGCGTATGCGTAATAAGAAGGGAGATTTATGCCCAATATCAAGAAAAGTTAGTTGCTACTTTTCACTAGATGGCGTTTATAGTCGAATGAAACGCGCTTGCGTTTCGCCTAAGCACTAAGTACTTAAGATTTGTCTTTTATTAATATCAATGATAATCATTTTTGAATCACTTCTTGATTTTATTTCAAACGTTGAAATTTTTGTAAAGCAATAGTTGTTTATTGCTTATAACTTTGTTGTTGTCAGAACTTGTTAGTACTGTAGCAGATGCCAGATTGTTTTGGAGTTTTATCACTTAACTGTGGGGATGTGACATTCTGCATAAAAAATCGATTTTATATTAATCGATTATTGTTTTAGCATGAAAAATCGATTATTATATAATCGATTTATTCCTAAATATGTTATTTTTCATGGTTTTTTTTTAAATTAAAATAAACAATAGAATTTATGAACACAAATTAACGTTTAAGAATAATCAAAATCGAAATTAACTCTCTCGTAACTTTTCTCAAAATCTCGTTTTGATAGATTTTAGATGAAATTTGATAAATGCTGAGTGTATGCCTTTTCAGTAGCACATTGCAGTATTTTTGTTGTCTTTTTAATTGTATGTAATCTTGTGCTGCTGAATAAATTTATTTCACTTTTAAATTATAGTGTTCCATTCAAACTTGAGTTTTTGTAAAACTAACTGGTTTTATCATCCTTTCGATGTTTAACAAAAAAACGTCAATGCATCGAGTATAATCAAAGAATCGGATTCAATGTATCGCATTGTAAACATCGATGTATATCGAATATCCCTAATAGTTCGAGGTCCGGGTTATAAAACACCAGACATAATGTCGGGAGGTGGCAGATGAAAAATCGACTATAATTGATTTTCGATTATAAAAATAATCGATTATTTTTTCACATCCCTACTTAACTCTCACAGTCTTTCTCACTATTAAAAGGATTAGTCTCCAGGGCACGTCGCTGGCTTCACGGAGCAACCTCACTGCTCCGAGGCATTGGCCTAATTACGGCAGTGTATAGCCATAAAGTTATGTATAGTCCAGGCGCTAGAGATAGTTGAGTATGCAAAATGTGAGTGACTTCCCTTTACGCATAAGAGAAAAGGGGGTAAAAAAAAATGGACAAAAAAAATGGACCGGCAAGATCCACATTATTATTCCTTGACCTTTTCTTAACTATAGAAGGCAATCTTTGCTTTATTTTGTTTGTAGTTTGCTGTTTAGAATCACACCTAGGTACTTGATTTCCTCCGTGAGTTTTAGTTCTGCCCTGCGATTCTATAACTCACTTTTCGAACTCACACAGCGGTTTTTCGCATCGGCGGTCGCTCTGAAATCAGTCGTGAAGCAGTCATTTTATGATTTGGTATTCTGAAAAGGTGGGAACTTGTAGTTTATTGTTTATCAGAATGCCAAATCATAAAATGACTGCTTCACGACTGATTTCAGAGCGACCGCCGATGCGAAAACCGCTGTGTGAGTTCGAAAAGTGAGTTACAGAATCGCAGGGCTGTGTTAAAGAGTTTAGAACTCTTCGGTTTGTTCTGTTTGTGATGGGTTGACAGACACGTGCTCAGTATACAAAAACTGTTTGAAGGCCATTTGAAAATTTAAAATAATGTATATTTCCTCAAGAACTATTAATAATGTATTCGCATACCTTATCTTTTCTAGAAGTCATTTCAATAACAAAATTAATTAACTGTTCAATTTAAACCTTCATTATTTAAATGTACTTTATTATTTTTAAACTATTGACGTATTATATATATTAATTAAAGACATATAAAGGTTTGTTCTTTTGCTACCTAATTTAAATATTAATTAACATTATAATTTGAGGCGAAAGTAATTAAATAGCTCTATCATAACGTTGGTGTCTTTATAAATTAGTTTAACGTCATTGATGCCATATACATGAATAAAATATGATTTTTGACTTTGACTTTAATAAGCCGTTCAATTAAGCTTTTTAACTAAACAGCGCCGTTTAACTAGCGGTCTGAAAGATATTCAGCCAGTTGATCAAACAGCTGGGCTGGGCTGGAGAGTGGATACAAACGCGAATGTATTAATTACATTACATACATTATGTTTTAATGTCTGTGTAGTTAGAAGAGCACTTACTAGCAGAGCTCTGCCTGTGTCCTGGTTTGAACAAACACATTCCTTTTGTAAAACGTTACGATGCGGGGGGATTAAATTACGCGTTATTGTTAATATTTCTTTCGACGACCACATAACAGTAACTAAAGAGTCACTAGGTGGTCACGAAACGTTTTACTATACTTGGGTACAGTACTGTACTTGGGTACTGAAAAACGTTACGGTGACATGGGGGGGTCAATAATCTCCAAAAATTGCGTTACGTAATACTTGAACGCTCCCAATAGTAGAGATTTTAACTTAGCTTATATATTTGTAACTTTCTGAGACATGAACGGTTACTTGGACAAAGCAAAACATGTATTTGTGTTTTTTTGACATGTGTTTGCGAAAACATTTAATCATAAATGGAAAGTCAATTGATACTTTATTCGTACGAAGTTGTAGTTATACAGACTAGTTGTATGTTGTCTTACACGTATTCTCGTCTTTAATCATATTAGATGATTCCTATGCAAATTTGAAACGTCAACTTTATACCACCGGTTAAATGTAGGTCCGAGAAGAACTACGTAGACCAAAGTACAAATTAAGATTTAAATTACTTTTCTTGCAGCTAAATAGTAAATGAAAAAAAAAATGTGTGTGTGCCTGCTACGACGCACGATTGGAGTTTACTCATTACGAACGATAAAATGGCGATAATGTTCTGTGGCTGTCGTGGTAAGAATATATGTTTTTATAATATAAATGTTTGTAGTAATGAAACGTACCTACATAATCTATGCCGAAATAGGATTTTCTTTCTGTGACCAAAGTTACCTTTATAGTAAGAGTTTAAGAGAAGAATAAGAATGAACAATCTTTTTAGTTTTAATTTCACTGACCATTACTATTGACAAAACTTTATGGCACGCTAAACAATCTACTTTTATTTTTTACACCTGTCAACACTGACAATATTGTAACGTGGCTGTCAAAACGTGAATTCAAAATAGAAAAGTCCGTGTAATGTATTCCATCTCATTCTTTTACACGTTCAATCCTACAGATATATATGTTTCTCTTTCTACATAACGCCTCAACTTCGGGTTACACTTGATTTTACTCCTCACAAAATTTCCGTACTGGGCCTTATAACTCAAATCGTTTCTTAAGGAGTAAACTCCAAAAATTATTGGGACTCAAATCAAAATCGTTACAACCGTACCCAGTCTACCCTACATAAAACATGACAAAAATGTATACCATATAAAGGCGCTTAGACAAAAGTAATGTCAGTGCTTATATGAAATGTAATTTTAATTTTCAGGTGGACGTGGAGGAGTTCTCGGTGGAGGAAATGGTGCCAGAACAACACGAAAATGGCGATACCAAAGTGCAGTAAAACAAATTGAAAATGTGATATAATTAGATATATAGCCATTATTCGTAAAATAATGTATTGATTTAGAGTAGCAGATGTTTTATTCTCTACCATTAGTATTAACCCCGACCAATGAGTTTGCAAGAGCCGTTTGAAAGTACCGATTTAGAGCATTTTTACACAGAAACTGTATCTACTAACAAAAGCTATTTCGTAACATTTTAAAAAGCATGGCCTGGCCCCAGGTGGAACCTTGATCCGTTCATGCGCGACTGTTGAGGACGAAAGATGTGCTCTTACTAGACCCTAAATGATTCTGATTAGGCAACAGCGATATAGGTAAATTAAAATGCCGTGAAACAAGTAATACGATAAAAATAGATATTTTCACTTACGCACGAATTGACGTATTTAGTTAAAGTTAATTATCTAAGTAACCAATTATTTATTTCTTTGCAATTTCCTCATACAAATTAATATAACAAAAAATACAACGTGAAACGTATAAATTTGGCGAATTGGTATTTTTTTAATTTATTTACTGCTGACAACATGACGTCCATAAACATCTTAACTTTGTTTTTAATTTTTATTATTTTTCTAATTCAAATTGCAAGTATTTACAGTGCGCCACAATTATTTAGTAAGTATTTTATGTTGTTTAAATTATTTTAATGATTTGTTGCAACATCTTTTTAATGCAAAATTAAATCAAAGTTTATTTCACTGTGTACATTGTTTGAAAGCAACAAAAGGCCTAGTTTACACGATGAACCCAAGAGTCTGGTAATAGTTTCCCGGCAAAACATATACATAGAAATTCAAACATTAATAATTTAATTTAATTTTCAGACTCTGGAATACCGACATCCCTACTTGGTGTCAATAGTGCTTTATTAAATCTGTAAGTATATATTATAGTGCAAAAAAGATATCAAATTTCCCATAAACTATAGACACAATAATCGAACCTATTTTTCAGAACCCTCGGCTAAGAAATGGTGGTTGTATTAGCAGATATACCTATGATATGTATTTGGAGATAATTCGGATTTCAAGTCGTACGATGTGGCACTAGTTTCAAAATGATAAAATAAAATTTTTGGACATATTCTTGTTTTTTTTCTGTAGAACAGCTAACGGGCAGGATGCTCAACTCATTTTAAGTGTTATGCTAAAGTTATTGCAATTTATATATTTCAAAACATTAGCCCTGATTATGTCAAAACTGATTTTAAGGACTTATTGAGTTTTCGCTCTACGGGGCAATATACTCTTGCACTGTACGAGTATATCCAGTACAAATGTGGATCACTGAAAACCGATGCAGTAGGCATTTTGCTGTCATGCTAAACCCTTGTTAATACGCTTAGTATTTTCCAGTTTATATCATATCACAGTTTTAGTTACAACTTCATATTATAACTGGTTTACGTAGGGATTACTTTCAAGCATATATGAGTTTATGAAAGCTTGTTTTTTTGTAGCGTTAAGAATTAAAAGATCCGTTAATAAGCATCATTTAATAACATCTACTTTTTCTCTTGCACTGTATATCCATTATCCAGTACAGAGTGGATTGTATACAGTATGGATAGCTAAAAAACTGTGCATTGGGCTTGCTGCTGTCGTGCTACGCCATACTTTTTTCAATACGCTTAGAACTTTTTAGTAGATATCACAAAAAAGATAAAATGTCACAGTTTTACTGACAACTTTATTTTATATTATTATAACTGGTTAACATAGGGTTATATTCAAGAATATATTGTGTTTATGAAAGTTTATATTTTGATCTAATACCTGTGAAGCTCTGGACAGCTCAACTCAGACGAAGACTGTCATAAACTTTATAATACATTGTTAGTTTTGAGCTGATTCTAATTACTTCATGGTACATGCCAAACAGTTCGATAATAAGCTTTTATTAAGCTGTGCTTAGACCTCATATACACCCAAGAATTGAGTTTTCTTGAAAATAAACACGATATAGCCGTGCGAATCTGTTAATCCGTGAGTTACCTCGCACTAACAACGCTCACTTCCATTTTTGGAATCTCATGGTATTAAGCAATTTCACATTACGTCTTGACAAGCGGAGGGAGCTTGTAGTTTATTGTTTAACAGAATGCCAAATCTGTCTTGTCTTGTCTACGAACCTTTGCTTTTCTGGAAATTGTAGTTTAAATATTCGAACTTGAAACATACATTATTAAATTCATTATAACTGATAACTGCCCTGCGATTCTGTAACTCACTTCACGAACTCACACAGCGGTTTTCGCATCGGCGGTCGCTCTCAAATCAGTCGTGAAGCAGTCATTTTATGATTTGGCATTCTGAAAAGGTGGGAGCTTGTACTTTATTGTTTATCAGAATGCCAAATCATAAAATGACTGCTTCCTGACTGATTTGAGAGCGACCGCCGATGCGAAAACCACTGTGTGAGTTCGTGAAGTGAGTTACAGAATCGCAGGGCAGTGGTCTATGACGTGTTCTCACTCTACGAGCATATGAACACTCAAATTGGTGCACGGTCGGGGATCAATTACAATCAAAATCATGGTCTTTTTGTATCAAACTTTTATTGATTCACATATTTTCAAGGTCTGTATGAAAACGGCACAATTCGGTTATTTAACTTTAAAATTATAGAAACACAAACTTATGTCTGTGTTGGTGTTATCTAATTTAAAGGGGTCCTGTAAATTTGGATCTACCCATACTAGGGATCGTACCTTGAACTGCCATACGTACGGATAGTATATCATATATTTTTTTATCTGCGTGTATTTGCTATCAGCCCTAAGGCTTTGAGCGAATTTGTTCTGTGTTGCTGTCACGTGGAGTGACTTCCCATTGGAAGTATCTACTCATCTTCTGTCTAGAGATACTGCCGGTCTTCTAGCTCTAGAATATGGTGACGTTTTAGTCGACTCACATACTGTCTAATGGTGAGTTGGCGAGCAAGTTCGTTCGGGTGACAGCTTAACCTAATATCAGCTAATATCATAGAGATCATCAGATCATAGAGAACTTTAATACATTTTGTTATCTAGTACATTTGCCCTTTAGTTTTTCATACATTCATAAACTTTAATGTCGATTACACTTATATTCATTATGGGTAACAGAAGTGTCACTTAGATTTAACTTGTGTTGTTTTTCTTTTTCTTTTTTTTTCTCCAATTTATAATAACTAAATCAATATTTGATATTTCATTTTAAATAAGAATATCGTATATGGGGATACATACATGAAATAACAACATTTGTCAATAGAGGGCAGTGTCCGCAAGGTTGTTTAAGTAAACGCGTAAGAAAAAAGGGGATACCAGAGCACAAAATTAATTTAAAAAAAAATATATATATATATAATAATAATAATATTAATAAAAAAAAAAAAAATATATATATAAAAAAATATTAAATAAAAAATTATAATAAAAAAAAAAAAAAAAAAAAACAATTAATAATAATACAAAAAAAAATGTGCTTTATCTGGGAGTCATACCACAAAAATAGGGGTGCTTACATTATGTGATAAACTATTTTACACAACAGTGATCGTATAATAAAATGAGTGGCCCAAGGAAAAAGTTAACCCAGCAGGACATTCACCGCAGCTTGTTCGTCACCAGGCCCAGAAGCAATTCCTTAGGAAGTAACCCTCCAGAAAGCTCACAAACCGTGACAGAACTACCGAGAGACACGACCATGCAAAATGCACCAAGCCAGCAAGGCACTCCATGCCCCCCGTCTTGGCAAAGAGTACCAAGCACGAGAAATCCAAAACGAAAAAAAAGTCAGTGACTCTCCAGAGAATATAACCACCAGCAATATGTTCAGTCAACTAACAATTGACCTAATGGAAGAACCCACTACAACAAAAAAACCAGTGGAAAAAAACCCAGCAAGCCTCCACCCATAATATTATATGGCATAGAAGATGTCAATAAATTAACGGAACTCGTGGAAACAGTTACAGATAAAAGCTCATTTACATTTCGGATAATGAACAGAAACCAACTAAGAATCAACACCCTAGATACAGAGGCCTACAAAAAAATCATCACTAAATTCCGTGTTAGTGGCTTAATTGGTCACACATTTAACAAAAAGGAAGAACGACCCTGTCGTATTGTCATTCGGAATCTTCACCACACAACACCTATAAGCGAGATAAAGGATGAAATTGAAAAAACTGGAAATACTGTGGTCGGGGAAATTATTAATTCCAGATATGGCCCAGAAAAAAAACCTACCTCAACATTCTTTGTTAATCTCCTACCTAGCCACAACAATAAGGCAGCTAAAGAAATTAAATACATCTACCACCAATCTGTAACCATAGAGGATCCCAAAAAGAAAAACTCAATAGTACAGTGCCAACGGTGTCAGCAATATGGACACACAAAGAACTACTGCATGAGACCTTTCCGCTGCGTGAAGTGTGCGCAAGCACATAAAACCTCAGACTGTCCAAAGCGGGATAGAAATACACCCGCCCAATGTGCACTATGTAATGGCTCACACCCGGCGAACTATAAGGGTTGTGAAGTATACAGAGAAATTCTTGCTAGAAAAACTAACAAATATGGCCATCAAAGAACTGACAGACACATTACCGCAAAAGAAAACACGATTCAAGCCGTAAACGCTCCAAGAAACACTGCCCAACAATCTTCCTTCATTGGTAAGGAAAACGAACCACTCTCTTACGTGGGAGCTGCTAGAAAAGTTCCAGACAAAGAAAATGCTTCACCTGATGCTAACCAAAACCCTACATTATTAGAAACTCTCCTCACCAAACAAAATGAGAAATTTGACTTAATATTACAACAAATGAGTACTCTAATGAGTCTCATGACTACGCTCATAACCAAACTACAAGGCTAACCGGCCTTGGGTTAAGACTGGCGACCTGGAACATAAATGGTCTCTCACCCAATAAAAATGAACTCGAGATACTAATAACTGAGCACAAGCTAGACATAGTCCTAATATCGGAAGCACACTGCACAGACAAAACCAATATCAAAATTAAAGGGTTCCAGATATACACCACGAACCACCCAGATGGAACAGGTCATGCAGGATCAGCTATAGTTATTAGAAACAAAATAAAGCACCATCTACTGCCTGAATATAGAACCGAGCAAATACAAGCCACTACGGTCGCAATACAAGACAGAGGTGGATACTTTAATGTCTCAGCTGTTTACTGTCCACCAAAACATCGAATAGACGCCGACCTGTTCTCTCATTTCTTCTCGACTCTAGGCAATCGCTTTATAACAGGAGGCGACTGGAACTCCAAACATGTGCATTGGGGGTCAAGATTAATAACAACTAGGGGAAGACAATTGATGTTGAGCATCGATACAAATCACCTAAACATAATTGCTCCATCAGAACCTACCAACTGGCCAGCTGATCACAATCGAATCCCGGACATCCTCGATTTCTTCCTAACAAAAGGACTCTCTAAACAATACATGAAGATCGAATCATGTGCTGATGGGTCATCTGATCACACTCCAGTCTTATTAACTGTCAGCTCCACTATAATTGAAGTCGAGAGACCGATAAGATTATATAACCAGCAAACTGATTGGCCTTCCTTCAGGGAACACATAGATGAAAACCTTAATCTAAATGTCAGAATTAAAGAAGCAGAGGAAATTGAAACAGCAGTAGTGCAGTTTACTAATCTCATACAAGCTGCTGCGTGGAGAAGCACGCCTACTACTGAACACAAAAACCAGCACACAAACATACCATTGGAAATAAAGATGATGATTCAGGAGAAACGCAGATTGCGCAGAGTTTGGCAACTCAGTCGTCATCCACAAGACAAGACAGCCCTTAATAAAGCCATTGTAGAATTGAAGGAAGCTATAAAGAATGTTAATGACTTAACAATGCAAGCAAAGTTGGAGTCTCTAACCGCTACTAAGGCCAGCAACTATTCGCTCTGGAAAATCACCCGTTCTTGTAGCCAACCTAACAAATCAAAAGCCCCAATTAAAAAGGAAAACGGCTGGGCCAGAACGAGCCAGGACAAAGCGGACTTGTTTGCGAACTATCTAACAAGCTCCTTTAAACCTAATGTAACACTGGACAACTCATCAGATGAATATGTTGACCAAGTTCTAAATCAAGACCTTCAAATGGATCATCCCCCTAGACCTGTGTCGCCTGCAGAAGTCATAAAAACTATCAAATGCCTGGACAGTAAAAGGCACCAGGTTACGACCTGATAACTAAAGAAGTATTGATGGAACTACCGAGAAAGGCTATGATCTTCATCACTATACTCTTCAATGCTATGTTACGAATAGGCTACTTCCCAGTTGCGTGGAAAATCTCAGAAATCATCATGATTTATAAGGCTGGCAAACTGATGACCGAAAAAACATCCTACCGACCAATCAGTCTGTTGCCTACTCTTTCCAAGGTATTGGAAAAGACAATACTTCGTAGAATTGTGCCAAGCCTTGTGGAGCGCAAAGTAATACCAGATCATCAATTCGGCTTCAGACAATACCATGGCACAGTGGAACAAGCTCACAGAGTATGTGACGCCATAAGAAAGTCCTTAGAACAAAGGGAATACTGCTCATCAGCATTTCTGGATATCCAACAAGCATTTGACAAGGTCTGGCACAAAGGCCTGCTATGTAAGATCAAGCAGAATATTTCCCACTCTTACTTTCCAATATTCAAATCTTACCTAGAGGATCGCATATTTTATGTAAAAGAAGGTGACGCCACTTCGGAATTTCAAAACATTGATGCCGGGGTACCACAAGGATCTGTTCTCGGCCCCATGCTCTACACGTTGTACACTGCTGACCTGCCGCTATTGCCAGGAATAACCACAGCAACATTTGCAGACGACACCGCTATATTAGCAAGCAATAAAGACCCAGGACTTGCATCAGAGGACTTGCAGAAAGGCCTTGACAAAGTTAACGAATGGCTGCAAAAATGGAAAATAAAAGCTAGTGCCGCGAAGTCAGTACACGTGACCTTCACCCTTAGAAGAGGAGACTGCCCACCTGTAAAGTTGGACCAATGTATTCTGCCCCACAGCGACCATGTAAGATATCTTGGCTTACACATTGATCGTGGATTAACGTGGAGGCACCACATCAAATGTAAAAAGCAGGAGCTACAGCTAAAGTACAACAGCCTTTACTGGATGCTAGGAAGAAACTCAAGACTTTCTCTAGATAACAAACTTCTTATATATAAAGTCATCCTTAAGCCCATTTGGACATATGGCCTCCAACTATGGGGCAGCGCAAGTGATACCAACATAAACATACTCCAGCGACAACAGAACAAGATCCTAAGAGCAGTTGCAAAAGTACCCTGGTACATTACAAACAACGAAGTTCACGAGCACCTCAACATAAGAACAATCAAAGAAGAAATCCGGAGACTGGCAGCTAAGTACAAAGAGCGGCTAAGCTGTCACCCGAATACACTTGCTCGCCAACTCACCATTAGACAGTATGTGAGTCGACTAAAACGTCACCATATTCTAGAGCTAGAAGACCGGCAGTAGCTCTAGACAGAAGATGAGTAGATGCTTCCAATGGGAAGTCACTCCACATGACAGCACCACAGAAAAAATTTGATCATAGCCTTGGGGCTGATTGCAAATAACCGCAGAAAAAAAAAAAAAAAAGATTTAACTTAAGGCTCTGAAAACTTCAGGGCAGGTCAGGACACGTGACCTGATCGAAAATTCGTAAGACGGATGGAGAGTAGACAGCTGGCGCGGCGTATTTAATGTAATATAAATTGTCATGTTCGTGTACGATAGCGCAATAAATAAATATTATTCTACCACATAAATGATAGTACTTTTATACTGATAATTAAAGCAATTCGTGCAAAATTATTGCCTAACCATTCCAAATTTCCAAAATATCAAAAATGCACAACGTTAATATTCAAGTTTTCACTTCTGCCGGCACTCCCGGAGTGCAACCCGTTGTTTTTTGTTAGTCTGGCGTTGCAACCCCCCTAACAATAATGTTATGTTAGTTATAAGCTCGTGTATTAAATGATTAAGTACTAAAAAGTATAATTACAATTACGCACGGTAACACGCATTCAAAGTTAATTAATAAGTGACTAATTATCTCTTTTGTAATTTCCTAAAGTTAAAAAATTTGCATAATACAAAAATACTGTAAAATAGGCATATAAATATGGTAAACGGCGACTATTTTCAATTACTTTACATGACGACACGATGTCCTATACGTCAAGTTTATTTTTTATTTTAATAATTTTTGCAATTCAAATTGCAATTATTTTTACTGCGCCACCACCTGGGGGTAAGACAAATAACATTCTTTTTTTGATTGAACGTAATGTACTGGTACTGTTAGGGTAAGATTTAAAATTGAAACTTAGCCATATATGTCTCCCGTATGTTTAAAATGAGTTAATATTTGACATACAAGAGTCATACTTAGCCAAGTAGCAACATTGATTTCATCATTTCATTGAGCCACGCAATTCGGTTTTACCTGCACAATTACACGTTCAGTGTAGGAAATCATTGTTATATTAGATTTATATAGAAGGTTATCAACTCCATGATTGCAATATATTAATTAAGTGCCTCTAAGGAACATAATTATAACGGCTCAGAATGAATTCTCAAACCCTCCAGACAATGGGGCTGATACATTTCGACCAGGTATCGGATGATCAGGCACCTAGCCAGGCCTTGAAATGGTTTGTTTTCACTGAGAATAATAAATAATAATCGTCTTAGTATTAACTTTAGTTCATTTATTAAGAGACTTTATACTCTTTGAAACCTAATACAGTGTTTTGTAAGACTGGGTTTTAAGTTTTCACCAATAATATTATATATAAATTACGTGTCACGTTGTTTGTCCGCTATGGACTCCTAAACTACCGAACCGATATCAATCAAGTTTGCACACTGTGTGTAGTTTGATCCAACTTAAAAGATAGGACAGCTTACATCTCAATTTATACACGCAATGTAATTTTATTGCAAATTATTTGTTTATTATTTGACAGAATTCTAACAGATGGCGCTGTGTTGAAAGTACCAACGTTTCACAAAAGCTACAATTTAATGGCATAACCACCAAAAAAGCATGGAGATCCCCATGAATGTTGTTCTCCTGCCGTTTCCTTTAAATAGTTTACTACTATGTAATATAACTAAAACCTTAGACACAGCAACGCTTGGCCGAGTCTGCTAGTAATATTATATAATGGAGATAAAATTTATTTTGAAAGGAATAAACTAAGTATATACTATGTTATAATTGATTGGTGTAAAATTTGTCGTTACGTTTGATTGTGTCTGTCAATCCTTTCTACCATAACCCGCAAAATGATTTGATATTTCTAAACATTTTAAGAGTTAATTGGGCTGTTTGTTGTAGGAATGTCAGAAGTGAAGTCAGAGAAATCGCCACTGATTGATTTTAAAAGCGGGTTTATGAATATGTAAGTATATAAAATACCACTCGTAATAGAAGATAAATAATTAATTTTAATAAACCAATCTTTTTTTTTTCAGAAGTCTCGGCTAGAGGAATGCAATCATTTTAATTTCGATGTGGCACATCAATTAAATTTAAAAACACACATTTTGTTTTCTTTATATAATATGTAAATTGTTATAAAGCTTTATAGATATACAAAGAAAAAGCCTATTTAAAACTGTTCTGCTTGTACGAAGATAATCAATCAACAAATTAATAACTTGTCTAAATCCAGCAAGCGATTTTTTAAAACTGTCATCGCATTATAAACTAAAATCTGACAGGTTTCGTCTGAGTTGACCTGTCGAGAACTTCATTGGTAAGTATGTTAATAATATCTACATACACTTTTGCACTGTATATCCAGTACAGAGTGGATTGTGTACAGTATGGATAGCTAAAAACTGAGTATTGGGCTTTCTCCTGTCATGCTACGCCATACTTTTTTCAATACGCTTTGTACTTTTTAGTTTATATTACATCACAGTTTTACTGACAGATTTATGTTATATTATTATAACTGGTTTACATAGGGTTAAATAAATTTATTTACAATCAAGTATATATAGTAAAAATATTTAAAAAGAAAATCAAAACAAATTTAAAAAGTTTGGTCCCTGTGGCAGTGTACCTTTAACGCTGGCAGCATTTCCTCGCTGTATTGCGAGACTTATTCTTTGAGCCAGGAAAGTGCCAGCTCTGGGGTCATCGGTACTATCTACTAGGCGCCAACTTAAATCTTTCATAAGCGCCTGTGCACTTGAAATACATAATTTTACATAGGGCTTATATTCAAGAATATATTGTGTTTATGAAAGTTTGTATTTTCATTTAATACCTGTGAAGTTCAGGACAGGTCATCTCAGACGAAACCTGTCATAAACTTTATAATACGATGTCAGTTTTGACCTGATTCTAATTATTTCATGGTGCAAGCCCAACAGTTCGGTAATAGGCTTTTATTAAGCTGTGCTAAGACCTCATCTACACCCAAGAATTGAGTTTTCTTAAAAATAAACACGATATCATATGATTTATATCTAGAACCTTCTGGAAATTGTGGTTTAAATATTCGAACTTGAAACATACATTATTAAATTCATTATAACTGATAACAGTGTTATGTCATCTTAAGATGCGAATTGAATTTTGGGTCTATGACATGTTCTCCTCACTCTACGAGCAAGAGAAACACTTAAATTGGTGCACAGTCGGGCATCAATTACAATCAAAATCATAATCTTTCTGTATCAAATTTTTATTGATTCACATATTATTTTCAGGGTCTGTATGAAAACGGTGCAATCCGTCATTTTACTTTAAAATTATAGAAACACAAACGTGTGTCTGTGTTGGTCTTATTGAATTTAAAACGTCTACCCATACTGGGGATCGTACCTTTAACTACCATATTATGTACGTACTGTGTATAATAGATAGCTGAGAATTTTAACATACATATTGTTATCTTACAACGTACATTGTAATAGACTCTCCCGAACTACTAGCTCACATAAGCCTTAACATTAAATTTAGTACCCGTAGATCTAATGAAGTCAATCTATTTTCCCTACAAATTTATAAAAATAACATCCCGTATTACAACCCTTTGACCAGGATGGCTCGTCAATATAACGAGATGGCAAAGAGCAATCACTTACTTGTACATATTCTGTCACAATATTAATAAATTCATCAGTGTCATTAAAGACATCCTCCATCGTAGGTTAAGTGCTGACCCTTGTGGCCCTGGTTGCTATACCTAAATGACTTGACCCACCCTCATCGTTAAACTGGTGTCGAGGAACTTCTTATTTTTTTTACTACGTTACCTTTAATAGTCATGAGCTTTTTCATTATTGTAACATTAATTTTGCAGTGTGCACATAGTTTTACGTTAGAATCCAGTTCAAATCTCTTAGTTTTAAGTTTATTTTTGTAAAGATTGTAATGTGTTTTGTGCATCAAATCAAATAAATAAATAAATAGATAGAAAAATATAAATATCAAAATAGTAAAAATATAAAAATTTATATAGACTATAGTTATGTTACCTAACATTAGTTATATTAGTAAATAATTAGAAGCGCAAACCAAATGTTAGCAGTTATCGTACATTTGTACCCAGTAAATTGTATAACGTTAGTTTAGTATAAAATGTGCCATTTAGTTTTTCATACTATTATAAATTGTAATATAACATTCTCGTTTGCGAAAATGTCCAATAGTTCGATTACACTTATTATTAGGTAACAGAAGTGTCACTTAGATTTAAGAACCCTTAAATAAGTCATTAGTTTTTTGTTAGTCTAGCATCGCAACCCCACTAACTCGAATCCTATGTTAGTTATAAGCTCACGTATTAAACGATTTAAGCTAGTTGACACTTAGACTTAAACAAAGAGTTTCATTTAATTGAACATCCCTTCAATAACCGCCACCGAAATTAACTCTATAAAGTTATAAAACGTATATTCAAATAAAAAACAATTACGTACTGTACCACGTATTCAAAATTAATTAATAAGAGACTAATTATGTACTTCTTTGTAATTTCCTAAAGTTGAAAAATTTACATAACGCAAAAAACTGTAAAAGATATAAAAATGGTAAACGGCGAGAATTTTCAATTAGTTTACTTGTCAACATGATGTCCTATACGTCAAGTTTGTTTTTTATTTTAATTGTTTTTGCTATTCAAATTGCAATTATTTTGACTGCACCACCACCTGAGGGTAAGACAAATAACATTACCTATTACATTGATTGAACGTAATGTACTGTTACTGGTAGGGTAAGATTAAAAATTGAAACTTAGCCATATGTATGACTCCCGTATTTTAAAAATGAGTTGAATTTGACATACAAGATTCATCCTTAGCCTAGTAGCAACATTGATTTATTTAGAACCACGGAATTTGGTTTTACCTACACAATTACACGTACGGTGTAAACCGGCATGAAGAAATATTAGCCTAAGGTTGAGTTGATCATGACTAATTAAACAAAATAACATGTAATAGATTAATTAATGAAGTGCCTCTACGGCCAATAGTTATCGCGGCGCAGAATGAATTCTCAAACCCTCCAGACAATAGTTCCGATTCATTTCGACCAGCCTTGCGATTCTGTAACTCAATTTTCGAACGCGGCGGTCGCACTCAAATCAGTCGTGAAGCAGTCATTCTACGATTTGGCATTCTGATAAACAATAAACTACAAGCTCCCTCCGCTTATCAAGACGTAATGTGAAATTGCTTGAAAGTGCGAGGTGAACAGTGAACTCACGGATTAACAGAATCGCACGGCAGGCATAAGATGATCAGGCACCTATGCCTTGAAACAGTTTCTTTCCCTGAGAATAGTCAATAATTAGGATAATACACTAAGCATTGGTGGTTAACTTAAGTTCATAAACCAAATAGGAAGACCAGAGACTGGCAGCTAAATACGATCAGTCAATCTGTCACCCGAACGAACTTGCTCGCCAACTCACCATAGAATAGTATTAAGTTCATTCATTAAGAGACTTTATTCTCTTTGAAACCTAATACAGTGCTTTGTATTTGTTTTGAAATAATAATAATAATAAACTGAGTTAATACATGTAATAATTTATTGATATAAAATTAATTGTTACGTTTGATTATAATCAGGCAAACAAAATACGGATTTTGTCCGGTGTCTGTGATTAGACAAGAAACTTCATTACTTACGTCTTACATTCTTATCCACCATTACCCGCAAAAGCGTTAATTGTGCTGTTTCTTTTAGGAATGTCAGAAGTGAAATCAGAGAATTCGGCACTGATTGATCTTAAAAGCGGGATTATGAACGTGTAAGTATATAAAGTACCACTCGTAATAGAACATAGATAATTCATTTTAATAAACCAATCTTTATTTTTTCAGGAGTCTCGGCTAAAGGGATGCGTTCATTTTAATTTCGATGTGGTACTATCAATAAAATTTAAGAACACACATTTTGTTTTCTTTATATAATATGTAAATTGTTATAAAGCTTTATAGATATACAAAGAAAAAGCCTATTTAAAACTGTTCTGCTTGTACGAAGATAATCAATCAACAAATTAATAACTTGTCTAAATCCAGCAAGCGATTTTTTAAAACTGTCATCGCATTATAAACTAAAATCTGACAGGTTTCGTCTGAGTTGACCTGTCGAGAACTTCATTGGTAAGTATGTTAATAATATCTACATACACTTTTGCACTGTATATCCAGTACAGAGTGGATTGTGTACAGTATGGATAGCTAAAAACTGAGTATTGGGCTTTCTCCTGTCATGCTACGCCATACTTTTTTCAATACGCTTTGTACTTTTTAGTTTATATTACATCACAGTTTTACTGACAGATTTATGTTATATTATTATAACTGGTTTACATAGGGTTAAATAAATTTATTTACAATCAAGTATATATAGTAAAAATATTTAAAAAGAAAATCAAAACAAATTTAAAAAGTTTGGTCCCTGTGGCAGTGTACCTTTAACGCTGGCAGCATTTCCTCGCTGTATTGCGAGACTTATTCTTTGAGCCAGGAAAGTGCCAGCTCTGGGGTCATCGGTACTATCTACTAGGCGCCAACTTAAATCTTTCATAAGCGCCTGTGCACTTGAAATACATAATTTTACATAGGGCTTATATTCAAGAATATATTGTGTTTATGAAAGTTTGTATTTTCATTTAATACCTGTGAAGTTCAGGACAGGTCATCTCAGACGAAACCTGTCATAAACTTTATAATACGATGTCAGTTTTGACCTGATTCTAATTATTTCATGGTGCAAGCCCAACAGTTCGGTAATAGGCTTTTATTGAGCTGTGCTAAGACCTCATCTACACCCAAGAATTGAGTTTTCTTAAAAATAAACACGATATCATATGATTTATATCTAGAACCTTCTGGAAATTGTGGTTTAAATATTCGAACTTGAAACATACATTATTAAATTCATTATAACTGATAACAGTGTTATGTCATCTTAATAGGTGAATTTTGGGTCTATGACATGTTCTCCTCACTCTACGAGCAAGAGAAACACTTAAATTGGTGCACAGTCGGGCATCAATTACAATCAAAATCATAGTCTTTCTGTATCAAATTTTTATTGATTCACATATTATTTTCAGGGTCTGTATGAAAACGGTGCAATCCGTCATTTTACTTTAAAATTATAGAAACACAAACGTGTGTCTGTGTTGGTCTTATTGAATTTAAAACGTCTACCCATACTGGGGATCGTACCTTTAACTACCATATTATGTACGTACTGTGTATAATAGATAGCTGAGAATTTTAACATACATATTGTTATCTTACAACGTACATTGTAATAGACTCTCCCGAAGTACTAGCTCACATAAGCCTTAACATTAAATTTAGTACCCGTAGATCTAATGAAGTCAATCTATTTTCCCTACAAATTTATAAAAATAACATCCCGTATTACAACCCTTTGACCAGGATGGCTCGTCAATATAACGAGATGGCAAAGAGCAATCACTTACTTGTGGACATATTCTGTCACAATATTAATAAATTCATCAGTGTCATTAAAGACATCCTCCATCGTAGGTTAAGTGCTGACCCTTGTGGCCCTGGTTGCTATACCTAAATGACTTGACCCACCCTCATCGTTAAACTGGTGTCGAGGAACTTCTTATTTTTTTTACTACGTTACCTTTAATAGTCATGAGCTTTTTCATTATTGTAACATTAATTTTGCAGTGTGCACATAGTTTTACGTTAGAATCCAGTTCAAATCTCTTAGTTTTAAGTTTATTTTTGTAAAGATTGTAATGTGTTTTGTGCATCAAATCAAATAAATAAATAAATAAATAGATAGAAAAATATAAATATCAAAATAGTAAAAATATAAAAATTTATATAGACTATAGTTATGTTACCTAACATTAGTTATATTAGTAAATAATTAGAAGCGCAAACCAAATGTTAGCAGTTATCGTACATTTGTACCCAGTAAATTGTATAACGTTAGTTTAGTATAAAATGTGCCATTTAGTTTTTCATACTATTATAAATTGTAATATAACATTCTCGTTTGCGAAAATGTCCAATAGTTCGATTACACTTATTATTAGGTAACAGAAGTGTCACTTAGATTTAAGAACCCTTAAATAAGTCATTAGTTTTTTGTTAGTCTAGCATCGCAACCCCACTAACCCGAATCCTATGTTAGTTATAAGCTCACGTATTAAACGATTTAAGCTAGTTGACACTTAGACTTAAACAAAGAGTTTCATTTAATTGAACATCCCTTCAATAACCGCCACCGAAATTAACTCTATAAAGTTATAAAACGTATATTCAAATAAAAAACAATTACGTACTGTACCACGTATTCAAAATTAATTAATAAGAGACTAATTATGTACTTCTTTGTAATTTCCTAAAGTTGAAAAATTTACATAACGCAAAAAACTGTAAAAGATATAAAAATGGTAAACGGCGAGCATTTTCAATTAGTTTACTTGTCAACATGATGTCCTATACGTCAAGTTTGTTTTTTATTTTAATTGTTTTTGCTATTCAAATTGCAATTATTTTGACTGCACCACCACCTGAGGGTAAGACAAATAACATTACCTATTACATTGATTGAACGTAATGTACTGTTACTGGTAGGGTAAGATTAAAAATTGAAACTTAGCCATATGTATGACTCCCGTATTTTAAAAATGAGTTGAATTTGACATACAAGATTCATCCTTAGCCTAGTAGCAACATTGATTTAATTAGAACCACGGAATTTGGTTTTACCTACACAATTACACGTACGGTGTAAACCGGCATGAAGAAATATTAGCCTAAGGTTGAGTTGATCATGACTAATTAAACAAAATAACATGTAATAGATTAATTAATGAAGTGCCTCTACGGCCAATAGTTATCGCGGCGCAGAATGAATTCTCAAACCCTCCAGACAATAGTTCCGATTCATTTCGACCAGCCTTGCGATTCTGTAACTCAATTTTCGAACGCGGCGGTCGCACTCAAATCAGTCGTGAAGCAGTCATTCTACGATTTGGCATTCTGATAAACAATAAACTACAAGCTCCCTCCGCTTATCAAGACGTAATGTGAAATTGCTTGAAAGTGCGAGGTGAACAGTGAACTCACGGATTAACAGAATCGCACGGCAGGCATAAGATGATCAGGCACCTATGCCTTGAAACAGTTTCTTTCCCTGAGAATAGTCAATAATTAGGATAATACACTAAGCATTGGTGGTTAACTTAAGTTCATAAACCAAATAGGAAGACCAGAGACTGGCAGCTAAATACGATCAGTCAATCTGTCACCCGAACGAACTTGCTCGCCAACTCACCATAGAATAGTATTAAGTTCATTCATTAAGAGACTTTATTCTCTTTGAAACCTAATACAGTGCTTTGTATTTGTTTTGAAATAATAATAATAATAAACTGAGTTAATACATGTAATAATTTATTGATATAAAATTAATTGTTACGTTTGATTATAATCAGGCAAACAAAATACGGATTTTGTCCGGTGTCTGTGATTAGACAAGAAACTTCATTACTTACGTCTTACATTCTTATCCACCATTACCCGCAAAAGCGTTAATTGTGCTGTTTCTTTTAGGAATGTCAGAAGTGAAATCAGAGAATTCGGCACTGATTGATCTTAAAAGCGGGATTATGAACGTGTAAGTATATAAAGTACCACTCGTAATAGAACATAGATAATTCATTTTAATAAACCAATCTTTATTTTTTCAGGAGTCTCGGCTAAAGGGATGCGTTCATTTTAATTTCGATGTGGTACTATCAATAAAATTTAAGAACACACATTTTGTTTTCTTTATATAATATGTAAATTGTTATAAAGGTTTATATAATACAAAGGAGAAGCCTGTTTATAACTATTCTGCTTGTACGATGATATCAATCAATTAATCACTTGTCTAAATCCAGCCAGCGAAAAGGCTACTGTTTTTATAAAACTGACATCGCATTATAAACTAAAATCTGACAGGTTTTGTCTGAGTGGAGCAGTCCAGAACTTCACAGGTATTGAAAATACAAACTTTCACAAACATTTATATTCATGAAAGTAAACCCTACGTAAACCAGTTATAATAATTTTTAGTTGTAAGTAAAACTGTGATATCATATCAACTGGAAATTACTAAGCGTATTAAAATTCAAAAATCATTTATTTACGTAGGTAACACAATGTACACTTGAGATTCGTCATTAAATAAATACATATTAATGCTTCTAATTTTACATTTACTGCCAGTTCTCAAATCAAGGGCGTAGAACGGAAGAGAAGAACTAACAATAAACTCTCCGCCACTCTTTTTAATCGCCATGTTTTTTTTACACAACGTTTGTAAGGAGCTGCAACCATTACACCATGTTCCACATGACATCTTAAGTAATTAATAATAATAACATAAATTAAAAACAAAGACTTGTCCTCTATCAACAGGAGGCATGGTGAAATAGGAGCACGCACTTACATTCTCGTGGGAACAACCCGCAAACACATAGTCGAAATAATTAACATCACCGCATACATGAATTCAAGTACGACCAGTCACCACAAGTAGCACCCGTTCACAGTATGACGCGTGGCCAGCCATCGGCCCCCTCGCCATATTTTAGGGAGAGAGACAACCCGACGCATGGACGCCGCCACAAGCAATGACATTTAAGCGAGCATGACGATCCTTGAAATGTGGACTTGGCTACATAAGAAAATAATAATAATACTGAAATAATTTGATACCACATGGATCAGGGTTTGTTCCCACTTTACATTAATACAGTCGTGGATGTTGATCGCCCCGGAGTCTGGAAATGCAGCCGAGAGATTCAGTCGCGTTACCTATTTATACTGGAGCAACTTATATCCAAGCACTAGGATCGTTTAAATATTCATTTATATTATAATAGGCCTTAGCAAGCAGTTTTACTTTAATGTACGACTTAAATTTATTTATTGACAACACTTGTATCTCACTAGGGATTTTATTGAAAAAACGTATACAATTGCCTTGGAAAGAATTACTCGTTTTATGCAGCCTTCTGGTTGGTGCGCTAATTTTGTCTTTATTACGAGTACTATAATTATGGAAGCTACTATTCTTTTTAAAAATATCTATATTTTTCCGCACATACAAAATATTCTCATAAATGTATTGACTTGCCAGAGTCAAAATATGTAATTCCTTAAACTATTAAAAAGAGTGTGGCGTAGCATGACAGCTAAATGCCTACTGCATCGGTTTTCAGTGATCCACATTTGTACTGGATATACAGGGTCGCCAAAAAGTCGTGGATCAAACGCAACTAGGGGATAGATGAGGTTATCAGACAGTCAAATACTGTGGAAGATCGTTTAATTTTTCCAGCACTTGTTTGATTGTGGCGATATAATCAATTGTATCAATTCTTTCAAAAACAAGCCAGAACAATGGGGTGGTTTTCGTCCAGGACTTGTGTTATTCTTCCAAAATTCCACTTCCTGAAAATTTAAGTCTCTACGGGGTAGCATAGCCAAATGTTCCATATATTGGTATATAGTAAAAAATACTACTAAAGGAAATAAGTAAACAAAATACGTATTAAGGCATAACGAGGCTTACTTGTAAAAAAAAATAGTTTGCAAGTTTTGTTGCTGCACTTATATCCATTTTATATTACACACTAGCGACCCGCCCAAACTTCGCACGGGTGCAATGCTGATACTAAATACATTACAGAAAAACTGTGAACGTTGTATATAAAAACATAGCGGTCCGCTCCGGCTTTGCACGTGTATAAAGTATATAGCCTATGTCACTCACTGAAAAAATGATTAAAATCGATCCAGTAGTTTTTATTTATTCATTACTGCCCGTGGCCCGCACGCGTTAAATTTGGATATTTTGATAAATCTCGTAGGGTTCAGCCTGCGTTTGCAATGTAAGCGGAAAAAATGTAATTAATTACGACATCACATTAGAAACCTCAAAAATAGCAGTATTTCTCCACTATTTAATGGATGTTATTATACATATAAACCTTCCTCTTCAATCACTCTATCTATTAAGGAAAACCGCATTAGAATCGGTTGCGTTATGCGTAGTTTTAAAGATTTAAGCATACATAGGGATATAGGGACAGAGAAAGCGACTTTGTTTTATACTAAGTAGTGATAAACGAAGTTCACGATAGGCCCCTAATAACTAATATTGTATAGTGTATTGTTGCCACACTGTTACCAGCTGAGTTTCATCATCATCATCATTCCACAACTGTTATTTAAGGCAGTTCACCACTATGTGAAAGCAGCTACCCACCAAAAGAATTCGACTTAAGGTCCCTCAAGCGTACCTAATGGCGGCCATTCACGGGCGATCCATCGATACATTTGGCACGCTGTCGATCCAAAATTCGTCCATGAATGTGAATTCTTACACCACTTTCTTTTTTTTTAAACCAGACAAATCGCTATGGTAGATAAATATAACTCATCTTCTGAATCGAAGTTCATTATGAACACGTCCAGTGCTATCGACGCCTACACTCAAAATGATCAAATGGAACGGCTCGCTGCTGGCGCGTTCGTGAATGGTATGAATTTGGCTTGGCGCGACGTCGAGTATCGAGCCCGTGGCGCGATAGCCATATGGATCGCCCGTGAATGGCCACCATAAAGGCCGACAAAACACTCGCGAGCCCTCTGGCATTGAGTGTACATGGGCGGCGGTATCACTTAAAATCAGTTGAGCCTCCTGCTAGTTTACTGTTCTAAACAAGAAAAAAAAACAAGAATATGTCCTTAAATTTTATTTTATCATTTTAAAACTAGTGCCACATCGTAAAACTTGAAATCCGAATTATCTCCAAATACATATCATAGGTATATCTGCAAATACAACCTCCATTTCTTAACCGAGAGTTCTGAAAAATAGGTTCGATTATTGTATCTATAGTTTATGGTAATTTGATATCTTTTTTACACTATAATATATACTTACATATTTAATAAAGCACTATTGACACCAAGTAGGGATGTCCGTAATCCAGAGTCTGAAAATTAAATTAAATTATTAATGTTTGAATTTCTAAATCTATATGTATGAATTGTGTCTTCATTGTGTCCAAAAAAATTTTGGTTTCGCCGGGAAACTGTTTCCAGACTCTTGGGTTCATCGTGTATACTAGGCCTTTTGTTGCTTTAAAACATAAGTACACAGTAAAATAAACTTTGATTTAACTTTGCATTAAGATGTTAAAACAAATTATTAAAAAAATTTAAACAATATAAAATACTTACTAAATAATTGTGGCGCACTGTAAATACTTGCAATTTGAATTAGAAAAATAGTAAAAATTAAAAACAAAGTTAAAATGTTTATGGACGTCATGTTGTCCACAGTAAATAAATTAAAAAATTCGCCAAATTTATATGTTTTACGTTGAATTTTTTAAATTAATTTGTATGAGAAAATTGCAAAGAAATAAATAATTGGTTACTTAGATAATTAACTTTAATTAAATACGTCAATTCGTGCGTAAGTGAAAATATCCATTTTTATCGTATTACTTTTTTCACGACATTTTAATTTACCTATATCTCTGTTGCGAATCAGAATCATTTAGTGTCGAGTAAGAACACATCTTCCGTCCTCAACAGTCGCGCATGGACGGATCAAGGGTCCACCTAGGGCCTGGCCAGGGTCATGCTTTAGTTAGCTTTTGTTAGTAGATACAGTTTCTGTGTAAAAACGATCCATATCGGTCACTTTACTAGAAACTTTCAAACTGTTTTTGCAAACTCATTAGTAATGTTTGCAGCTCCTTACAAACGTTGTGTAAAAAAAAACATGGCGATTAAAAAGAGTGGCGGAGAGTTTATTGCCGGTTCTTCTCTTCCGTTCTACGCCCTTGATTTGAGAAGAAGCATTTCATATACAGCTGTTCTTTTTTTGACGATCATAAGTGTACATTGTGTTACCTATATGATTAAATGATTTTTGAATTTGAATTTGAGTCGGGGTTAATACAAATGGTAGAAAATAAAACATCTGCTTTGTTCTAAATCAATATATTATTTTACGTTTCAGTAATGGCGATATTATATCTAATTATATCACATTTTGAATTGTTTTATTGCACTTTGGAACCGCCATATTCGTGTTGTTCTAGCGCCTGTAAAAGAAAATATCTTTATTAATTCTGACAATATAGTAGTACAAATAGTCATATGTGCTAACATTTATTAAATATGGGCGTCATAATCATTTATTTAGCTGTCTTTAGAATATATAGTATGTTGTAATTGACTATAGATTTAATTTTTCTGCTACTTTAAGATGAACCTTAAAACAATCTAAATATAATTAATAATTATACTATAAGATAAATGATCTATATGTATATATATATATATATATATATATTCACATGTACTTTGTGTAGTTCGTGACATTGTAACATATAAAAGATTCATTTCTTTTTCAAATTTAAGAGCCGGGCTCTTGTCTGTGGATTAATCGCCACTCAATTACACAATCACTCAATATAAAAAAAAAAAGAAAAAAAAAAGGTTTAAACTATTCCATAAAAGATACTTGTATAAATTATAGACTGTAGTTTGTTTAGTTCAAAGGTCAAATTTGTTTGGTTAAAACCTTTATCTCTTACCCGTATCCACCGGCGTGTGCTTTTGCGCTTGCGTGAGCGCCATGTCCGCCGTAACCGCCATGTCCGCCGTTTCCGCCATGTCCGCCACCTAGGCCACCTCCAAGCCCACCACCACCTCCATGGCCGCCACCGATTCCACCTCCAAGTCCACCTATAAAAAAATATTTGTCGTCTCATAGGGCTCTCACGGCATTCTTTATAAATCCAGGTATAACGTCCAACAAATGACTTTGACTTAGTGTCTTTTCTACGGCATGAAACATTGACCACATTGACTCTTTTGATGAGTCGGGTCTAAACTTATAAACCTATTAATTATATCCAATAAATAAAAAATCATAATTCCTAAGACCGCAAAAAGAGACCGCAAAAAATGTCCCCTGTTATTGGTACTAATATACTTAAGGTAAATATTTAAGAAGATATTAGATTCATTATTAGTATCTAATATTTGATTTTCATATGTAGATGAAACTGAATTATAGCCCATTGAACTAAAAACTAATAGTAACCTCTTTTGTGATTTTTATATGCACTATACGTAAAAGAATAAAGCATAACTTTGTAACCAAAATAACCTAGAATCTGACTCCCGAACTTGAAAAAGTGTTTTAACGTTTAAAAATAAAACCTAGAATTCATGTATTGTCATACCTCCGTTTCCGCCCCCAAGACCGCCACCGTGACCACCTCCAAGACCACCGCCGTTTCCGCCCCCAAGACCGCCACCGTGACCACCTCCAAGACCACCTCCGCTTCCGCCCCCAAGACCGCCACCGTGACCACCTCCAAGACCACCACCATGGCCGCCGCCATTTCCGCCACCTAATCCATCTCCGTGACCACCTCCTATGCCACCGCCATTTCCTCCACCAAGACCTCCTCCATGACCACCTTAAAAATTATAAGTACATGTAATCTAAGCACTTTCGTTATTTTTGTCTAAACGCCTTTATATGGTATACATTTTTGTCACGTTTTATGTACGTACTTCTCGGACCCACATTAAACCGGTATACATTGACGTTTTAAATTTGCATAGTATATGCATATGCATAATCATTATATAATTTGCATAATCATTTTATATGATTTAATACGAGAATACGTATAAGTTAAAAAACAAACAAACAGTCTTCATAAGTACAATTTCATTTGAATAAACAATCAATTTTCCATTTATAATTAAATATTTTCGCAAACATATTGTCAAAAGACCGTATAGACAGTAAGATACAAACCATGTTTTGCATATTATCATATAAGACATATGTACCCAAGTAACCGTTAATTTCTTAGAAAGTTACCAATATATAAGGTAAGTAAAATATCTCTTAATTTACCTCCTATGCCACCGCCGTTTCCTCCACCAAGGCCTCCTCCGTGACCACCTGAAATAACTTTATATTAATACCACGTTACGTAACATATATAATAATATAATATTAAATTTTTGTTATGACATAAACTTATAACATATGAGAAATGGACATAAGATATTTTAGGTATCCAAGAGAATGCAAAAGGAAGAGGGGACGTCCTGTAAAAAGATGGGCATGTGGTCTGTCGAAGAGATGGAGCAGGCTAGCCCAGCAGAATGGCCTATAATAGGGTACGTCACCTATCAGACAACCTGATCATGAAACTGGTTAATTTAATTAATATATAATTGATTTTCTTCCTAATTATTTGTTCTTTTGTTTGTAACCAATAGTCACGTAATAAAGGCTTTATTTATATATTTAATTATTGTTATGACATACCTCCTAAGCCACCACCATTACCGCCGCCTAAACCTCCACCATGACCACCTGAAATATTCTCATTTTAAAACCACAATATAATTTAACTTTTAACAAAGGAGTTACAAATATCAGTAATATATTCCTCAAATATGTTAGCAGTTGTGGTATGATTTTTTTAACACTAAAGGCTCAAAAAAAAAAAATTAAATTTCATTACCTAAAGCGTTGTCGTGAAACACTAAAGTTCTTACAACATTATACCTCGAATACATTAATGTATTCTTACAGCGGAGCAGACAATACATGGCAACTAACATATAAAAAATACCACTACTTTTTCTGCATTAAACCAAAGTTTTGATTATAAGTGCCATTAATGATTTGAATGCTTCTGCTGGCCTACGAAATTAAACAAACTTACCTCCTACTCCACCTCCGAATCCGCCGCCACCGCCTCCGCCCCCACCGCCACCACCGCCAAAACCGCCGCCGCCTCCAAATCCGCCGCCGCCACCACCTCCATAGCCTTTACCACCACCGCCGTAGCCCCCTGAAAAAAACAACATATTCCCATTTAGTAATAATTCTATTGATGTTGTTATTTTCTATTAACACGTTCCTTGCATTACGAGATCTATCAGATCTCTTGCAGGACTTTTGTATTGTGCGTTGAACATAATCGTGTTTTTTCACTCCTTGCGGGAGGATGTAACTTGTCAAGTTCTTTAAGGATGAGCAGGACAAATATACATATTTACTTCCTACTAAAAGCTGAATTCAAGGACATTAAAAAATAAATTAGAGATGGATTAGGTCCCTAACGCACAGTATTGTAATTGTTTTAATTCCTTGCGTTAGGAGATATGTCGGTACTCGTGAAATCGTACGCCTCGTAGACGCAAGAGATGGAGGATGGGATTTTTAGTGTTGTCCTAGAATCGACATTCGGGAAGTTCCGGGCACGTTTTGGAAATAACACTCGCGTATATACCAGCGTGTTGATTATTTTTGATAAACAATGAGTGATTAAGTTTAAAAGAAAAAAGTGTAAAAATCTATTTTATTGGTGAGGTTTCTAACAAAAAATCAACGCCGGATTATACTGCTGCATCGTCCAGTAAAATATTTGTTTTGGATAATGTTCAAATTTGCGCCCCATTGACTAATAATGACAGTGGTTCTGACTATGAAATATTTAAAGATGAACCTTTTTCGTTGGAGCACACGCAGTTAAACAGCACTGACGCTTCTAAAAAAACTAAACGAATTGTGACCATTTGCGCGTAATGTGCAAGCAATCAATGTGCTTACCATGTTTTAATGAAAAACACTTTGCATAATTAATAAAACTTTTAGAATCGATAACTGAGATATTATTTTATTCCCATCACTACTTACTACACATATTGAACTATCTTCGGGTGCGGTACGAGATACAATCGATATCTAATTTTTTTTTGGTATTTGTAGTTTATTCAAATGTCGTAACTGCGTGCGAACCTAGCAAAATATAAAGCAATTTGCTATCTTTCACCCACAAAAAATTCGAAATATATGTCATTGTTTTTTGGAAGATATAAATTATTTTCAAAAGTGTATTTTTAGGAGACTGATTAGGTCTCAAACGCACCAGAGGATAGGCTTGTTACGAGATCTTTTAGGTCTCCAACGCACCAGCTGAAAGTTCTTTAAAAATGATGGCGCAGTGAACGTGTTAATATATTTAACTTACTATTAAAATGTTAATCTAGTCCTTTCTAGGGTGGTCACTATTACCAAATATATATATAAATTAAAACAATTTTGCTAATATGATTTATTGGATTTTATGACCCCTACGGACTAGTACTTATGTTTAACTGTAAACACTAACATTTTTTAAATCGGTCTTCATATTATGACAATTGTCAAAATTAGTTTAGTAAACATTGTATAGACATTTAATTGACCTTCGATGTATCTTTATGCGTTACTTGCTAGTTGGTTCCGGCTTCTATATTACTTTTGTTATGATTGAAACTACTACTCTGGTTATAGTGGTTAACTTACACGTTAAACCCGAATTTCCCTTACAGGGATCGAATGCTAGCAAAATTATTTTTATTTAAAATTGGACACAGAGGGCTTTTTTACATGCCTTGAAACATACAACATAGTTAAGTGATGTTTAGATTTTATGTAAACGAAAATGAAACAGACACAGAATGTGGCAGTAGGTAAGGAATTATGTATAGATTTTTGGATGTAAGTAGCGCTCAGTAAGACTCCTGTATGTCCTTATGTCATGAACAGGTAATGTTTACTCACAGACTCTTAACTTTTTGTTGTGCATTTTTTGTGCCTGAACAAAAGCGGTAAACTAGACGAAGTTTCGTTACTTTGGCGGACTGAAACTTATGTTATTTTAAATTTAGCTTAGGAGCTTTTGTAGCCAAATCAATGTGAATAAGTTATCTGGAATTATCTCTAGTATGTGTTAAACAAACAATATCAACTCCCCATAGTAATATTAATTTTAGTTTTTGCCTTTAATGGATAATTTTAATAGACGATTCGGGATGTACTTTTTATAAACCTAATATTTGATTTTATTGACGATGGTCACTTTCTTAAAGTCCTTTACTTGGGTGGCTGGAAAATCGCTAAAAGCAATAAGTCAAGCATAACTACTTAATTTATTTTATATTATTATAATGCAACTAGCTGACCGGGCAAACGTCGTTTTGCTATATATAATTTATAATAAAAAAATAGGGGTTGATCGTAGAGGGGTGAAAGTTAGGGGTTTGTATGTATTTTTTAATGCTGTATCATAAAAAAATAAAAACAGAAAAAAATTACTAAAAATAAAAACAAATATTTAGGGGTGGACTACCCTTAACATTTAGGGGGATGAAAAATAGATGTTGTCCGATTCTCAGACATACCCAATATGCACACAAAATTTCATGAGAATCGGTCGAGCCGTTTTGGAGGAGTATGGCAACGAAAACTGTGACACGAGAATTTTATATAATGCAATAGTAATTTTGGGGTTTCAGTTGTCTTATTTATGTTTGTAATGGAAAAAAATATCTTGATATCAGCGAAGTTACTTAAAAGATCGTTACAAATGGTCGTAACAAAGATTATCGATCTGATCAATAAAGAAACTATTGGTATTTATATTAGACATTGTTTATTAGCTACTAATTAGGCATGTCCATGTTTTAGTTGAATAAAACCAACTTTATATCTGGTTTTGATTACTAAAATAATACACTATTATAGATCTGTCATAATATAGATATTGTTTAATTATTTAAATAAAAACACAAATATAACAATTATATATTATATTCTGTAATCGGCGGTTTTTGCTAAAAATCGATCTTTCAGGCAACTAGAATGAACGAAAACTGTAATACAAAAATTACGAGATGGTACAAAAAGTGCGAATCCTATAGATACTTATACAGTTACCATAAAAATGAAATAAACAAAGATTCAAGTCTTATCTAATTAACTTTCATATACGTGGGTAACACTGAAAATGTTTAGAACTGGCCAGTTAGAAACATTGCTAATGTAATAAACTTTGTTTGAATTTCAATTTTAGAACTCTTTAGTAACCTAATGTAGTATAATATTGCATTCATTAGTCATTTGTTTTTGTGAATTGGCGCCAAATCTAAATCTCTTGTTACACGTGAAAATGAACGTAACGCGAGTAAATTTTCGACTGTGTGAATATGACTTTCGTTGTGAGCTTACTCAACAACAAAGCTATGATAGGCTGCGATTAGCATTTCTTAATGAAGCCCCATCTCCTTTCACAGCAACTACTAAGGATAACATCAGTGCTGTACGACGCATGATAGAGGAAGATATAAGAGTGACTTATCAGCAGATACGGGCAAGCCTAGACATTAGTTTGAGTCAAGTTCAAAAAATATTACATGAACATTTAGGCGTCAGGAAGCTTTGAAGATACCCCACCGAAACCAAAAGACAATCAGCTGAGTGGGTGTTTCCTTTCGAGGATCGGCCAACTAAGGTAAAGAAAGGAAGAAGTCAAGAAAAAATGGTGATTGACTCATTCTTTGGTCGCCAAGGTCATTTCGCGACAATTGTGCTAGAAGATGGAAAGACAGTTACTGCAGACTGGTATGTCAATCGCTGTTTGCCTAAAATTTCGACAGCAGCGCCCTCGAAGCAGGATCCTCCTTCACCACGATAATGCTTCAGCGCACTGCGCAAAACGGACTGTTGAATATTTGACTATGGCAGGTGTCGAGATAATGAGTCATCCGCCATACAGTCCTGACCTGGCGCCCTGCGACTTTCATTTATTCCCAACAACTAAAGATAAAATTCGAGGTATTCGCTTTATGAGCCCTGAAGATGCGGTGAAAGCGTACGAAGAGAACCCTAAGGAAAAATCGGCCCACTGCTTTTGTCAGTGGTTCCATCGATGTGTAGAGAGGAACGAAGATTACTTCGAAAAACAATAAAGGTATTGGCAACTTTCTACATTAAGCCGTTTTTCATTTTCTAAACATTTTCAGTGTTACCTAGATAAACCAATTGTATTATGATGCAATTCTTACGCTGAAGTCGCCGAAGTCTTGATTGACATCTATATGATAATTATGAATCGACATGTTTTTCCAGATAATTCAAAAAGGAAAATCACCGTTCTACAGAATTAGCAAATGCATCCTAACCGACAATCAACAAACATTGTTATTAAATATACTTTTAAAATCCAATATTGCAATTGTGTCACTCCGGGATTTGCATTTGTGAAATACAGAAAAGCGTTCGATTCACTAAGCCATTCTTCCTCAAAAATACATTATATTTTAAATAATCACTGCCAAAATAAAACAAAGCAAGAGCTTTTGTTAATTGTAAGCAGTTTAGACAATTTAGAAGGTATGAAAAATAATGGAAGAGCTTCCATTGTTCACAGATGATCGATGGCGTAGTCTTGCTCTTTCGCCAATTTTGTAAACGTTTTTGACATTCATAAGCAGCCCTAAAACGCATCTAAACTGAATAAACGTATTTTGATTTTTATCTAGAAGAAACATTGAAAAAACCCATAACAATTGGATTTACATTATGTATTACTATAATCTATATTTTAATATCCACGATTATATATCTGTTTCATTACGAATCTTTGTTTTGGATTTATTTGGGACATTGTAATAGAAAGAAGTTGCGACGTTATCAGTCACTCACGGTTTAATTAGTCTCCATTAACAATTTTGGTTTAATCTTGAGCTGTCCATTAAATATTTTCAATTTATTATTATAACTATCCCCCTAATTTATAAAAACTACATCAGACTTACACTAATGAAAAGAGACTAATAATGCGTCAGTTAAAACAGTGCATGTACACTTAATTATTACACAGGGCTACAATTTATGAAAAAGTATTTCAAAGTTCATTGGTTATAGTAAAAGTAATGCATCACGCTGCTCATTTTTCTCCCGGTACAAGTCTTTCTCTTGGCTATTCTTTCTAAACATAATTTTAAAAAAAGTGCGTGCGTACCAAGTAGGCCTGTACACATGTCAGAAGTGAAACTTCTTTGTCAAACTAATTTTTTACGATTGTTCATATTTATACAAATCTAACACTTAAAAAGGAAGATATGTTAGGAATTTAATGAATTTAATTGTCATTAAAATATTAAAAGTGTCGAAAACTAATACAAATTATATATTTTTTTTTTAAATTTATTTATTCGATAATAAAAATACCTGACATTTTAACAATTTTACAATTCGTCATTTGAGATTTCAATAAACTATTTTGCATAAAATATAAAATAGGTACTAATTTTTCATAAATTCTCTTTACGAAATTTTAATTTTAAAAATAGAATTTCTATAAGGTAATTCACCCTTCTCACTCTCTATCAATCGGTCTCAATCGCTCTCTCCCTTTTCGTCGACAAAAACGTTGCACATCTTCGTGACGTTCCGTAAAAATTTTACTCTCCTGCGTTTTCAGAAGTTTCACTTCAAAAAAATTTCGTAATCCACTGTCCCACTCGCAAAAATTGGGTAATTCCTGGTCCATGAGGTAGTAGGTTGTTTAGCAGATGGTATATCAGGACACTGAATAGTATTTTTAATAAATAATTTTAATTCAATTTAGGAAATATCAATAAGGTTCTTTGTTCTAGTACTAAATATCTCACAAGATTTTTATAATTTTGTGAAAAATCATAACGTGATGGGCTGAAACCAAATTTACATTCGGAATCAACGTACTCGTACGCTAAGGACACTTACAAATTAACAAAGCACCAGATGTTATTTATGAAAAGGGGATAAAATTATTATTATTATAGAAAAGTTACTTTAAACTTCAAAACTATAAACGGACTAAACGAACCTGGATTTAATTTTGTAAAATGAATAAAGTTGTTAAAAGACTAAGGTACGTTTTGGCTTCATATATCAATAATAGCAACTAAAGGATCGCGCGGATAATAAAGAAAAACAAAAAACAAATAATTTATTCGTAACGCTATTTATTTATATCTAAAAAGTAAATCACAAGTAGTTCTTGTATCTTTAAATCCATATCATCTGAAAATTTCACATGTCACATGATCTAGAAATAGTAGTTTTCTCACACACCAATGATGAATTAGGGGAGTCGAACACCTACCCATAACGATGGCCATGACCTGGTAAAAAAGAGGAATGTGAAAAACTGTGTACTGTTAATCACAAGCAGCTTCGCAAGGAATGATTTTTTTTTAATTTCGAAATAAATATTGCCTGAGCAATAAGAATAATCTGGGATTCTAATGGTGATGAAATTTTGAAATCAGCCTTGGTATTCTGTAACTCACTTTTCGAACTCATATAAGGAGGGAGCTTGTAGTTTATTGTTTATCAGAATGCCAAATCGTAAAATGACTGCTTTACGACTGATTTGAGCGCGACCGCCGCTGCGAAAACCGCTGTGTGAGTTCGAAAAGTGAGTTACAGAATCGCAAGGCAGTCCAGTAGTTTTTCAGTCGATTGCTAATAATATTATCTAACATACTGATCTAATAATATTTAAATATATATCAAGTGCATAGTGATAGCAGTTGTCATTTTCCCATGAAAAGTCCTTACAGATAAACATTTATAATACGGATACATTTGAACATGGAATTTTGTTGGTCCATTTGACTAAATAAATGCTTACCACCAAAACCACGATGACCGCCATAACCCCCTCCGAACCCTCGTCCGCCTCCAAAGCCACCATGACCACCACCGTGTCCTCCTCCAAAGCCCCTGCCTCCGCCTCCACCGAAGCCACCACCTCCGCCACCGAAGCCGCCACCTCCACCATAACCGCCACCTCCGCCGAAACCTCCTCCACCTCCTCCACCTCCACCTCCCCCACCTCCGCCAAAACCTCCTCCACCACCACCTCCCCCGAAACCAAAACCACCTCCCGAGCCACCACCAACTGAAAAAAAAGTTAAGATCATGATATTTCTGATATAAAAAATATCTATACGTACGTACCTATTTTATTAACACATAATTATTAAAAACTTTACATGTTTTATTAAGCTTTATTTTGTTTTAGAATTATTGCTACCCATAAAATTAGTTTCACTAATATTATCGTTTATATATGGACGCTTAAAAACATTGTTTAATAGACAGATTGAGCATTTTTTTTTTACGTACCTAAAGGTTTAGTTTGGGCATAGGCAACAAGCCCCAATACTAAGCAAACCACTGTCCACCGTGACATTTCGATAAACTACTGATGTTACACTCAATCTAAATGTTATATACCGGTGTATTTTGCCAAAAAACCGCAAATGTTTACAATTATCCAATTATGGTTTGATGTCTGCTTGATCTTCAATATTAAGCACCAAATTTGGAAAAACCTGTTTTATTTTTCACGCGTCACAACCTCTTGAAAATATTATTTGGTTGAATTATTGGCAATTAAATTCATAGCTTTTTTATGTGTCCTAAAATGCTATGAAATTTATACAGATTGCATTAAAGGCAAATAAGACTTCCTTATTTGCCTAGATTTACTATTTAGATACAAAAAGTTGAACAGCAAGGACAAATTATCTTTTAATATAAATTGATAGACTTGTAATTACTTATATACCCTATACATTTTGGCTTAGGCAAAATCATGATTTTGAATTGAGTTAATTGAGTAATTTGATTGATTCTATTTCAATTTCAATTGTGTCTCTCGAGCCTCACCTACTGATTAACAAACTACATTTATAATAATAAGTTTTTGTAATTTATTAAAAGATTGTAAGAACATTATTACTGGGAATAACCTGTGCCCATAATTTCCGTTGTAATATACTCGGAATCAGTCGTGATAAAATCTATTTAAAACTGTAACAGGTTCGTGACTCGAATCGGTTGAGATATAGAAAATTGATATGAGAACGAATCTTTAACTGCGTCTGTATGCGAAAAAAAACTTGGATAAAAACACCGATGTATATCTAATTTGATTTTATTGACATCAAAGATAGTTTAATACCAAGAAAGGCCGGATTCAGAGTCTAGACTAAGGGTGAGATTCAGAATGAAGACTTAGCATGAACTCACTTCCATTTGACTAAATCTAATGCGCTATGTACATTGTACACCCGTACCTGCTCCCTGAGCATCGGGAGAGGTTAGAGCAGTATTGCCTTTTTAAAGTTCTTATGCCCCCTTATGAAGCATAGCCCCTACCAAATTTTTAATATTAAAAACTGAATAGTTCACTTCAGAAACATATTTTTTTTTAAAGCCCCCCTTTACAACCAAACTGCCCCACGTTGAACACTCGGTTAGAGCATACGAGTATGTGTAGTTATAGGTTTTTAATTAATTGTTTATTTTAGAACAGCGAAGAACGAGGTCACGGTGACGTCATTGAGCTGATATTGCAACAATAGACTACTGCAAGAACGTAAATTATGTTAGTAAACAAAGTTTTTCAAAATTAATTAATTCAAAAACAATAGAAGTACGCATTTTATATAATGTACAGAACACGATTGACTCTATATACATCAATAAATAGTTTCTACAACAATATAAAAGCCTATTTTTGCAGGGGATTTTTATCTTTTTTATACTTAATATCGATAAAGCATTGACTATCGACGTGTTTTTTATACATTCAACGAATTCTATGATAAGTATCTTTTTATATGATAGGGCTGGCTGTATGCTTATTTTTTCTAATATCACTAAACTAGTTGCAGTACTAGGCAAATGTTTTGTAAATCTTACTTATTACAGGTACACGATCGTGAAAAAGACAAAATATTAAATAGCTTTAAATATATAGACAAATAAAATGTGAAGCAATATCGTTATAACGATTTTGATATATGAAAATAAGCTATGTATTTATTTAGTCGTCAAACATTGTACATATTAACAAATAACACATAGAGTATAAAGATATATTTGTATATTTACACGTACAACAATCACTAAAGAATTAAAGCTAATATGATCACTGTATGACTACGTAGCTAAACATTACTATAGTATATTATACATACATATATTACAGTACATAGTGACAAGTAGTATATCTCATTAGGAAACTGCCGTAATCATTCTTGTACATTTTACAAAAAATCGTCGTTTTTAGAGTTTGGCGACCAGATAGGTCCTTAAGTGTAATATTACAACCCTTGTCGTTGTCCTTTGGATTTCGTTATCATTTTTTTCTTCTACATTTGTTGGCGATCAGCCTCCTGTGCGTGACAGACACCGTCAGCCTTTTGGGTGTAACTTCACGATGTTTCCTTTCACAATGGGAGTGTTAAACGGGCACATATAGAGAAAATTCCATTGCTGCACAGCTGGGGTTCGTATCTCAGGAATGAGAGTCGACCCTCTCCAACAATGCTGTTGTTGGATCTGGGAGATGTGATTAGTAGTTTAATTTTTTGAAGTGGCAACCCTACGAACAAATTTTGTATCATGCTTGTTCATTACTTACTCTAAAGTAATTACAAACACTACAGCGGGAAGCACCGGACTGGTTTTCTCGAGTTTTTGTCTTCGTTAGGTTCTTGATCTTGAAACCACTAAGGTACATCGTAAACTTTTTACAACATCGTCATTAGTATGCTAATTCTTTACCAAAGCCTGGGCTGGTATTTCTAATCAAATTAGCGATGAAATGTTTGATCTTACTACTAATATACTACTTTTAATATTCGCGGAACCAGTAAAAAACACAATGTTCGTAATTACTATTATATTGAGGTTTTTTATCAATTTAATTACAATAAGCAAGCAATTTCGAAGAAAAACCGCGTTGACTTTTCCTTATGACCTTAAGAAGTCAATATTAAAACGTTTGTTATAGCTAAACATATTAAGAGAAAAATTATGGTTTAACGTGTGATTTTTTATAAAAAAGTAGTCGTCAAGATTAATAATGATTGTTTTTTGTATCTTATAGACATAGACTATATACTGAAACTAATCATATTTACAACTACCCCGATATTTAATTATAAATATGTATTGCTATTGTTATTAGCCCCATCTTATCACCCTCGGCAAGCATAAAAGCTGGCGCAGCCGCAGAGCAGCTGGAAAATAATAATGGCTCAAATATTGGATATTTCCTCCAACTTTGATTTTGTTCCCTTTGGAGTACAGACTCTTGGGGTTCAAGTGCACAGGCGGTAATTAAAGATACGTCTGGTAGATAGTACACTAGAGCTGTTGCTTCCTCAACGAATAAGTTACCTAATTACAGCGTTGAAATGCTACCAGCAATAGAGGTACACTGACCGCCACAGAGACTAAACTTTTTAAATTTGTTTTAACTTTATATTTATCAATTATTATGTAAATAATTATTATTATTACTATGTAGCTTAAGAATATTGTATATAGTGTATATTTGTGTATTGGAAATAAATTTGATCATATTACAACTACGAACGTTCTAATAATAAAACTCGTCTTAATGACCCTTTTATCCTAAGAGCCCAGGGCTCTTTGCTTAGGCCAGACCTTCGTCATTTTATAAAAGCTGAAAGTTCTTCTGTGCGTGTCCCCTATACAGGTAAGAACGACCAGAGACTATAGAGTTTGGGTAGTGGTTACTTTGGCAGATAACAGGTAGTAAAGGTGTATAAAATAGTACCTTAAATCCCTTAAAGTATAAAGCTCATTTTTTTATATTTTATTAGGGATAACTTTATAAATATCGTCATACATTGCCGGACACTTATGACAGTTGCTTCCCCCTGCCAGACACCCCTAAACATTAATTAATTATAATTATACTTTCGTTAGAGTATAAAAGCTAAATTTTATATATGTTACTTGGGGACCTATGAAAATATGATACCTCAATAGCCGGACAGTTTCAATGGTTTTTACACCCTGCCAGACACATTGAAAGTCCGCTGTAGGTCCGAGCGCGAGCGCTTAGTCTTTACTACCTGTTATCTGCCAAAGTAACCACTACCCAAACTCTATAGTCTCTGGTCGTTCTTACCTGTATAGGGGACACGCACAGAAGAACTTTCAGCTTTTATAAAATGACGAAGGTCTGGCAGTCCTGGGCTCTTGATCTATTTGTAAGAACAAGAATTGTCTCACGAATTATGATTAGCACATACTTCCATAAGGTTAAAAGTATAATAGGATAATTGTTTTATGTTTATTTTTTATTCACAAACAATTGTTATTTAATACGTTATAGTCCATTGTTGTTTCAGTTTAACAATTTAACATTACTAGTTAGAGCTTTCTATTAGAAGAAGGGTTGATTCAAACTCAAACTCAAAATAACTTTTTTCATATAGGTAAACAAGTACACTTATAAAGGTCAGAAAAGAAGTTAAATTAATTCTAAATTTACATTAAGTACCACTTCGCAAGTCAAGGGCGTAGAGCGGGCAAGAAGAACTGGCAAGAAACTCTCCGCCACTGATTTTAATTGCTAAGTCAATTTCGTCAAGTATTTGGCTTGCCTAGTGCCTAGCGTAAGATTCAGCAACGAGACTGTTACGCTAAAGTGACTGACTCCCGTACGCCAATCATTTTGGATTTTGACATACATCTTTAAGTCTGGTGTCTGAATATCTGCCTAAGCATTTTCTCAAAGTAATTGTTATGTTAAAATAAATATGTATCGTCTAAATACGTCCTAATTCAATTCAATCAGTGAATTGAAAATAGAAAATGATTACCAAATCAAATTATGATTTACATAATAAAACCTAGCAAAATATACTTTCAAAGACAAAGTCTATGTCACTTATAGTATAAGTATTCCTAGATTTGTGGGCAATACACGTTTTTATCTATACACTTGGTATAGTTTTATACACTAGTAGTGAAAGGATGCAGTGTCTGTTTAGTATAAAATCGACACACGAAGCTCGTTACTAAAAATGCTACAAAATTTTATCGTTATGATTTCACGTCTATTCCCTGCTAAACGTCATGTGCCAAAGTGATCAGCAAGTCAAGAGTATCCGACGAGTCATATGCGAATTTAAACTATTGTTATCATTACGAATAAAGCAAAGTTACTGCGTCTCATTACTGCTAATTTATTTTTCTAAGGCTGTTTCAAATTTTACTGATTTTTTAGCGATATTTGAATCCTTAATATTTGTAAAATTAACAATAAAATAAATAATAAATAAAAATCACTTTATTTGACGAAAAAAACATTTGGTACTTACATTCTAAAGGTTATAAACATACAAAATGCAACGAATCGTTGTGTTTTCACTATTATTTTTGGTGAACCTCGTACATAAAATAATTCTATGTGCACTAGCGATTAAACTAGGCCTAGCCTGTATCTTAAACGCTAGTTCCTTCCAGTGTCTTTAACAAATTGGTTAGGTTGTTTGTCATTACATATTTATACGGGTTATATTTTTATTGTTTATAAAACTAAATGAGGGTAGAATCTAAAAAAAAGTTGTTGCAATTTGTTAGACTATAGTAACAAAGACAGTAATTAACAAAGACAAAGGTATGCATATATTAAATGGTTATTAAACAGAAATCGTTCAAACCCTAAAATTTAGTATTAAATAACTATTAACTATATCTTTCTATAATTCGTTATACTACTGTATTATGGAATTTTTATTATTATACATACAAAACAGATTCTAGTCTAACGTATGCTGGTTTAATATTACAATTTTACTGGGTAAATAGAATTCTAAATGCATAAATAATATTTTTTTGTTGGACCTGGTATCGCCGACTTTTTTGTAGATATTGACGTCTTCTATATTAAAGTGTATTAGATCACTTTGCTCTGATGTCAATAGTTTCCGCAGCGTACGCGATTTAGAAATTTTTATTTTACTTTTTCTTGTGTGAATAATTGAATTCAGTCCAGCCTTGCGGTTCTGTAACTCACTTTTCGAACTCTCACAGCGGTTTTCAAAGTGAGTTACAGAATCGCAAGGCTGTAGTTTTGGAGCCTATTCAATGGAAACAAACAATCAAATCTTTTCTCTATACTAGCGTAGACAAATAAAAGACAAAGGTTAACATAAAAAGTTTTATTAAAATTGTTAAATAACTTAATTCTTCTTTAGTTATAAATCACAGCTTTTATTCCATTACAATATTTTTGATAGGTTTAATTTTAAACGTTATTATTTTTATTACATGTAGTTGAAAACAATCTTAACTAACAATTATTCTTTCATAACACATAATCAAAGTTATGGCATCGTTTCCTAAAACAATAAATTCGTAACTTATTCATAAATTTGAAAAAGACGTGGCCTAACTGATGGGGTTTCAAATGGAAAATAATTTTCTTTGTCTTTTATAACTTCATTTTCCATATCCACCAGCGTGGGCACTAGCACTTGCAGTTGCAGAAGCGCTGGCATAGGCAGAGCCCTGACCACCGCAAGACCCACTGCCACAACCACCACACCCTCCAGAACAACCTTTGCTACCTGATCCAGAACCATTTCCACCATATCCCCCAGAACCACCTCCGTTGCCACCACTGCCATGACCCCCAGATCCACCATGACCACTACCTCCTCCCAAGCCACCACCGTAACCACCTCCTGACCCACCTCCAAGTCCACCACCCGATCCTCTGAAACCGCCTCCATCACCCCCCGGACCACCAGATCCACCTCCAAAGCCGTTTCCATGGCCACCGGAACCTCCTAATCCACCTCCAAGTCCACCACCCGATCCTCCAAAACCGCCTCCATTACCTCCCGGACCACTAGATCCTCCTCCAAAGCCGTTTCCATGACCACCGGAACCTCCTAATCCACCCCCAGATCCACCTCCAAGACCACCTCCAGCACCTCCGCCAAATCCACTGCCTCCTGAACCACCATAGCCTTTTCCACCTCCTACCCCACTACCCAAACTAGCTCCAAATCCACCTGATATACCTAACCCACCGCTGTGGCCATCGGATTCACCATGACCTCCACCGACACCACCACCGATACCACTTCCGGATCCACCTCCAGCGCCACCGCCAAGACCTCCACCCGATCCACCAAAACCGCCTCCATTGCCCCCTTGTCCACCAGATCCACCTCCAAAGCCATTTCCACCCGAACCTCCGTGACTAGGTCCAGCGCCTCCATAGTTGCCAGAACCACCGGATCCTTTACCACCCCCTAGTCCCCCGCCAAATCCCCTCCAAATCCACCCCCAGCTCCACCACCGAGACCATTTCCACCTCCATAGCCCCCACTTCCAGATCCACCGTTTCCTCCGAAGCCACCAGCTCCACCTCCAAGTCCACCTCCAGCGCTTCCACTGTGACCCCCGAAACCGCCATTTCCGTTTCCGCCGGATCCTAATCCACCTCCAGCACCGCCACCATAACCTGCTCCTCCACCGTTGCTGTAGCCACCACCTCCTCCGTAGCCCCCATTTTCAAGAGTTCCAGTGAAAGCGAACCCTCCAGATTTTCCATCGGATGAACTCGTTTGTATAAACTTCTCTGTTCCTTTTCCTCCACCTAAGCCGCCTCCAATTCCAGAACCACCTCCGAGGCCAGAACCACCTCCTAGGCCAGAACCGCCTCCGAGGCCAGAACCACCTCCAAGGCCATAACCACCTCCTGATCCACCGCCCAATCCCCCACCAGCTCCAAATCCAAAGCCACCTCCTTTTCCGAAACTTGCAGCCTTGTCAATGATGCTATGGACACCTTGTTTTATTGCGCCCAGCCCGGCCTCTAAACCTAGTCCCCCACCGCCCCCAAAGGCACCCCCGCCTCCGCCACCTCCGCCGGATCCAAATCCGCCTCCAAAGCCGAAACCACCGCCCCCGCCACCGCCACCGCCTCCGCTATATCTACGAACTCTCTCTGAAAAGACAAAAAGCGTACGTTAAATAAAACTTGTTGAACGCCAATTTACATTATTATTATATTACTACGACTCATCGGAACTTTGAGATGTTATATGGAATATTGAGAAGTTTTTTGTTCGACCGTTACTATCCTGACTAACTTTGCAAATCCGACTTCTACGAATAAGTTTTTACACTTTTATTTTTTCTGCTATGATATTCTCACTAAGTATGTAGCTTTCTGTTGGTAAAAGAATTTTCAAAATCGGTTTAGTAAATCCAGAGATTATCCTCTACATTCTCACAAAGGTAAACCATCTTTATAATATATATAGTAAATTATTTATTATTTATATATAGCATATCAATAGCCTATCTGCTACATTCAATGGTCCAGTGAATAGGCTGTCTGGCTCTTACAACTTGATTACTAACATTGATGAAAATATTCATATATCTTACAACAATCTTCTAACTTACCGTAACCATTATTATCATTCTCTTAATGAGGTTTCATTTTCCATTTAGTTTTAGTTATTATTGTTTTTTTTTATGTGTATGTGTGTAAAATTTGTGTTATCATATTATCTTGTGGGTACAAGTGCGTCCTTACATTTTTTTTCTGTAAAATGAAATTGATTGATTGGACAGATGGATTCATTTATTTCCTAGAAATAAGATTTGGGAAGCCTTTAAAATAAAAAATACCTGTGTAAGGGTTTTCAGCTCTTATATGATAACAAACTTAATACTTAATTCAATAGCAAAGTTAATATAGTTCTTTTTAATGAAAATATCAATTTAATTTCTATATACATTTACTTCTTAAATACGCTAAGTATGGATTTGACTACTATTCCTATTAATCTTAAAACACTGTTTATGAGAAAATATTAATGCAGATTTTAATGTGAAATAACATAAGTTAGTATGAAAAATACTTTTCAATGTTATTGAATTAGGAATTGTTACTATTGCTACTTGTTTATTATTCTTTATAGAAGACTTAATATTAAATTTTCTAATTACAATTTCAATTCAGCTTATTACCCGATTTCAAAACACTGAAGAAAAAGCTTCTTAGAATAAAATATATATATTATTATCCAATGTTATTCAAGTTAGACCCAGTAATCAATAGACTAGAGAAATTCATGATTTTAGAAGTTAACAGTTAAGTCATAAGTGATAAAATTATTAACACTTTAAAACAAATGACTGCAATAAGACTAACAAGTAGGGATGTGAAAAAATAATCGATTATTAAAAAAATAGATTTTAATCGATTTTTTTATTAAAAATAATCGATTATTTTTATAATTGAAAATCAATCATAATCGATTTTTTATCTGCCACCTCCCGACATTGTCTGGTCTTTTATAACCCGGACCTCGAACTATTAGGGATATTCGATATACAACGATGTTTACAATGCGATACATTGAATCCGATTCTTTGAAGATGATGAATTTGATGTTTTTTTGTAAAACATCGAAAGGATGATAAAAGCAGTTAATTTTCAAGTTTGAATGGAACACTATAATTTAAAAGTAAAATAAATTTATTCAGCAGCACAAGACTACATACAATTAAAAAGACAACAAAAATACTGCAATGTGCTACTGAAAAGGAATACACTCAGGATTTATCAAATTCTATCAAAGAGATATCGAGATTAAGTTAATTTCGATTTTGATTATTCTTTGTAATTTGTGTTTATAATTACTTTTGTTTATTTTTAATTTAAAAAAACCATGAAAGATAAAATATTTAGGGTGTTTATTTTGATATTAATTCAAAAATTAGGAAAAATCTATTATTTACTAATCGATTTTTCATGCTAAAATAATAATCTATTAATAAAAAATCGATTTTTTATGCAGAATGTCACATCCCTACTAACAAGTGCTGACAAAACAAAGTTATAATTTATAAGCAATAATCTACTATTGCTTTGCAAAAATTGTAAGCAATAATACTACGGTCTTATTTCGCAGCTACAATAGACAAATCAATAAGTACTTAGGTGCTGTATATAGGCGAAACGCTAGCGCGTTTCATTCGACTATCAACGCCATCTAGTGAAAAGTAGCAACTAACTTTTCTTGATAATGGGCATAAATCTTAATTAATTAAATAATTACGCATATGCTAAACATATCTTTTGAGATAATTTTGAAGCAATTACAACTGAATTTTCAGGTACTCGGTATACAGCAAATATTCTGCCAGGCGCTAAATTATTTCTTTATTTAGTTTTTAAACTCTACAAACAGCAGTATCGTATTTCGTTTGAAAAAACATTGGCTAGATTTATTACATTGTAATTTGTAAGTTTACATTGCAGTGCGCCGAGCGCGACGCCCCAATGAAACTCGTTTCAAAGAAACAAAAGCCATCCGCATCGATACATCGAAATTATTTATTTACTTTTATGTACACATTGTTTTAGAACGTATAAATAAATAAATAAATAGTTTCCATACATTTATATAGACATTTATAGTAACGAAGAATCTATTTTCAATATTTGTTTATTGTCACAAATTTAGTACCGTCAACAAAGTTTATTCCTAATACGCTTAAAAGCACAAAGGAAAATTTTGCAATAGAGATTGTATACATAACATATATTATTATCGTGAAGCCGTAGAGAATTCAGCCAATATCAAAGACCGTATATCTTTTTATGATTTACTAGTGAATATAATGTAAAAAATTAACAATGTCACAGGGTGGTATAAGTTTATTTATGTTTAATCTTAAACGTATAAAAATTTCCGTACCGAGGCCCTTTCTAGATATTTGGAGTAATTATCACACATTTATTATGGTAATTCATAATAAACACATTCATATTTATGTAATTATTGAGCCTTTATGAAAAAAACGCAGTAATTAAAATAATTAACAGCGCTTAAATACAGTAAAACAGAATTTCCCAGATAGCTGTAATACTAATAACACTTCTTTATTTAAAACTAGCTAATTCCGGCTTCTAGAATGTACTTTTTTTATTAGAAAACCTTTTGATTATATATTAAAGTACAATTCTTATGTGAATGTTTAAATTTGAGTGTAGCGAGCGTGTTATTAAAAATTTAATTGTTCTATTATTCAGTCTACACATGGTGATACCTTATTAAATGGCTAATACATTTTTGAGTATAGGAATAACTAAGTAAATCAGTAAGTTATGGCATAACGAATAGATATGTTATATATACCTGCATTAGCGAGAGTTAGCGCAATCCCAAAAACAAAACACGACCACTTCATGGCGGTTTATTCGCACTGTATAACAATGCTTACACGATATTCCTTTTATACACCTATTTATCTAACACAATCACAAATAAGTTCACATGAATATCAAGTACGGAGAAACCAATGGTGTCTTCGACTTTGTTTTGAGAAATTGTATTGATAGATTATAATTTATTGCCTACTTATAGAGAATTATCATCAAAACATACATTTACTAGGAATGATCGTGTTATGAGCTAATCTCGTGATTAGCGAGAAAAAGGTCAACGATTTATTAATTATCAGTCAATAATATTGATCGATTTAATTATGGTATTTATTAAATATTAATTACCGATTAAGTCAATGAAATACGAAATATATTTTTAGACTAAAATATAGATTAAAATCGCACTTGCAAGTATTGGATATTTGATAGTGACGTCGTCGCGTACTCCGAGTTAAATTATCTCTAATTATGGATGATTTATTTTATTTTTTAAGGTACATAATGGTGCACTACAACAAAATTTAAAATATGTAAATACTTTTAAAGCGTTGCACTTGCTCGTTCAGTTAAAGAAAACATTCCGAACGGAAAATTCGACGATTATTATAACTTATAAGCAAGACATCACGTTGTCTATAAACAAAAAGACCGAACTAACAGATTTAATCTGGACCCAAGATACAGTTGTAGTACCACCTTTATTTTCTTATTGTCTTTGAGAACAAATTTGGGCTCTTACAATCCAGCTTGACTTATAATTTCTATAATTTAAAAATCATTATAAAAAAAATGGTTATTCTTCGATATTTGTTATTTTTGAAAGTTGGACAGCCGTGCACATTTCGTTGATTTATAGGTCTTTGATATGCGTTTCATCACGGTGTTTCTCGTTGTCGTATAAGCAAATGTTAATTGCGCACATAGATTATCAAGACTTCAAGGTAACTTAATTACATTTATAAAAGAAATAAGATACTAGAAAAAACGTATATTTTGAAGTTCAGAAGTCATGCTTAACGGTTTGTCTCGATTCTAAACCTTGTCTCAATTGAATTAATAATTTCAACCCGGAAAGGGCCTTTAGAAGTCCACTTTTTATATGTTATCAATAATGTAATTGTAGATTTCCGTTCATGAGTATGAGATGTGAATTATAATTGATGATCTCATTGGTTAAACACATATTTTTAGGATGTACTTGTTCGTGTCTTAAATTTTTTACAAATTTTTAAGATACAGTTGTAAAGATAATATTTTTGTGTTTTCCTTATGGCGTGTATAAGTTAAAATGTCAAGTGCGTGTAGCTATAAGCTTGTGAACTTTTGTAATCTAAATCTCTATAGATTATGCTTTTTTTACCATATTGTTTATGCACAAATATTTAAAAAAATCTCAAACTCAAAATAACTTTATTAATATAGGTAACCAAGTACACTTAAGTCAAAAATCATTTATTCATATAGGTAACACAATGTACACTTATGAACGTCAAAAAAGAAATATACATTAAATGTTTCTAATTTTACATGTACTGCCAGTTCTCAAATCAAGAGCGTAAAACGGAAGGGAAGAACTGGCAATAAACTCTCCACCACTCTTTTTAACCGCCAACAGAAAAGATGTTAAATTGATTCTAAATTAACTTTTACTACCAGTTCGCAAGTCAAGAGCGTAGAGCGGGCAAGAATAACTGGCAAGAAACTCTCCGCCACTCTTTTTAATCGCCTAGTTTTGAGTCATACAAATTGTTGGAACTGGAGCAAATCAATCCCAAGGATTAGGATTATTTAAATATTCGTCAAATTTATAATTACACGTGTCTCTTGCAAGCCGTCTTTTGTCTTTGTCCGAATACATAATCTTTAGTAATAACTACTAACAATAGAAAATGTGTGTGCTGTAGCATCAACCTCATAATCAGGCCTTATTAAAAGCCTACCTATGAGAGCCGGAAAGCCGCTTTTGGCTGGCATTACTTAACTGAGTTTAAGATTTTAGATTACGGTGTGGTGTATGTACTGTGGTAACGTTTAACGATAAGATCGAAACAGGTGGTATTTCCAAGATTTAGTGGTCAGGTTTTGTACGCTTGTATTATCTGCAATTTTATTAACTACATTAACAATGGTTCAATAAATAAAACACTGATGCTTTCGACTTTAGGTTGAATAAAAAGACTAAGCTAATATAAATGTTTAAATAGATTATTAATCACGGAGCAATTGGCTATAGTGTGCGACAACAAAGAAGTTGTTTTTTTTATTTGCACTTGCTTGCTCGTACGTTGAAATTATAGTGAGGAAACTGACATCCCTTAGATCCAAAAGTGGACTGCGTGTTTCAGGCTTAGAAGGCTGATGTGACCTATCTATTAAGAAGAAAATTGACAAAATATACAAGGAAAGAGATACAAAACGTTACGGCCATGGCGAAGGGTTATAGTGTCACGAGTATTATTAATACATAGTACAATATTCTACTTTCTTAATAAACCCTTACTATATTTGCAATATGTCATGTGTAAAAATATAATAAAATAAAATATATATGACTATAATTTTCATTATATATTTTCTAACATATAGAAGTAATTAGATATATAGGAATCCACTTTTGTTGAAACTTAAAGTTTGGTGTCTGAAGCTGCTAAAATAGGCCTAAGACTGCGAAAAATCGCGATAATCTACATGAAGCTCTTCAAAGACAAAACCCAAAACGAAAAGACCTGCGCATAGGGAATATCTCTTTCAATGGCACTAATAAATTCAAGTATGTACTGTAACAAACACAAACAGTGGAATAGAATGTTGTCATCCGTATTCCCTGATATAGTGCAGCTCTTCACAAAATCCTATCGCCCAAGGTGCTCTAAAGGTAACCAACTCCGTATTTATAAAACGGTTTTAAGTTATACAGTTGTAGAGATCTGAGACTTGGTGACTGACTCTTAAAAGAAAGGAGACATTATTAGTAGCCGAAACAAAAGTTCTACGGAAGATTCTAGGCCCGACAAAGAGGGAGGAAGGAAGCTGCACGAGGATATCTAGGCCTAAGACTCAGTTGAACTGGTCATGAGAGCAGGGGAGAAGATATAGCTGGTAAGACGTCACGGAGGACCTACGGGAGCTCGGGGTGCCCGACTGGTAAGCGCGCAAGCGGCAAAGACGTTCTCTAGTTTCGAAGATTCAATAGTAGACCCATAGGGGTCGCTTAAGTATGTTGTAAATCGCACACCGAGAAGTTTATAAAGAATAAATACAAACTCAAATTATCCAATTCCAGCAATCACATACATAACTATTAATCTCCTTTTATGAAATATTAAATTTATTATGTTTCCATAGAACTTGTACAAATTATCGCTAAGTTCAGAGGTGAGTTTAACTCCATTATGCATTTATAAAAACTATTGCCAATGATAATGTCAATTATTACGTTATTTATTATTAGCATTATAAATTAATCGTATCGTCTGCAGTCACGACTTCTAAAGTGCATCGCTTATAAAAACCACATCCTTGATTCTTACGTCATTTTGTATAGTTATTATCATAAGTCAGCAAACAACAACTGTACCTTCGAAGCATTCTAACAAAAAAATCCTTGGCAAAGAATGTAGGAAATTTATTTTTTCGAAGAATTCTCATAAAATCTAGTTAAAAGATATTTGTATAAAATATTGAGCATCACTCTGTGAGTGTATTTGGAACTAAAATATGTTCAGACAAACTACGCTATAATAGAATTCCTGTGTGTATTCAAATTGTATGGAAAATGTTCGTGCGGCCGAAACTGACATTTCGTATTGACGTTCACGAAACAATTTATTGTGAAAAACTAAGGGAACGGATTCTAAAGTATAAAATATAAATCAGTCTTATACTTTTATTATAATTTTTGATTATTTAAGGTCAAAAATCAGAGAGCCCTATGTACCGAACGTTTAAATATACAAATTTAAAATTTCCTACTAAATCTCACCCTAAGAGCCAGTACAACATAGACCTTTGCTACAAACCACCGCTCGCGTTGGTCAAAACTGGTAAATAATAAAAAAAATAGCAAAGCCACGCAGTTACAAGGTACTTTTCATTATTGATTAACATATGAATACGATTTGATACTAACATTAATAGTAGACAATTAATTTAAAACCAAAGATAAAAATAAAATGAGCGATGCCTCTTACATTATTTTGATATCGGTGTAAAGTTTAGACTTTCGCTTTTTTAAAGCCTCAAAATCGTATTAACGATGACAAAAATAATCTTATTACAAGTTTTAATAGTATTGTGATGAACATTGTTATGAAATAGCAATTACTATAATTATAGTGAATCATAGTAATAATGTGTCAGTAACTTGATTTATAGAAAATTACTGAGTATTTAATTAAACTACTTTTTGCTAAAATGAATAATACTCTAATTTAAAATAGGTGTAGATTAGAAACTGCTAATGAATTTCTAGTATGCCCTATATTTGTCTTATGCCAAAAAATAGACTGTGTTAGAAGGCGATCAGCGACTTACAATAAGAAATTCATAAAAGACAGTATCGCCTATATAATACAGTTCACTATTAATGAAAAATAAAACGCCTGCTAAGATCATACTGGCAATTTATTTAATGTTCAACATTGCATTATAATTTCCAAAGAAAATCTGTTACAAAACTTATTTTCAGCGTTAAAATTATATTTACCACATTACATAAAATCGTTTAAATTACATATAATACATATAACTAAAGGCATCTTAGCTATTATTTCCGCGACTGTGTTCTTTAAGCAAAGTATGAGAAAATAAACACAGTAGGCGACTTTGAAAATCTTTGCATATATGTTTTATTTACAATTTACTTTCGGTTCTTGGTGGTCCGTAGGCCGTCGCATGGCTTGTAGCCACACCACCACGACCCGTGCTGAAAGCGTTCGCGATTGCTGTAGCTCCTTGAGGAGTACCTTGACCAGCTCTTCCACCGTATCCAAAGAACATCGGGAAGAATGCACCTGTCGGCATTCTTGGGGGATAATCGTTACCCTCTTCCTCGTCTTCATCAGGTTTCCTTACCTGTTTCTTCTTTGTGACTCTCTTCTTTGGAGCTGGTTCCGGCACATCCTCTGCCTCGGGTTCTATTATTTCTGGAACTGCTACCGCCTTTGCTGTAGTCGGGACTTCGATTCTTTCAGTTGGGTCTGCCATTTCAGTGGCTTCTGTAGCTACGGGTTGTTCAGAGGGCACAAATGGAGACTCAGGGACATACGTTCGCTCTGGTTCAGAGGGAACTTCAGGTGTTTGGTAGTAAACCTCGTTCTGTTGTGGTGGCGCATAGTTAATATCCTGGGGAGTCTGGCGGCGTCTGTCTGGCAAGTAGTATTGGCTGGTTTGGGGCTGGTATTCTTCGGGCTTGAACATGAATGCAGCCATTCCACTACCAACTGTACGTGGGTTGTAATATGGATTGTAGTAGCGGCTTAACACCATAGCTCCACGATTCCTGTCCATAGATCCGTATGAGTCTGAAAGTAGTATTTTTCTATACAGTAAGGGCAATGGAGCAGAATAAATTTTGTTTCAGTTTTTAGTGCCTGCCTGACACACGTCGTTGGTTTTCGGTCTTAGGCTTAAATTTACATAGCTCGGACTTAAATTAGAGTTACGCCAGATATGGGTGAACTCTTGCTCTATCTAATATCAGAATTTTAATTTCATTGTGGCCTAGCAACTGACTGCCTGCTAGGCAAGAGTTTGCAAACAATTACAACGTTTTTAACTACACTCACTAAATTCGTAAGATAATGAATATAAGGTTAGCATATTTAGATATGCTTTATTCATGGTTCGTTCAAACTCCAGGTAGTGAAATTTATAAATCATAGAAAGCATTCATAGGAGAGGTTTGAATGCTCGACATAAGCTTGAGACCGCAGACTACTCTAACTGCCTAAGGATGATAGTACGATTCATGACAATTAAAGGATTCTTTTAACAAAGCCTTTAAGTGACAAAGGGACGGCTTTAAAAATATCACAGCAGATTTCAAAGTGAATAAAATTAATGAATTAAAAAAATATATATCAGTATTTAATAGTCATTGGAATGGCTCTCTCTACTACTTTCTCACACACTCCCTCAACTCTTTATAATTAGTTAACAATCTGCACAACAAAAAAGCCTTAAAACGTCAACTTATTATTGATCTAAATATCCGTAGTGCTTACAACGCAAATTTGGAAACACATACGAATTTAAAAAATGGTATGGTTATTGAATATTATATACCTTCAGCAAATTCAGAGACAAGACTTCGAATCGAATTCAAAGCCAACTATGACCGTGTATCCATAAACAATTTTGACATACGTCAGAGTGAACTAAACATATACTCTTTCCTCCAACTTCGATTTTGTTCCCTTTGGGGTAGAGACTCTTGGGCCGTGGGGTTCAAGTGCACAGGCGCTTAGTAAAGATTTAAGTTGGCACCTGGTAGATAGTACCGGTGACCCCAGAGCTGGCACTTTCCTGGCTCAACGAATAAGATCGCAATACATGGAAATGCTACCAGCGTTAAAGGTACACTGCCACAGGGACCAAACTTTTTTAAATTTGATTTGATTTTTTTAAATAATTTTTATTATTACTTTGTAGGTTAAGAAAATTGTTAATATTGTATGTAAAAATTAACATATACTTACATGTATCCACGTTTTGTCCATAATAAGGATAGGGATACGCCCGAATTTCCAGCACACAAACTATTAACAACGCCACTACCTTCATATTAAAAGTTTGTTTTAAGATGTTGCGTCTTAAACTGTTTTCGTTTCAGTGGTCACTAGTGGATGTCGTCGCGTTATATAGTCCATTTTGTTTGATCTAATTTGGATTCATAGCACGCCTGTGCCGACAATCATTTTACACAGTTCGGCTGAGCTTTAGGTCCGTTATAAACACTGAGTATCCTAGAGTTTAGCTGTATTATGGAATTGTGTATTTATATATTATTTACTAGCTGACCCGGCAAACGTTGTTTTGCCATGTATATTATTTCTAGGAAATTTTTTTTTAGTTCAATGAAAATAACTATCTACTAAAATAAAAAATTGGGGTTGATCATAGAGGTGTGAAAATTAGGGGTTGTATGTATTTTTGTATGCTGTACTGTAAAAAATAAAAATATAAAAACAAAAAAAAATGTTTTGGGGTGGACACCCCTTATCACTTAGGGGTTTGAAAGATAGATGATAACCGATTCGCAGACTTACTGAAAAATTCATAAGAATCGGTCGAGCTGTTTCGGATGAGTATGGGAACGAACATTGTGACACGGGAATTTTATATATTAGATTACTACGGTATTCCAAAAACATTCAGATTTGTGACATATTAATTATTTTATTGAAGAATCCACATATTAGTGCTGCTGTATGAGTATTGTCAGAAAACACAAATATCTTTTATCAATATAATTTTTTTTTATGTAATAGGAGGCAAACGGGCAGGAGGGTCACCTGATGTTACGTGATACCGCCGTCCATGGACATTGCCAGAAGGCTCGCAAGTAGGCAGCCTTATAAGAATTACGCTCTTTTCTCGTAGGACCCTAAGTACAAATTCTTCGGTAAACTTCAGTGGGCAGCTGGTTCCTCACATTGGTGGTGCGCGGCAAAAACTGCCTTAAGAAACGCTCAGTTGTGGAACGACGGACGTCGAAGTGATACGGATGGTATTTTGTATCCTGCCTTGACGTCCGATATTTCAGCAGCAGGTCCGAACAACTGCTCTGAACACTCTCCATATTAAATGCGATAGAAGATGCAGAGAGACCCCACATCTCTACGCAACACCAAGGGATCGCAGCGAAAGCCGCTCGAAAATTGCTTGGTTTAATGATACATTTCGTCAAAACTACTAAGTACAGCTTTTTATCACTTACGTAGACTAAAGACTTAATATCGCTAGGTAATGAGTTAAATAATAAATATAACAACCATTTAGAATTACGCATAACCTGATATTGCTTTCGCAGCGAATAGGAATAAATCCTGGTCAAGAGGCTCAAAAATTTCTCCTATCTTGCTCCATTTTATACGGGACCTTACAACATTATTGCTTCTATAATAATATTATAAATATACAATTATATCGATTTGAAGTTTATCGGTTACTTCGGAGAAATAAGAACCCGTATTCTTGCTGTGTTTAAGGAAACCTTTTATTGTTATCGTGGGAACGATCCATATTGATTCGTTTTTGTTTTGTTTACATCGTGATATTACAGACAATTCAAACTCTTTAAAGTATCTTCAGGAGTTTTCCAATGCTCCAAACAAATGGTTTATTTCATGTTTATGGCATTGATAATCAATTTACTAAAAATATATTTTCTTAACTTTTATTACGTCATTTCTACACCCAAAGCATCGCTGGGCCGAAACTAAGAGATTTTTGGGAACGCATTAAAAAATGTTTTCTATAGAATAACCACACAATTAAAGTTTACTTGTTTTTAGAGGGTTACCAGACCACGAAATGAAATGAAATGAAATGAAATAGTTTATTCTTGCAAGTAGGACTATATAAATCACTTTTACAATGTCATCCTAAACTAGATGAAGTCGACATTTCCTAACTGACTGCCCTGAGAAGAAATGTCGAAACAAACTCGGGGGTCTTAGTCTCTTTTATAGTCCAGATAATACAATAATAAATTAATAAATTGGTGTAAACAAATGCAGACTATTTACTGGACTGGTCTTTGGAAGAAAGAACCAGATCGATCTGAGCAAGCCTGTGCCAGCAGACGGCAAGCATGCCCCGAATAGCTCATGCAGCTCAACCATTTTTGAGGAAGCTGCACAACCCGGTACACAGCAATACCGCCAGTGGCACCATAAAAATATGTGGGGCAACAACTCACTCAGATCGCCAGCCCAAAATAACTATATATACTAAAATGTATCAAATTATAAATCAAGCAAAAGAGTTTATGATATACCCGCATAATGTTTACACTTACAATGGATACAAAATGTATTTTTAAGGTGTACCTTAAAGCAAGGAAAAAATAATGAAATTGAAAAATATAATCGTAATATAAACATTATTCACTTGGCATGTCAAAGTGTAAAATATTGTATGCAAAAGCACAAAACATGTCAGTATTGTAGAAAAGAAAAATGAATATGCACTAAGCACAAAACATGTCAGTAATGTAGAGAAAAAAAAATGTAAAAAAATGAATATGCACTAAGCACAAACATGTCAATAGAATAAAATAAAATGCATATGCAAAAGCACAAGACATGTCAGATTGTAAATATGTACAACATGCAAAAAAAAAAAAAAAGTGAAAGACAGCTTAAAAAAACACAAGCGATAGCTGTATAAGCGAGCAGCTCAATCCCAGGCGTTTCTATCATTTAAATAATCGGATATCCTGTAATATCCTTTAGTTAATAATTTTGATTTAATAAAAATTTAAATTTCTTAAGGGGAAGTTTACGAACATCCATAGGAAGTTTATTGTAAAAGCGTATACATTGACCCATGAACGAGTTGCTTATTCTATGAAGGCGAGTAGCATGAACTGTTAAATTATTTTTTTGTTCCTAGTATTTCG